>OY997268.1:58250797-59450797 GCA_963921465.1 Triticum timopheevii | reverse complement strand
AGTTTAGTACCCTCAAGATCTTTCCCAATGTTGCTTGTGCTTGAGCTGCTATTCTGAAACATAGCTGTTGAGGTGCTTATCTTTTAGTTTGAATTTTGTTAATAAGGTCTGAAGGAGTAGGGCATTTTGGAGGCCGAGCTCCATGGAGCCCTTTATTTTGGAAAATTCAAATTCATAAATTTCAGTTTAAAAAAATTCTGAAAACATGCACATGTATGCAAGGATGTTAAGTGTATGTGCGAAAAATTTCACTATGAAATAGCTTGAATTGCAAGCTGCACAAAGAAAAATCATAGACTTTGAAGATGAACAGTACACATGCTAAAAAGCACCAGAATTTTCTTTTTTGTGTAGCTCACATTTTAATGTGTTTTGACCTGATAATTTGCACACATGTACATTATGTATCTAGGTATATGTGTGTTTATTTTCAGAATTTTTTGAAACTGAAAAGTTTGAATTTTGAAGTTATTGAATAAAGGCCTCCATGGAGCTCGGTCTCCGTTTGGCATTTTCTGGTCTGAAGATATCATAACTGTACTATTTTAAGATGACTACAAATTGCCGGAATTAATATATGTCACAACCCGCTGATCATGAACAGCAAGCAACTCCTACCCATGTCCTAAATGTGGATATTGCAAAGAAAGGTACGACATGGTAACCAACATGGGCAACAAGATAGTATAATCCTTCAACATAAGTAAAACATAAGATAGGGAATTCATGATGCTTGCCTTCCTGGTCAGCGTCCTGATGAAGCTGTGGATCGAACTCATAATACCCCTCATTGCCGGACTCTATTTAAAGAGAAACCCTGGAAAAGAACCAAACGGAGGAAAATCAATATTCATGAATTTCCAGAATGTGTACAGTGCATGAATTGTATGTGATGTCATCCAGAAAGTTGAAAATGAAGTTACTGAAATTGGGAATAACATTTTCTTAGAGTCCTAGAATGCAAGTTATGAATTTTCAAAGATTTAAAGACATTTTGTTAAAGTGCATCTTCCTTTATTTTTAAGGAACAGTACTGAATAAGCATATATATGTCTATTCCTTAGAAAGGGGATATGGAGTAGTACGAGAAAGGGGACCCAGGAGCAACCAACATATATAAGCTTAGTACTACTCCAAACCAAAATAGAATGATTTTGTTATGGATTTTACAAGTTCAACTCTGAGATCTTACACTGATACCCTGTGTACTACGAGTTGACAAATCATGCATCACACCTTGTTTAGAATGTGTTTTTTTAATAAGTTTTTCAACTGATAATGCTATATCAGTTCTTCATAGATGAAAAAAAGTAAAAACATAGATGTTCTTTTGAGTATTGACAATCAAGCTCTTTCATACTATTTGGTTTATAGTTTCATTTTCATCTCTTCTATTTTTGACTAATTAAGCGGGGTGTATTCTCCGGCTTCTTTAATGAAGGCCAATTTATTCTCATCTAATATTATGTATGTATATGTGTGCTCTCAGTGATGGATAGTTTGGTGATATCGTGCCTGTATCCAGATGATGCACTCTCATATTAGCTGCAATCAGATTTTTTAACTGTGCATATAATCTCTGACAGATCTGCAATCACCAAGGTACTCACAGAAATATCTATCTACGTACTATCTAACTAATCATGCTGGAGTGGAGCTGCTGCTTTCGTACTTTATAGCTTATTTACATACTTTCTGCTTCAAAGGTTTGCTGTTTGTTTTATCTATTTTTTTCGAATTGCTGTTAGTTTTATCTGCTACTTTGTCTTTCTAAACTGGTGATGATCAATGCTGAAAATACTTTACGAGTCTGTATACATATTGCAAGTCAACGGGTTGAGCATTTTTTATGTGATTTTCCTGATAAATCAAATGTTAAAATGAAAACTTTTATACACAGGCAAGTCTAGCCTTTGTCTGATAGTGTGACGAGCAAATTAAACAATGTTGAATATGACCATGTTTTTTCATAGCAAATCAATCTCTCTTTCTATGATCTATCAAGCATCAACAGCAAGCAACAAGCAGCCAGCAGCAAAGAAGGGGCCGGAGCAAAGCAGCCAACAGCAAACAAGGGACAGGAGCAAAGCAGCCAACAGCAAAGAAGGGACAGGAGCAAAGCAGCCAGTGGCAGCAAACAGCAAACAACATCAGCAGCACGCAGCCAACAACATGCAGAGGCGATTTCTCACCATGCTGTAAGTGGCAAGGTTGGACGGAGCAGAGCAACGAGCTCCGGACAGCGACAATGGAAGTCAACGTCAGGGAAGAAGTAGGAGGGACCCGCGGCTTCGAGTCCATGGTCCAGAGGAGATGCGGACAACACGGAGCCCGTCATGGTCCCTGGAGCTGTTCGGTGAGGAGGATGACCGCGGTGCCGCAGTGGCGGCCGACGGAACCGACGAAGACAGCCTCGGTCCAAGAGGCTGCTGCATGTCGGTGCCCAGAATCACCATTAAAGGAACGGCAGGAGTAACAATGGAGCTAGGGGAACTACCTAGAAGCAAGAACGCACCGGGAAACAAGGTGGTTCACGGCGGTGTTGCATGTCGGAGCCGGAGGCATCGACGTCGATCCGGACTGAGGGCTAGCGTATCCCGCCGATTCCTGCGGCTGGTGTTGCAACTGTGACCTGCACCCCCAATGAGCTAGACGAGGAAGGGGATCCAGAGAAGAGGAAATGAAGTGAGGGCAGTGGGCTGGAGTAAGAGATAAGGTGAAGGAGCATGGGTTCACGGGCGCGTGTGGCGTGTCCCTGTGAGATGGTGATAAGGCGATTTTGTCCTGACCTGGAAGGCCCACTGCTAAGTGGCAAAGGGCTGGAAGAAAATAAAAACAAATGAAATTGGCTGGAATATCTCTTCCTCCTTTACTCCTTCATAAGCTTCTCAGGGTTACCATGCTCTAAATTTTTAGAATATCTACTTATATAATATAACTATGAAATTTCAGTATATATGCAGTATGCATAGATCTTATTATTTCACATGTTTTTATGATGAGAACACATCCAGAGAAAGGTTCTAATGTAATGAACTGCACTTATTTATGGTAGCTCTTCCATCCTAATAAGATCAGAAGAATTTGTCCTTGCTTTGTTACTTTTCACACTGTTATGTTTAACGTTGTTGTCCAAATGGATGTGCCTTATTGTCCAAATTTCACTTTACACTAAGATTCATAAATCTGATTGATGAACAAGGTTACAAAAAAAGCAGCTCGACATTTATCGAGTTGTTGAACCATGCAATTCATGTTATGAACAGGTTTTAAAAAATGGTCTTGGTGAAAAGTGTTGTTCTATAAATAGCTTTATGCCATTTTTTAGCCTTTCCTGATTTTGTTATGTTAGCTTTTATTAAAATTTGTTTTAGTTGACTCAACCTTCTATTCAATCATGTTGGATGCTTGGGTTAGAATCTAACAATGCTGCTTCTGGATGCTCTGTTGATGCACATGCAAACACACGTCGTTTTCGCCTGGAGTTGGTCCTGAATCAATCTCATATGTATTGTTTGAATACTCGGCTACCTCTAGCTTTTTGCGCCATGGACGCAACGGGCCATCTAGAGTCATGGAGAAAAGAGCGAGAGCACGGGAAGTAGATATTCTAAAAGTCTTGAATCAAGCAACATAGACACATGATGGTGAAGTGAAGGAACTTTACCGCATAATAGATACAAACTTCACAACAAGATCAACACCCAAAGCAACAATCTGAAACATATTTTCTCACAGATAAGATATGTTTTTGAGCGTCTTAATGATATAAGCTTAAAATTAGAAGCCGTTATACAGAAAACAAACAAGTATTATTGGAGTCTGGACGATGATAACGAATGAATTTTTGCTCTGAGCAATGCAGGCAATGAAGAACATCAGCTATGAAGACCTGCCTCAAAGAAATCGTTCTAAACATCCAGCAATACATCTGTCTAGCGTAGCTCTGCCTATCTACATGCCTTACTCGTAACATTGTAAATGATCGTTCGTAAGCTTCTTAGAAAACATGTATCATCAGCAACCATCTATCTATCATCAATTTGTACTTATTTTCATATGTTTTCTTCTGTATCTATATATTTTGATACACACTCTTTCAATGGTTGGCTTGCTCTCGGCCTTTGCGCCATGGGCGCAACGGGTCATCTAGTACTCCTAAAGATGGAGAGCTAGGCAGATTATATGGGTGGAGGTGGTGGCACACACACAAGTGAAGTCAGGAAAACTAGCAAGGATTCTCACCTTGAGCGACATGAGAGCAGCGCCTTTCCTGTAGTAACCTTTTAACCATTCCGGCCGCAGTTTTATGCAGGTATTAGCATCACGCAATGCCTTATCTGCTTCAGTCATTTGCAGGTAGCAAAGGCTCCTGTTTGCGTAGAGCGTCGCATCACTAGGATCAAGCTCAATTGCCTGCGTCGGGAAAGAGAACTGAAAATTTTGAAAATCTTTAAAAAGGGCAAAACTGCATATCAGCTCAATCACCTGTAAAGACCCGAGTATGCACACACGACAACAGTCATATTGACCCAGTTAACAAGAGAATACTGGTTCCAAGTACATCAGCAATAACATACAGGTTTAATTAGTGGCGCTTCAAGTTGGTATCCGTATGAACCTGAGAACTGAGGCCTTATCTTTTTTCAAATAAGCTAGAGAGGGCTGCTGAAGCTTTTTTTCAAATAAGCTAGAGAGGGCTCTGTCAAAGGTTTACAGACAACACAAATATACAATACATCTCAAATTCGTCCGGAGTGGCAGTACAGTGAATACAACATAGAAATGCAAATGATGTATACAGAGAGATATTTGGCTCACATTTGGACAGATTATCAACTGAAATAATTCTAATGGTGGAAGTTCTGTCAACAACATCAAAACATATAACAAAATACAGCATAAGCAGAATTCCTCCTTGTATGTTTACAGGAAGGTGAAAAAAGTTTCGCGCACAGGCATATTGTAAGGAATATAAATCCAAACAAACAAATGCTACTCCCTCCGATTCACATTAATTATCGCCAGGAGTACTGTTTTTACTCCCCGCCTTATTTTTATAAGCAATGACAGTTATACAAGAAAAAAGACTCAAAAGATTAAAGATAGATTAAACAACCATATACTCCCTCCATTCCAAAATAGATGACTGAACTTTGTACTAACTTTACAAAGTTGGGTCATCTATTTTGGAACGGAGGGAGTAGCTCAGGACAACAATTAGAGCTACAAAGACTGAGTATTCCTCACGTGCACAATTTATTCACATCATTACTAACCTCGCTGTAGAATGCTGACGCGCCACGGTAGTTCTTTCTCTTAACAGCTATGTCACCACATAGTTTCAGCTCAGCCTTTGTACTTTTATCATCTTGCTCATCCTAAATCATGGACATTACTAGTTAAGCCACGCAAAATAAAGATGCAAAACGTACAAGGTTCATGAGATTAAAAAGGTGAAATTAAAGGTGTTTGGTGATCATCAATCAACTTTATAAAGTAGTGAAAGACCTTAGAAACAACCACAGTAAAAGGACCTTAGAAACAACCTAGATAGTATACACAGGAACTGAACTGGGAGATGGACTAAGCTCACCATCCTTGCCTACGGAGCCTGCTGCGGGCCGCCTCCTTCTGTGTGCTGCCTTGTCCGAGACGATGATAAAAAGAGAACGACCTGACCGTTGCACACTGCTGCAGTGCTGCTGGGCTTCTGGGCTTTCGGCCTGTTATTACTGATAGCTGGGCTTCAAAAATTAATCATCTACCCATTGCAGCCTAATCGCTATCAGGCAAAGCAAATTCGTTGCGGTGAGGACAGATTAGCACACACCTGCCGAGAGTGGTGGAGTCGAGGGTCGGGGATGGTGGCCCTGGAGCGGCGATCTTTCTCTCCGGTGCGGGGTGGGAGGGGGAGGAGGAGAACGGCGGTCGCCGCAGTAGCGAGGAACCGTGGCGGCGATTTAGGTCTCGGGTCGGGTGCGGCCAGGTTGTGCGTGCGGCTTCCCTCAATCAGCAGCGATGCGGGGCATTCAAGGCCTTGGGGAGCTGGGCCTTCGCGTGCAAATTAATAGCCCAGCTATGTCCGAAATTGGCCCAGAGAGCGGCTATGTCTCAAAAAAAATCTCTCTAATCTAATTAAAGACTACTAATTCTAAAATAAAAAATCTAATTAAAGACTACTTTATCTCATAAAAAATAATAATTAAAGAGTACTTTTACAAAGGTCACTCTCATCTGATATTCTGATTGATGCCGGCTCGTGAGTTTAGAGAGGCAATGCTTCTAACTTGATCGGTGAAAACGAACCGTTGTACACAAGATCACAAACTGTTAGTGCCATAGTGTGGTGCATCGTGCAGACGAAATTCAAGAATCACATGGGAGAAATAGCATGGTGTTCAACAGTGACCTATAATTGCATGTTTTTCTTCTATATTTTTTTAATACCCAACAGTTATATTTGTTCTGCTTCCATGTTTGCAGAGGTTGGGCTGGTGCTGCTCCCAGTCTGCATTTTTATTGTAAATACAGTAGTTTAGCAAGATGAGTCATGCTATTCATGTTTCTTGCTTTGAAACTACCAATAACACATTCATGGCCAAAATGTTTCCTCCAACTTTATAATGATTCAATCATTCATTACTCATCATCCTTTCATCATAACACAACAGATAATACAGTTCAGACGGCCAAAATAAAATGAGAACCGCTAATAACCAAAGTACTAACAAACACTTCCAAAAAGTTCAAAGCAACCACTGTTGATAGTGATAAAACAGTTGACTGTTAAATCAACCACTTGTTGTGTCAAGGTGTGTGCACTTTGGGTAAAGCGTTTTTGCTTTATGGTCAGCCCGTATCGTCTTGTTGGAGTGGATTATGGCAAACGACTCAATCCCCGCGGTGATTCTCTTCTTCAGTGAAATCTTCTGCCTTTTAGTCCAGGCGAACCTGGTGGGCTTCTTGTCCTGGCAGTTGCCGCACTCCAACTCCAACCTACTATAGAGGAACACATCCTCTAGATTGACCGCCGCCACCATGACACGTCTGACATAATCAACAGCATAATCTTCAGATTCAAAGCCAAAGATGACTAGTGTGACCAAACTGTGGTGATGGAAATCAGCTGCGGCCAAGCCCCACTCTACACCCTTGTTCTCACTATACAATTGTTTTTTTCTCTTCTCCTCATCCATTTCCATTGAACACAAATCATCCCAGACCTGCATGTCAGCAATAGGACAAACATAGAAATAAACTGTCTTCAGACATATATACCTAGTGAGAAAACCTTGAAAAAACTAATATTAAGCACATGTGGCTAAAAGAGAACTTTAGGAAAACACATACTGTCATGTACAACTCCTTCAGTAAGGGTGCAGCTTCAAGAATAAACATTGTCCAGGTGAGATCATACCCTTCAGGAAGTTTAACAAGGTTCACAAACCTTAGATGGCAGAACACAGATGCCAGATCTTGCGTTGGACATTCTGGCTGCACCCAAATCTGCAAAGAATATACACATGATAAGATGAGCGGAGCAGAGAAGAAGTGAAGCCACAGCTAGGAAAGCAACAATCTTGACTTACCTTTTCGGACCTAAACCCCAACTTCAGAACTCGTGGAGAGGCACTGCCAAGAAACCTACTTAACTTGACCATCTTGTTGTAACTAAGGGCAACATTTGTGAGGCTTACAGACTCGAGCAATGGAACATGACCAAGAACAAGTGGATCTTGAAAATCTATCCAACCGTCAAAGACTATGCTTGTGAGATGAGGGAGCCAGTTCAGCTTAACTTGCTCGAGACCACAATATACGATACAGAGCTCACTGAGATTAGCGTGTTCAACTTGCAGGGTGCTAGAATCACCCGAGTCACAATTGTACAAGTGCATACGCTTCAGCCGCTTGCAAGTGGTGAGGATGCTGGATATGTCTGACTCACCAAATCTCAAATTTCCTATGTTGAGACTAGTGAGACCACCAAACGCAACTGGAGAAGCATCAAAGAACAACATGAATCGTCTCGCCCAGATGACCAGTTCTTCATCATCATCGATTTCATCATCATCATCCTTCCTTGTCCTAACACAAAATTTGGCATTCTTGACTAGGTGCGTCGCTATGGCATGACCAACGGCGTGCCCGATGGCAGATATGGGGATATCATCTATCAAGTGGAACGTCGTGGACAGAAGGCCGATGGTGTGTTCACCCGGACTTCTGCGCGCCAGTACACTCTTTGTTGCCTGAACCACGGCTGCATTGATCCGAACCAATTCATCGTCAGAGATGTTGGCACTGCTGCGCGACACGTCCTTGGGCAGGAAGTCCAGAGCACTTATTATAAGTCGAGAGAGCTTGGCGCAGAGCTGACTCCACCGTCTTGAGAGGATGCTGGTTCTTGCAGCATCGCGCACATTGAGCCGGTCAAGAATGTTGACCAGAATGTCATCCGGCAATGCGCTGAGCCTGTCATCTTTATTGCCTTTCTGCACTTGGCATGGACATCAATAAGAGTCAATTTCTACACAGTTGCAAAGATGCAATTTCAATGATAAAAAGACACAGACCTGCATATATTGTTGCCATACAAAAATTGCAAATTATCAAATATACAATTTTGATTCATCAGTCGGAAAGATGCAATTTTACAGTCATAAAAATATACAACTTGGATAAGATCTAAACAGGGCCCCCTCTGAAAACAGAGGACAATGAACTCACCCCCATGGCTCCCGCGTCGATCCGCCGAGGGCCGAGAAGAATTGGTCACCGTGAACTTGGAAGCTGCTGAAGGCTCACGAAGAATTGGTCTCTTCCGAAGATTGGCGGGTACCGCGGTGTCCGCTCGGCTCTGCGCCAAGGCCAAGGGTGTGTCGCGCAGCAGATGGAGACTGGGAGACTGAATTCGAAAGAGGGTATGATTCTGATTGTAATCCGGGAAGGACTGCTTCGATTGCGGACTGCGGGTCGGAGAGGAGCCGCTTGATTGCTTCGATTGCCGGTTGCAGCTCGGAGCGGAGCCGCTCCCAAAAGAGCTGCTGCTCTCGCTGCTTCGATTGGGGACTGCAGCCCCCGCTTTGGCCAAAGGGAGGCGGCTCCTCTACTGTGCCTCCGCTGCCGTGCCTTCTTCGGACCTGGAAGATGCATTGATATGGGCCAGAAAATTAACAAAAACTAACCACCCCAGCCCAACTGGTAGATGTGCATACGCCTAAACTGATTAACTATTTATCTTTTTTTGGACTCAAAGATTTTGAACTCTTCAATATGGCGATGCTGGCGCGACAGGCATGGAGACTTCTCCAAGAGCCAGAATCATTGAGTGCCCGCCTGTTAAAGAGCATATATTTTCCGGATACCACTATCCTTGAGGCAACGTTGGGCAACCATCCAAGTCAGATATGGCGGGCAATTGTCGAAGGCAGGGATACACTTAAGCAGGGGCTCATTCGCTGAATTGGTAATGGTCAATCTATCCGCATCTGGGAGGATCCGTGGCTGCCAAGAGACGAGATGCTACGACCATATGGGAGCATTCATCCTAACCCACCGACTATGGTGGCTGAACTCATCGACCACACAAGTGCCACGTGGAACAGACAGTTAATTAACCAAGTGTTTATGCCTATGGATGCAAGCATCATCATGGGGATACCAGTGTGCACACGCAATCTTCAGGACTTTTGGAGCTGGAATTTTGAATCAAGCGGAACCTTCACTGTTAAATCAGCTTACCGTATGCTTGTAGCAACAAGACAGCGAAGGGAGGCTTGGCTTGAAGGCAGAGCTGGTACCTCAAACTCGGCGGTAGAGGAAGGAGCATGGAAAACTTTGTGGAAGACGCAGGTCCCAGCTAAGGTGAGGATGTTCCTCTGGCGCTTATCGAAGCAGTCTCTGCCTACAGAGGACGTTCGGGCACATAGACACATGGCTGATAATGCTTACTGTGGCTTGTGCGGTTCTCCTGATTCATGGAGACACTCGCTGGTAAATTGCACTAGTTTGAGATGTGTGTGGGCACTAGTTGATGAGGAGCTAGCACAAAGCTTGGTATCGAACACTGAACCCAATGCCAAGCAGTGGCTTTTCACCTTCATGCAATCACTAGCTCATGATGATTTTGTTTTACGGGCGGTTACACTCTGGGCGATATGGACGGTGCGCCGCAAGGCTATTCACGAAGGAATCTTCCAATCGCCGCAAGCAACTAATTCTTTTGTCAGACGGTTCATTGATGAGCTTAATATGATCGCAATGAGAAACCCGGCGACGACAAGTGTACCTCCATCTGCAGGGCATACTAGAACGACTAGCTCAAAGGCTCCACCTGCTGGTTTTGCAAAGATCCAGGTTGATGCGGGAGTCAGAGCAAGGAAGGGTGGCACGGCTGCAGCACTATGCAGGGATGAACAAGGCAATTACCTCGGTAGCTCAGCGCTGGTGATAGCTGGGCTGGAGGATCCAGCAACCCTTGAAGCAATTGCGTGCAGGGACGCGTTGGCATTGGCTGAAGATCTAAATATACACAGCTTTGTCATTGCTTCTGACTCCAAACAAACGGTGGCTAATATCTCATGTGGAGGCAGAGGAAGAAGTGGTTCTATCATTCAAGAGATTAAGATTAGAGTATCTACGTTTCAATGTAATATTTGTTTTGAAGGTCGTGCGGTTAATGTCCACGCACACAAACTAGCCAAATACTCACTTAGTCTTGGTCCGGGGCGTCATCTCTGGTTAGGCCAACCCCATGATCCAAATTGTATCCCACCCAGTGTGGTCTTTGAGTAATAAAATTTTGGCTTACCCCTCAAAAAAATTTATGTTTTTTTGGAACTGATTAAACAATTAACTTAAAAATAATTAATTATAATTAATACTCCCTCCGTCCAAAATAATTAATTATTGTCTCTACTCTCGAAACGGAACTCATCAGAAGAAAAATTATTGCTACTAGTTTGAATCTCTCTAAAGATAGAAGCATAAGAGGGAGAGCCTGCATATTTGATGTTTGAAATCACTTCTGCACAATCTGAGGCAATGGCAAGATCTTGCAAATTCAAATCCCGGGCTAGGGCTAGTGCCTCGCTGCACGCTTGTGCCTCCAGACTAGCCGGGTCGGTGAGGCCGTCAAAAACCATCGCTGAAGCACCCAAGAATTTCCCAAATTTCTCACGGCATACTACTCCCGCTGCACCCTTGTCTCCTAACGTTGACATTCCCCCATCATAGTTGAATTTTGCAGCCTCGCCCGGAGGCGGTAGCCACACTTTTGCACTCGGCCGGACCGCTCGTGCTTCATTTGCCCTGGGTTTGTGCGAGTTAGCTATGTCTAGCTCCTCCAAAAATCTCTTTATGAAGCTCATGGTGGAAAGCAGGCTCTGATATTCATTCTCATGGATAGCCTTCCTCCTGGCCCACCATATCACCCACATGGTCACTAAAATTCGAGCTAGGTCTTGTTGATTTGTTGTCTCAAAAAGCCAGAACAGCCAAAGCCTTGCATCTTCGTTTTGGTTTGAGATCACATGCTCGAGCAACTCATCGTCCTCCAAAGCCCAAACACATCTTGCCATGCGGCAACTTAGTAGCGAATGGCGCCAAGTGTCCTCCTCTGCTCCACAGATAGAGCAAGATGGAGAATCTGCCACATGCCTTTCATGTCTAACCAAGCCTGTTGGGATTGATGTATGCGCCAAACGCCACACAAAAACTTGAATTTTTGAAGGAACCTTCACCTTCCACAGCTGGGTCCATGAGTTTTGGTCAGCAATAATATTAGAATGGCCTGGTCGATGTTCAAGCCAATCTTCTCTTTGTGTTTTGATAGCACAAATCAATATGTATGTTGATCTTACCGAAAAGATACCTCGCTTATCGTAATGCCAAGCCCAGAAGTCCTCCTGTTGCCTGGTGATGAGTGGTATATTGAGAATGACCTCAACATCAGCAGGGATGAAATGATTAGTTAGGGCTTGCTTGTTCCATGACCGGGTGACAGGATTAATAAGGTCCGATACCATCATCGGAGGGTTCATTGAACGGGCACAAATGGGCCTCAACTTATAGTCCCTCGGCAGCCAGTTATCGTGCCAAACATTAGTGCTTGCGCCGGTGCCGATTCTCTTGGTAAGCCCCAAGGACAGAATGTCCGGCCCCTCCAAAAGAGAACGCCAAACCTGGGAAGGGGCATTTCCCAATGTGGCATTCAACAAATCTGTATTTGGGTAGTACCGAGCTTTAAGAACTCGAGCACTCAGGGATTCCGGTTGCTGCATTAACCTCCAAGCTTGACGGGCAAGTAGAGCCAAGTTGAACAAGTCGATATCTCGAAAACCCAGGCCACCCATAAACTTCGGTTTTGACATCGTTCTCCACGACACCCATGCTATCCTCCTCTTGCCGTTTTTACTCCCCCACCAGAATTTCCGGATCAAACTGTTGATGTGCTCGCATAAACCCCGAGGTAGTTTAAAACATCCTATCGAATATGTTGGGATGGCTTGGGCTACAGATTTGATAAGGACCTCTTTCCCTCCAGCTGACAGACACTTCTCCATCCAATCTTGAACCTGTTTCTAGATTCTGTCTTTTAACTTTTTAAGTATTTGAAAGATCCTTCTTTTGCTCTGCCTACATCTAAAGGCAATCCCAAATATTTCTCAGTTAGCGACTCGTTGTGTACGTCGAGGATATTCTTGATTGCAACCTTTGCCAAGTCTGCTACCCCCTTGCTGAATAAACTCGGAGATTTGTCCATATTTATCCTCTGACCGGATGCATCACAATAAGCTCTAAGGAGCCCATTAACACGTGTAGCAGACGCCTCGTTAGCCTCAAAAAACCGAAGTCACACACCTCATAATAGTCTTCGTGATTCTGGGGCTGAAACCCAATTTGATCATAACCGCTTTCAGATATGGCCACTCCAAGCGATCATATGCTTTCGTCATATCAAACTTAAGCGCACAAAACCTATTACCCTTCACCCTCCTATTTTTTAGACAGTTAATCAATCCAGACGTGTGTCCAACTAACGACTGGGCTGGGCTGATTAGTTTCTGGTAAGTTTCTGGCCCATGTTAATGCGCCGGCGAGCATCCGAGGAAGACATGGCAGCCGTGCGGTGCTCAAAGGCACGGTAGAGGAGCCGTGCCATCCGAAGAAGGGGGCATCGTGGTTGGGAGGATCACCATTTTATATGTGTGGCCTCCTACATGCCACTTATAGGGAGTGCCCCGAGTCGGCCAGCTCATTAGGGCATATACAATGGTTCAATCTTAGTAGGATAAATGATAAGGTGAAGGAGAAAAAAATCATAAGAAAAGGCTTGTCTTCTCTTATTTAAGAGAAGACAAGAGATGATCTCTTAGCACAATATGTCTCACCACATTTTTAGGAATAACTAGTTATTAAAGATAAGGCTAAGAGATGACCCATTGCAGACATTTTTATTTGTCATCTCTAAATTACACGCAAGACTTAAGATAAGACTATCTTATCAACCATTGTACATGCCCTTATGTGCGCCCAACCCCAAATTAGTAGAAGCAAGTGTTTCTTAGAGCATCTCCAGCCGTTGGCACCCCCAAGAACACCACCGAACCAAAAAAATTGGTGTCTTGGGAGTCATCCGGCGAAATAAAGAGGGCATCTTCCCAGTCACACCCCACCCCAAGCAAAAGTTTGTGAGAAGAATGATTAAGTGGGCCAAGAAAAAGGACATCTGGTGAGACATGATTCACCGAAACCTTCGCCGGCGCCCCCAAGAGACGCCCAACGCGCCGGGTTTCGGCTGGGTTTGCCGACACTATTTTGACGTCCTGGGGGGCGTTGGGGGCGTGGCTCGGCTGTTTTTTTTGGCAAAAAGCATCGTCCAAGCCTAAAACCGAGCCTAAAAAAGTGTCCTGGAAGGCGTCCTGGGGGAGAGTGGAGATGCTCTTAAGACTTACTACTTTACTCGTCAGCTTCCGCTTCTCGGTGTTCCAGCAATAAGAAGTGCGGCATATATATGTTGTCCTAATCTCATGCACTTGCTTTAATTTTTATCTTCTACAACTTTTCTCTGCTCCTCTCTGTTACCTTGAGTTGTTGCATTAGCTTCTCATTTAATTATGTCTGCTATATGAAGAGAAGTACTATTTTAATAGATATCTTTGACAGAACTGACAATAAGTCATTCAACTCAAGACATAAAATAGACAAGCCTTCCAGTATGGGGACTGGTATTTCCTAACTGCAAGTATATAGAACCATTGACAGAACTGCTGGTCTATTTAGTCACAGAAATCAGCACATATGTAAACAACAGGTCTAGATTTAGGAACACTGCAAACACATGAAGCATAGAGCGATAATATCTAATAATCCGTAAATCATATTTGCTATGGTATTATTTTTAAGAGATGCATGTGATCTGATTGAGAAAAACACCTTGTGTGGCCATTCTGCTTCTGTGGCCACCCCGACTCCTCACTAATGCAAACACCAATTAAACCATAATTGCAATTCAAGATTTCGAAACTCAGATCATGGCACCCTTGCCTCGGTTATTGTTGAATCATCGGAGCATAGTAGAAAGAAACAATAAAGAAAACAAGCAATGAAGCAAAGAACAAAATCACCAACATTCCATTCACAAAGGTGAAAGGACCAACAATCATAGGCCCTACAAAGATCCAGACAAGGAACAAAAGGCATATATCTAGGCTCCACTGAAAAACAAGCAGAAGGAAGGAAACAACAAACATCCAATGCACAAAGACAAAAATACTTTTGGCCTTTAACAGAAAGGACATGATCGACAAGCAGAACAGAGTGAGGCCAAAAATGCATACTACCATACAATCCTACACCTAGGTATGGAAAGAAGAGGAGGGGAAAGGAGGAGAAGAGGGGTTGACCCGCAGATCCGTGAACGAAGATGGACGAGGCTGCTAATAGATGATGTGCACGCACAGATCAAAGGAGTCACCAACCAAGGGATTGACCAGAAGGTCATGAATCCAGTAATTGTGGACCAATCTGCATGAAAAAAAGATGAAAAAAATAAAGATTAGCAGCAACCAATAACAAAAATGGAACAAAATAGACACATACCTACGGATCACGAGTGCAGCAGAGGTGGAGCAACCATGGTGTGGTGTGCTTGCCGCCCGAGCTACGGCGCAGCCACAATGCCCAGTGGCAGTTGCAGCCTGTGCTCTCCTTGTCGAACATCAATGAGGGAAAGCAGAGCAACAGACCATCTCGTGTGAGGACCGAGGAGGAGGGGCACCTCTGGCACGAGCAAGGGACCGCGCTGCTCGGATCGAGCATTGGTGCGTCTCTGCAGCTCAAGCCCAGCGACGGGGAGTGTGAGAGGAGATGGGGCGGCGACGACATGAGAGAGGCAGCAGGGAAACGAGTGCGGGAGAAGAGAGGGCTAGGAGATCGAGCGCGAGATTGAGTGGACAGCGGGAATCCACCGCCGCCACGGACCCCATTGCCGGAGAAGTTGATCCGCCACCCTCCTCCATGGCCGTTGCCGCCATAGCCATGATTGGTGGGAGCCACCTAGGCATGCGGGGCTGCGCGGGGGCGTGTTGTGGGAGGAAGAACGCGGGCGTGGGAGCCGCCGCCGCCGTCGCCAGATGAGGAGCGAGCGAGGGAGGGAGGCGGCTGGAGGAGCGAGCGAGAAAGGAGAGGAGGCGGCTAGGTTTTCGTCGCAGGGAGCCACCGCCATTTTATAGCCGGTAGCAAAATGACCCAAATGCCCTAGGCGAGGCACCAAATCTACACGCGGTGGCACGAGTGGAGGATCTATATTCATTGCTACAGGAGCGCTGCCTCAATCCGACGGTCCAGCTCCTCTCACGGCTCAATCCGACGCCCAGAAATGCATCAAAGCGAAATGATCAGACGACCAGGAAACCCAAATCACTGAGAGCGTCCGGGGCGTGCTTCGTTTCTTGTTTTAGGATGCATACACACATGCATAGTACACAGAGACACATCACATACATGGCATGCTCAGCATTGATTTTTTTTGTCATGCGGATCGAGCAGAATTAAAACTAAAAAATATATTTTAGGAAAAATGAATTAAGGGCATTTATATTACCTAAAATAATAAATAAAGTGAAAAACAGGGCAACAATGTGTTAGGCGTTTGAAATTAATTTTTTGCGTCAATAAAAGCGTTCTTCACCATGTAATCTAGATCTAAAAGCCTAACTGGTCCCCCCCACCCCGCGCGCTATATTAAAACTAAAATAAAGACTAAAAACCTAAAGAATGAAATTTTCTAAAGAAGAATGAATTAATGTCATTGGTTACCCTTAAACAAGAAAGAAACAACGAAAACTCAAAACAAAAAACTGCACACAAGTTACGTGGAAATTACACTTTTTTTGTAATATGCAATAATAAACTCATTACACACCTAAAGAATAGATGAACAAAAAACAATAATAAACTTATTATGCACTCTAAGAATGGTGTTGATAGGAATGAATTAGTGGCAATTGCATTGCCCTTTAAGAAGAAAGAGAATAGAAAACAAATAATGACAAAATTTGCACATAATTTACACCAAAATGTGTTTTTTTATTATATGCAAGAATAAGAACGTAATAGTGAAATTTTCACAGAAAAGAATCTTTGGAACCAATAACTCTAAGAATGGTGTTGATAGGAATGAATTACTGGCAATCGCATTGCCTTTTAAGCACAAAGAGAATGGAAAAAAATAATGAAAAAATTTGCACACAATTTACACAAAATTGCGCCTTTTATAATATGTAAGAATAAGAATGTAATAGTGGAGCTTTCACAAAAAGAAGTTTGCAAACAAGCAATGAATTAGTAGCATTGCTATTACCCTTAAAAAGAAAGAAAATAAAACTAAAACAAAATAATGAAGTTTACCCAAGAAATGGATTGCTGGCACTGGGATTACCCTTTAAGAAGAAAGAACGTAATGAAAAATAATGAAAAATTTTGCACAAAAAATGCACTTCTTATAATATGCAAGCATAAGCATATTGTAGTGAAATTTTCGCAAACAATAGGTTTTCTTGGAACGAATGAATTAATGTCATTGCTATTACCCTTATAAAAGAAATAAAATGAAATAAAAACTAAAACAAAATTAAAATAATGAAGTTTTCTAAGGAAGAATGAATTAGTGGCATTGGTATTACCCTTTAAGAAGAAAAAAGGAAATAGAAAACTACTCCCTCCACTCCATATTATTTGATGCTCAAACGGATGTATCTAGTCGTATTTTAGTGCTAGATACATCCGTTTGAGCGTCAACTAATATGTAACAGAGGAAGTAAAACAAATCAAAATAATAAAAAATAAGAATGAATGAATTAGTGGCATAAGTATCATTCTTTAAGAAGAAAGAAAATGAAAATAAAAACCAAAAAAACTTGCACATAGCTTTGCACTAAAATTTTGACTTTTTTCATACGCAAAAAATAATTATATATTAGTGCAATTTTTGCACTCTAGTATAGTTTACATATTGCATAACACTTGCACTCATACTTACGCAAAAATTGGAAAAAATTAAATTTCCTAAGGACAAATGAATTAGTGGCATTGGTATTACCCTCTAAGAGAAGGGAGATGAAAAAAATAAAGGAAAAAATTGCACACATTTTACATATTACGCTTTCTTATGATATGCAAGGATAAACATATAATGGTGGATTTTTTGCAAATAAGAAGTTTCCTAAGAAAGAATGAATTGGGCGCATTGGTATTACACTTAAGGAAAATGGCATGAAAACTGAAGCAAAATATAAAAATATAAAATTTTCACGAATTAATGAACCAGTGACATTGGTATTACCCTTTAAGAATAATGAAATAATACAAAAAACTTTTAAAATACTAGCACACAACTTTAAGAACTAGAAATAAAGTTTTCTAATGAATAATGAATTAGTGGCATTGATATTACTCTTTAAGAAGGAAAAAACATAAAAAATCAAAATTTTAAAGGACAAATGAATTAGTGACACTGGTATTACCTTCCAAGAAAAAAGAAACAAAATTTAAAGTAAACTAAATACTGACAAAATTGGCACACAATTTACACAGAAATTGCATTTTCTTAATATGCAAGAAAGAAACATATAGTAGTGAAATTCTGCAAAAAAAAAGAGTTTTCTAACAAGGAATGTATTATCCTTTTAGAAAAACAAAATGAAACAAAAACATCACACAACTTTACACTTGAATTGCACTACTTTTTATGCAAAGAATAATCAAATAATAATGCATTTTTCACATATACGTGTATACATTTACACTCATCCAACATCCAAAATACCCACAAAGCGAAAAAAGAAAAACCAACTAATAAAGAATAGGAAAAAACCCGCATAGAAACATAAAACAGAAAAATTAAAGGGAGAGAGATAGAAGGGCTGAGGAGTCGGATGGGCTAGATAGAGGCATGACTTGAAGGAATTGATTGACCCAAAACATGGTTGAGTCAACAAAAAAAAAACTGAGCCCAAAACAAGACACGCCACATAACAGTAAAGCAAATGTTAGCAGGAAGTGGCAAAGAAATTCTCATCAAATCTATTGTACAGGCAATCCCTAAATATTCCATGTCAGTGTTCAAATTACCAAGGGGTTTATGTCAAGCAATCACGTCGATGGTGCGCAAATTTTGGTGGGGCAGTAAAGCCGGCGCACGAAAATCTGCCTGGGTGTCATGGGACACGATGACTATGCCTAAGTACAGAGGTGCATGGTTTAGGCTTCCGCGACATGGAACTTTTCAACTAGCGTTGCTAGCGCGTCAAGCATGGCGGAAGTTTTGAAAGTAGTATATTATCCGCATGGAGATTTCCTAACTGCTGAACTAGGAAATAAGCCCTCTCTCAAGCGTGGCGTTCTGTGTGCGAGGGGAAGGATGTTTTGAAGCTTGGTTTAATCAAGAGGATAGGGAATGGCAGGGATACTAACGTTTGGACTGATAACTGGCTGCCGAGAAATTTTAAACTGAAGCCGGTCTGTGCCTTGTCGCTACACCCACCAGCCAAGGTTTCTGATCTAATTATTTCAGCTACGCGGGAGTGGAATCAAGCAGCACTGAACGAGCATTTACTTCCCATGGACTCGGAAATTATTCGTCAAATACCGTTAAGACACTCAAGTTGTCTGGACCAATGGGCATGGCATTATGAAAAATCTGGAAGTTTCACAGTACGTTCGTGTTATAAGCTACTTGTAGATACAAAGTTGCAGCGTGAAGCTTGGCTGAATGGGGATGCACAAAATTCAAATATTGAGAAAGAAGAGAAGGGATGGAAGAAATTGTGGAAGACTAGGGTACCACCAAAGCTGCGAATGTTTGCATGGAGATTGGTGCAAGCATCTCTCCCAACTGGTGAAGTCCGGGTTCACCGTAACATGGCACTGTCTCCGGTCGTGAATTATGCAACGCAACAAACGATTCTTGGCGTCACTCACTCCTCGATTGCAACATGGCCAAAAGTGTCTGGGCATTGAGGGAGGATGATCTATCAGTACCAATCTATGGAGATGAAACCCCAGATCCAAAGCTTTGGCTTTTTGGATTGAGTGAAACTCTAACCAGTGACAAATTCATTGAGACCCTAGTGACACTGTGGGCTATATGGTACGCTCGAAGGCGAGTAATTCATGAGAAGGAGCACCAAAGTCCCTTATCCACGCATTTATTTATCACTAGATATATGGAGGAGATCGCATCTCTCAGTCCCATGCAACAACCAAGATCGATTCGGCAACGTGTAGTACCACGACGGATTCCGCCGACCCCTGGATATATGAAGTTAATTGTTGATGCGGCGGTGGCAAAGTCAACTAATAAGGGCCCGGTTGGGGTGGTATGCCGTAATGAGCAGGGGAAGTTCATAGGTGCGTCTTCTGTGGTTTTTGAAGGAATGACTGATCCTGAAACTCTAGAAGCACTCGCGTGCCGCGACGCGATTGCCCTGAGCGAAGACCTAGGCCTTGAGAATGTGCAAATCTCATCTGACTGTCTGAGAGTCGTCCGGGAGCTCGAGTTGGTGACAAATCTGGGGGCACATTGCATGATTCTACATGACATCAAAGACAGAAGCAATCTATTTCAATATTGCATCTTCAGCTTTGAACAACGCAACAACAATGGGGAAGCTCACATGCTAGCTAGGATGACGTCCTCGCTTGATGCGGGACGATATGTTTGGCTAGAATCTCCTCCTGATAATTTATGTATCCCTGTAAACGTTGTTAACTTACAATAAAGTGCGTTGTGATCCTAAAAAAACAGTAAAGCATGAATGTTAGAGCGGCAATCAATGGCCAGAAATCGACTAGCCCAAATTAATTTTCAAGTGACTTATGTATAGCTAAAGTGATAAAAAAAGATGGGGGAGATATGCCCTCCCGTTTGATCCATTTTCTTTTTCGAGAGTATGCCTAGGCATTAAGGCATACCGTAGCTTTATAGAAGGTAGAATTTCAGGTACAAGAAAACTACCACTCGATGCGAACAACGAGCATAGCACGAAAACCACAACCAACCAAACCAAAGACAAACAACACCGTTGAGCAAGCTACAACGCAAAAGAACCTACCCTAAAGTGACACAAAGTACCGCCGTTATCGCCCCTCCCTCATTGAAGCCGGGTTACCCGACGGTTTCACACCAAAAGAAAGATATGGTGAGGCAGAAGCAGACGGGTTGAGAGCGACAACTCAATAGTGCATCACAGTTGGTAAAATCTCCAATACCACGCGGAATCTTGAAATTATTTTGCATCTATTGTATACATGGTCTATTTTGGTTAAATTTAATTAAATGCATGTCCATATTTTTTCCCGTTGCAACGCACTGACACATCTCTGTATGTGCTAGTTTTAATTGTATAAATTAATCGCGCTAGTGATTAAGATCTACGGTATGATGTGACCAGATCCGTTGTAACCGCCGATCGACTCTCTGAGTCTCTGACTGGTTTATAGGTTAATTAACGCCTAGTAACGAGTGATGCATCGGATTAAAAACTCGAAAGTTGTGCTCTAATCCACGCGAAGTAGTGGTTTAATCCGCCAGGTAACGCAAAGCATGCACGTGACCATCATGCATATATATGTAGGCGTGCAGGACACGTCATGCATGCCCCCAATGCGTGCACGTGATTCACTGTACGTGTGCGTGAGTTTCACTTTCACCCACCTAGACGAGTACAGTAGTACTCCCGAGGCGGCCGACATGGTGCACACATTGGGTTATGGCGTCACGTGGTTTTTGACTCGATGCAACATCCACGTTGCCTATCTCTGCCTAGATTAGATCTACTTCGTCACCGAGATCCCTTCGGGCACCATTTTCCCTCTACTGTCTCTCACTGCCTCCAGTAATATCAGTAGGGCTCGCAAAAAAAAAAGTTAGCTTAATTCCTCGCAAAAAAATTGGTAGGGCATTAATCGGCGACAGCTGAAACTACATTTCTAATAAAGAACATGGCTATGTCAAAGAACTAATTCAACAGAAGCGCATTGCATACGCCACAAAATATTCACATACACTGCCAGGAAGCAATAAGATCAGGAAATGTCTAATGCATAAGTTAACAACACTTGAAACTTGAAAGTGTAATATTGAGAGGAACGTCTAATTGGTGCTGCACTTAATGGTAAACTGTGATTTTTACTATAGAGCTTAGACAGTACATACTCAATTAGATTTTAGAAGCAATGTTTTTTCCATATATCTCTTTCCTATAATTCGTCACACATAGTTTATTCAAAAATTTCGAATTTTTATTTGTCATTTTCTACATCAAAATATACTCGATATGCATGTGATCACGATGCATGGCTAGTATCTGTCACTACTGCGACTGCAAAATTGTATACAATCGCAGGGTGTTTTGTACACCCAAAATGGTATGGAGATCCACAATATGTGGGGACGCTTAAACCAATGTCAGTTCTTAATTTAGCGAATGTCACCATAATGTGGATGTACATCTAGATCTGAAGCAATGACGTGGCTACTTGGATATGTTTATCAAGCTCGTGATCCTGATCCGAAGCAACAAGATCACATAAATTAAGTTTGGCAGCATGCAGTTGCCTGATGGGTTCACTTTCAGAACTCAAAATTACAAAGTACAAGCTCCCTCCGGAATTAACCGTCGCTGAAATGAGTGTATCTACGGTTAATTCCGGACAGAGGGAGCATAGGCGCTCATATGACCTGGTGGTGTCTAACATGCCTATAAATTACCTCCCTTCACTCCATCTCATTCCACAGCCAACCCACACAAGAACCCTAGACACCAAGCTAGCTTTCCTTACTCTCGAATCTCGATCAGCATGGCCAAGGCAAACCCCTCATATTACCAAACCACCGCTCCGGTTAGCGCACCGGTCCAGTACCAGGAACATCTCTTCCACCTGTTCGTGCATCAGCAGCTCGAAGCAACAAATGGTGCTAACCAGCTCATTACAGTGAACCCAAAGCTTCCCCAGGGGTTCGGTGTCACCGTTGCTACTGACTGGGACATCCGCGATGGTCCCGACACCACGGCAAAGGTTGTTGCGCGTGCACAAGGCCTGCATCAAGGGTCCGGCAAGAGCAGCGGAGCCTGGTTTATGTCGTTCAACACAGTGTTCACCGATGAGAGGTTCGTCATGCATGCATTTTTCAGAAAATGTTCCCTTTGAACTTATGTTGCCATACTTATTTCTTTTTTTGCGTGTGTGATGCTTACAAACTTGTGTTTTAGGTTTAAGGGGTCCTCCCTCAGTGTGCAAGGGCATTTGGTTTCTGACGAAGGTGAATGGGTAGTCACGGGTGGGACTGGCGAGTTCGCTTTTGCACAAGGTGTGGTCACCTACAAGAAAATCAAGGAATTGGCAGGCGGAAACATCAGAGAGCTTCGTTTCCGTGTTGTGTGCTTCAACTTCCCAAAGCCGGTGAGATTCATTTTTCCCTCGATCGTGTTCTTCCTTAATCTATTATATATGTTAATTGTACTCCAGCTTAGCTAGCTAATTTGTAGTTTTGTCATGATATGGACACATGCAAAATGTGAGTACATCATTCTACTTCTAATTAGCTCCAACCCACACATATATTTATGTGTATATACGTGCATGTGCAGAACACCCTCACAAAGGTTGGGCCGTGGGGTGGGAATGGAGGGACACCATTTGGGCCCTGGGGTGGGAATGGTGGGATACCATTTGAAATCACAGAGGCAGAGCAACCTCAGCGTCTGGAAAGTGTCACAATTCAGAGTAACGAAGTTATTGATGCCATTGCCTTCACCTACATCGGTCAAGGCGGTGCAAGGCGGACTGTCGGTCCATTTGGTGGTGGCGGCGGGGTCAAGCAGCCGGTGAGTGAATTTTGGATTTCGTTTCAATGCAACTCAGTCATCATTTGGATAGTGAGCTCAATTCATGGATCACATATATAACGTTCACAATCTCACACCACATATGTACTCCCTTGTGGTGCTCACTAATACTACGAGCGAACGCAAATAGTATATAGTGTTATAATCACTTGCCATTCCTTTCCTTACAGATCGTGCAGCTTGGTCCTTCAGAGACCGTGAAGGAAATATTTGGCACAACCAGCAACTTTCAAGGATCGAATGTTGTCACATCACTTTCCCTTGTCACCAATGTTAAGACATATGGACCATTCGGGAAACAATCCACGGGTAATACTCTTTTCCATACCACTGCGCCAGACAAGCACAACATTGTGGGCTTCTACGGGCGGTCTGGGCAATTTGTTGATCAGCTTGGAGCTTATGTGCGCCCAACCCCAAATTAGTAGAAGCAAGTGTTTCTTAAGAAGACCTAGTGCTTTACCCATCAGCTTCCGCTTCTCAGTGTTCCAGCAATAAGAAGGGCGGCATATGTTATCCTAATCTCATGCACCTGCTTTAATTTTTATCTTCTACGCCTTTGGCTATCGGCTCAGTGTGGCCTGAGAAATAAAGTTCTTATTAATAAGAGTGTTGAATGTAATCTTATCCCTGTGTCATGTTCAATATATGTGCTAATGATTATAGTGAAGTTCTGCTACGGGCTGCACGTACCTGATATTTGCGAGAGCCCGTCAGACATAATGAAATGCAAATATACTCTGATCAAGCATGCATCGATCATATGGGCATTGTAACATCATGGTAGTTCATAGAAGATAGAGAATCAAACTCTCAAAATTCTTAGGCACGAACTAACCACTTGGTCATAAGCCGACTTCGACACCGTAATTTCCTAATAATCTAATTAAGGGATTTTAAACTAATGAAACAAACTATCTTAGCCTAGCCTTCATGGGCAATGGACGGGTTTTTATGACTTGAGCCTCCACATCTGAAATAAAATGTCAAACTCCCAATGACTATCTAGGTTACTCCACACAGTTAGAGAATGTAGTTCTTGATCCATGTGCACGACAACAGGAAGTGATTACATGTACTTTGTGATTGTACTAATGACTTGAGTACATATGGATGTGTCTAATTGATGAGGCAGAGGTCAGAAACCTTTGAAAAGTTTAAAGAGTTTCAGGACGAGGTTGAGAATCAACTCGGTAAGAAGATCAAACTTCTATGATTAGATTGTGAAGGCGAGTACCTAAGCTACAAGTTTGATGATAATAGTTCCACAACTCACTCCTATAGGTCTAGCACAGAGAAACGATGCATCGGAATGGATGAACCATACCTTGTTAAGTAGCCCTGTGCGTTCGGTTTATTCGGTTTACATGATTCGGTTTATACGGTTTTTCAGTATGTACGGTATTAATACTTCGGTAAATACGGTATGAAATTAAAATACAGTTCGGTTTCGGTATATACCAAATTATTTCGGTATGGTTTCGGTATATACCATAAAAACCAAAGTTGACGCGAATTTGAAAATGACGTAATAATAATTTGCAAATTTATGACTCAAAACACATTCTATTTTACACAAATAGTATATGACTATATATATAAGTATATATGCATGCATTGATTCATCTGTTGATGGTTATGGACGTGCTTAGCATTTTAAAAAGAGAAAAATGACAATGTTACAAGAAAAATGTAGGTGCTTAGTAGTGAATTTGACTCATGTACAAGAAAAATGACAACTTGTATGGTTGTTCATCTCAAGAAATATAAATTTATCTTTTACTTCGGTTTATTCGGTTAACCATTCGGTTTTTCGGTATATACCATAAAAACCAAAGTTCAAATCGATATGAAAAGTTCATACCATACCGAAACCAGAAACCATAAAAACAAAAAAATCGGTTCGGTTCGGTTTATTTTCGGTATGGTTTTTCGGTTCGGTTTTAAAATGCACAGAGTGATTGTTAAGTAAATAGCATAAAACTACTACTTTACAGGTTAGGGTTCCAAAAAACTACCGGTTTTTAATTTTTCTCAGATAACTACCAAACGGGTGGTCGGCTGTTTCAAAAAACCCAAAATGCATGTTGTTTAAAAATTAAACCTGTTTATGACAGGTCGGGCCTGCACCTAAACGATCGGTCTCTTTGACCATGTGTTTGACCGTTAACTGACATGTGGGGCCCACATGTCAGTGTCTCTTTCATAGATTTTTTACAAAATAACCCCTCCAAATATTTTGAGAAAGCAATCAGGTCCCTATAATATTTTCTAAAAAGCAATCGGGTCCTTGGACCCCTGGCAGAGCAATCCGGCCGGCATGTCCTGGCCATGGAGTTGCTGCCGTCGCGCTGCCACGGCTCTCTGCCTGGGGTCTTCGCCGCGCCGCCTGGGGTCGCCGGCGCACCGCCGTGGCGTGGCATGGGGTCTCCGCCGCGTAGGCATGGCACTCCGCCCGCGGTCGCCGCCTTCTGCCGTGGCGGTCTGCCTACGGTAGCTGCCGCGCCACGATGGGGCGACGCCTGGAGTAGTCGCTGCCTGCCCTAGAGCGGCCGCCATCTCCGGCAGACCTCTTCCCCTCCGCACGCATCTTCGGGAGTCGCCTGTGGGACGAGGTCCATGCGCGGCCGAGCGCAGCACGAGGCGGCCGCTGGCCCGGCGCTGGGTGCGGAGAGCTCGGTGAGAAGGAGGTGGGTTAGAGGAATGGCCGGGGTTGAGCCCCGGTGATCGCCGGCGGCGGGCGGGCGGGCGGGCGGGCGGCGGAGGGAGCAGTTCTTCTTCCTCTCGATCTGGTCCTCGTCCTTCACCTGTTCGGGTGGGGCTTTTTTAACAAATCTCTGTGATTATTTGCTCCATGGCTGACATGTGGGCCCCAGATGTCAGTTAACGGTCAAACAACTGGTCAAACAAACGGTTCGTTTAGGGGTGGACCCGATCTATCATAAATAGGTTTAATGTTTAAACAGCATGCATTTGGGGTTTTTTGAAACAGCCGACCACCCATTTGATAGTTATCTGAGAAAAAATAAAAACCGATAGTTTTTTGAAATCCTAACCTGTAAAGTAGTAGTTTTATGCTATTTACTCTACCTTGTTAGACATGGTTCAGTCAATGACGAGTCAGTCTGATCTACCGTTGAATTACGGGGTTATGCTGTAGAGACGGCGACTTGCACACTAATTAGGGTGACACCAATTAGTGGAGAAAGGCAAAATAAGTTGGAGATTAAACCAAGAATTAGGCTCATATGATTGATATATATGGTTGGCATACTCGTATACTACCAAGCTCACATCCAGATGTAAGCATCGATCCTGCATGCGTTTGCAATATAATAATCTTGCATCTTTCATAAGCATCTTTTCTCTCGAGAAGATGCATTTGGACCATCCGTTCCAAGCTGGAAACAATGCATTTTGAACATCTGACCTGACCTCTGTGTAGAGAAACTTTCAGCTAGTTTATTGTGATGAGCTACGCCATCCTCACTGCTAATCTCGTGCAGCGCAGTTGTCATGGGGACTTGGGAATTGCATACTTAATCTGATTTAGTTGGCCTATTGGGGCGAGCATTTCTTGTACATGGCACCTTCGTCAGTACCAACCACGTGCAATTTGGAAGTTGCATACTCAAGCTGATCAAGTTTGTCGTGTCCCAGCCTTAGTTGAGTATTCTCACCTAAGAGCATCTACAACCGGGCGTCCCAAACCGGCCTCAAACACCCGGACGGCCCGCTCAGTCGCTGACCTGTCACGAAAATCTGACCTAGAGAGACGTCTCAAACAGGCCTCAAACGTCCGGACTGACCGGTACCCTTCATATCCAACCCAAATATGGGGCGGATATGGAGGCGCCCGGGCGCGCCCGCCACATAGACTGACGATCGAGTCTCACGTGGAATCGCCCGAAAACCCAGCGGTCCGACGGACGCCTCCTCTGTCGCCACGGCGTTCACGCCGCGTGGTGCCGCTCCGGCTCGCCGCCCGAGACCAAATTCAGCTATTTAAGCCGGCCGACGTCCCCCAACCTTAGCCCATCCACCTCCTCCCTCTCTGCACCGCCACCCGAACCCGTCCGCCTCCTCTCCTCCGCTCTCCGGCATCGCCATGGTCCGACGCAAGATCACAACGTATGCTATGATGACGCTGGAGCACCGGAGGCAGATCGCAGAGGAGATCCTGGCGAGGCACGCCGCCCGCATCACTGCCAGGTTGCCTCCGGACTCGTCGGAGCCGGAGGAGGAGGAGCAGCAGCCAAAGGAGGAGGAGGGAGAGCAGCTACCGGAGCTGATGGAGGAGGCGGAGCAGCCTGCTCTGGGGTTCACCATGACAGAGGCGGAGACGGAGTTCACTGTCGCCCAAGCCGCGGAGATGGCGGAGCAGCAGGCCATTCTGGAGTCCATCAAGAATGAGGTCTATGTGGAGGCCAACCGACAGTTTCTCGGGCAAGAGCAGGAGCGTCCGACGCGCTCTTCGCCGAACTCAGCACGGAGATAAAGGAGGAGGAGGCGGAGCTGCAACTGCCGCCCATGTTGCCGTAGCCGGGCACGGAGATTATCGACATATCCGACGAGGAGTAGCTAGATCATCTAGTTTGGTGCGTCCGCAGGCGTTTGAGGGATCATATGGTGCTGTAGATGCTCTAAGGTTCATGTATGGCACGCTTAAGATCCAGATATGGTGTACATGTACTTTTTGGTGGACAGGATGCACCAAAATATTATTCCAATATTATTATTTTTCATTATATTACGATGGACACCCAAAACCGGAAAAAGGATGTTCGCGTGCGACGGCCGTCAAAGAACATTGATCTATGCCATTTGCCATAGTTCGACGCGCATTTTTTGTACATACCCAAAACTCGCTTTATATATAAAGCAACCATCATTGTACCATCCAATACAATGTATACACCCAAGGCAAGATACAAAGACGCTGAAAAAATAACACTACCCTGTACAACTCCAAACCAACAAAAGATGAACAATAAGCACCACTATGAAGTCGCCGAGACCCTCAACCGTGGACAAACCACCACAATGAGAAGAAGCCATGCATGACGAACCATGGGTTCCAAGATGACGCTTTCAGCAAGGGAATGATACTGGAGCACTGCCACCGCTCAATCCAAGGATCAAGGTTTCCCCCGGAGCACTACGACGAACAATGGGAACCATGACGACGCCTTCAAGAAAGGGATGATGCCAGAACTCTGCCGCCGCCGACCTGGCAAGTCAGAACGAGTTTTCACCCTAGCTAGCACTCGTCATCCCCTAATTGTGGTACGGACTACCGCACCACCGCCATCGAACGTCACACCATGCCCACCACGCCGCCCACGTGGCCATGGTCACAAGACAGCGCCAGAGCTGTGTGCTCCACCCCTGAGCACTGTGGCCCCCACCACCAATGCTGCCATCTCGGCATCTATGGCACCAACTCCATCCCCGCCCTAGGCTCGTAACCAAGATGAAAGAAGGGATGAGCAGGAAGGCACCTTCTTCCCCGCCCCTGAACAACCCCATGACCACGCCTGACCAAAGTTGGCATACACCACCCCGCCTTGCCCCCTAGCAAAGGCGAGCTCCCCGGCGGCACACCGCCACTAGATGGGAAGCAAGGATGACATTGTGGCCCCCTTGGCAATAGATCACCCCTCAATAGTGGATAGAGATTGGAAAAGTCTATCCCTTCGGCACATCCTGCACAAGCACAACTTGGGAATGGAGTGGAGACAACCACACGAGCCGCTCGACAACGGACAGACGCCAGAGAACGCCCAACCGCCGTCGCGGACCGACCCAAACCACCACCATGGGCTACCACCACGTCGTCGCTGCCCACATCCGCGCGGGATCCATAGGGCCACTGCCACCACCCCGCGCCGCACCCGACAAACACGGGTGAAATCTAGACGAGTCTGACTAGACCGGTGCCCACCATGCACCCCCACCCGATCTGACGCCGCTCTAGCCGAAGAGCTGAGGATGGAGAGGCCGAGCACCAGCGTCACGCCGCCACCCTCACCAGTCATATGCCACGGCAGGGTCAACCGCCCGTGACCCACGTCGCCCATATCCCGCCCCGCATGAGGCCAGATCAGGCCGGGTTGTACACTGCAAGTCGTCATCATTGACCCGAGCGGGCACCCAGCATCGCTGCCCGTCACACCGCCACTACGACGACAATGTCGTCCAGCACCGATACACTGCTACGTTGCCGCGCCCATCACCTAGCACGGCACCCAAGCCCGCGTCGAGCCACCCGCATGCGCGGACGAGAACTCCTCGCCCCTGGCGGCGCCGATCGGGCTTCACCAGGCTGCATCCTCTGGCAGCAGCGACGGGGAGGAAGAGCGGAGGGGGCTCCAAAGGTAGCGGCTAGGGTTAGCTTCATACGCTTGTGGGAGCGCCGCGGGAGGAGGGAGGAAGGGGAATGCATTTCTTGTACATCACACCATCCTCGCGTGCAATTAACATAGGAACTTACCATTCAGCACAATGGTAAGCTACTTCAAAGCAATGGGAAAAAACATAGGAACTTAAGACTTGCATATTACCGATCAAGTTGGCTATGGTACCATGGTTGCACATATTGGGGACCAACTATTGGACGCTCTTTGCGTCAAACAGAAGGGTTGTCGCACAGAGAGTTCGTCTTGATGGGCGGGATCATCCATTAACTGTTGCCCGAGTCGGGACGGAGCGAGCAAGATGGTAATATAGCGAACTGGGGGCTACTGTAGCAATCATATATTTGTAACTGTTGTGAATATTTTTAAACACGGACATATTTTAAAATTTTGAACACTTTTTGAAAGCATAAATATTTAAAGAAAAAACATTTTTGAGAATTTAATTTTTAAAAATGAAAACATGTGTTGAGTTTGTGCAGAACTTTTGAAAATGAGAACAATTTTGGAAGAGAAAAAAAGGCCGCTGTGTTCAGTGGGCATTACTAGGTCGCTGGCTGAGCTGTGCTTCAGCCCACGTAGAAAAAACTAAAAAAGGGCGTTTTGCTGGCTATGGGCTGTGTTCCGCTTCGACCTATAATTGCATGTTGGCCTTAAAAAAAAATATACACACATGTTCACAGATTCAAGAAAAAATCGTGTTTCTGGAAAATGTTCGAGTATGTATACTACTATTAAAAGAGCAAGCATAAACTTCTCTAAAGTCACACAACAAATTGTACACAGAATAACAAGGACCTTTTGATCAAATCAACTTAATCACATCCTACCGTTTATATTACTCGAATTGTCTGCCACCTAGATCAACGACTCAGATCGGATGTTCTGCCGAGCAGACGCCGCTGTCTGCCAACCGTCCTAGCACTCTGCATCCCTCGATCTCCGCGGCCCCGCCCACGACGTCCTAATCTACGCAATAACTGCACGATGGCTATCCCGCTAATTTCTCTGCTCCAGATCCCCATTGTCTTCCCAATAGCTCTGCCCCCGCGGTCCCCTCCACCCTGCCGTACCGCCGCCGAGCTCCCGTGCCGCCTCCACGCGTGCCCGCTTTGCCGCCGTCATGCTACAAGCCCTCCTATAATGGATCCGCAGGGAGAGCGCACACCTGTCGCTGTAGAGGAAGAACCAGTGCACTCGCTGCCGCCGCCATGTGAGAGGCTTCTGCTTCCGGAAGCGAGGAGCTGGTCGAGGTCCAACTCCTCAAGGAGAGGCGCACTCCACATGCTCGCCGGGCTGCCCTCACCCACCCCATGGCTACCTGCTCGCCGCTGCGCCCACCCACCCCATGCACTACTAGCTTGCTGTGACCCTCCGCCATGGGCATCAGCGCCTGCCGTGGTAGCTGCGGCAAGCATTTTCTGACCACTTAAGTGTTTGTTATAATGCCTGCAAGAAGTCAAGCAAAAAAGTATTTCAAGTTTGTACCGATGTTTATGATAGTTGGAGATTAGGGGTAAAATATATTTTCTTACTGGCTAATGATTGTATCAATTTGTTATGTGGGAATTTTGTTATAGCAAAAGCTGAATAGGTGTTCGTCGGCTATCCGCCGTCTTCATCTGCCCGTCTGCATCATGGTACGTTTGCTACAGCTTAGTAATTAGAATCAGTCCCGTTCATGTCTGTGTTGCGTCAACTGCCATTTTCCAATAGAATTTATTTTGTGAGCAATCGATTTGGCCACATCCTAACGGAACATAAAACTCTGATGAATCGATCTGGCCGCATCATTTTAGGCTTATTGATTGATCTGGTTAATTTGTTTGCAATTTGCTATGCAAATCAATCTAGCTGGTTTTTAGAGTTAATCACAATAACTGAAATATTAACATCACGAGGTCTCTTCACTAATTTTAGAGTTGATTTTTAGATCCAAATAGATTTAGTTCCTGCAGTAATTTGCGAATGTCGTACGTCCGAAGTGCTTTCAGCGATACCAACATGCACATACAAGTGCTTCGAAGCATGCATGTTGATTGATTTCTGGGAGACTAGCATGCACGAAGAAGCGAGCCTGATAAGCTTTCGGCTGTAGCTCACGAATATATTCCAACAAATTTCTTCTCCATTGAACTATTTTGTCCTACCGCAGATGCCTAATCATCAAAACTATGAGCCAGTAGGCCATCATTTACAAGTTCAACGATTCAGTGATGTTGAAGCTAATCATTTGACTTCACTGCCTTCTCACCATATAGGTATTGTACCAATTTTAAATTTTAAGTTAGTGGGGTTGATAATTTGGTACTGCAGACAGTCACATAATGACTAAGTATTGCTAATTTTCCCAACGAATCAAAGTTAGGTTCATATGTTCTCCGAGAAGCTTAGTATATGGCCTTTGGGCACAAGTACATTTTAAAACATGGCATGGTGATGAAAATGTCTTCTTAGAAAATGAATTTGTAATGAGAAATTATGTTCTAATTTTTTCTAGCTATATACAATTACTGAAGATGGGCTAAGAGTTGTGCCTTTTTAATTACTCTGAATTTACATAGCAAAGAATCTGTAATGAGAAGTTATGTTTCATGCATGCAAAAAACGTATGAGTCTTCTAGGATCCAAGGGTCAGAACATTCATCTGGACCCGTCAGGTATGATCTGCTTCTAGCGACATTTCTTTTGTAATTTATGCATCATTGGAGCATCATGATGTTTGTAATACTTCTTTTCTTGTTTGCAGACATATCCGAGATGCTGATGAAATCAGTCACCAATTTTTGAAAATCGACAATGTTTATATGGACATCAAAGCTTGATGTTGTATTTTCCCGTTACTCTACCTTCTACCATAGACCACTGAACTTTTGCCTCCAGTGCAATGAATTATACATACCGCACATGCTTCTGATTTGTAATGCCCTTTTTGCTACATATACAATACTATTGAAGCTTTTGACTGCTCATACTTTACTTGAGAGTGTAATTATGCAACCCTAACTATATGAAGAAAGTAATTATGACCGACTCTACTTGCAGAAGGTTGGAGTCTATTACATCGAAGGAAGAAATACTATATGAAGTTCCAAAGTTACTTTTTTATTTGTGAAAGTCTGATGCATCTCAAACTCTGTTGCTTTGCTGTAGGATGATGAAGAGGAAAAGGGAAAGGGGAAGGAGCTCATGGAAACAAAGAGGGGTGGAATAAGGAATAAACAAGGATGGGATGGGAGGCCTCCAAGCCAACGGCAAAGTAAGGCATCACGTTGAATTTGTAACTACAGTAAATAATTGGCCTTCCTTTTTAGGTTTAGCTTGACTGAAACCAGTAAATCTATTTTACTCCATATTGTCGCAGCTTCATTAACGGTCCATATCACATCTTGAAACCAGCATTAGTTGAGACTACAAGATTTAAAACATCTTACTATTGATAAAAAAATGGAAACTCAGGTAAAAGGTAATCAGATTTTTTTTAGGAGTCATTTCCTGTCTGCTTCAGAAAATAAGTTCTTCAGGGCATAGAACAAATCTTTACATCACCATTATTATTTTTATTTACTTCCAGTTATAACACTTCAGCCCATGCTTGTTGAATTTGTGATGCTTGTAATGCTCTTTGTGGAAAATAACCGACACACACTTTGTTTGCATAACTAATGGTGAAAGTTTAAAAATGATAGTAATATCAGCGTTCAACTTTGTACATCTGAAATTTTTGTCAACAGAAATGTGCTGCAAGTGGTTGCCTCATTGTTAAATGCATGCTGATGTATCCTTTTTTTACGTGTCTCTTCTCTATAGAAACATAAGGTCAGCTTCAATGTGAAGTTTTCTGCTCACGGTGCACATAATTCCTGTTTATATGAGAAACATTTGCATGTATATTTTAGCCTAAAGTTTATAGCTCACTTTTCTCTTTGGGGTGAGTTGAGCTTAAACCTTGTGTTGGTAAGAGAGAAGGAGCATATTGAAGTTAGTTTATGGCACTCCTGGAGTGCCTCTCCCCAAGTATCAGTCTGAGACTGATTGCTCTCTTGTTGTGGTCTAACAAAACTTGAAATATATGGAAAGTTATGTTGTGCTACCTATAAGTTATAGCTCGACTTTTTCATAAAAAAATATTTTGCTGAAGAGACAACAATGTGTAGTTTCAGGTCGTGTCTTCCTTTGTTTTAGGGTTGTTTAAACTTAGTGGCTTCGTTGCTCTTGTCGGCCTTCATTATGTTGATATACTATTCTCTTCTTAATATATTTATATACACGCAGCTCTCATGTATGTTCTCGGAAAAGGTAACGAGTTTTTCCTACATTCAAGCATTGCAATTTAAAGTAAGGTTTCAGCCATTATTTGTTAGCAGAAATCCAGTGATCTATATGCAAACAATCTCTCTGTTATTAGTAATCTTGTGGGACATTTGATATTTCTTAGCTATTTGTATGTTTCACTTGGCAGCAAGTATCATTATACCGCTTGAGAAGACTAAAGCATGGGAGATTGTGGTTTCCAAATCAGAGAATTGTGGTCTTGAAGTTGTTGGTAAAAGGTAATTCATATAGGCCAAGACGTTCTCAATATGCCGCATCGGGAACATCTACGAAGAGATTAACCATCTGAAGACTTGGTTACCTGGTTTTATTTTAAAGGAAGCTGTGTGTGAGGGAAAGAGAGCAATAAATTTGTGCATGAACTAACAGTGTTAGTAAGAATTTAGGTGAACACACTGATCTTGTTAGTTATCTATTTGTAACTAACATCATACACTCTTTTAATGATGATCAATAGATTATTGTTTCCATCAAAAGATAAAATATTCTAGGAATGACACGTTGTTTATAACTTTCCGGTTCACTGAAGCGTCAGCAAGGTTGGAGGAGACGAGGGCATATTATTCCGGGTGGTGTCGGAGGATGCGGGGAGCAAACCACCGCACCCAAGAGAGTAGAAAAAGGCCGGTTGTCCCTCAAACACATTCCACATATGGGGAAGAAATGAGGCTGTTCAGGCAGTCTGCTACGTCGGGTGCGGCTCACCTCAGACCAAGTTTTTTTCTTTCTTTATTCTCTCTCTCTCCATCCCAACCAGTAATATGCATGTGATTGGTAATTTGGGGGACCTGGCTGCATGAATAGACAAACGAGGTTCAAAATGGACACGTCCAGACATTGTTCGGATGTGCCAGCTGACATACATTGGGTAGGTCATATTTTCCCAGTTCAATTGTAGATGCTTTTATCCGTTTAGTAGAATAGGTTAGGATAGATCAAACCATATTTCTTAACGATACGTGCGTTGCACGTGCACGCTTACTAGTTTCAGAAAATATTCACAATTTCAAAATTTTGTTTGTGGATTAAAAAAATCGTTTAAATTTTTTTCTCGGATGCAAAAATTGTTTGCGTTTTTCAGGAAATTGTTCTCGGAATTATTCATGTTGTTCAGAATTTCAAGAATTGTTCCCGTTTTCAAATATAGTTCACGCATTCCAAATATATTCATGAATTAATCAAATGAGTTTATAAAATTATTCATAATTTTTAAAAATATTTGCGCTTCAAGAATATACATTTTTCTATAAAATAGACGATTACATTTTTCATAAAATGTTCAAATATGTCGATGCTTATTGCTCTTAAAAACTCCACGCTGCTCGTTTGGTTACAAAAGTTCAGTGGTTTCAGTGGCTAGGTCTGCGTGCGTAACAACAGGAGGTCAGGATCTCAAATCCCTCTTCATGCGCACAGGTTCTGTGGATTTTTTATTTTTTTTGCGGAATTTTTTGCTCGTACAATGCCAGGAAAATGCCAGATTCTGTGGCTATGTGCAGCATGAGTCTATTTGCCGCAAAATGCCGCAGATAGGAGCTCCCACTGCATGTTTGACGCCGCTATTCTAGGTTTTTTTTTTTTGAGTAACTATTCTAGGCTTGCTAGTCTGCGGGCTGTGCTAAACAAAAAAAAAGGCCGCTGGCTGAGCTGTGCTTCAGCCCAGGTAGAAAATTCTAAAGAAAGGGCGTTTTGCAGGCTATGGACTGTGTTGTGCTTCGACCTATACATACATGCTAGTCTAAAAAAAATATACACACATGTTCAAAAATTCAAAAAAAATCGTATTTTTAAAAAATGTTTGGGGATTTCAAACAAATGTTTGCATTTTCAAATTTTTATTTGTTAATTTCAAAAAATGTTTTTGTTTCAAAAGTTGTTCTCAGATTCGGAAAATGTTTGCGCTTTCAGGAAATTGTTCTCAGAAATGTTCGCCTTGTTCAGAATTTCAAATTTTCTTCCCATTTTCAAAAATTGCTCACGGGGGTCCAAAATTGTTCAGAAATTTCAGAAATAGTCGAGTTTAAAAAATATATTCACATTTCAAAAAATAATTCATTTTTCGAAAAATATGTTCGAATTTTTTAAAAAATGTTCAAATCTGCCGCTCCTTACAGTTCTTGAAAACTTCGCACTGCTCATTTGGTACAAAAGTTCATGGTTTCATTGGCTAGGTGCGCGGGGTCAGGAGTTCCAATGCCTCTTCATGCGCATAGATTTTTGTGATTTTTTGCTCGTACAGGGCCAGGAAATGGGCCGTGCAGCAAGGCTACGTATGTGTGGGTCGAGAGTTTATATGCCGCAAAATGCGGCAGATAGGATCTCCCGGTGGGTGTTTGCAAGGTTATGTTTGTGTGTGTCGCGAGTCTATTTGCCGCAAAATGCGGCAGATAGGAGTTACCGGTGTGTGTTTGGTTGACAAGTGTCAGCTACGCGGTAAATAGGAGATGCGTTATTCTAGGCTTGCTAGGCTGCGGGCTGTGTCGAAGAAAAGTAAGGCCGCTGTGTTCAATGGGCTTTACTAGGCCGTCGGCTGAGCTGTGCTTTAACCTATACATACATGCTGGTCTAAAAGTTTCTAAAAAAAAGACATTCTGGTCTAAAAAAACATATACACACGTGCAACAGTTTAAAAGAAGTACAGATTCGCCTCTTTTATTAAGATTATTATTGGAACATTGACACATAGCTCCCACTACTCACTTATCCATGTTCTCATGATTAGATATTACATGAAAAAAATATGAGTGTCACACAACTGTAGTTTCATATGACCCTAGTATATTCGTCATGCAAAATACCCAACTATCACAGAATTTAGTTGCCAGGAGGCGCCATATGGTGAACGCGATTCGATGACATTCTCTTTGATTAATGCATGACGTCAATGATTATGTGTCTGTCACAGATCCGCGGTAGGTCACAGATCCACGGTAAGCAGTGACACTAGGTACAAAAGTCACGCATTAGGTATTTTTCATGATGGTTTCAGCCATTGTCATGGGGATTTGCGTTGCAGTGTCTCAATTTCTTTTTTGAGGGGCAGTGTCTCAGTTTACTTGTAGTCATGAGTGCACATGGTGATGAGAAGTGCTACACACACGACACTCTTGGGACGATTTACGCACGATCAGTCAGCTCAGCCTTTGATCAAGGCTGACGCGTGGATTAGCACCTTTGGATCAGCCGTCGCGTAAGGGTCATGCGACAACTCTCGTGCGTAAAGTAGTTTTGTATCCTGATATGCCCCCCCCCCCCCCCCCCACCCTCATGTAGGTAGGTAAGGACCAAGTTAGGAATCATGTGGGGAGGCTAATAGAAGAGATAAAAAAGGCTGGAGGGGGCAAACATATAAATTGAAGGCATTTTGAGCTAATAGTATAGGGGTGTTTCTAAAAGAAAAAAAAAGGGACTGGCTAGGGCACTGTCGACTGGATTTTATTTTGGGCCATTCACATTTTGTTACTATTTTGTTACCATTTGGGGCCTTTCCTTCACCAGAAAGAGGTCACATTTTATTTTGGGCCATTCACCTTTTGTGACGTCTGAGCACACACATGCATACGACACATCATGTAAAGCATGCACAATCGCCCACATGACCACGCCAAAAAAAAAGCCCACATGCATGTGTGTGCACATTACATACATGGCATGCTCAACATTGACTTTTTCTGTCATGTGGATCGAGCGGAATCAAAACTAAAAAAGAGAGCAAAATGCATTATTTAAGGAAAATGAATTAAGGGCGTTTATATTACCTAAAATAAGAAAGAAAATGAAAACGGGGAGACAATGTGTTAGGCGTTTGATTTTTTTACGTTGATAAAATCGTTTTTCACCATTTAATCTAGACCCAAAGGCCTAGCAGGCTTCTTTCTCCACCCTTCTTCCCCCCCCCCCCCCCACCCCGTCCCACCCTATATTAAAACTGAAATAAAGACTAAAACCCCAAAAAATGAAAATTTCTAAAGAAGAATGAATTAGTGGCATTGGTTACCCTTAAACAAGAAACTGGCAAAAACTTCAAACATAAACTTGTACACAATATACATGGAAATTACACTTTTTATGATATAGAATAATAAATCTATTATACACCTAAGAATAGATGACAAAAAATCAAGAACTCTTAGAATGGTGTTCATAGGAATGAATTAGTTGCAATTGCATTACCCTTTAAGAAGAAAGAGTATAAAAACAAATAATGAAAAAATTGCACATAATTTACACAAAAAATGCACTTTTTATAGTATGCAAGAATAAGAATGTAATAGTGAAATTTTCACAGAAAATAATCTTTGGAACCAATAACTCGATGTTGGTAGGAATGAATTACTCGCACTGCCCTTTAAGCTGAAAGAGAATGGAAAAAATGAAAGTTTTGTATATAATTTACACAAAAATCGTGCTTTTTTAAAATGTATAAAAATAAGAATGTAATAGTGGAACTTTCACAAAAAAGAAGTTTCCAAACAAGGAATGAATTAGTAGCATTGAAAGAAAGAAAATAAAACTAGAACAAAATCAAAATAATGAAGTTTACCTAAGAAATGAATTACTAGCACTGGGATTACCCTTAAATAAGAAAGAAAATAAAAAATAAAATAATGAAATTTTTTGCACACAATTTGCACAAAAATGCACTTTTCATAATATGCAAGAATAGTCATATAATTTTTTGCAAACAATAGGCTTTCTTAGAAGGAATGAATTATTGGCATTGCTATTACCCTTATAAAGGAAATAAAAAACTAAATAAGAATCAAAATAATTAATTTTTGTAACACCCTTGATTTTGGCCCTTTCTTTTTCTTTTGGATTTATTTAAAAAATTTATTTGAATTGTTTTTCTGTGGCTTTGTGGTCCTGAAACCTGGGAAGATCATCTCTTCTCAGGCTCCCAAGTGGCTTGTCATCCTCAAAACCATCCCAAGACCATGTCATTTTCATCTTATCCCAATCCCAATATTCTTTTCTTAGGACTATTCCTTTTTCTATTAAAGGAATAACCCTATTTACCCTAGGTTGTCAAGCAACCTATATTTATGTCACTCCCAAAATTCCAAAATAATTCTCATAAATTTTTGGGGTCATATCTTCCACAAATATGTCAAAACTCATCCTTGCCTAGTTCAAAAATAATTCAGGATAATTCATTTTCCTATTCAGTCCTGAATAGCACTTTGTGAAGGAAGTGATATTTATCTTTGCTTGATTGCTCCCAAAATTTTTGGGCAATCTTTCCTATCCATATTATTTCCACATGCCAAAATTAAACTTAATTTTCCTATTAAATATTCCTCGGCAATTTTTCAAAGTTTCTGGCCAGAAAGAAACTTTGGTAAGGAGGTACTCGCTAGGAGTATACAAATGAGTTGAAATTTTGCCATGACCTCAATATGACCAAATAATCACTCTCCTCAAGATTTGATATCATTCCATCCTTAGCCACATGAGCTCCTCATCCAATCTTTGTTTTTGGTCAGATTTTCACAATGTGAAGCAACGATATTTTATATTGCTCCGTAATTTCTGAAAAATTACGAGGACCTTCTCCTACCCATATAACCTATCTATACCAAATTTGGTATCATTTCATATAGCCAATCTCTCTCCATGATTTTCCGAAGATTCTGATCAGATTGAAGCATTGTGAAGCAAGTACCACTTTGGTGTATCCAAATGGGATGAAATTTTTACAGTGCTTTCATATGCTCAAATGATTATCCTCCTTCAAATTTCAGCGCAATCCCATCTCCATTTGAGCACAGCATCAAGATTTTCATTTATGTACAGTGGAGTACATTGTGAAGCAAGTGCCACTTAGCCATCTCCATTTGTGCTTAAACTTGGCCAAGATTATCATATTAGTAGTTGAGCACACCCAGCCAAAGATCAGAGTCTATCTCCAGACCAATCTTGTCCAAAAAGCAACAAACATCTTGTTGTAGCTGGTCTCCAAGCTCCCTCTAGTCACCTCATGCATCCTTGTGCTCGTTTCTTTCCTTATTGGCCCTCTATGATGAATGACCTCTCTGCCAGACATGGTTTGCAAAGCCAGAGTGCAATGCGTGTACATGTTCACGCGGTGACTACGCAGCTGGCATGCCCGTGGACACGCTCTGGCAGTTGGACCCCCTCTGTCTCGTACGTTTGCTCGCTCCCTCGTCGCCTAGCCATGTCCATTAGCTCCCCCTGTGTCGTCTCCATCGTCCTGAACCCCTCTCCCCCTCTCCAGTCACCTCCTACGCGGTATCGTGGCCACGCCCGCGGACAGACCGCGTTCTGCTCCACCTCGGCCTGTCAATCGCGTCGCCCCGAGCCTTCTCGAGCACGCATGAGCTCTCCCGCGTCGCCTTGAACCCTCTGGACACGCCGCCAAAATGAAAAAAAATGAGAAGAAAAACGCATAGAAACAGAAAATGGAAAAAATTAAGGGGGGGAGGAGGGTTGAGGAGTCCGATGGGCTAGATAGAGGCATGCCGTGAAGGTTGACTGACCCAAAAACATGGGCAGTCAAAAAATGAGCCTAAAACAAGACACACCACACAACAAAAATACAAAATAGAGCACGAACCTTAGAGCAGCAATCGAGAAAATCGGCTATTTGCTACTTTTAATATGGGCTTCACAAAATTGTCAGGTTCAACTGGGCGACAATATGAGAAATGAATAACCATGTACGCCACCGATTACAGGGCATGCACTGAATAACCATGAAAGACTACCAACTGTAGCTTATTGAAAGATGGGAAATGGGCGGCGTCATGATATTCTTGGTGGGCAGCACACACTCGTCCGCTTCAAGCACTCTGATCTGATTCTGAATACATGTAGATAACAGTACATAACATTAGGGGTACTTCGGCCCTTTCAGGTGCCAGAAAATGGAAAGAAAAACAAAAGCAATTGAAAAAGGGGAAATGACATGTCAATCAAAGTGCACACGAATTGGATGGCATATTTACGAAGCCAATGTTGAGAGTGACAATTGTGCGAATCCCCATATTGGAAGTGGCAAATAGCCGATTTTTTCGCAACAATCAATGGTCAGAAAATCAGCCGACCCTATTTTGATTTCCGAGTGATGTATAGTTAAAGTGATAAAAATGATTTGGGGCGGATGGGGGGCAGCATGTGCTTTCCCGCTGGATTTATTTGTGACTCCTTGGAACGAACAAAACCTGACGCACGGTCGACTTTGAGCACAACGAGCACGGTTGGCGACGAAGTTGCTTCCGCAAGGCGGGTTGGCATTCAAAATGTGACCATGTCCGGACTTGGTGATGGTAGCCCTGCCTGCTATGCGTGTCCCATCGGTGACCGCTCCGCCACATGAATGAATCAGTGACATTGGTATTACCTTCCAAGAAAAAGAAAACAAAATTTAAAGTAAACCAAATAATGACACAATTTGCACACAATTTACACATAAATTGCATTTTTTATAATATGCAAGAAAGATACATATAGTATGAAATTCTGCAAAAAAGGAGTTTCTAACAAGGAATGCATTATCCTTTCAGAAAAACAAAATGAAACAAAAACATCACACAACTCACTACTTTTTGAAACTTTTTTTTTATATTTGAACTCCTTGTGCCAAAACCTTTAAAATGAGATCAATCTTGGAATTTTTTTTGAGCATGTTTAAATTCAAACATATATTTCACATGTCAAAATAATCAGTTTCACAATAAAACATTACAATTTCACTTTTCATATTGACTATTACACAGTTCAGAACCTACATTTCACTTTTCACTAGCTTGCTTCACACAAGAAAACACCTATTTAAATTGCACATTTTTCAAATAGCATATTTCACTCTTTTAAAGTAAACTACTACACATGTTCAAATAATCAGTTTCACAAACGATACAATATAATTTCAGTTTCTATAATTACTCTTTCATAATTCGAAACCTACATTTCACTTTTTACTACCTTGTTTCACAAAAATGACATATATTTCAATTGCACATTTTTCAAACAACCTATTTCACTCTTTTGAAATGAATTATTTCACTTTCTACTAGCTTGCTTCACAAAAATCACATCTATTTCAATTGCACATTTTTGAGAATAATATATTTCACTATTTTGAAATAAACCGTTACATATTTGGAAATAACCAGTTTCACAAGTTGACATTTCAGTTTCATATTTAGGTAAGAAAAGTTTTCTGTGAAATAGGTTGGTTTTCACATATTTATATTGAAATATGAGTTTTTCAATAATTTTCTAGTGAAATGGGTTTGTTTCACATATGAAATGTGAAACATTGAAATTTGAACGTGTTTGAAATGTATTCAAGATTGGTCTAGTTCTAAAGGTCTTAGCGTCAGGAATTCAAATATATGAATTATTTCAAAAATGAACTTATAGTTTAAATGATATGGACGGTTTAATTTAGCTAAGGTGAAATAAAAGGGTGGATTTATGTGTGAGAGAAGGGAGAGAGTGGGCTCTCACATGCTGCAATGCGTGCCATATCACTGACAAAGGTGGGGGCTACTAGCTGTATTTGATGAAGTATATCTCTAGTATAGCAAAAAAGTGAGAATAAAATATTCACAGCGGCGTGAATCTGAATGCATGCATGAACGATGGATTGGTTACCGGTACATCACCGAACCGCTCAAAATGACTTTGCGGAGGCACACTCGACTTTGAGCACACCGAGCACGGTTGGCGACGAAGTTGCTTCCGCAAGGCGGGTTGGCATTCAAAATGTGACCCTGTCTGGACTTGCTAATGGTAGCCCTGCCCTGCGCATTCCATTGGTGAACGCTCCCTCCGCCACCAGCCCACCACGTACGTACGAGAGTGCGTGCGCGCCATGACCCGGCGTCTTGTGGACGTGGTCGACAGTGAAAGCATCCAAAACCAAAATGCCCGGGAGGGATGACACTGGCTAGTGAGCACTGGAACACGGCCAACGTCCGAGAAGGACTGGAGCAGGGTGAGGCACGCAACGGCAATGCCCCTAGAGATATAGCTAGGGCTGCTGGAGATAGATAGATATGGCTTTGCATGACGCCAACTACAGCACCAGCGGTACGTACCTGGAGCCTTGGCTGCTTCCCAAAGTTGACTCCTAAAGCACTACGTACGCGCGCCAAGACGAGGCCGCAGGCCATACCATAGCGGCATAGCCACCGGGACGAGGAGAAAGGGAGAAGAAGCACGAGAGGAATGGGGGACGGCGCGCCATGCAGCTTCACGCCGCGGCGCCGGGGGGTGCTGTGGCGCGGCCTCGGGCTCGGCCGGCGCCGCAAGCTCCAGGTCGCCCGGCTCGGCGGCTGCAGTGGCAGGGCAGGCGGTGGCCGTGGCCGTTGCCGCGGGCTCCTGCGGCGCCTCCGCCTGCGCTGGCTCCACCGCGCCGTCCGCAAGCTGGCCGCTATCTACATGGCGGCGCTGGCAGGCCCGCCGGCGTCATCGTCGTGCCCGGCGTGGGTCGGCGTGCTGCCCAGATTTTTTTAAGAAAAAGGATTCCCCGCTTTATATTATAAAGCAACGGACCAAGCATCCAACACATGTACATAGTAAAAACAAGGTACAAAGTCATGCTGGGGGCACAGCAGAACAAGCCTCAAAGAAAGCTAAAAAAAGGCTAATCCGGCTCGGGGGGTGGTGGCAGTGGAGCGAAAGCCGATGCCATGGAACAAAGACCTGCCATAATGTTGTCGATGATGCCACGGTCACACCGCTTGCTAAGCGGTCTCCAGAGCTGTAAGAAGCCACACATTTTATAGATTGCATCAGTCACACGGCACAGAATGACACGCTCGATGACTAGTTTATTGCGGGTACACCAAAGGGTCCAAGCAAGGGTGCCCAAAGCCACCCAAATTGGGGGGCGGCTAGGACCGGGGAGCCTAAGGGCCTCCCCAAATAGGTCTGGGAGGTTGTCGTGGCACCAATTGCCGCCCACCACCTCCCGGAAGCAGCTCCAAAGGAACTGCGCTACAGGGCACCGGAAGAAGATGTGGCTACAGTCTTCCGGGACCAAACAAATGGGGCAGAGGCCATCCCCAGGGCCGTTACATTTTCTGACCTCCGTCCTTGACGGGAGACGGCCTCGGACCCATTGCCAGAGAAAGATGTGTATCTTCAAGGGGAGTTTGATCTCCCAGATCACCGATAGTTCCACCGGGCCAGAGGTGGGAACGATCGCCTGGTAAAGAGACCTAGTCGAAAATCTGCCATTTGGCTCCAGGTGCCAAGACAGCAAGTCGGGCTCAAGGATGGGAGGATGGAGGGCAATACACTCGAGCATTTCATCCCATTGCTCGAGCTCTACCACCCCGAAGGTACGACGGAAGGCAATGGCACCCAAGTCAGCTAAAGCCATAGCTACAGAGAGTTGTGGTCGGACACAGATCAAGAATAACGCGTAAAAGCGTTCTGCAAATGGGCGAGGCCCAGCCCATCTATCGAGCCAGAATAATGTGCCGGACCCGGAGCCAACTTTAATAGAGGTCCCGATGCGCAAGACCGGCATCAGAAGGATCACCGATTGCCAGAATTGGGATCCTCCAGATCTGGGGGCGAATGCCAGTGGCTGCCCGCGAAGATACTTCACGCGGATAATCTCGAGCCACAGGCTTCCCACATAAGTCTGAATACGCCAGAGCCATTTGGAGAGGAGGGCAATATTCATCCGCTTGGACGAAATGACTCCCAGGCCGTCCTGGTCCTTAGGCTTGCAGATCTCAGGCCACTTCACCATGTGGTACTTCTATTTATTGTTTTCTCCCGCCCAGAAGAATCTAGACAGGAGTTTTGTGACCTCATGATGGAGGGATTCATGTTAACTATATAATCCCATTATGTACATCAAAAGGCTAATGAGGGAGGAGTTCATCAAAATGACTCAAGCGACTTTAGACAGCCATCTCCCCTGCCAAGGTTCCATCCTAGGTTGGAGTTTGGCGATTATTGGGCGAAAGTCCTTCTCCAGTAGACGCGTGTCACAAATTGGCATGCCAAGGTAAGTAGTCGGGAAGGATCCCAATCGACAATTCAAGCGATTGGCGATTCGCTAAGCTTCCGCCTGGGAGTATCCCAGGACCATCACCTCGCTCTTGGCGAAATTGATCATGAGACCCGACATCTCCTGAAAGCGGAGGAGGAGGAACTTGAGGTTTCGAATATCGTCGTCCGATCCTTCCACCATCATAATGGTATCATCCGCATACTGGAGGTGGGTCAGACCTCCATTGGCCACAGGATGGGGGAAAATCCTCCGAATGTGGCTGGCTCATTTGGCCAAATCTAGGATCGAGGCCAAAGCATCAACCACAAGATTGAAAAGAAACGGGGAGATCGGATCCCCTTGCCGAACGCCTTGGCCAGTCAAGAAGTAAGGCCCGATCTCCCCATTGATGTTCACAGTCGTGCGGCCGCTCGTTACTAACTGCATCACCCTTGCAACCCAGTGGGGGTCGAATCCGCACTTGAGCAACACCTCCCGAAGAAAGGACCAATGGACGGTGTCGTATGCTTTATGGAGGTCAATCTTGAAGAACACCGCGCGGAGGTGCTTGCTCTTGACCTCATGGATGACCTCGTGGAGCACGAGAATCCCATCCAGAATAAACCTGCCTTTCGTGAAGGCAGACTGGTTCGGATGGTGGATCCGAGGGGCGATTAGGGCCGCCCTAGTGGCGTACCCGTTAGCCAAAATCCGGAATATCACATTGAGGACTGTGAATTGCCTTATGTCAGCAGCACCCGAAACCTTGGGAATCAGAGAGATGATCCCATAGTTAAGCCAGGACATATCTAATGTTCCCCTAGAAAAATCCCAAAACAAGTCAAGGATGAGATCCTTCACCATCGGCCAGAATGCCTGGAAAAAGCAAACCGGAAGTCCATCCGGGCCCGGGGCCGAGGCTGGGTTCATGGCTTTGACAAAGGTCTCGACTTCCGCGGCATCAAATGGAGTGAGCAAGGCAGCGTTCTCCTTCGGGGAGATTTGTTGGTCAAGAGACCAAATATGGTCAGCTACGGCGATACACCCCCCCCCCCCCCCCCGAGGGCGCTGTCGGTGTCAAAACCGGCGGATCTCGGGTAGGGGGTCCCGGACTGTGCGTCTAGGCGGATGGTAACAGGAGACGAGGGACACGATGTTTTTACCTAGGTTCGGGCCCTCTCGATGGAGGTAAAACCCTACGTCCTGCTTGATTAATATTGATGATATGGGTAGTACAAGAGTAGATCTACCACGAGATCATGGAGGCTAAACCCTAGAAGCTAGCCTATGGTATGATTGTTGTAATGTATGTTGTCCTACGGACTAAAGCCCCTCCGGTTTATATAGACATCGGAGAGGGCTAGGGTTACACAGAGTCGGTTACAATGGTAGGAGATCTACATATCCGTATTGCCAAGCTTGCCTTCCACGCCAAGGAAAGTCCCATCCGGACACGGGACGGAGTCTTCAATCTTGTATCTTCGTAGTCTTGGAGTCCGGCGGATATTGATAGTCCGGCTGTCCGGACACCCCCTAGTCCAGGACTCCCTCAGTAGCCCTCGAACCAGGCTTCAATGACGATAAGTCCAGCGCGTTTATAGTCTTCGGCGTTGCAAGGCGGGTTCTCCCTTCAAATTCCATGTACCTGCCGAACAGTGTCCGGCTTCATCTTGAATACTGTGTTCCTTGGCTTCTATGACAAATAATGGCCCTCTTCCACGCGTCGCACGAATGCGAAAAGCCAGGGTGTCTTTTGCATTTCACCCCCCAATTGTGCGAGTCGCCCGCCTATAAAAAAGGCAAGAATCCAGATCCAAACCACACCGTCTCCCTCTCGCAAATACTCCATCGAAGCGCCTTTGACCTAGAAATCCATTCCACCATGGATCGCCAACACGGCTCTTCTTCGCGCGCTCCCAGCCCACCGCCGGGGAATTGGAGGAGGTGCTCTATTTCGCACAACGAGCTCGTGAAGCTCCAAACGGGGGGATTCCTTCCTCCGGCCATTATGATCCCAGTCCGGGCCGGACTAGTTACTTATCAAGGTGGGAGACAGGCGGAGGACACTCCAAGCCCCAATAAGGGGGAGCGAGTATGTTTTGTCCCTTATCTGACAAGGGGACTCGGATTTCCAATACATCCGTTCCTCCGCGGGCTCCTGAAGTTCTACGGACTCCAGCTCCACCACCTCACGCCCACCTCTGTCCTGCATATCGCGGGCTACGTAGCTCTTTGCGAGCTATTCCTGGGCATTGAGCCCCATTTCGCATTGTGGAAGAGGCTGTTTTGCCTCGTACCCCGTTCTTACCAGGGGTCCATATATCAAGTGGGCGGCGCCGAAATATGGCGCATCGCCGGGACCGGATACCTATCTGGCACTCCCAAGAAGGCGTCCGAAGACTGGCCCTCGGAGTGGTTTTATATAGAAGACACCCCGCTGCCAGACCCAGTTCGGATCGGCCTCCCGGAGTTTAGTGCTGCTCCCTTGAAGAAACGCCTCAGCTGGCGCCCGCGGAGCCCCCGATTGGAGAAAGACAAGAGCGTCCACTACTTGATGGGCCGGATAAGATTAATGGCTCATTCCGGCTTGACCATGATCGGAGTCATGGCGACATGCATCAAGCGAGGGGTACAACCACTGCAATACAGAGGCCACCCCATGTGGGATTTCAACAGGGAAGACGATGCTACCCGATACGGCCGCAAAGGGACGGATTCGGCCGAGGATCTGGCAAAGATCCTGTACAGCCTGTACAAGGGGGAGAAGGAGGATTTCCTTCGAACGAACCCTTTGAATGGGTTTTCCATGATCAACCCCAGAGGATGGGTAAGTGAACACCTTGAAGGGCCCAACCCATGCTATCGAAGTTTAAGCTTCTTACATTATGTCTTCGGCGCAGGGTCTACGCCGGACTGTGGAGGACATGGTGAGTCCTGCTCCGCAACCCGAGGATCCAGAAGCATCCCTGGGTCCGGCCTTCGAAGAGGACCCGGATATCAAGGTGGAGCTGATCGACGGGGTGTATCACCAACTCAGCATAGACAATGCTTTGGTCGCCATTACGGTGGACTACCCCGGGCTAAGTCCGGCTTCCCAGGTGACCGCGACCGAAGTCCGGACACCATTCTCTCATCCCTGCCCATTTCTGACCTTCACGAACGATGGTATTTTGCAGGAAGCGCCTTTACGGCAGGAAGCCGAGCCCGCGGCGGCCGACCAACAGAGGTCGGTCCGAACCAGCAGGCGGAAAAGGAGCGCAGTGCGGACGGAAACGCCGCAAAGGTATAGCTCGTATTTGAATTTTTAGAGCAACGTTCCGAGGAAACGTCTGAGTGCTCATGATCTTTGTAGGAGAAAAAGCACTCGCCGGACTGCGAGCGCGGGAATTGCCAATCCGACCAACACCGGCCAGGCTCCAGCGCCCGGCCTGGAGGGGGAGGCAAGCGCAAGACGCGAGCTGGATCCTTCTCCAACGGAGGATACCGACAGACTGTCCGCCACCAAGTCTGAGGTGGAGAGCGCCATGAACCATAGGCGCCGCCGGACAGTATTTCAAGAAGCGTGCTTTTCCCCTGAGGCATTGGATGCCTTTAACGCAGGGGACGCGCATCTCCGTGCTGCTCAAAATGGTTTTACCAGAGCCACGGAGCAGTATGTGAAATACATACGGGTAAAGGAATTTTAATGGTTGTATATACCAGTAGCCCCCGAGACTTAAAGTAGTTATGTTAACTGATTTAAGGATCATTGAAAATTTCAGGCACTTAACGAGAAGAACGCCCAGCTGTCTCGGGAGCTGCAAGATTGCAAGGCCCAACTTGAGGCCGCACTTGCTGCCGCAGGAGGAGACGGAAAGACCCCTCCTGGTAACACATTTTTATTAATAAATATAAGCGTTGTGCGGCGTGCGCGTGAGTCTAATAATGACATTGCAGGTACTGCCGGACAAGATCCAGACAGGCAAGCATTGCTACGCCAGCTAAAGGCCGTCGAGAGTGTGCTGAATAGGGTTCAGCAGGAAAGGAACAAGCTCCAGGATGCCAACGCCAAGCTCGGAGAAGAGCTGAAAGGCGCTCAGGCCGAGCTGTCCGGCTCCGTTAAGGAGAATCAGTGGCTTCGTCGCAGCATTTATAGTAAGTGCTTGAGCGAACTCTTTTGAAAAGAAGAGTTCGGCGAGGAAGCATTTTGACATGATATGTCTTGGAGGTATACTCACAGGCCGTCCTGCAGAGGAGATGCCCATATCAATGGGTGATCAACTTCCCGAACTGTTGCAGCTACTCGAACGAGTTCGGCAGGCAATGAGCGGCGTCGTTCAGGCTTTATGGCCAGCCCTCACCCTACCCGAGGGCCTCGGGGAGCTTGCGGAGAAGCTGCAGGGAGTGCGGCAGCGCTTCCGTTTGTGGAAGATTTCGGCCTGCCGTCAAGGTGCCAGGGAGGCATGGGCCATGGTGAAGACGCGGTACAAGAAGGCGGATCCCAACCACATGGCCGAAGTTGGACCGGTGGGGCCCGATGGGAAGGAGATCCCTGTGAGTTTAGTGTATAGCCAAGTAGAGTTGGCTGCTAAAGTTTCCCAACAGGACTGTAAACTAGACAACCTGTTAGACGGGATTGAGGAGGAATACAATCAGTAAATTTGACAATGTATGTTATCCTTTAAAGTGACATGTGAAATGCCTTCTAGCCGGATTGTAGATCGTTTGTCTTTGCCGACCTTTTCGCTTCGACCTCGGGACCCTAGAGTCCGGAGTGTGTCCGAATACCTTTTTGGTTAAGAAACAACCGTGGTATGCATGGAGACCAGGCGTAGGGGTCATTAGTGCTTTATCAGACAAGTGCCCAACTAGTTATGTTATATTACATGGTTAGTGAGAAACATCTTCCAGGGAGAATAGTTCCGTTAAGGGTTCCTTTCGCTGGGAGGCATGCCCTAAAGTGCATGTCCGGACTGCAAAGAAAGCAGTAAAACATCTGGGGGCAAATAGATAAATAGGTAAAAAGTCATCTTTTAAGTCACCGACCGAATATTCCCTTAAGAACGCTAGCTTTCGGCTTCACCCAGTCTGAGGTACACATCCGGCTGACCCGGCAGTAACAATCGCAGAGGTGCTCCCTTTACCTCCTAGCCGAACAATCGGGAACGTAGGGGTAAGCACAGGAGCCAGGCAACCCAGCTTGGCCAAAACTTAAGTCATATCGATGCATATAATGGCGAGTAAAAGGTACATGTGGAAGCTTGACACATGTGCTGGGTATAAACCCGTATAGTTGAGCTTCTGTAAAAGAAGCCCCCAGGAATAATGAGCGCGGATGGCACATCATGCGTATAATTGAGCTTCTATAAAAGAAGCCCCCAGGAATAGTGAGTGCGGATAGCACATCATGCGTATGCAAAGAATGAAAAAATAGGCCCGGAAGGGCTTTTAAGTGAAAAGGATAAAAAGAGAAACAAAAGACAGCCGAAGTGTAAAAGTTTGGACGGGGGAAGGGGACGAACTCTTAATCCGGCGCTAGGCATAGAATCGTCGGAGGCGGGCTGCGTTCCATGGGTTCGGCTCGAGTCGGTGATCCGACGCATTTCGTAGACGGTATGCTCCGCCGGTCAGTACTTGATCGATAATGAAGGGCCCCTCCCATTTGGGCTTGAGCTTGTCCTTTTTCTTGTCCGGCAGGCGTAGAACTAGTTCGCCAACGTTGTAAGTCTTGGCCCGTACTTCTCTGCTTTGATATCTTCGGGCCTGCTGTTGATAGAATGCGAAACGAGCCTTCGCGACGTCACGTTCTTCCTCCAATGTGTCCAAGCTGTCCTGCCGATCAAGCTCGGCCTCTCTTTCCTCATACATGCGCACTCGAGGTGAGTCATGAATAATGTCACAGGGCAAGACTGCCTCTGCGCCGTATACCATAAAAATGGTGTGAATCCGGTAGTACGGTTAGGCGTTGTCCGCAGCCCCCAGAGTACGGAGTCGAGCTCCTCGACCCATTGTGTGTTGGATTTAGTGAGTGACCTCACTAGTCTGGGTTTAATGCCGCTCATTATTAGACCATTTGCTCTTTCCACTTGACCGTTGGTTTGAGGGTGATAGACTGACGCATAGTCGAGCTTGATGCCCATATTTTTGCACCATGACTTCACCTCGTCGGCTGTGAAGTTCGCGCCGTTGTCGGTGATGATGCTGTGGGGGACTCCGTAACGGTGTACCACCCCTGATATAAAGTCTATCACTGGTCCGGACTCTGCCATTTTGACCGGTTTGGCCTCTATCCATTTGGTGAATTTATCCACCATGACCAATAGGTATTTTTTCTTATGGGTTCCCCCTTTAAGGGGTCCAACCATGTCAAGCCCCCAGACCGCGAACGGCCAGGTAATGGGTATGGTTTTGAGGGCGGTGGGTGGCATATGGCTCTGATTAGCAAAGAGCTGACAACCAACGCATCGCTGGACCAAGTCCTGTGCGTCTGCCCGAGCCGTCGGCCAATAAAATCCTGTACGGAATGCCTTTCCTACAAGGGCCCGGGCTGCTGCGTGGTGTCCGCCTAGTCCGGCATGAATTTCAGCCAGGAGGTTTCGCCCTTCTTCTTCGGAGATACACCTTTGAAGGACTCCGGTGGTACTTTTCTTATAAAGTTCTCCCTCATGGACCTTGTAGGCCTTCGATCGCCGACTATGCAGCGGGCCTTATTTTGGTCTTCGGGAAGTTCCTGCCTAAGTAAGTAGGCTAGGAAAGGTTCTGTCCACGTGGCAATTACTGCCGTTATGACGTGGGCGGAGGGTGTTATGTCGTCTGCCGAATCACCAGTTGGTGCGGTTTTCTCCGGTTTGTAGCTACCGGGCTCCTCTTCCCATAGTACGGATGGCTTGAAGAGCCGTTCCAGGAAGATATTTGGAGGGACAGCATCACGTTTCGCACCGATGCGTGCCAGGACGTCGGCCGCTTGGTTATTATCTCGGGCTATGTGATGGAATTCGAGTCCTTCAAACCGAGCTGATATTTTTAGGACAGCGTTGCGATATGCTGCCATTTTCGGATCCTTGGCGTCGAAGTCTCCATTTATTTGGGATATTGCAAGGTTTGAGTCCCCGCGCACCTCTAGGCGTTGAATGCCCATGGAGACCGCCATCCGGAGACCATGTAACAGGGCCTCGTATTCGGCCGCATTGTTGGAGTCCGTATACATTATTTGAAGTACATACTGGACTGTATCTCAGGTGGGGGACGTCAGTACGACGCCAGCCCCCAGTCCGGCCAACATTTTGGAGCCGTCGAAATGCATAGTCCAATTGGAGTATGCGCCGTACTCTTTAGGGAGTTCGGCTTCAGTCCATTCGGCGACGAAGTCAGCCAAAACTTGTGACTTTATAGCTCGTCGAGGTTTGTAAGTGATGTCGAATGGTAAGAGCTCAATGGCCCATTTTGCTATCCTGCCCGTTGCGTCGCGGTTATTTATAATGTCATTGAGTGGTACTTCAGAGGCAACTGTTATCGAGCACTCTTGAAAGTAGTGCCGGAGCTTTCGAGACGCCATGAACACCGCATATGCTATCTTCTGATAGTGCGGGTAACGGGATTTGTAGGGGGTTAACACAGCGGATACATAATACACTGGTTTTTGAAGAGGGAATTTATGCCCTTCTGTCGCTGGTTCGACGACGAGGACTGCGCTTACAACTTGATGTGTTGCTGCGATGTATAACAGCATTGGTTCGCCCAGAGTGGGCGCAGCCAGGACCGGATTTGTTGCCAGTATGGCCTTTATTTCTTCGAGTCCGGCAGTGGCAGCATCCGTCCACTCGAAGTGTTCGGTGCGCCTGAGGAGGCGATAGAGGGGCAACGCCTTTTCTCCTAAACAGGAGATAAAGCGGCTTAAGGCTGCCACGCATCCTGTTAATTTTTGTATTTGTTTGAGGTCTTTTGGAATATCCAACTGTGACAGAGCTCGGATTTTGGCCGGATTTGCTTCAATTCCTCTACCGGATACGATGAAGCCCAGCAGCTTTCCGGCTGGTACGCCGAAAACGCATTTTTCCGGATTCAACTTGATGTCATATGCTCTGAGGTTGTCGAATGTGAGCCTCAAATCGTATACTAAAGTTTCGACGTGTTTTGTTTTGACGACTACGTCGTCTACGTATGCCTCGACTGTTTTGCCGATCTGGATGGCCAGACATGTTTGAATCATGCGCTGATATGTTGCGCCGGTGTTTTTGAGTCCGAAGGGCATCGTGTTGAAGCAGAATGGTCCATATGGAGTGATAAATGCCGTTGCGGCTTGGTCTGCTTCCGCCATCTTGATTTGATGATAGCCAGAGTATGCGTCCAGGAAGCACAACGAATCGTGCCCTGCTGTGGCATCGATAATTTGATCGATGCGGGGGAGAGGGAAGGGATCCTTTGGGCAAGCTTTATTGAGGTCTTTGAAATCGACACAGAGGCGCCAGGATTTATCCTTTTTTGGTACCATCACCAAATTTGCTAGCCAGTCCGGATGTTTGATATCTCTAATGAATCCGGCTTCCAATAGTTTGGCTAGCTCTTCTCCCATTGCCTGTCTTTTGGGCTCGGAAAATCGTCGAAGAGCCTGTTTGACTGGCTTGAATCCTTTTAGGATGTCGAGGCTGTGTTCTGCCAACTTGCGAGGGATTCCGGGCATGTCTGAAGGATGCCAGGCGAAGATATCCCAATTTTCCCGAAGGAATTCGCGCAGTGCGGCGTCTACTTCGGGGTTCAACTGTGCCCCAATGGAGGCCGTCTTTGTTGGGTCCGTTGGATGGACCTGGAATTTTATTATCTCGTCTGCTGGTTTGAAGGAGGTGGACTTGGATCTTTTATCGAGTATCACATCGTCCTTGTTCATCGTAGAGCGCAGCGCGGTGAGTTCCTCTGCCGCTAAGGCTTCGGATAGTGCCTCGAGGGCTAGTGCGGCTGTCTTGTTTTCGGCGCGGAGTGGTATGTCCGGATCACTAACGAGAGTGATTATTCCACTGGGCCCAGGCATTTTCAGCTTCATGTACCCGTAATGAGGTATTGCTTGAAAAATTGTGAATGCCTCTCGTCCTAATATGGCGTGATACCCACTGCTGAACGAGGCCACCTGGAACGTGACTTCTTCGGATCTGTAATTGTCCAGAGAGCCGAACACCACATCGAGTGTGATTTTTCCGGTGCAGCGCACTTCCCGGCTAGGGATTATTCCTCTAAAGGTTGTGCTGCTTCGCTCAATACGGCTCCAATCGATTTCCATTTTTCGCAGAGTTTCCTCGTAAATGAGGTTTAGTCCGATGCCGCCGTCCATGAGGACTTTTGTCAGTCGAAAGCCGTCCACTATGGGACTAAGTACCAGTGCGGCTGGGGCTCTGGTTGTTCGGAATGTGGGCTCGTCGCTGCCATTGAAGGTAATAGCTGTGTCGCCCCATGGATTTGCTGTTGCTACTTGGTAGACTTCGGAGAGTTTGCGGATTGATCATTTTCGCATATTATTTGATGCGAAGGTCTCGAAGACTGTTGATACCGTGCTGGTATTGTTGGAGTGGTTTCCCGGAGCTAGAAGCTCTTCGCCACTTTTGGCCACCTGCCGTAATATCCAACATGCTCGAAGGCTATGTGTTGGGACGGCTCCCTCTGTATTATGAAACTTACAGGGTCCATTGAGCCATCCCTCCAGTACGGTTCCGTTTCCCTTATTGGGTTTTTGTTTTTTCGTTTTTGCATCTGGGGCCTGAGTGTAAGGCACCCTTTTACTGCGGACTGGGTTTGGGGCCGGATTATCCCAAAATTGATTTTCGGTTTTCCAGAAACTCTCCATCGCACAGTACTTTCGTACAATGGATGCCAGATCGGTGAAGCGCGTAATTTTGCGACGATCAATGGTGTTTAGTATTCCCTTGTCCGTGCAGTTATTGCGGAAGATTGATATTGTGTTTTCCTCTCGGCAGTCCTTTATCCTGTCCATAACCAGGAGGAATCTGGCCCAGTAGTGATGTACTATTTCTGTAGGCTCTTGCCGTATTAGAGATAGATCGCATATGTCTGGGCGGGTGGGTGGAATAAAATCCGGATCCCTGCCCGTCTTGAGGCTCAAAGGCCAAGGGGTTTCCGAATTCGGAAGTGTGGTTTGCTGGGGACAATCCAGCGAGTCTGGGGCGATGCATGATTTTAAGTTCAATGCTCGATCGAAGTCCGTCCCCCCGCGGGAATCCGGCATGGAGGGTTCGGGAATCCGGACATGAATTGTTTTCAACACTGGCAAAGAGTTGCCGTATTGCTCCTCTACCACTGCGACGTGGTGGGTGGCCTGGGGAGAGTTAATCTCTCTCAGATCGGTTTTAAGCCCAATCTGGTTGTTGTCCATAGCGACTCCCAGGGCGGCGATGCAATCCAAGAGCTCGTTAACAGACGAGAGCTCTATTGGATCTAACTGTTCGGCAGCTTTAAGGCTGACGCGAAGATTGCTTTCGACGACTTGAGAAGTCATTGCCGAAGCGGCGGCCGGACAGGCGGTCATGAGAAAACCACCAAGCCGGATAGTTTGGCTGGCGGCCAAGGCCCCTCCGGCAAAAACACCGTCTTTAAAGATGGGTGGAGGCATCCGCTCTATCGATGACGACACAGGGGAACTCTCAATGAAAGCACCAATGTCGGTGTCAAAACCGGCGGATCTCGGGTAGGGGGTCCCGGACTGTGCGTCTAGGCGGATGGTAACAGGAGACGAGGGACACGATTTTTTTACCCAGGTTCGGGCCCTCTCGATGGAGGTAAAACCCTACGTCCTGCTTGATTAATATTGATGATATGGGTAGTACAAGAGTAGATCTACCACGAGATCATGGAGGCTAAACCCTAGAAGCTAGCCTATGGTATGATTGTTGTAATGTATGTTGTCCTACGGACTAAAGCCCCTCCGGTTTATATAGACATCGGAGAGGGCTAGGGTTACACAGAGTCGGTTACAATGGTAGGAGATCTACATATCCGTATTGCCAAGCTTGCCTTCCACGCCAAGGAAAGTCCCATCCGGACACGGGACGGAGTCTTCAATCTTGTATCTTCGTAGTCTTGGAGTCCGGCGGATATTGATAGTCCGGCTGTCCGGACACCCCCTAGTCCAGGACTCCCTCAGGTGCCCCGCGAATAACGACTTGTAGAAGTCGTCAACTAGCGAACGAATAGCTGTAGGATCTTGGAATAATTGGCCCCTCTCCCATAAAAGGGGGATGGAGCATTGCCGCCTACGGCCATTGGCGATGGCCTGGAAGTAGGTAGTGTTGGCATCACCAAACAACACCCAATTAATAGAGCCTCGCTGCCACCAGAACTCCTCCTCCTTGGAATAGATCTCCATGAGGGAATCTTCCAGGTTATATCTATGGGCCCATTCATCAGCGGAGATCCCTGAGATATCCGCGCGAAGGTCAAGGGCACGGATCTCCTCGAGAAGAGAAGCCTACTGGAGTCGAAGGTCTCACCCAATATTGGCGCCCCACCCTTTCATGAACTGCCTAGACCGTTTGGAAAGGTGGTGCCATTTGTCCAGAATGGACATCTGCCTATGGGGCTCGGCTAATGCCGAGACCCAATAAGCCTGGACGGCAACCATAAAGCCCAATTGCCGGAGCCAGAAAGCTTCAAACCGAAACCGCGGCGGGGGCCACGGTCTCTCATCCCTAGAAGATAAGAGGAGGGGAACGTGGTCGGACCTGATGCGAGCAATCGCCTCGAGAGAGGCCAAAGGAAACTGGAGCTCCCAGTGGGGGGGGGGGGAGACAAACACGCAATCAAGTACACTAAGGGTCGGGGAAACCTGTCAATTAGTCCAGGTAAACCGCGCCCGACCCTATCCAGTTCTAGGAGACCTAGATCCGCAACCCAGTCATTAAACTGACTCATCTCCGCATAATCAACATGCGAGTTGCTCTTTTCCTCGGTGGAGCGGAGTAGGTTGAAATCTCCTCCTACCACTACTGATAGGGTCGTTGATGATATCTTGGCATGGATTACGGCCAAGAAAGCGGCGGAGCGGCTATGGTCTGCCGGGCCATAGACTACGATGATCTCCCACTTGAAATTCATATCGCTTTCCCAGATATCCATGATGACGAAGTGGGATCCACGATCCATGGATCCCACCTCAAAGGTGGCATCCTTCACACCTAGAAGGATGCCACCGGGGTGACCGGTAACTCCACTACTAGATGGCAACCAGTGCCATGCGAATAGATGTCTGCTAAGGCGCTCAAGTTCTGCAAGAGAGAACTCCGTGCGCATTGTTTCCTGGACTGCAACCACATCTATGGACACATCATGCATGTACTCAATTAGCTGTCTGCGGCGGCCATCGTGGCCGAAGCCCCGCGGGTTCCAAAACAAAGCGCGCATAATCACTCACCTAACGGGTCCTCCCTGGACCCAACTGTGGTGGAGGCACTAAGAGCGCGATGCAATTGAGCAGTACAAGAGCGCGTCCGACCACGGATCTCATCCGGGTTGATCGCGGGACAACTCCGCCCACTAGCCCTATGGGGCGTAGAGGGGGGAACCTCCGCAGCCGCTTCCACCTCGCGGGCATGAGTGGCCGCGAGGTGGCCCTCCAGAATCTCCTTGGCCTAGAGGGACGCAAGCTGCTCTAAGATCGGGCCCTTCTCGCCACGGGAAACTATAGCCGAGTCGGCTGCAACCTTGGCCAGGTGGCCAAGAGGAACACCAGCAAGAACGGAAAAGGAATTGTTGCAGATATCATCAAGATCAGAACAAGGGGCCTGGGAGTCGGACGGACCTGTATAGAGGTTGCGGATGGCGGCGCGGCGGGACGCCTTCTCCACCGCAATCGGTGAGGGCCCAGTCAGCCGCGGGGCCACCCCAAGCCTGGCACTCTTTCGGGCCGAAGCCGTAGTGGAGGCCGAGCGGTGACGATCACGAGATGAAGGAGGCCTGGACGATGAGGGAGATTAAGCAGCCACGGGACCGGGCTCTGGGAGAACTGGCACCGGGGAGGCCTCCCGGACGGCCACCGAAGACACAAGCCGCAGGGAGGATGGGGGCGGACCTCCATGCTACCCCGGCTATCATCAATCCCCTCCTCATCAGACATGGACAGCGCCGCGGGAAGGAAGGAAGGGGAGGGTGGCACCAGGCGGGAGGGTGGCCGCCTCATCGAGCATGGCCGCAATAGCCTCGATGTCCTCAAACTTAGTGCCGGGGCCGGCGTCGAAGGAGCCAAGCCCCGAACAGTGAGTGGAGGAGGGGTGGGAGGAGCCAGCTGGGAGAGGATCATCCCCACTATCTGTGGAGTCGTCGGAGGCCTCTTCGTCTTCGTCCCCAATGCCCGGCCGTTCTTCTTGTGAAGCCGTCGACCGGCCCTAATTGCCGGCCGAGCAGAGCTTTTAGGGGAAGCCAATCGACCGATGGCCATGATCTAGGCATCATTTGCATGCGCAAATCTCTGCTTGATTCCTGTCCTTGCTGTCGTTAGGGCATGTACAATGGTGCTATCTTAGCAGTGCCACGTAGGATAAATGATAATGTGGAGGAGAGAGAACCCGTAAGAAAAGGCTTGCCTTCTCTTATTTAAGAAAAGACAAGAGATGATCTCTTAGCACAATATGTCTCACCACATTTTTAGGAATAGCTAGTTATTGAAGATAAGTCTAAGACATGACCCATTGTAGACGTCTTTTTTTGTCATATCTAAATTACATGCAAGACTTAAGATAAGACTATCTTATCAACCATTGTACATGCCCTTAATTTCGTATGGGGCGCGTTCATCACCCCGGAGGGCGCCGGCACCGACAAGACGATTGTGTAGTGGGGCGACACGGCGGACACGCCCGCCGGGCCAAGGGGGCGCCCGCTCGGCACGTACGGCTCGGCGTCGTTCGCCGTGACATCCCCAGGAACATCACCTTCAAGGTACCGCCGTTGCTGTACCTGCTACTGGTTCCCCATGTCTAGCCCTATGCATGTTGACTGGGTGTCCTAAATTCGCGCGCACGCTTGCATTGGCAGAACACGGCGCCGGTGCCGAACGCCGGGGCGACGGGGAAGCAGGTGGTGGCGCTGCGGGTGTCGGCGGACAACGCGGCGTTCGTTGGGTGCCGATTCCTTGGCGCGCAGGACACGCTCTACGACCAGTCGGGGCGCCATTACTACAAGGACTGCTACATGTTGCTGCTACAAAGACCGGGGCTTCTTTTTTGTTCCAGCGCGAGGGGAGAAATTCCCTACGCACTCATTTGCCAAATGTTGGTATATGTCAATTTTTGGCATCAAACCAATCATGCTAGAAATTATTTATACTGACATGCTAATATAGACATGCATTTTCGAAAAGGGATGCTTTATATTACTTAAAAGATTTAAGTATTACACCCGGCCTCTGCATAACTAAGATGCACACAGTCAAATAAGCTCCTCTTATACAAATGAAAAATAAAAAGGCGAAATACAAAGAGATATAGAGTCTGTATGACCCCTGAAGCGTAGGGGGGGGGGAGCAATCCTAAGATCATGCTGCCATCAATGTTGGGTAAAAGTATTCCTCGCCGTAGCCTGCAATCGTGTACACACCTCCGTAAAAATGTCTCGATTCTCCATACATTGTAGAGATGACCATAAACCAAAGAGTCCCGGTAAATCTGTAGATAACCTGCATCAGAGAAGTACTTCTATCATCAAAAACCTTATCGTTTCTACATAGCCAAAGCGACCAAATAACGGCAAGCGCTCTCACCCCGAGAAGAGTTCTAAACCTGTGATCAATCTCATGCAACCAGTTGCCGAATACATTAGCAACACTACAAGGAGGATATAAGCCAGAAGCTATTTGGATGACTGACCATATAGAACGAGCCAATTTGCATTGGAAGAATAAATATTTTATTGTCTCATCATGATGACAAAAGACACATTACGCACTTTCATGCCAATTCCTCTTAATAAGATTATCTTTAGTAAGAATGACTCCGCGACGAACATACACATGCATACATTGATACACCCAAGACACCGAACTGTTACAACCAAAGGTGAATTGTGCCCACTAATGTAATTGAAATAGCTTTCCTTTTGTTCCTATACACCATATGTTTCGTTACCCACACAAACAACATATTCAGTACAACACCACATTGCTAAACATAGATAGTAACAAGAAATTTCTACTGCAAAATCATAGGCTCCACAAGCATTTCCCCAAAATAAACATCCAATCCCTTAAAGAAGGATACATACCTGATTTACAAGCTAGTAAGGGGGAGAAAGGCAAAAGTGCTGAAGTGATCCCGAGCTCCTGTGATCCTGGATGAACAGTAAAATCCGAAAAAAATAGTACAACAATTCAAAAAAATCTGAAACTTTTTGACAGCAAACTTTGGTGTTTTTTCTACATGCGTGCAAAATTTCATGATGAAATTACATTTGTGGAGGTGTGGGCAAAAGTGTTTTTGGAAACACTTTTTTGGAACATCAATTTTGTTGTTTTTGCCCACACCTCCACAAATGTAATTTCGTCATGAAATTTTGCATGCATGTAGAAAAATCTTCAAAGTTTGTTGTCAAAAACTTTCAGGTTTTTTTTGAAATTTTTTACTATTTTTTCGGATTTGACTGTTCATCCCAGATCACTAGAGCCCGGGATCACATACTCCACGTCCAGAGAAAGGCTGCTTCATGTTGTTGCCCATTTCACCTCCCGTTCCCTGAATCACACACGCAAAAGCACGCTAGAATTCTCACATCAGAAGGCATATCAGACGACACATGACCCAAAATCGAACACAAACGAAAGGAGCTCTCCTTCGAATACCTGCGTCATGGTAAGAGCTTCAGAGTCAGTCGAGGGGTGCTGCCGTGCTGGGGATTGAGGAGGCCCAGGGAGGGCGGCCAGCAAAATACTATGGACAGAGACTACAGCCAGCAGCCGTGGGCTGGGGTTGCGCACTCACGCAGATCGATGGGACTAGGTGGGGAACCAATCAACCAGGGGTGCTCAGAAGTGGGGAGGCCGGGATGACGGCTGGTAGCGGATGGCGGCGGAACCGGAACAGCCGAGCAGGGAGGCGGCGGCTCGGCGCGACCGCATGAGCCTTGGAGGTTGCGAGCTAGATCGTGCATCGTGCCTGTGTGTGCGTGCAGTGGCGGAGAGCAGTGTGGATCGGTCATCGGTGTGAGCCAGTAGGCCTGGGCCTTCATCTGTTGTGCGTTACAAATAGGCTGTACCCCGGGCCTATACGAAAATCTATCTAGGTAATAGCTAGGAAAAAAGACCCGAGATCACTAATTAAGGAGTACTCGTTGCAAAAAAACATTCCACTTTTCGGATCCGGCTTGCCTGCTCTCATCCGTGCTCCCACTTCATCCTACGGCTGTCATTTTTCTTTTTTCTTCTAGTCTAATTATCTCCCCCTGATTTTAAGGGCGTGTGGCAGGGCCTTATTTTGTTCCAATCAAATCAAGCCATGTACGCGGGAGTACGGATGGGCACACGCGCGGGGAGCAGGCAAGTCTCGTCCCCACTTTTCCAGTCGCTACAAGCAGTGCGCCACTTGTCGCAACCTGAGAGTTTTCCATTTTTACGTAGATCCGTCTATTCAAAATGTTTTATCTCTTAAACCATGCGTCCAAATCTCGAATCGTTTTCACCATTGGATTCCTCGCGTCGAGATCTTCAAAACAGATCCCATGTTGATAGGTTTTGACGAACTTTTTCTCACAAAAAAAAGGACAAAAAAACCGAACCGGGAGCACGGTTTTTTCCTTTTCCGAAAGGGGCACGCCCGTGCCTCTCGGAAAATCACAATCGTGCCTCTCGTGAAAGCAAAACCGTGACTCTCGTGGAAGGAAAAAAACAGAAAACACATTTTTTTCCATTTCCGAGAGGCACGGGCCACGGCCGTGACTCTCGCGAAAGCACAGCCGTGACTCTCGTGAAAGAAAAAAAAACAGAATACGCGTATTTTTTCCCTTTTCGAGAGGCAGGGCCGTGACTCTCGCAAAAGCACAACCGTGCCTCTCGCGGAAGCAAAACTGTGACTCTCACGAAAGAAAAAAAACAGAAAACGCGTTTTGTTTTTACCTTTCTGAGAGGCACGGCCGTGACTCTCGCGAAAGCACAACCGTGCGTCTCGCGGAAGCAAAACCGTGACTCTCGTGAAAGAAAAAAAAACAGAAAACGCTTTTTTTCGTTTCCGAAAGGCACGGCCGTGACTCCCGTGAAAGCACAACCGTGCCTCTCGCGGAAGAAAAACCGTGACTTTCGCGAGAAAAAAATGTGTTTTTTTCGCCCAAAAAGTTTTTGTTTCGAATTTTTTTTGATCGAAAAGCTAAGGAAGACTGGGAAAAACCAAAATGTCGAAAAAACCTGGAAAAAAAACCATTTAAAAAGCCAAAAACGCGTGCGGAAAAATAAAAAAATATCCGAAGGGAGCGTCCAGAACGCGACACGTGGCGAATGGCTGAGAGCGCGCCAAGTGGCGCTGATCGTTGCGAGGCTCCCGAAGAAGCGCTCGTTAACTAGTTGCTCTCAAAAAGACCACGCCACGGGCCTAGGCCCTAGGTGCCTAGGGCCTGGCTCCGCCCGTGGCTGCTACATCGGGGTCCATCGACTTCCTCTACGAGGTACGTGATCGTCCTCCTCTTCTTCCTCAAGCGTCCACGCATCTCTTTTTCTCGCATGCCCGCCCTGGGAGCTCACAAACGACATGTTTGTTTTAACAATTAATCTGATACATCTATTATGAAATGGTGTTTGTCCTATTGCTCGTATATGTGGCTTTAATCATTAGCATAATGAAAAATCTTTGGTGCACACAACATGTTTTAACAGTTGATCTGATACATGAATTATTGTGCGAATAATGATCCATTCCCTCATCACACTTAAAACACAGCATAGACCAATTAATATTAATAAATCCATTCATTCATTCCATGCACACACTTAAAACACAGCATATAAGAACGAGTAAGTTCTCAGACGTAGTAGGGCTCATACACGGTCTTAGTTAACTGGGTTTTTTGAACTTATTGGGCGGAGATCTGCTGCATAGTACTAGTAAGTAGGCAGCAGGGTAGTTTCTTGAAAGTTACCGGTGTTCCTTGTTCAGTCGTCGATGCAGTTATAGATCAGATTGGCCAGCTCTAGGAGGGGCTTGATCCAAGCATTCATTCTGCGCGCGTAGTCCTCATACCTCTTGGCCTTGTCTTTGTTTCCACGCTTCCGGGCCTTGCATGCCACCATGTGCAGTGTCCCGTAGATGAGGCCATAGGCGGCGATGCAGGAGGAGATGGCGATGACCCTAATTTGATTTCCAAGTGACGTATAGTTAAAGTGATAAAAAAGGATTGGGGGGCATATGCCCCCCCCCCCCCAGGTTAGATCCATTTGTGACTCCTTGGAACGAACAAAACCTGACGCACGGTCGACTTTGAGCACAACGAGCACGGTTGGCGACGAAGTTGCTTCCGCACGGCGGGTTGGCATTCAAAATGTGACCCTGTCCGTACTTTGTAATGGTAGCCCTGCCTGCTATACGCTTCCCATCGGTGACCGCTCCGCCACATGAATGAATTAGTGATATTGGTATTACCTTCCAAGAAAAAGAAAACAAAATTTAAAGTAAACCAAATAATGACAAAATTTGCACACAATTTACACATAAATTGCATTTTTTTATAATATACGAGAAAGATACATACAGCAGTGAAATTCTGCAAAAAAGGAGTTTCTAACAAGGAATGTATTATCTTTTCAGAAAAACAAAATGAAACAAAAACATCACACAACTTTACACGTGAACTGTACTACTTTTTATGCAAAAATAATCATATAATAATGCAATTTTCACATATATTGTATATTATTTACGTGTATACATTTCACTCACCCAACATCCAAAAATACTCATAAAACGGAAAAAGGAAAATCAACTAATAAAGAAAAGGAAAAAAGAAAAAGAAAAGAAAAACACATAGAAACAGAAAAAATAAAGGGAGAGAGAGGAGGGCTGAGGAGTCAGATGGGCTAGATAGAGGCATACCATGAAGGAATTGACTGACCCAAAACATGGGAAGAGTCAAGAAAATTGAGCCTAAAACAAGAGACACCACACAACAGAAATACAAAATAGAGCTCAAATCTAAGAGCAGCAATCAATGGCCAGAAAATCGACTGGCCCGACTTTGATTTTCAAACGACTTATACGTGATAAAAAAGGATGGGGGAGATATGCCCTCCCAACAAAACCTGACGCACGCTCGACTTTGAGTACAACGAGCACGGTTGGCGACGAAGTTGCTTCCGCAAGGCGGGTTCGCATTCAAAATGTGACCCTGTCCGGACTTTTTTTTTACAATTACTCTCTTCCTTTATTCCATCAAAAAGATTGTATCACTTACAAGGAAGGAGATCAACTCATCTGGTGGCGAGTCCATCCAGACACTAGGAGTAGAGTATAGCTAATTTAGCTAGTTCATGAGCAGCCTGATTACAATCTCTATTACAATGCTCAAACAAGACATGGTTAAAATCTAACTTCATGAAGAAACAATCATCGATAATGGCACTTGCTACTGAATTCGAGCCACCTTCATTAAGATCATTGACAACCCCTTCATTATCCGAGGACACTTCAATCTTGCTGCAACCCACCATACGTGCCAAGTTCAGTCCAAATTTAACTGCTATTGCTTCCGCTGTGAAAGCATCATAACAAGAACTCAATCTTTTGTTGTAGCGGCAATAAACTTTCCAGTGTGATCGCGAATAATTGCACCAACTGACCCATTTAAGTTGTCATCCAGCGTCCACGTTCAATTTCATATATCCTGGACGTTGTTTCATCCACGGCGTTGATCGTTTCTTCGCCTTTGGACTACATGCGGTAACATAGTTCACTGTAAGGCTTTTCACCGCGAGAAGAATTTGGGCCGCTGTTTATGTTTGCCCACCATGAGTGAGTTGTCTCCGTTCAAACCATAAGTACCAGGCAGTGGTTGCTATAGTCTCTCGCAGATTTTGCAAACCCAATACATGAACATCCGAGTCCTGGAGACACGGAAGTTGCTCAAGGACTACCTTACCAGACATATTCACTTTGCATGCCTTCTTGATCACATCATATACTCCCATCATTTTCCAAACTTCCTCAGGCTTTACGCATTGGAACAGCAGATGTATGATATTATCAGCCCCTTTGTTACAAGCTGAGAATTGCACGACATGGTATGGCACTTTAAGAAGAAAGATTTTCACTTGATGATCCCCCCTCCTTTTTTTTAAGCCTGATAGTAAGGACGAGACTTGCCTGCTCCCTTCCCGTGCTCCCATCCGTGCTCCCGCGTACGTGGCTTGATTTGATTGGAAGAAAATAAGGCCCGGCCCCACCACCTAAAAATCAAGGGGGGAGATGATTAGATTAGAAAAGAAAAAGAGAAAATGACAGCCGTAGGATGAAGTGGGAGCACGGATGGGAGCATGGGAAGGGAGCAGGCAAGCCGGATCCTGATAGTAAGATACATAGAAGAATTTACGTAGGCGTAGCGTTGTCCCATCGGTGACCGCTCCGCCACCACGCACGTACGTACGAGAGTGCGTGCGCGCCGTGACTCGCCGCCCCGTCGACGTGATCGACAGGGAAAGCATCCAAAACCAAAGTGGTCGGGAGGGATGACACTGGCCAGCAGCCTACCGCTGCAACCCGGCCAACGTACGTCCGAGAAAGAGTGGAGCAGCATGGAGGATGAGGCACGCAACGGCAATGCCCCTACAGATATAGCTAGGGCTGCTGGAGATAGATAGATATGGCTTTGCATGACGCCAACTACAGCACCAGCGGTACCTGGAGCTTTGGTTTTCTCCGGTTGGTGCGGTTTTCTCCGGTTTGTAGCTACCGGGCTCCTCTTCCCATAGTACGGATGGCTTGAAGAGCCGTTCCAGGAAGATATTTGGAGGGACAGCATCACGTTTCGCACCGATGCGTGCCAGGACGTCGGCCGCTTGGTTATTATCTCGGGCTATGTGATGGAATTCGAGTCCTTCAAAACGAGCTGACATTTTTAGGACAGCGTTGCGATATGCTGCCATTTTCGGATCCTTGGCGTCGAAGTCTCCATTTATTTGGGATATTGCAAAGTTTGAGTCCCCGCGCACCTCTAGGCGTTGAATGCCCATGGAGACCGCCATCCGGAGACCATGTAACAGGGCCTCGTATTCGGCCGCATTGTTGGAGTCCGTGTACATTATTTGAAGTACATACTGGACTGTATCTCCGGTGGGGGACGTCAGTACGACGCCAGCCCCCAGTCCGGCCAACATTTTGGAGCCGTCGAAATGCATAGTCCAATTGGAGTATGCGCCGTACTCTTTAGGGAGTTCGGCTTCAGTCCATTCGGCGATGAAGTCAGCCAAAACTTGTGACTTTATAGCTCGTCGAGGTTTGTAAGTGATGTCGAATGGTAAGAGCTCAATGGCCCATTTTGCTATCCTGCCCATTGCGTCGCGGTTATTTATAATGTCATTGAGTGGTACTTCAGAGGCCACTGTTATCGAGCACTCTTGAAAGTAGTGCCGGAGCTTTCGAGACGCCATGAACACCGCATATGCTATCTTCTGATAGTGCGGGTAACGGGATTTGCAGGGGGTTAACACAGTGGATACATAATACACTGGTTTTTGAAGAGGGAATTTATGCCCTTCTGTCGCTCGTTCGACAACGAGGACTGCGCTTACAACTTGATGTGTTGCTGCGATGTATAACAGCATTGGTTCGCCCAGAGTGGGCGCAGCCAGGACCGGATTTGTTGCCAGTATGGCCTTTATTTCTTCGAGTCCGGCATTGGCAGCATCCGTCCACTCGAAGTGTTCGGTGCGCCTGAGGTGGCGATAGAGGGGCAACGCCTTTTCTCCTAAACGGGAGATAAAGCGGCTTAAGGCTGCCACGCATCCTGTTAATTTTTGTATTTGTTTGAGGTCTTTTGGAATATCCAACTGTGACAGAGCTCGGATTTTGGCCGGATTTGCTTCAATTCCTCTACCGGATACGATGAAGCCCAGCAGCTTTCCGGCTGGTACGCCAAAAACGCATTTTTCCGGATTCAACTTGATGTCATATGCTCTGAGGTTGTCGAATGTGAGCCTCAAATCGTATACTAAAGTTTCGACGTGTTTTGTTTTGACGACTACGTCGTCTACGTATGCCTCGACTGTTTTGCCGATCTGGGTGGCCAGACATGTTTGAATCATGCGCTGATATGTTGCGCCGGCGTTTTTGAGTCCGAAGGGCATCGTGTTCAAGCAGAATGGTCCATATGGAGTGATAAATGCCGTTGCGGCTTGGTCTGCTTCCGCCATCTTGATTTGATGATAGCCAGAGTATGCGTCCAGGAAGCACAACGAATCGTGCCCTGCTGTGGCATCGATAATTTGATCGATGCGGGGGAGAGGGAAGGGATCCTTTGGGCAAGCTTTATTGAGGTCTTTGAAATCGACACAGAGGCGCCAGGATTTATCCTTTTTTGGTACCATCACCAAATTTGCTAGCCAGTCCGGATGTTTGATATCTCTAATGAATCCGGCTTCCAATAGTTTGGCTAGCTCTTCTCCCATTGCCTGTCTTTTGGGCTCAGAAAATCGTCGAAGAGCCTGTTTGACTGGCTTGAATCCTTTTAGGATGTTGAGGCTGTGTTCTGCCAACTTGCGAGGGATTCCGGGCATGTCTGAAGGATGCCAGGCGAAGATATCCCAATTTTCCCGAAGGAATTCGCGCAGTGCGGCGTCTACTTCGGGGTTCAACTGTGCCCCAATGGAGGCCGTCTTTGTTGGGTCCGTTGGATGGACCTGGAATTTTATTATCTCGTCTGCTGGTTTGAAGGAGGTGGACTTGGATCTTTTATCGAGTATCACATCGTCCTTGTTCATCGTAGAGCGCAGCGCGGTGAGTTCCTCTGCCGCTAAGGCTTCGGATAGTGCCTCGAGGGCTAGTGCGGCTGTCTTGTTTTCGGCGCGGAGTGGTATGTCCGGATCACTAACGAGAGTGATTATTCCACTGGGCCCAGGCATTTTCAGCTTCATGTACCCGTAATGAGGTATTGCTTGAAAAATTGTGAATGCCTCTCGTCCTAATATGGCGTGATACCCACTGCTAAACGAGGCCACCTGGAACGTGACTTCTTCGGATCTGTAATTGTCCGGAGAGCCGAACACCACATCGAGTGTGATTTTTCCGGTGCAGCGCGCTTCCCGGCTAGGGATTATTCCTCTAAAGGTTGTGCTGCTTCGCTCAATACGGCTCCAATCGATTTCCATTTTTCGCAGAGTTTCCTCGTAAATGAGGTTTAGTCCGCTGCCGCCGTCCATCAGGACTTTTGTCAGTCGAAAGCCGTCCACTATGGGACTAAGTACCAGTGCGGCTGGGGCTCTGGTTGTTCGGAATGTGGGCTCGTCGCTGCCATTGAAGGTAATAGCTGTGTCGCCCCATGGATTTGCTGTTGCTACTTGGTAGACTTCGGCGAGTTCGCGGATTGATCATTTTCGCATATTATTTGATGCGAAGGTCTCGAAGACTGTTGATACCGTGCTGGTATTGTTGGAGTGGTTTCCCGGAGCTAGAAGCTCTTCGCCACTTTTGGCCACCTGCCGTAATATCCAACATGCTCGAAGGCTATGTGTTGGGACGGCTCCCTCTGTATTATGAAACTTACAGGGTCCATTGAGCCATCCCTCCAGTACGGTTCCGTTTCCCTTATTGGGTTTTTGTTTTTTCGTTTTTGCATCTGGGGCCTGAGTGTAAGGCACCCTTTTACTGCGGACTGGGTTTGGGGCCGGATTATCCCAAAATTGATTTTCGGTTTTCCAGAAACTCTCCATCGCACAGTACTTTCGTACAATGGATGCCAGATCGGTGAAGCGCGTAATTTTGCGACGATCAATGGTGTTTAGTATTCCCTTGTCCGTGCAGTTATTGCGGAAGATTGATATTGTGTTTTCCTCTCGGCAGTCCTTTATCCTGTCCATAACCAGGAGGAATCTGGCCCAGTAGTGATGTACTGTTTCTGTAGGCTCTTGCCGTATTAGAGATAGATCGCATATGTCTGGGCGGGTGGGTGGAATAAAATCCGGATCCCTGCCCGTCTTGAGGCTCAAAGGCCAAGGGGTTTCCGAATTCGGAAGTGTGGTTTGCTGGGGACAATCCAGCGAGTCCGGGGCGATGCATGATTTTAAGTTCAATGCTCGATCGAAGTCTGTCCCCCCGCGGGAATCCGGCATGGAGGGTTCGGGAATCCGGACATGAATTGTTTTCAACACTGGCAAAGAGTTGCCGTATTGCTCCTCTACCACTGCGACGTGGTGGGTGGCCTGGGGAGAGTTAATCTCTCTCAGATCGGTTTTAAGCCCAATCTGGTTGTAGTCCGTAGCGACTCCCAGGGCGGCGATGCGATCCAAGAGCTCGTTAACAGACGAGAGCTCTATTGGATCTAACTGTTCGGCAGCTTTAGGGCTGACGCGAAGATTGCTTTCGACGACTTGAGAAGTCATTGCCGAAGCGGCGGCCGGACAGGCGGTCATGAGAAAACCACCAAGCCGGATAGTTTGGCCGGCGGCCAAGGCCCCTCCGGCGAAAACACTGTCTTTAAATATGGGTGGAGGCATCCGCTCTATCGATGACGACACAGGGGAACTCTCAATGAAAGCACCAATGTCGGTGTCAAAACCGGCGGATCTCGGGTAGGGGGTCCCGGACTGTGCGTCTAGGCGGATGGTAACAGGAGACGAGGGACACGATGTTTTTACCCAGGTTCGGGCCCTCTCGATGGAGGTAAAACCCTACGTCCTGCTTGATTAATATTGATGATATGGGTAGTACAAGAGTAGATCTACCACGAGATCATGGAGGCTAAACCCTAGAAGCTAGCCTATGGTATGATTGTTGTAATGTATGTTGTCCTACGGACTAAAGCCCCTCCGGTTTATATAGACATCGGAGAGGGCTAGGGTTACACAGAGTCGGTTACAATGGTAGGAGATCTACATATCCGTATTGCCAAGCTTGCCTTCCACGCCAAGGAAAGTCCCATCCGGACACGGGACGGAGTCTTCAATCTTGTATCTTCGTAGTCTTGGAGTCCGGCGGATATTGATAGTCCGGCTGTCCGGAAACCCCCTAGTCCAGGACTCCCTCAGGCGCCCCGCGAATAACGACTTGTAGAAGTCGTCAACTAGCGAACGAATAGCTGTAGGATCTTGGAATAATTGGCCCCTCTCCCATAAAAGGGGGATGGAGCATTGCCGCCTACGGCCATTGGCGATGGCCTGGAAGTAGGTAGTGTTGGCATCACCAAACAACACCCAATTAATAGAGCCTCGCTGCCACCAGAACTCCTCCTCCTTGGAATAGATCTCCATGAGGGAATCTTCCAGGTTATATCTATGGGCCCATTCATCAGCGGAGATCCCTGAGATATCCGCGCGAAGGTCAAGGGCACGGATCTCCTCGAGAAGAGAAGCCTACTGGAGTCGAAGGTCTCACCCAATATTGGCGCCCCACCCTTTCATGAACTGCCTAGACCGTTTGGAAAGGTGGTGCCATTCGTCCAGAATGGACATCTGCCTATGGGGCTCGGCTAATGCCGAGACCCAATAAGCCTGGACGGCAGCCATAAAGCCCAATTGCCGGAGCCAGAAAGCTTCAAACCGAAACCGCGGCGGGGGCCACGGTCTCTCATCCCTAGAAGATAAGAGGAGGGGAACGTGGTCGGACCTGATGCGAGCAATCGCCTCGAGAGAGGCCAAAGGAAACTGGAGCTCCCAGTGGGGGGGGGAGACAAACACGCAATCAAGTACACTAAGGGTCGGGGAAACCTGTCAATTAGTCCAGGTAAACCGCGCCCCGACCCTATCCAGTTCTAGGAGACCTAGATCCGCAACCCAGTCATTAAACTGACTCATCTCCGCATAATCAACATGCGAGTTGCTCTTTTCCTCGGTGGAGCGGAGTAGGTTGAAATCTCCTCCTACCACTACTGGTAGGGTCGTTGATGATATCTTGGCATGGATTACGGCCAAGAAAGCGGCGGAGCGGCTATGGTCTGCCGGGCCGTAGACTACGATGATCTCCCACTTGAAATTCATATCGCTTTCCCAGATATCCATGATGACGAAGTGGGATCCACGATCCATGGATCCCACCTCAAAGGTGGCATCCTTCACACCTAGAAGGATGCCACCGGGGTGACCGGTAACTCCACTACTAGATGGCAACCAGTGCCATGCGAATAGATGTCTGCTAAGGCGCTCAAGTTCTGCAAGAGAGAACTCCGTGCGCATTGTTTCCTGGACTGCAACCACATCTATGGACACATCATGCATGTACTCAATTAGCTGTCTGCGGCGGCCATCGTGGCCGAAGCCCCGCGGGTTCCAAAACAAAGCGCGCATAATCACTCACCTAACGGGTCCTCCCTGGACCCAACTGTGGTGGAGGCACTAAGAGCGCGATGCAATTGAGCAGTACAAGAGCGCGTCCGACCACGGATCTCATCCGGGTTGATCGCGGGACAACTCCGCCCACTAGCCCTATGGGGCGTAGAGGGGGGAACCTCCGCAGCCGCTTCCACCTCGCGGGCATGAGTGGCCGCGAGGTGGCCCTCCAGAATCTCCTTGGCCTAGAGGGACGCAAGCTGCTCTAAGATCGGGCCCTTCTCGCCACGGGAAACTATAGCCGAGTCGGCTGCAACCTTGGCCAGGTGGCCAAGAGGAACACCAGCAAGAACAGAAAAGGAATTGTTGCAGATATCATCAAGATCAGAACAAGGGGCCTGGGAGTCGGACGGACCTGTATAGAGGTTGCGGATGGCGGCGCGGCGGGACGCCTTCTCCACCGCAATCGGCGAGGGCCCAGTCAGCCGCGGGGCCGCCCCAAGCCTGGCACTCTTTCGGGCCGAAGCCGTAGTGGAGGCCGAGCGGTGACGATCATGAGATGAAGGAGGCCTGGACGATGAGGGAGAGGAAGCAGCCACGGGACCGGGCTCTGGGAGAACTGGCACCGGGGAGGCCTCCCGGACGGCCACCGAAGAGACAAGCCGCGGGGAGGATGGGGGCGGACCTCCATGCTACCCCGGCTATCATCAATCCCCTCCTCATCAGACATGGACAGCGCCGCGGGAAGGAAGGAAGGGGAGGATGGCACCAGGTGGGAGGGTGGCCGCCTCATCGAGCATGGCCGCAATAGCCTCGATGTCCTCAAACTTAGTGCCGGGGCCGGCGTCGAAGGAGCCAAGCCCCGAACAGTGAGTGGAGGAGGGGTGGGAGGAGCCAGCTGGGAGAGGATCATCCCCACTATCTGTGGAGTCGTCGGAGGCCTCTTCGTCTTCGTCCCCAATGCCCGGCCGTTCTTCTTGTGAAGCCGTCGACCGGCCCTAATTGCCGGCCGAGCAGAGCTTTTAGGGGAAGCCAATCGACCGATGGCCATGATCTAGGCATCATTTGCATGCGCAAATCTCTGCTTGATTCCTGTCCTTGCTGTCGTTAGGGCATGTACAATGGTGCTATCTTAGCAGTGCCACGTAGGATAAATGATAATGTGGAGGAGAGAGAACCCGTAAGAAAAGGCTTGCCTTCTCTTATTTAAGAAAAGACAAGAGATGATCTCTTAGCACAATATGTCTCACCACATTTTTAGGAATAGCTAGTTATTGAAGATAAGGCTAAGACATGACCCATTGTAGACGTCTTTTTTTGTCATATCTAAATTACATGCAAGACTTAAGATAAGACTATCTTATCAACCATTGTACATGCCCTTAATTTCGTATGGGGCGCGTTCATCACCCCGGAGGGCGCCGGCACCGACAAGACGATTGTGTAGTGGGGCGACACGGCGCACACGCCCGCCGGGCCGAGGGGGCGCCCGCTCGGCACGTACGGCTCGGCGTCGTTCGCCGTGACATCCCCAGGAACATCACCTTCAAGGTACCGCCGTTGCTGTACCTGCTACTGGTTCCCCATGTCTAGCCCTATGCATGTTGACTGGGTGTCCTAAATTCGCGCGCACGCTTGCATTGGCAGAACACGGCGCCGGTGCCGAACACCGGGGCGACGGGGAAGCAGGTGGTGGCGCTGCGGGTGTCGGCGGACAACGCGGCGTTCGTTGGGTGCCGATTCCTTGGCGCGCAGGACACGCTCTACGACCAGTCGGGGCGCCATTACTACAAGGACTGCTACATGTTGCTGCTACAAAGACCGGGGCTTCTTTTTTGTTCCAGCGCGAGGGGAGAAATTCCCTACGCACTCATTTGCCAAATGTTGGTATATGTCAATTTTTGGCATCAAACCAATCATGCTAGAAATTATTTATACTGACATGCTAATATAGACATGCATTTTTGAAAAGGGATGCTTTATATTACTTAAAAGATTTAAGTATTACACCCGGCCTCTGCATAACTAAGATGCACACAGTCAAATAAGCTCCTCTTATACAAATGAAAAATAAAAAGGCGAAATACAAAGAGATATAGAGTCTGTATGACCCCTAAAGCGTAGGGGGGGGGGGAGCAATCCTAAGATCATGCTGCCATCAATGTTGGGTAAAAGTATTCCTCGCCGTAGCCTGCAATCGTATACACACCTCCGTAAACATGTCTCGATTCTCCATACATTGGAGAGATGACCATAAACAAAGAGTCCCGGTAAATCTGTAGATAACCTGCATCAGAGAAGTACTTCTATCATCAAAAACCTTATCGTTTCTACATAGCCAAAGCGACCAAATAACGGCAAGCGCTCTCACCCCGAGAAGAGTTCTAAACCTGTGATCAATCTCATGCAACCAGTTGCCAAATACATTAGCAACACTACAAGGAGGATATAAGCCAGAAGCTATTTGGATGACTGACCATATAGAACGAGCCAATTTGCATTGGAAGAATAAATATTTTATTGTCTCATCATGATGACAAAAGACACATTACGCACTTTCATGCCAATTCCTCTTAATAAGATTATCTTTAGTAAGAATGACTCCGCGACGAACATACACATGCATACATTGATACACCCAAGACACCGAACTGTTACAACCAAAGGTGAATTGTGCCCACTAATGTAATTGAAATAGCTTTCCTTTTGTTCCTATACACCATATGTTTCGTTACCCACACAAACAACATATTCAGTACAACACCACATTGCCAAACATAGATAGTAACAAGAAATTTCCACTGCAAAATCATAGGCTCCACAAGCATTTCCCCAAAATAAACATCCAATCCCTTAAAGAAGGATACATACCTGATTTACAAGCTAGTAAGGGGGAGAAAGGCAAAAGTGCTGAAGTGATCCCGAGCTCCTGTGATCCTGGATGAATAGTAAAATCCGAAAAAATAGTACAACAATTCAAAAAAATCTGAAACTTTTTGACAGCAAACTTTGGTGTTTTTTCTACATGCGTGCAAAATTTCATGATGAAATTACATTTGTGGAGGTGTGGGCAAAAGTGTTTTTGGAAACACTTTTTTGGAACATCAATTTTGTTGTTTTTGCCCACACCTCCACAAATGTAATTTCGTCATGAAATTTTGCATGCATGTAGAAAAATCTTCAAAGTTTGTTGTCAAAAACTTTCAGGTTTTTTTTGAAATTTTTTACTATTTTTTCGGATTTGACTGTTCATCCCAGATCACTAGAGCCCGGGATCACATACTCCACGTCCAGAGAAAGGCTGCTTCATGTTGTTGCCCATTTCACCTCCCGTTCCCTGAATCACACACGCAAAAGCACGCTAGAATTCTCACATCAGAAGGCATATCAGACGACACATGACCCAAAATCGAACACAAACGAAAGGAGCTCTCCTTCGAATACCTGCGTCATGGTAAGAGCTTCAGAGTCAGTCGAGGGGTGCTGCCGTGCTGGGGATTGAGGAGGCCCAGGGAGGGCGGCCAGCAAAATACTATGGACAGAGACTACAGCCAGCAGCCGTGGGCTGGGGTTGCGCACTCACGCAGATCGATGGGACTAGGTGGGGAACCAATCAACCAGGGGTGCTCAGAAGTGGGGAGGCCGGGATGACGGCTGGTAGCGGATGGCGGCGGAACCGGAACAGCCGAGCAGGGAGGCGGCGGCTCGGCGCGACCGCATGAGCCTTGGAGGTTGCGAGCTAGATCGTGCATCGTGCCTGTGTGTGCGTGCAGTGGCGGAGAGCAGTGTGGATCGGTCATCGGTGTGAGCCAGTAGGCCTGGGCCTTCATCTGTTGTGCGTTACAAATAGGTTGTACCCCGGGCCTATACGAAAATCTATCTAGGTAATAGCTAGGAAAAAAGACCCGAGATCACTAATTAAGGAGTACTCGTTGCAAAAAACATTCCACTTTTCGGATCCGGCTTGCCTGCTCTCATCCGTGCTCCCACTTCATCCTACGGCTGTCATTTTTCTTTTTTCTTCTAGTCTAATTATCTCCCCCTGATTTTAAGGGCGTGTGGCAGGGTCTTATTTTGTTCCAATCAAATCAAGCCATGTACGCGGGAGTACGGATGGGCACACGCGCGGGGAGCAGGCAAGTCTCGTCCCCACTTTTCCAGTCGCTACAAGCAGTGCGCCACTTGTCGCAACCTGAGAGTTTTCCATTTTTACGTAGATCCGTTTATTCAAAATGTTTTATCTCTTAAACCGTGCGTCCAAATCTCGAATCGTTTTCACTATTGGATTCCTCGCGTCGAGATCTTCAAAACAGATCCCATGTTGATAGGTTTTGACGAACTTTTTCTCACAAAAAAAGGACAAAAAAAACCGAACCGGGAGCACGGTTTTTTCCTTTTCCGAAAGAGGCACGCCCGTGCCTCTCGGGAAATCACAATCGTGCCTCTCGTGAAAGCAAAACCGTGACTCTCGTGAAAGGAAAAAAACAGAAAACACGTTTTTTTCCATTTTCGAGAGGCACGGGCCACGGCCGTGACTCTCGCGAAAGCACAGCCGTGACTCTCGTGAAAGAAAAAAAAACAGAATACGCGTATTTTTTCCCTTTTCGAGAGGCAGGGCCGTGACTCTCGCAAAAGCACAACCGTGCCTCTCGCGGAAGCAAAACTGTGACTCTCACGAAAGAAAAAAAACAGAAAACGCGTTTTGTTTTTACCTTTCTGAGAGGCACGGCCGTGACTCTCGCGAAAGCACAACCGTGCGTCTCGCGGAAGCAAAACCGTGACTCTCGTGAAAGAAAAAAAACAGAAAATGCTTTTTTTCGTTTCCAAAAGGCACGGCCGTGACTCCCGTGAAAGCACAACCGTGCCTCTCGCGGAAGAAAAACCGTGACTTTCGCGAGAAAAAAAATGTGTTTTTTTCGCCCAAAAAGTTTTTGTTTCGAATTTTTTTTGATCGAAAAGCTAAGGAAGACTGGGGAAAAACCAAAATGTCGAAAAAACCTGGAAAAAAAACCATTTAAAAAGCCAAAAACGCGTGCGGAAAAATAAAAAAATATCCGAAGGGAGCGTCCAGAACGCGACACGTGGCGAATGGCTGAGAGCGCGCCAAGTGGCGCTGATCGTTGCGAGGCTCCCGAAGAAGCGCTCGTTAACTAGTTGCTCTCAAAAAGACCATGCCACGGGCCTAGGCCCTAGGTGCCTAGGGCCTGGCTCCGCCCGTGGCTGCTACATCGGGGTCCATCGACTTCCTCTACGAGGTACGTGATCGTCCTCCTCTTCTTCCTCAAGCGTCCACGCATCTCTTTTTCTCGCATGCCCGCCCTGGGAGCTCACAAACGACATGTTTGTTTTAACAATTAATCTGATACATCTATTATGAAATGGTGTTTGTCCTATTGCTCGTATATGTGGCTTTAATCATTAGCATAATGAAAAATCTTTGGTGCACACAACATGTTTTAACAGTTGATCTGATACATGAATTATTGTGCGAATAATGATCCATTCCCTCATCACACTTAAAACACAGCATAGACCAATTAATATTAATAAACCCATCCATTCATTCCATGCACACACTTAAAACACAGCATATAAGAACGAGTAAGTTCTCAGACGTAGTAGGGCTCATACACGGTCTTAGTTAACTGGGTTTTTTGAACTTATTGGGCGGAGATCTGCTGCATAGTACTAGTAAGTAGGCAGCAGGGTAGTTTCTTGAAAGTTACCGGTGTTCCTTGTTCAGTCGTCGATGCAGTTATAGATCAGATTGGCCAGGTCTAGGAGGGGCTTGATCCAAGCATTCATTCTGCGCGCGTAGTCCTCATACCTCTTGGCCTTGTCTTTGTTTCCACGCTTCCGGGCCTTGCATGCCACCATGTGCAGTGTCCCGTAGATGAGGCCATAAGCGGCGATGCAGGAGGAGATGGCGATGACCCTAATTTGATTTCCAAGTGACGTATAGTTAAAGTGATAAAAAAGGATTGGGGGGCATATGCCCCCCCCCCCCCAGGTTAGATCCATTTGTGACTCCTTGGAACGAACAAAACCTGACGCACGGTCGACTTTGAGCACAACGAGCACGGTTGGCGACGAAGTTGCTTCCGCACGGCGGGTTGGCATTCAAAATGTGACCCTGTCCGTACTTTGTAATGGTAGCCCTGCCTGCTATGTGCTTCCCATCGGTGACCGCTCCGCCACATGAATGAATTAGTGATATTGGTATTACCTTCCAAGAAAAAGAAAACAAAATTTAAAGTAAACCAAATAATGACAAAATTTGCACACAATTTACACATAAATTGCATTTTTTTTATAATATACGAGAAAGATACATACAGCAGTGAAATTCTGCAAAAAAAGGAGTTTCTAACAAGGAATGTATTATCTTTTCAGAAAAACAAAATGAAACAAAAACATCACACAACTTTACACGTGAACTGTACTACTTTTTATGCAAAAATAATCATATAATAATGCAATTTTCACATATATTGTATATTATTTACGTGTATACATTTACACTCACCCAACATCCAAAAATACTCATAAAACGGAAAAAGGAAAATCAACTAATAAGGAAAAGGAAAAAAGAAAAAGAAAAGAAAAACACATAGAAACAGAAAAAATAAAGGGAGAGAGAGGAGGGCTGAGGAGTCTGATGGGCTACATAGAGGCATACCATGAAGGAATTGACTGACCCAAAACATGGGAAGAGTCAAGAAAATTGAGCCTAAAACAAGAGACACCACACAACAGAAATACAAAATAGAGCACAAATCTAAGAGCAGCAATCAATGGCCAGAAAATCGACTGGCCCGACTTTGATTTTCAAACGACTTATACGTGATAAAAAAGGATGGGGGAGATATGCCCTCCCAACAAAACCTGACGCACGCTCGACTTTGAGTACAACGAGCACGGTTGGCGACGAAGTTGCTTCCGCAAGGCGGGTTGGCATTCAAAATGTGACCCTGTCCGGACTTTTTTTTTATAATTACTCTCTTCCTTTATTCCATCAAAAAGATTGTATCACTTACAAGGAAGGAGATCAACTCATCTGGTGGCGAGTCCATCCAGACACTAGGAGTAGAGTATAGCTAATTTAGCTAGTTCATGAGCAGCCTGATTACAATCTCTATTACAATCCTCAAACAAGACATGGTTAAAATCTAACTTCATGAAGAAACAGTCATCGATAATGGCACTTGCTACTGAATTCGAGCCACCTTCATTAAGATCATTGACAACCCCTTCATTATCCGAGGACACTTCAATCTTGCTGCAACCCACCATACGTGCCAAGTTCAGTCCAAATTTAACTGCTATTGCTTCCGCTGTGAAAGCATCATAACAAGAACTCAATCTTTTGTTGTAGCGGCAATAAACTTTCCAGTGTGATCGCGAATAATTGCACCAACTGACCCATTTAAGTTGTCATCCAGCGTCCACGTTCAATTTCATATATCCTGGACGTTGTTTCATCCACGGCGTTGATCGTTTCTTCGCCTTTGGACTACATGCGGTAACATAGTTCACTGTAAGGCTTTTCACCGCGAGAAGAATTTGGGCCGCTGTTTATGTTTGCCCACCATGAGTGAGTTGTCTCCGTTCAAACCATAAGTACCAGGCAGTGGTTGCTATAGTCTCTCGCAGATTTTGCAAACCCAATACATGAACATCCGAGTCCTGGAGACACGGAAGTTGCTCAAGGACTACCTTACCAGACATATTCACTTTGCATGCCTTCTTGATCACATCATATACTCCCATCATTTTCCAAACTTCCTCAGGCTTTACGCATTGGAACAACAGATGTATGATATTATCAGCCCCTTTGTTACAAGCTGAGAATTGCACGACATGGTATGGCACTTTAAGAAGAAAGATTTTCACTTGATGGGCCCCCCTCCTTTTTAAGCCTGATAGTAAGGACGAGACTTGCCTGCTCCCTTCCCGTGCTCCCATCCGTGCTCCCGCGTACGTGGCTTGATTTGATTGGAAGAAAATAAGGCCCGGCCCCACCACCTAAAAATCAAGGGGGGAGATGATTAGATTAGAAAAGAAAAAGAGAAAATGACAGCCGTAGGATGAAGTGGGAGCACGGATGGGAGCATGGGAAGGGAGCAGGCAAGCCGGATCCTGATAGTAAGATACATAGAAGAATTTACGTAGGCGTAGCGTTGTCTCATCGGTGACCGCTCCGCCACCACGCACGTACGTACGAGAGTGCGTGCGCGCCGTGACTCGCCGCCCCGTCGACGTGATCGACAGGGAAAGCATCCAAAACCAAAGTGGCCGGGAGGGATGACACTGGCCAGCAGCCTACCGCTGCAACCCGGCCAACGTACGTCCGAGAAAGAGTGGAGCAGCATGGAGGATGAGGCACGCAACGGCAATGCCCCTAGAGATATAGCTAGGGCTGCTGGAGATAGATAGATATGGCTTTGCATGACGCCAACTACAGCACCAGCGGTACCTGGAGCTTTGGTTTTCTCCGGTTGGTGCGATTTTCTCCGGTTTGTAGCTACCGGGCTCCTCTTCCCATAGTACGGATGGCTTGAAGAGCCATTCCAGGAAGATATTTGGAGGGACAGCATCACGTTTCGCACCGATGCGTGCCAGGACGTCGGCCGCTTGGTTATTATCTCGGGCTATGTGATGGAATTCGAGTCCTTCAAACCGAGCTGACATTTTTAGGACAGCGTTGCGATATGCTGCCATTTTCGGATCCTTGGCGTCGAAGTCTCCATTTATTTGGGATATTGCAAAGTTTGAGTCCCCGCGCACCTCTAGGCGTTGAATGCCCATGGAGACCGCCATCCGGAGACCATGTAACAGGGCCTCGTATTCGGCCGCATTGTTGGAGTCCGTGTACATTATTTGAAGTACATACTGGACTGTATCTCCGGTGGGGGACGTCAGTACGACGCCAGCCCCCAGTCCGGCCAACATTTTGGAGCCGTCGAAATGCATAGTCCAATTGGAGTATGCGCCGTACTCTTTAGGGAGTTCGGCTTCAGTCCATTCGGCGATGAAGTCAGCCAAAACTTGTGACTTTATAGCTCGTCGAGGTTTGTAAGTGATGTCGAATGGTAAGAGCTCAATGGCCCATTTTGCTATCCTGCCCATTGCGTCGCGGTTATTTATAATGTCATTGAGTGGTACTTCAGAGGCCACTGTTATCGAGCACTCTTGAAAGTAGTGCCGGAGCTTTCGAGACGCCATGAACACCGCATATGCTATCTTCTGATAGTGCGGGTAACGGGATTTGCAGGGGGTTAACACAGTGGATACATAATACACTGGTTTTTGAAGAGGGAATTTATGCCCTTCTGTCGCTCGTTCGACGACGAGGACTGCGCTTACAACTTGATGTGTTGCTGCGATGTATAACAGCATTGGTTCGCCCAGAGTGGGCGCAGCCAGGACCGAATTTGTTGCCAGTATGGCATTTATTTCTTCGAGTCCGGCAGTGGCAGCATCCGTCCACTCGAAGTGTTCGGTGCGCCTGAGGAGGCGATAGAGGGGCAACGCCTTTTCTCCTAAACGGGAGATAAAGCGGCTTAAGGCTGCCACGCATCCTGTTAATTTTTGTATTTGTTTGAGGTCTTTTGGAATATCCAACTGTGACAGAGCTCGGATTTTGGCCGGATTTGCTTCAATTCCTCTACCGGATACGATGAAGCCCAGCAGCTTTCCGGCTGGTACGCCGAAAACGCATTTTTCCGGATTCAACTTGATGTCATATGCTCTGAGGTTGTCGAATGTGAGCCTCAAATCGTATACTAAAGTTTCGACGTGTTTTGTTTTGACAACTACGTCGTCTACGTATGCCTCGACTGTTTTGCCGATCTGGGTGGCCAGACATGTTTGAATCATGCGCTGATATGTTGCGCCGGCGTTTTTGAGTCCGAAGGGCATCGTGTTGAAGCAGAATGGTCCATATGGAGTGATAAATGCCGTTGCGGCTTGGTCTGCTTCCGCCATCTTGATTTGATGATAGCTAGAGTATGCGTCCAGGAAGCACAACGAATCGTGCCCTGCTGTGGCATCGATAATTTGATCGATGCGGGGGAGAGGGAAGGGATCCTTTGGGCAAGCTTTATTGAGGTCTTTGAAATCGACACAGAGGCGCCAGGATTTATCCTTTTTTGGTACCATCACCAAATTTGCTAGCCAGTCCGGATGTTTGATATCTCTAATGAATCCGGCTTCCAATAGTTTGGCTAGCTCTTCTCCCATTGCCTGTCTTTTGGGCTCAGAAAATCGTCGAAGAGCCTGTTTGACTGGCTTGAATCCTTTTAGGATGTTGAGGCTGTGTTCTGCCAACTTGCGAGGGATTCCGGGCATGTCTAAAGGATGCCAGGCGAAGATATCCCAATTTTCCCGAAGGAATTCGCGCAGTGCGGCGTCTACTTCGGGGTTCAACTGTGCCCCAATGGAGGCCGTCTTTGTTGGGTCCGTTGGATGGACCTGGAATTTTATTATCTCGTCTGCTAGTTTGAAGGAGGTGGACTTGGATCTTTTATCGAGTATCACATCGTCCTTGTTCATCGTAGAGCGCAGCGCGGTGAGTTCCTCTGCCGCTAAGGCTTCGGATAGTGCCTCGAGGGCTAGTGCGGCTGTCTTGTTTTCGGCGCGGAGTGGTATGTCCGGATCACTAACGAGAGTGATTATTCCACTGGGCCCAGGCATTTTCAGCTTCATGTACCCGTAATGAGGTATTGCTTGAAAAATTGTGAATGCCTCTCGTCCTAATATGGCGTGATACCCACTGCTGAACGAGGCCACCTGGAACGTGACTTCTTCGGATCTGTAATTGTCCGGAGAGCCGAACACCACATCGAGTGTGATTTTTCCGGTGCAGCGCGCTTCCCGGCTAGGGATTATTCCTCTAAAGGTTGTGCTGCTTCGCTCAATACGGCTCCAATCGATTTCCATTTTTCGCAGAGTTTCCTCGTAAATGAGGTTTAGTCCGCTGCCGCCGTCCATGAGGACTTTTGTCAGTCGAAAGCCGTCCACTATGGGACTAAGTACCAGTGCGGCTGGGGCTCTGGTTGTTCGGAATGTGGGCTCGTCGCTGCCATTGAAGGTAATAGCTGTGTCGCCCCATGGATTTGCTGTTGCTACTTGGTAGACTTCGGCGAGTTCGCGGATTGATCATTTTCGCATATTATTTGATGCGAAGGTCTCGAAGACTGTTGATACCGTGCTGGTATTGTTGGAGTGGTTTCCCGGAGCTAGAAGCTCTTCGCCACTTTTGGCCACCTGCCGTAATATCCAACATGCTCGAAGGCTATGTGTTGGGACGACTCCCTCTGTATTATGAAACTTACAGGGTCCATTGAGCCATCCCTCCAGTACGGTTCCGTTTCCCTTATTGGGTTTTTGTTTTTTCGTTTTTGCATCTGGGGCCTGAGTGTAAGGCACCCTTTTACTGCGGACTGGGTTTGGGGCCGGATTATCCCAAAATTGATTTTCGGTTTTCCAGAAACTCTCCATCGCACAGTACTTTCGTACAATGGATGCCAGATCGGTGAAGCGCGTAATTTTGCGACGATCAATGGTGTTTAGTATTCCCTTGTCCGTGCAGTTATTGCGGAAGATTGATATTGTGTTTTCCTCTCGGCAGTCCTTTATCCTGTCCATAACCAGGAGGAATCTGGCCCAGTAGTGATGTACTGTTTCTGTAGGCTCTTGCCGTATTAGAGATAGATCGCATATGTCTGGGCGGGTGGGTGGAATAAAATCCGGATCCCTGCCCGTCTTGAGGCTCAAAGGCCAAGGGGTTTCCGAATTCGGAAGTGTGGTTTGCTGGGGACAATCCAGTGAGTCTGGGGCGATGCATGATTTTAAGTTCAATGCTCGATCGAAGTCCGTCCCCCCGCGGGAATCCGGCATGGAGGGTTCGGGAATCCGGACATGAATTGTTTTCAACACTGGCAAAGAGTTGCCGTATTGCTCCTCTACCACTGCGACGTGGTGGGTGGCCTGGGGAGAGTTAATCTCTCTCAGATCGGTTTTAAGCCCAATCTGGTTGTAGTCCGTAGCGACTCCCAGGGCGGCGATGCGATCCAAGAGCTCGTTAACAGACGAGAGCTCTATTGGATCTAACTGTTCGGCAGCTTTAGGGCTGACGCGAAGATTGCTTTCGACGACTTGAGAAGTCATTGCCGAAGCGGCGGCCGGACAGGCGGTCATGAGAAAACCACCAAGCCGGATAGTTTGGCCGGCGGCCAAGGCCCCTCCGGCGAAAACACCGTCTTTAAAGATGGGTGGAGGCATCCGCTCTATCGATGACGACACAGGGGAACTCTCAATGAAAGCACCAATGTCGGTGTCAAAACCGGCGGATCTCGGGTAGGGGGTCCCGGACTGTGCGTCTAGGCGGATGGTAACAGGAGACGAGGAACACGATGTTTTTACCCAGGTTCAGGCCCTCTCGATGGAGGTAAAACCCTACGTCCTGCTTGATTAATATTGATGATATGGGTAGTACAAGAGTAGATCTACCACGAGATCATGGAGGCTAAACCCTAGAAGCTAGCCTATGGTATGATTGTTGTAATGTATGTTGTCCTACGGACTAAAGCCCCTCCGGTTTATATAGACATCGGAGAGGGCTAGGGTTACACAGAGTCGGTTACAATGGTAGGAGATCTACATATCCGTATTGCCAAGCTTGCCTTCCACGCCAAGGAAAGTCCCATCCGGACACGGGACGGAGTCTTCAATCTTGTATCTTCGTAGTCTTGGAGTCCGGCGGATATTGATAGTCCGGCTGTCCGGACACCCCCTAGTCCAGGACTCCCTCAGGCGCCCCGCGAATAACGACTTGTAGAAGTCGTCAACTAGCGAACGAATAGATGTAGGATCTTGGAATAATTGGCCCCTCTCCCATAAAAGGGGGATGGAGCATTGCCGCCTACGGCCATTGGCGATGGCCTGGAAGTAGGCAGTGTTGGCATCACCAAACAACACCCAATTAATAGAGCCTCGCTGCCACCAGAACTCCTCCTCCTTGGAATAGATCTCCATGAGGGAATCTTCCAAGTTATATCTATGGGCCCATTCATCAGCGGAGATCCCTGAGATATCCGCGCGAAGGTCAAGGGCACGGATCTCCTCGAGAAGAGAAGCCTACTAGAGTCGAAGGTCTCACCCAATATTGGCGCCCCACCCTTTCATGAACTGCCTAGACCGTTTGGAAAGGTGGTGCCATTCGTCCAGAATGGACATCTGCCTATGGGGCTCGGCTAATGCCGAGACCCAATAAGCCTGGACGGCAGCCATAAAGCCCGATTGCCGGAGCCAGAAAGCTTCAAACCGAAACCGCGGCGGGGGCCACGGTCTCTCATCCCTAGAAGATAAGAGGAGGGGAACGTGGTCGGACCTGATGCGAGCAATCGCCTCGAGAGAGGCCAAAGGAAACTGGAGCTCCCAGTGGGGGGGGGAGACAAACACGCAATCAAGTACACTAATGGTCGGGGAAACCTGTCGATTAGTCCATGTAAACCGCGCCCCGACCCTATCCAGTTCTAGGAGACCTAGATCCGCAACCCAGTCATTAAACTGACTCATCTCCGCATAATCAACATGCGAGTTGCTCTTTTCCTCGGTGGAGCGGAGTAGGTTGAAATCTCCTCCTACCACTACTGGTAGGGTCGTTGATGATATCTTGGCATGGATTACGGCCAAGAAAGCGGCGGAGCGGCTGTGGTCTGCCGGGCCGTAGACTACGATGATCTCCCACTTGAAATTCATATCGCTTTCCCAGATCTCCATGCTGACGAAGTGGGATCCACGATCCATGGATCCCACCTCAAAGGTGGCATCCTTCACACCTAGAAGGATGCCACCGGGGTGACCGGTAACTCCACTACTAGATGGCAACCAGTGCCATGCGAATAGATGTCTGCTAAGGCGCTCAAGTTCTGCAAGAGAGAACTCCGTGCGCATTGTTTCCTGGACCGCAACCACATCTATGGACACATCATGCATGTACTCAATTAGCTGTCTGCGGCGGCCATCGTGGCCGAAGCCCCGCAGGTTCCAAAACAAAGCGCGCATAATCACACACCTAACGGGTCCTCCCTGGACCCAACTGTGGTGGAGGCACTAAGAGCGCGATGCAATTGAGCAGTACAAGAGCGCGTCCGACCACGGATCTCATCCGGGTTGATCGCGGGACAACTCCTCCCACTAGCCCTATGGGGCGTAGAGGGGGGAACCTCCGCAGCCGCTTCCACCTCGCGGGCATGAGTGGCCGCGAGGTGGCCCTCCAGAATCTCCTTGGCCTAGAGGGACGCAAGCTGCTCTAAGATCGGGCCCTTCTCGCCACGGGAAACTATAGCCGAGTCGGCTGCAACCTTGGCCGGGTGGCCAAGAGGAACACCAGCAAGAACGGAAAAGGAATTGTTGCAGATATCATCAAGATCAGAACAAGGGGCCTGGGAGTCGGACGGACCTGTATCGAGGTTGCGGATGGCGGCGCGGCGGGACGCCTTCTCCACCGCAATCGGCGAGGGCCCAGTCAGCCGCGGTGCCGCCCCAAGCCTAGCACTCTTTCGGGCCGAAGCCGTAGTGGAGGCCGAGCGGTGACGATCACGAGATGAAGGAGGCCTGGACGATGAGGGAGAGGAAGCAGCCACGGGACTGGGCTCTGGGAGAACTGGCACCGGGGAGGCCTCCCGGACGGCCACCGAAGACACAAGCCGCGGGGAGGATGGGGGCAGACCTCCATGCTACCCCAGCTATCATCAATCCCCTCCTCATCAGACATGGACAGCGCCGCGGGGAGGAAGGAAGGGGAGGGTGGCACCAGGCGGGAGGGTGGCCGCCTCATCGAGCATGGCCGCAATAGCCTTGATGTCCTCAAACTTAGTGCCGGGGCCGGCGTCGAATGAGCCAAGCCCCGAACAGTGAGTGGAGGAGGGGTGGGAGGAGCCAGCTGGGAGAGGATCATCCCCACTATCTGTGGAGTCGTCGGAGGCCTCTTCGTCTTCGTCCCCAACGCCCGGCCGTTCTTCTTGTGAAGCCGTCGACCGGCCCTAATTGCCGACCGAGCAGAGCTTTTAGGGGAAGCCAATCGACCGATGGCCATGATCTAGGCATCATTTGCATGCGCAAATCTCTGCTTGATTCCTGTCCTTGCTGTCGTTAGGGCATGTACAATGGTGCTATCTTAGCAGTGCCATGTAGGATAAATGATGATGTGGAGGAGAGAGAACCCGTAAGAAAAGGCTTGCCTTCTCTTATTTAAGGAAAGACAAGAGATGATCTCTTAGCACAATATGTCTCACCACATTTTTAGGAATAGCTAGTTATTGAAGATAAGGCTAAGACATGACCCATTGTAGACGTCTTTTTTTGTCATATCTAAATTACATGCAAGACTTAAGATAAGACTATCTTATCAACCATTGTACATGCCCTTAATTTCGTATGGGGCGCGTTCATCACCCTGGAGGGCGCCGGCACCGACAAGATGATTGTGTAGTGGGGCGACACGGCGGACACGCCCGCCAGGCCGAGGGGGCGCCCGCTCGGCACGTATGGCTCGGCGTCGTTCGCCGTGACATCCCCAGGAACATCACCTTCAAGGTACCGCCGTTGCTGTACCTGCTACTGGTTCCCCATGTCTAGCCCTATGCATGTTGACTGGGTGTCCTAAATTCGCGCGCACGCTTGCATTGGCAGAACACGGCGCTGGTGCCGAACGCCGGGGCGATGGGGAAGCAGGTGGTGGCGCTGCGGGTGTCGGCGGACAACGCGACGTTCGTTGGGTGCCGATTCCTGGGCGCGCAGGACACGCTCTACGACCAGTCGGGGCGCCATTACTACAAGGACTGCTACATGTTGCTGCTACAAAGACCGGGGCTTCTTTTTTGTTCCAGCGCGAGGGGAGAAATTCCCTACGCACTCATTTGCCAAATGTTGGTATATGTCAATTTTTGGCATCAAACAAATCATGCTAGAAATTATTTATACTGACATGCTAATATAGACATGCATTTTCGAAAAGGGATGCTTTATATTACTTAAAAGATTTAAGTATTACACCCGGCCTCTGCATAACTAAGATGCACACAGTCAAATAAGCTCCTCTTATACAAATGAAAAATAAAAAGGCGAAATACAAAGAGATATAGAGTCTGTATGATCCCTAAAGCGTAGGGGGGGAGCAATCCTAAGATCATGCTGCCATCAATGTTGGGTAAAAGTATTCCTCGCCGTAGCCTGCAACCGTGTACACACCTCCGTAAACATGTCTCGATTCTCCATACATTGTAGAGATGACCATAAACAAAGAGTCCCGGTAAATCTGTAGATAACCTATATCAGAGAAGTACTTCTATCATCAAAAACCTTATCGTTTCTACATAGCCAAAGCGACCAAATAACGGCAAGCGCTCTCACCCCGAGAAGATTTCTAAACCTGTGATCAATCTCATGCAACCAGTTGCCAAATACATTAGCAACACTACAAGGAGGATACAAGCCAGAAGCTATTTGGATGACTGACTATATAGAACGAGCCAATTTGCATTGGAAGAATAAATATTTTATTGTCTCATCATGATGACAAAAGACACATTACGCACTTTCATGCCAATTCCTCTTAATAAGATTATCTTTAGTAAGAATGACTCCGCGACGAACATACACATGCATACATTGATACACCCAAGACACCGAACTGTTACAACCAAAGGTGAATTGTGCCCACTAATGTAATTGAAATAGCTTTCCTTTTGTTCCTATACACCATATGTTTCGTTACCCACACAAACAACATATTCAGTACAACACCACATTGCTAAACATAGATAGTAACAAGAAATTTCCACTGCAAAATCATAGGCTCCACAAGCATTTCCCCAAAATAAACATCCAATCCCTTAAAGAAGGATACATACCTGATTTACAAGCTAGTAAGGGGGAGAAAGGCAAAAGTGCTGAAGTGATCCCGAGCTCCTGTGATCCTGGATGAACAGTAAAATCCGAAAAAATAGTACAACAATTCAAAAAAATCTGAAACTTTTTGATAGCAAACTTTGGTGTTTTTTCTACATGGGTGCAAAATTTCATGATGAAATTACATTTGTGGAGGTGTGGGAAAAAGTGTTTTTGGAAACACTTTTTCGGAACATCAATTTTGTTGTTTTTGCCCACACCTCCACAAATGTAATTTCGTCATGAAATTTTGCATGCATGTAGAAAAATCTTCAAAGTTTGTTGTCAAAAACTTTCAGGTTTTTTTTGAATTTTTTTACTATTTTTTCGGATTTGACTGTTCATCCCAGATCACTAGAGCCCGGGATCACATACTCCACGTCCAGAGAAAGGCTGCTTCATGTTGTTGCCCATTTCACCTCCCGTTCCCTGAATCACACACGCAAAAGCACGCTAGAATTCTCACATCAGAAGGCATATCAGACGACACATGACCCAAAATCGAACACAAACGAAAGGAGCTCTCCTTCGAATACCTGCGTCATGGTAAGAGCTTCAGAGTCAGTCGAGGGGTGCTGCCGTGCTGGGGATTGAGGAGGCCCAGGGAGGGCGGCCAGCAAAATACTATGGACAGAGACTACAGCCAGCAGCCGTGGGCTGGGGTTGCGCACTCACGCAGATCGATGGGACTAGGTGGGGAACCAATCAACCAGGGGTGCTCAGAAGTGGGGAGGCCGGGATGACGGCTGGTAGCAGATGGCGGCAGAACCGGAACAGCCGAGCAGGGAGGCGGCGGCTCGGCGCGACCGCATGAGCCTTGGAGGTTGCGAGCTAGATCGTGCATCGTGCCTGTGTGTGCGTGCAGTGGCGGAGAGCAGTGTGGATCGGTCATCGGTGTGAGCCAGTAGGCCTGGGCCTTCATCTGTTGTGCGTTACAAATAGGCTGTACCCCGGGCCTATACGAAAATCTATCTAGGTAATAGCTAGGAAAAAAGACCCGAGATCACTAATTAATGAGTACTCGTTGCAAAAAACATTCCACTTTTCGGATCCGGCTTGCCTGCTCTCATCCGTGCTCCCACTTCATCCTACGGCTGTCATTTTTCTTTTTTCTTCTAGTCTAATTATCTCCCCCTGATTTTAAGGGCGTGTGGCAGGGCCTTATTTTGTTCCAATCAAATCAAGCCACGTACGCGGGAGTACGAATGGGCACACGCGCGGGGAGCAGGCAAGTCTCGTCCCCACTTTTCCAGTCGCTACAAGCAGTGCGCCACTTGTCGCAACCTGAGAGTTTTCCATTTTTTCGTATATCCGTTTATTCAAAATGTTTTATCTCTTAAACCGTGCGTCCAAATCTCGAATCGTTTTCACCATTGGATTCCTCGCGTCGAGATCTTCAAAACAGATCCCATGTTGATAGGTTTTGACGAACTTTTTCTCACAAAAAAAAGGACAGAAAAAACCGAACCGGGAGCACGGTTTGTTCCTTTTTCGAAAGAGGCACGCCCGTGCCTCTCGGGAAATCACAATCGTGCCTCTCGTGAAAGCAAAACCGTGACTCTCGTGGAAGGAAAAAAACAGAAAACACGTTTTTTTCCATTTCCGAGAGGCACAGGCCACGGCCGTGACTCTCGCGAAAGCACAGCCGTGACTCTCGTGAAAGAAAAAAAACAGAATACGCGTATTTTTTCCCTTTCCGAGAGGCAGGGCCGTGACTCTCGCAAAAGCACAACCGTGCCTCTCGCGGAAGCAAAACTGTGACTCTCACGAAAGAAAAAAAAACAGAAAACGCGTTTTGTTTTTACCTTTCTGAGAGGCACGGCCGTGACTCTCGCGAAAGCACAACCGTGCGTCTCGCGGAAGCAAAACCGTGACTCTCGTGAAAGAAAAAAAACAGAAAACGCTTTTTTTTTCGTTTCCGAAAGGCACGGCCGTGACTCCCATGAAAGCACAATCGTGCCTCTCGCGGAAGAAAAACCGTGACTTTCGCGAGAAAAAAAATGTGTTTTTTTCGCCCAAAAAGTTTTTGTTTCGAATTTTTTTTGATCAAAAAGCTAAGGAAGACCGGGGAAAAACCAAAATGTCGGAAAAACCTGAAAAAAAAACCGTTTAAAAAGCCAAAAACGCGTGCGGAAAAATAAAAAAATATCCGAAGGGAGCGTTCAGAACGCGACACGTGGCGAATGGCTGAGAGCGCCCCAAGTGGCGCTGATCGTTGCGAGGCTCCCGAAGAAGCGCTCGTTAACTAGTTGCTCTCAAAAAGACCACGCCACGGGCCTAGGCCCTAGGTGCCTAGGGCCTGGCTCCGCCCGTGGCTGCTACGTCGGGGTCCATCGACTTCCTCTACGAGGTACGTGATCGTGCAATTTGTGACTCCTTGGAACGAACAAAACCTGACGCACGGTCGACTTTGAGCACAACGAGCACGGGTGGCGACGAAGTTGCTTCCGCACGGCGGGTTGGCATTCAAAATGTGACCCTGTCCATACTTTGTAATGGTAGCCCTGCCTGCTATGCGCTTCCCATCGGTGACCGCTCCGCCACATGAATGAATTAGTGATATTGGTATTACCTTCCAAGAAAAAGAAAAGAAAATTTAAAGTAAACCAAATAATGACAAAATTTGCACACAATTTACACATAAATTGCATTTTTTATAATATACGAGAAAGATACATACAGCAGTGAAATTCTGCAAAAAAAGGAGTTTCTAACAAGGAATGTATTATCTTTTCAGAAAAACAAAATGAAACAAAAACATCACACAACTTTACACGTGAACTGTACTACTTTTTATGCAAAAATAATCATATAATAATGCAATTTTCACATATATTGTATATTATTTACGTGTATACATTTACACTCACCCAACATCCAAAAATACTCATAAAACGGAAAAAGGAAAATCAACTAATAAAGAAAAGGAAAAAAGAAAAACACATAGAAACAGAAAAAATAAAGGGAGAGAGAGGAGGGCTGAGGAGTCTGATGGGCTACATAGAGGCATACCATGAAGGAATTGACTGACCCAAAACATGGGAAGAGTCAAGAAAATTGAGCCTAAAACAAGAGACACCACACAACAGAAATACAAAATAGAGCACAAATCTAAGAGCAGCAATCAATGGCCAGAAAATTGACTGGCCCGACTTTGATTTTCAAACGACTTATACGTGATAAAAAAGGATGGGGGAGATATGCCCTCCCAACAAAACCTGACGCACGCTCGACTTTGAGTACAACGAGCACGGTTGGCGACGAAGTTGCTTCCGCAAGGCGGGTTGGCATTCAAAATGTGACCCTGTCCGGACTTTTTTTTTATAATTACTCTCTTCCTTTATTCCATCAAAAAGATTGTATCACTTACAAGGAAGGAGATCAACTCATCTGGTGGCGAGTCCATCCAGACACTAGGAGTAGAGTATAGCTAATTTAGCTAGTTCATGAGCAGCCTGATTACAATCTCTATTACAATGCTCAAACAAGACATGGTTAGAATCTAACTTCATGAAGAAACAGTCATCGATAATGGCACTTGCTACTGAATTCGAGCCACCTTCATTAAGATCATTGACAACCCCTTCATTATCCGAGGACACTTCAATCTTGCTGCAACCCACCATACGTGCCAAGTTCAGTCCAAATTTAACTGCTATTGCTTCAGCTGTGAAAGCATCATAACAAGAACTCAATCTTTTGTTGTAGCGGCAATAAACTTTCCAGTGTGATCGCGAATAATTGCACCAACTGACCCATTTAAGTTGTCATCCAGCGTCCACGTTCAATTTCATATATCCTGGACGTTGTTTCATCCACGGCGTTGATCGTTTCTTCGCCTTTGGACTACATGCGGTAACATAGTTCACTGTAAGGCTTTTCACCGCGAGAAGAATTTAGGCCGCTGTTTATGTTTGCCCACCATGAGTGAGTTGTCTCCGTTCAAACCATAAGTACCAGGCAGTGGTTGCTATAGTCTCTCGCAGATTTTGCAAACCCAATACATGAACATCGGAGTCCTGGAGACACGGAAGTTGCTCAAGGACTACCTTACCAGACATATTCACTTTGCATGCCTTCTTGATCACATCATATACCCCCATCATTTTCCAAACTTCCTCAGGCTTTACGCATTGGAACAGCAGATGTATGATATTATCAGCCCCTTTGTTACAAGCTGAGAATTGCACGACATGGTATGGCACTTTAAGAAGAAAGATTTTCACTTGATGGGCCCCCCTCCTTTTTTTTAAGCCTGATAGTAAGATACATAGAAGAATTTACGTAGGCGTAGCGTTGTCCCATCGGTGACCGCTCCGCCACCACGCACGTACGTACGAGAGTGCGTGCGCGCCGTGACTCGCCACCCCGTCGACGTGATCGACAGGGAAAGCATCCAAAACCAAAGTGGCCGGGAGGGATGACACTGGCCAGCAGCCTACCGCTGCAACCCGGCCAACGTACGTCCGAGAAAGAGTGGAGCAGCATGCAGGATGAGGCACGCAACGGCAATGCCCCTAGAGATATAGCTAGGGCTGCTGGAGATAGATAGATATGGCTTTGCATGACGCCAACTACAGCACCAGCGGTACGTACCTGGAGCCTTGGCTGCTTCCCAAAGTTGACTCCTCCTAAAGCACTACGCCAAGACGTACGAGGCTGCAGGCCATATCATACTAGCCACCGAGACGTACGAGGAGAAAGGGAGAAGAGGCACGAAAGGAATGGGGGAGGGCGCGCCATGCAGCTTCACGCCGCGGCGCCGGGGGGTGCTGTGGCGGTGGCGCGGCCTCGGCCGGCGCCGTAAGCTCCAGGTCGCCCGGCTCGGCGGTGGCGGCAGCGGCAGGGCGGGCGGTGGCCGTGGCCGTTGCCGCGGGCTCCTACGGCGGCTCCGCCTGCGCTGGCTCCGGCGCGCCGTCCGCAAGCTGGCCGCGATCTACATGGCGGCGCTGACAGGCCCACCGGCGTCGTCGTCGTGCCCGCCGTGGGTCGGCGTGGAGCCGTGCTTCGCCGTGCCGTTCGTCTTCGTCCCCAACGCCCGGCCGTTCTTCTTGTGAAGCCGCCGACCGGCGCGGCGCCTTGCCGGCCGGGCAGAGCTTTTAGGGGGAGCCGACCGATGGCCGTGATCTAGGCATCATTTGCATGCGAAAATCTCTGCTTGATTGCTGTCGTTAATTTCGTTTGGACGCAAAATGAGAAAAGGAAGATGTAAAATCAGTATATGTATGGTATGGGTGTTCTTCCCTTGTAATTAACCACCGGCCATCTTGATACGTTTCTTAGTTTTTTCTGTACCGGCCCCGTGCTCGCGTTATATGTTCCCGTTGTCGTCTCAAATTTCTCAATAATTCGCTACTCATTCGAACTTTGCAGGTAAAAAGGCAAAATAGTTTCTCTAATTCACTTCTAGATGTTTTTTAAGGATGTCACATCTAAGCTCCCACAAATATATAATGCAGCAACAAGAAACAAAAAAAATCTTGGACAAAAAAATAGACCACAAACAGTGTGGAAATCAGTTTAGAGGTGACATAATTATGTCACATCTAGATATGTACTAGACAGTGTCAAAGGTACTAGTTCCTGACGATAGCTTTTGTTGTTTGCAAAAATAAAATCGGAAAGTAGCACCTTGTTCATGTAGTAATTAGATCAAGACTTTGCTATCTGGTGGTTGCTTGATCTCCCCTGACTCCGACTTGTCTCTTTCTCGAGGCCAATCAATCGAGACGAAGCAGTGCCCATCGTCGGCGCCGCTGCTGGGATATCGGGACCGTTGCGCCGGCCGAAGGCGGGCACCCCGCGCTATGCCGAGACCCGAGAGTCACGGCCGATGGCTGGGAGCGCGCATGTCCCCTTGCGCTGTTCAGCGCCGGGTCCGGGCTCACCACGCCGGCCGCTTGGGGCCGGTCTGAAGTCCGGCAGTTCGCCGGGGCTGCCTCCGCCTTGTCCTATTGCTCTCTGTAAGAGCGTGCTGATAACGTATTGAAAGTTTGAAACTAATCGAGAGGCAAGTTGAGAGAGACAACAATGAATCAAACCCCCCTCTTTGCATTAGATGAAGTGCTATATATAGCACGCGTTTACAGGGAGCGTCGGTTCGGACGGAACCGACGCGATTGCAGAAAGCAACCGCCGTTACAAGCGGGGATTAATCCCTTAATTACCATGTTAATTAATCTTAACAGCATTCGAGGAGTCTGAGTGGTTCAACATACACTTTAAGGTATGCGAGCCTTAAAATTTGCCTCCCTGTCACATGTAGTGCACATAAAATCTAAATATTGTTAGAATTTAGCATCATAATAATCATAACCAATGGAATTGCTGATAGTTTCGGTTTCAATCCAATGTCAATGATGACCAAAGCGGGAATGCCAAGTTTGTCATGCAAAAGACACTCTGGAAAACTATCTCGTATGCAACATGTGCTACGGGTTTTGTAGTATGCGTAGTGTAATGCCGATGATACATAGAGAATGTGCTTGCCATATCCGTTTTGTAGTATGCGTAATGCAATGCCGATGATACATAGAGAATATGCTTGCCATATCCGTTGCATATGGTAAAGAGAAGATATCCTTGTTTGTTGTCATCATAAGTTGCCCTATGGAAACTATTTTGACGGATATCTCTATAGTTTAGTAGGGTACGAGTTAAATTAGGAAGCAATAAATCATCCTGACGTTACTCGAGTACATACAGGGACAGTAAATATGACTCGAGTTGAGCCAACAAATACCTCATCACGTCTAGCGATTTTAAAATATCTCCTTTCTCTCAACGAGAGTGGAAACATTTCACTTCCCTGAGTATAGAGTTCGTGGTGCATATGTCCACATGGCACAAATCATCTTTCATCAGATTGCCGTAGAAATCTATATATAGACATGAAGATTCTCAAGAAAATCATTGTCGGATATATAGAATACATATAAATGAATTTATATCAATGTGCTGATACAATATACTGTGATATACAATATGTGATGACAACAATAATCATGTTCATATTAGAACATCTAAAATGGACATAAATAATGTCAGCTGATGCATATTCAACCTTCATGTTCTCCGTGCTCGTAGGGTCCCGTGACAACTGGATAGTCATTTCATTGCTCGGTTCTAGAAGAACACCATGCAAACAACTAACTTCCATGATGGTGTCAGGTTGAAGGTTTGAAGTGAGTTTCAAGCCTTTACTCTTGAAGTCCTTTGCGTCCCGGTGGCGTGGTTTGGATTGCACGCGTTATCCCATGAGATGCAAGACTGATCTTGATGTCCATGACCCGCTTAAGTAAGTTGTAGCCATTGAGGGCAAGAGCCTCAAATTACTTAGCCATCGATTACTTATAGGGACAAACCAAAGATAATTAATTTACGATTAGTAAATTAAAGACTATCATGGTTAATGTTATAATGAACTTTTGTTATTGTTGCAAAATTGATGACTGCATTTACTCGTATATATATAGCCCCGAAGGGGTACGACCGAAGGGATGAATCCTAACAGGTGTGACAACTTGGGAGCAATATACTTATCTACAAATCATGTATTTCATGCCAAAACAAAACATATTGAAATTGATTTTCACTTTGTACATGAAAGAGTTGCAGAAAAAAAACTTGAGATACGATTCATCCCTTCCAAGGATCAAGTAGCTGATGGATTTACCAAGGCACTATCAGCAAAACCATTTGAAGAATTCAAGAGAAATCTGAACCTGGAATAGTTGAGATTAAGGGATCGGTGTTAGATGTTATGTTTATCTCTACTTTGTAATCTCAACCAATATATCTTTCTCTCTCCCGTAGCTATCCAGGAAACCTTTGAAACAACCTGAATCCCATAGCAACCGGTCTCCAACTTGTAAGCCAAGGCACGGCTGTTGTGCCTCGTATCAATATAAACCAAACGCAGCTCCTCATCGAGGGGTAGGAACGCTTCCCAACTTAACATCCATGTGTATGTACGAGCGTCTACGTCAAACTCTACACAGGTTCCACTACGAAACTATGATCAAACCGCCGATACAGAATCAAAAGGAACGCAACGAGGCATCTGCAGACAGAACCTAATCTATGGACTCGATGCTTCCTCCAGCGGCTTGATCCTTTGACATCGCCTCCCAAGCCTCCCTGCGGACAGAAGGGTATCAGTCAAACACGAATGAGAAATTGAAACTTCAAATTGAATAATGGAGGGCCGTATGCATCACTCGGTGATGAGAAGCCGAGGGTGTTATCCCTCTTTCGGGGGGAAAAAGGCGAATGAGAAATGGCAATAGATACAGATATACTCCAAAGCTTCTGCAAGATATATATGTTGTCATGGATATATGCTGCACAGATCAGTCAGCGGCGTATGTGTGTGCGTGTGGTGTGCTGTACGTGTTAATGGTCATGTGATACCAACCAATGATGTGCTAGCTTTTGGGCAGAACAGGGAGCATCATCGCCAGGCATAATTAGTCGTGATGAGCTCTGTTGCTATGAATTTTTCCTGGAATCCTGAAAGCGACTGATGAGGTTCCCACGGATGCATAAGACTAGCCTGCTGAGAGTTTCCCCTCACCTCGGAGTGCCCACATGGTTCCACCACCCCACAAGGTTGCCGCAATTATGCGGTACTGTCAGTCTCGTGTTCCCGCAGTTGCTAAACTTATGAAGACTTGGTCATTGTATGAAAGCAACAGCCAAAGCATGCATTACTGAGATTGGCTGCGTCCAATGATTTGTCCTAACACAAACCTTGTGTTAGATGAATAAAAGATGGACACATTACCGCAAAGCTTTCTTTATCTCATCGTTCCCAGGATCCAATTCCAGTCCATCTTGGAAAGCTTCGGATGCTTCCTCGTACTCCTGCCAACAACAACAGAACGTTGGACAGATGAATCAACACCAAATGTAAAAAAGGGCAACAGATAACTACCGAACTGTCGAAGGTTTCTGACCTTGAGCGACATATGAGCAGCTCCTTTTTGGTAGTAACCTTTCACCCACTCGGGTTTTCTTGCAATGCAAAGATCAGCATCCAGCAAAGCCTTTTGTGGCTTGCCTATTTTTAGGTAGCAAAGGCTCCTATTTGAATACAATGTTTCATCTAAATACCTAAGTTCAAGTGCCTGCATTAAATTGAAGGCGAAAATACATAATATGAGCCATGTCCCAGAATAAAACTATCAACTAGAGAGGATTTTACTTGGCGGTCATTTTAAACTTTAGTAGTTTCTGTACTCTAGTATGCAGCAGTGAATATTACATCGCAATTTTTTGGGGACAAAAGGCAGACAGCGCTACTTTGCAAATTTCACCAGCAGAGCTAGTTTTTCTTCTAATTTATCTCTGTTCTTTGCAGATTACTCATGAAATTACTCTAACACAAACCTGGAAGACATCCTAGAGTTGATCCAACATGTAGTTTACATAGTGGAAATGAATAGAGTAAATATTGGAAAACCCTCATTCTGTGGTCGTACTTGCGGAAAACCTTGAGTATTTTGGCACGTGGCATATAACCCCAGGCTATATTATCTTGATGTAAAGGTCTTTGGTTAATGGCACAAGGGTGATAAGGTGGCCCCAGCGGCACCACCATGTTGTTTGCCTCTCCCTAGCATGGAGGCAATCTGAGCCAATATAGTACTTTATTAGTGCAATTCAGATAGCTACATGCATACACATCAAGACATTCTCTCCAGCATAACAACTCCTGTGCCTGCCCAAAAGTGAAAATTTGCTCTCTCGTAGCGTCACCACTCGGTACTGCACCAGCCCAGCCAAAGAGCCAGTCACACTGCCCAAGTTTGATTGCTTGGCACGAACATGGCCCAAAATCGAGGAAACAAGATATGTCCTAGTGCATTGGTTCGTTCGTGTATTAATACCATCAGTAGATAATTAGGCATGGACTGGTGGAGAGCTCTTGTTAGCAGGCAGTGCGTAACATGCAGCGACAGTGAATGGAATAGTCCATATCAGTGACTAATACGCTCTTATGCTGGGATGGAGGCACGAGGCATCGAATGGCCCAGCAGGTAGCAGGTGGCACCTGATGCCATCATGCTTACAAATTTAACCACATGTGGTTTGGTGAAACTATAAGTACCATAGCATCTACGGTTATGTGTCACATGTGGTTTTGCATAATTTACTATGTTTATAATCCGGCTAACTATTTTAGTTCCAAGCTGTATTAGTTACGCAGCCAGCAATTCTCAGTTGACTAAAAGGTCAGCAGAACACAAACAAAGGCATCCCTGTGCTCACCCACCCAAGTTCAAGGCCCAGCCTCCCGATGGTGCTTGCTTAATAAAAATCCATGTGTGCTAATGGCCATGGATCGAACTTTACCAACGCAATGCTGAGTTGGCTGGCAGCAACTGTCAGCGTGCTCAACCAGCTGCATCCGAGGCCTAACCTTTGTAGGGTGCTCGCTTTTATGAAAAAACAACCTCGATGCTAGTGCCCATGGGTTCGAAAAAGAAAAGCATGACCGAATAGGATAATTGCACCAACACTGAATATATGAAACATAAGCGTGACTTCATAAGACACCTAAAATAGCATTGAAATGGAATCAATGTTAGTATGCAAGCACGTACCTTAGTGTAGAGCTTTGAAGCGCCAAGGTAGTCCTTTCTCTTAACTGCCTCTTTTCCTTGAGATTTCAGCACGGCTACTTTATCGTCGATCTTGTTAAAAGACTCTTCCTAAATCATGAACATAAATTAGGGGGAAATAAGGTTAGACTTCAAAATGACATCACGAGGAGCAGCTATTCTGGAAAATGGCACACCAACAGATCACAGAAAATAGTAATGATTTCAGCCATTGGAATATTTTCAATGCTTGCAGAGGACTGCAACAAAGTTTCTCACTTATTTGATGCCAGGAGACGTTGTTTCTTGAGACCAGGCAACACCAGTTGTCATGGAAAAGTTAATAGCACACATGCAGGTGAAAAATACTCTTTGCCCTTTGAACGTTTTGAGTGTCAGGACAGGCTGTCATGGCCAACCAGTGGCAGCCTAGGGGCACAAGTGAAGATATCACCAGTTTGTAGCAGGAACGGAGGATGCAACCAGAGTTGAGGATAAGGGAGTTATTTGAATCAAGTGCTGCAATGGAGTATTCCCTGGAAGTGTGATTTGTTGAAATTCTTAATGTCATTTTCAAGTCAAGTGTGTAATTTGTGATACTATACCTCTAAATAAACATAACTAGTAAGTTGCCCATGTATTGCTACGGAACAATAAACATGCTATAACAGGTGAATGATATCATATCATGTATTTCAGGGTGATGAAAGAAATATATAAAGGGCACGACAAGTTTTGTCTTTAGCTATGTGACTGGAACTACTAGCATCAATTTAAAAGGGTAATAAAGTGGACAAGTGCAAACTTTAACAACGTTTGTGCGGTGAGCGCGGCATGTTATGCCTCCTCTACATCCGGCATCAACTTAGATAAGAATAATAGTATTAGGATTTAGGATATTCACAATATTGACCTTTTCTACATAGAGTAAAGAGATGTACAAAGACATTGGTCAAACAGATGTATTATTTTTGTTAGGGGTGCGCTGGTTTGGAGAGGTTGAAAAGAGATGTTTCATAACAATGGACCTACACATGCACCAACTTATGTTCTTATATAACAATTTAGAGTAGAGTTGCATAGATAGTTCCAATCATGTCTTGCTCTCACCTCACCTATTACTCCTCAGTGATCACCCTCCATGCGTTCTTTCAGCTTCATTCCTCCTATCACCATCTGCCCTCCAGATTTATTTTCAGCGCTCATCCTCTTCTCCAAACCCCGTTCCGCGAGAAATAATAGGCCCTCGCCTTTCTCCTCCATTCTCCACTCTTCTCTGGCGCTGCTACCAACGCCCGGTTCCAGCATATCGCTCGGCCATATATATTATTTTCATCTTCTCTATCTTTGATTAATATCCACAAGGTTCATGCAGGAGACATGCAGCAATGGCGACATTCAACCCCACCCCCTCCCCCTCCCCCTATTTTTGACACATGTATCGCCATCAAGGTTTTTTTTTATTCTGATTATTTTCCGGTAGGGGCCGGAAAATCTGGTTTTCAAAGTATCTCCGCAATTTCGGGTTTTTTCACCCAAATTTTTGAAATGAATCTTGAATTCAAATATTTTTTATGTCTAAATATATGGAGTTTGACGGAGTATCTACACGAAAGGCTTGCTGTTGGAGTGGTCAACCAGCCTCGGTACCTATCGAAGGTCACAAGTTCGACCTATAGCTGCCCCACCGAGACGATTTTATTTAAATAATCGTTATATAACGCAAAAACTTTTAATTCGCAAAACATGGAAACGAACCTGCAACGAGAAGACGGCAGGTTACGCACCCTACCACTGAACGAAATCATTCATTCTGATAATCCATAAATACGAAGCTTAATTGACATATCTTCCATCGTTTAAATTCAAAAAATTCAAACTATTCGGGCGGTAAAAAAGATTTCCAGGGATGACCGAAATTTCCTATTTCTGGTTGGTTACCGGAATTTCGGTCCGAGAAAAAAAAACCGATCACCATAGGCTCCAAAACTGGCAATGCCTTCTACATTATGTGTGATGCTTTCGACAACATCACAGCAAATCACTGGCTCCCACAGATGGTCGTAAAATAGTGGTCATTGTAGAATGTCCTTCCATTTAGATTATCAGAGCCTTGTTGCAAACTATACTACCTCTGTCCAGAATTACTTGTCGCTGAAACGATAGCACTATATCCAATTGAGCGACAAGTAATTCCGGGCGGAGGGAGTACATCATACTTCCTCTGTTCCAAAAAATAGTGTGTAAATTTTTGTTCAATCAAATCAAATTTCATAAGGTTTGACCAAGCTTATCCAGGTAAAAATACAAGGAAAATGTTTTTCAAATTTCTAGCTGTGGTTTCTTCCGCTTGTTCTAGCATTCTTTGGGGTAAAAAGTGGCATGTTGTACAGGTTAGCAGTGCAGGACTACAGACTTTTTGAATAGTGTTATTTCATTTTATGTCTATGGTTAGTGCTAAGAAACTAGTTTACCCAATGAATTAAGTGAGAAATAAGCTAACACACATGTAATAAGTGATTAATAATAGGATGGTTGATTTGTTACCTTCCTTGACTGACAATTTTTGTGCAAGTTAAAGATGATAACATCATAACTCGTGTTCAAGAGACTGCATATCCTACAATAAACTGTTGCATTTATTGCAAAGTATTGAATACTCCCTCTCTCTCAGTTTACAGGGCGTGCGCGTACCCCTAGGTCGTCAATTTGACCAACCTAATACAAGTCATATATTACAAAAAATATATCAAAATAAACTTCAGATGTTCTATTTTCAAAAGGTATAGTTTTTGTGTTATATAATTTATATTAGGGTGATAAAATTGGCAACCTAGGTATACGCGTAGGACTTGTAAACTGAGACGGAGGAAGTACCAAGCAAATTGTACATTAACTTATGCTAGGGCGGACATTTACCATTTCGATGAATAATATTTGTGCAACTTTGAATACCATCCTGAAAATCCTAGAACCGCCACTAAGAAAAGCATCATTAAGTTGCACGGGCATGCCCTACATTGATTTACAAAGGTCCAGAACTATGTTTGTTATATGATTAAACGAATGAGTCTTTTAGCACCTTTCAAAAATTAATTCATCTGAGATTATGATCTAAATAATCAAATTTACATATGATGATTTAAACAGTCCACTGATGAGTGCTGTCTGGTGACTTGATTGTGTTTCGGAAGTAAATAAAACCTGAGAAAATATCCTGCTCAACGATTTTTGACAATTTGAAGCCTATGCACAGAAGTTTGTACCAAAGGTGGAGGGCATCCATGCATATAAACAATCATAGAAATATATAATGATTTGAGAACTTTCAAGTCAAGTCAAACCTTAGTAATTGAGCATCTTGACTTCTCGTGAGCAATAATTCCTTCAACAGACCAGTTTGCCACTGCTCTGATGGGAGAAGTGAAAGGAAATAGAATCTCCACATGGCTTCTTCTTCCAGAACTTGCAGCAATTTGTATTGGCATACGGCCCTGCTGTAAAGTAACAAAACAAAGAAGATACACTTAATGGAAAGAACATATTTCAATATGCCACATCAGCAAAATTAATAGCTTGATTAACAAGAATATGGTGGAAGGGATTTTCCATCGGAATATATTCATTAAGAGAATTCGTGAAGTTCTGCTAAGTGCTGATTATAACATGCAAAGAAAATAAAAAAGATAGTTACAATACAGAATCATGAAACAAGCAATTCCATGTGAACACAACATGGGTGTGCGCAATGTGTAGACAGATAGAATCATACACGTGCAACTCTATGCCACAAGCACGCACCCGTGCACTGTGCACAAAAATATACCATATGCATTAGATTTCCCACCACGGTAAGAACAGCAGGAAATTAGGAAGAACAAAAGTTCACCTGTTCATCCGGAATGTTAGGATCCGCGCCAGCCTCCAGCAAGTACTTAATACAGTCAGCCAAACCAACCGTAGTTGCCACCACCAAGGGAGTACTTGGATGAGCAGAATTCACATCAGCGCCAGCCTGTCGACCCATATTATGCAAAGCAAAATGCCATGCACACAGCAGATCATATAACTAGAGGGATCGACTAACAAAACAACCTATATTACTCTACAATAACTAATCGGTTCAAACGGGATACCAGACCTTGACAAGTAGCTTCACACATTCCAATGAATCAGATTCACTCACTCCATGTTTAGTACAATGAAGCGCCGTAACTAGAGGGGTACCTGAAACTTCTGAAACCCTGTTTGGCTACAAATTTAAGAGAACAAAATCACTTCCCACACAAAAGTGACATAGTTCAACAGGTCACAGCAATACAACTACAGATACAACAAGAACGTAATAATACACAGGTCACACGTTTCGACTATATTCGTGCACTCTGTATTACCTCAGATTGCCAAAACCAAAAAACCCTAAATTTGGTGGCATTGCTTGTATAAACGACTTAAACTTAGTTAGCCTTTAAAATTTAGTATCCCTAACATGGTTTTGAACTGGAGGTGACTAGAAATATCAAATATATAAACGAATTATTAGGTTTATCAGCATAAAATATGGTTAAAAAATTGAAGAGCTCGGCAACAACTAGGTAAAAAAATTGTCAACTGAAAAAGTATGGAAGTTGCACATTACATCTGCATGGTGATCCAATAAAATCTTCACAGCACCAGTGTTCCCATAGGAAGCAGCAATATGAAGTGGTGTTCCATGAGTAACGGCTATATCAACTCTGGCCCCTCTAGAACAACAGATCCACTACTTCCCCGTTCCCTGGATAAGATATATGAATCGCATGATAATGTCATAAAGACCCAGTAATAAACCAATGTTGCAAGCTTCTCAAAGATGCGCATTCAAGATGAACTTATAATGGTATGTATATGTTGATCAGACTGAAAGCATGACAAGAAAGAACCACAGGATTCCGAAGGCTGGTCAAGTAGTGAGGTAGGCTAGACGAATTATGAAATTAATCCAACCAATATATAGCTCCACGAACAAGATTGATCAAGAAATGCTTTTTGACAGGTAATATTCAGATACACAGAAGGTTTATAGATTGCATCCTGAGGCCAGACAAAACAGATACAGCATACCAAATATAGGGCAACTTAAGCGGAAGAAATAATAACCATGAAAATAAATAGTTACTGATGAACACTAATAAATGAGGAAATTGCATCGGAACCTCCTAAACTATCACCTTCTCACTTGATTTCCTTGACTAACGCTTTATGTGTCAGGCCGCTCTAAACTTATCCATGTTTCTCATTAGCTCCTCTTCACCGTTGGAAAAAAAATTACTGTTAGGTGAGGCTGACAAGGCAAAACAAGCAAGAGCCACTTCACGCATTTCTGTTAGTCCAGCATTGAAAAGGAGCCATGTGAGTAAGGGGGACAAGTTCAGGGAAGCCCGGCACAGAAAATCAAGCCAAGGAGAAAGTTGGTGATAGTTTAGGGAGTTCCTTCCAATACAATTTTCTCAGAACAAATTTTTGATACAAAAAATCGTAGTTGGTGGGTTTTATGGTTACAATTTTGAATTCAGTTGTTCTTGCTAGCAACACAACAACATTTATTTTCGAAAAAAAAACACAAAAACATTTATGAAAACCACTAACAGTTCAATTAACATATGCCAGCAGAGAGAGAGAAAGAGACCGCTTTTTGCAGCATTATGCAGAGCAACAGACCATCTATCATCTAGCTTATTCGGATCAGCTCCATTGTCAAGAAGATATCTTGCAACGGCAACTTCTCCAAACAATGCTGCAGAACTCAGAGGTGTTACACCTGGCAACAAACAAGACCTTGTCAGATCATCGATACCACACCCAATCTCTCGTCTAGAAGGTGAAAACACTAACTGTAGAATAGTGCATGGTATACCGTATACCACGCTTATTGCTCACATACATCTGCAACTACCAGATGAATTCCTAGAGGAGTAGAAGTATGACATACAAATCATATTCGTACAGTTACCTATTACTTTATATTGTGTAGGTATATGCAATGATGTGATGGAAACTACAAATTGGATCATCCAAAAGTGACAGAAGGAAGCATATCCAGGTAAGCATGTATCTTAATCAAAATCATATTAACTGCAACTTGTACTCAAGCAATACATGGGTACCACAAATGAAAAATATTATATGTAAACTTCTCAAAACAACCTACATCAGTATCATTTTCAGTTGACCGATGTATCGAAATTTAACTCCCAGTAGTGCCCTATATATCATATATAGCAAAAAAAAAAACTGAAGCCTGATTAGTTGCAGGCCAATAGCTGGTACTGGTAATCACCAAATACAGAAGTGCAAAACAGAGACGAACAAGGATCAAAATGTACTGATTTTACAGCACAATATCACACAACCAATTTCGCTTTCCAGAATCGATTAGATAACAATTGTGACAGCAGGCCAAGAAGACAAAAAGGAAAGGGAGTTGTTATAGCACACGAGAAGTACGCACCGCCAGTGAGGTCACCAGCATTGACGTCAAACCCGAGCTCCTCCACGAAGTACTTGCATACTTCCATTTCAGCAAGGAATGATGCCAATTGTAGTAACCCCGTGCCATCTATATGCATATCAGCAAGCTTTGCCCTATCCTGTTTGTCCATGCTACTCACCATATCTACATGACCCAAAAATGTACGGATGAATCATAGTAAAATGCAACTGTAAGAAAAAATGTAACTGCGGTTTCCACATGATAGAATAAATCTGGTTCAGAATTGGGACTAAGCATGAAGGGTCAGTTTCTTAAGCAGAACCACAGCCAAATCTTACTGAAAACGACTATCCTGTTTGTCCATGCTAGATGCTACTCACCATATCTACATGACCCAAAAATGAACAGATGAATCATAGTAAAACGCAACTGCAAGAAGAAATGTAACTGCAGTTTGGAAATGATGGCATAAATCTGGTTCAGAATTGTCAGTAAGCATGAAGAGTCGTTATCTTAGGCAGAATCACACGGCCAAATCTGACTGAAAACGACTGATTAAACATGAATCCATCACAGGGCAATTAGTACCACAGTGTAAGATGCTGCCAGTAAAAACAATCACGATGCATATATGCCCAAACCTAATACACATCCCTGAAAAATACAGTCATAATCGCGCGAACCGAAACAGGAACTGCTGCAAGCAACGAGACCCTCGTAGCAAGCAGGCGCACCACCTCACGGCCGCATTGAATTTCGAAACCACGCCCGTGGTTGGGCGAGACTGGCGCCGTGGCGGCGGCGCAGGCGGAGGTGAAGAGGCGTGCGTACTCACCCTTGAGGCCCTCCACATCTCCATCCTAAATCGCCTCGAGCAGCTCGCTCTCCAGCGAGCCGGGGTCGGCTGGAGGAAGCAGACGGACGTTAGGGGCAGCCAGACAGGGAAAGCCGCGACGCGGACTAGGGTTTCGGGGGGCGGTGGCGGCGGCGTGCTGCGCATACCGTTGGCGCGGTGCTCCAGCCAGTTGTAGAAGTATGACTTGTCCACGGGCGGCGGCGGCGGCGGCGACGACGACTCCATTGTAGGGTTTCTGCGGCGGCGGGCGGCGGCGCCGATGGGCTTGGCGGTGGCTTCGAGGGGAAGGAGGGCGGAAGTGGGAGGGAAAGGGGCGGGAATGGGGAGAGGCCGGGAGTGGGGGAGTGGAAATAAATTGGCTACGCGGCACCGGGGGCTATCGAGTGGAAATTTGACTTCACATCCCTGTAGCACGCACGCCCGCTCGTCACGGCGGTACAACGAACACTAAAAATAATAAAAATTACATTTATAGTCATAGATCATTTAGCCACGACTACAAACACTGAAGCGAGCCGAAGGTGTATCGCTGACGTCGCCCCTTCCTCGCTGAAGCCAAGCAAAACTTGTTGTAGTAGACAGTCGGTAAATCGTCGTGCTAAGGCCATCAGCGCACCAGAACAACGATCACCGCATATGAAGAGTAGCGTAGATCGAAAGGATCCAACCTGAAGACACATAAACGTAAATAAAACGACTAACAAATCCAAGCAAATCCACCAGAGGAAGATCCGCCAGGAGACACACATCCACACGCGCACCGACGATGCTAGATGCACCACCGGAAAGGGGATAGGCGAGGAGAACCTTATTCCATCTTCAAGGAGCCATCGATGTCTCGTCTTCCTGAGCAAGACACAAACTCTAACAAAACTTGCAAACACATCCAAGAACAGAGCTCTCACGCCGGCAAGGACCGGAGTCCACCGCGCTTATATTGCCTTAAGGCCATCGGACACGAGGCGGGCCGATGATGACCCACATGTATAGAGGATCGCAACAGTCTTGGAGGGTAGTATTTTATCCAAATATATTGATTCGTCACAAGGGGAGCCAAAGAATATCTATAAGCCTTAGTAGTTGAGTTGTTAATTCAACCACACCTGAAAAGTTATTTATCTACAGTAAAGAGTTTAGTAGCACAATAGTTTTAATAGTAGTGGTAACAGTAACAATATTAACAACAACAATTTTGCAATTATTGAAACAGTAGCAGTAATAGTACTAACTTGGCAAACACAATATGAGAAAAAAAACTTAGGTATTAGATCAACGATGGATATTTGTTTGGATGACATTCATCATATTATTGAGTTGTCAATAATATTATTGTGTTTGATAATATGATGTGTGTTACCTGATTGTCAAAAGAAAAAGGTGTGCATTAGATGAGACGGCTTTGTTCTCCGTTTATTTTAGCTCTATGAGTAGCATTTTTTTTCTTCAAAAGCCCATGGCAACACAAGGGCGCTCTAAAAAGAAGTTGAGGTGTGAGAGAGGGACACCAAACATAGGTGTGTACAATTGCCAAACAATTGTTTTTTGAAAAATTCATTAAACCAAAAAGATGTTCACAGATTTTAAAAATCATGCATTGTTGAAAATGTTTCAAATTTAAAAATCATGTTTAAAAAAGTGGATTTAACAATATTCTTGGATTTTAAAAAACCACAGATCTGAAATAAACTTTGTAAAAGAAATGTTCACAAATTTAAAATGTACATTGGCTCTAAAAATATTCATGATTTTAGAAAAATGCTTAATGTTTTTTAAAAAAGTTCACAATTGTTTTTAAATGTTCAGGAATTATAATCGTAAAAAAAGGAATCCTCAACAAACGACACCAATTTTTTAAAAAATTAAACGCATACTCTTACTTGTTATGGTTGTATTTTTTTTCCCTTGTCGTATGGTCTTACTTGTGTAGACGGTATTTGTGGTGCAGGGAGTTGTTGGGCAGCGAATCTGCCCATCGGGTGTCAAGGAGAGCTTCAGTATAGTCTACCACTATTCTGCATTTGTATGACTGTGAGTGTGTTTGCATTTTCAAGTTTGTAAGGAACAGAACACACTTGCGACTTGTCATGCCTTCATCATGCAACCTAGAGTATCGGTAAAGAGAAAACCGCTTGGTCCATCGCAAGTACTCCCTCCATAAAGAAATATAAGAGTGTTTAGATCACTACTTTACTGATCTATAAACGTACGTGCTACGGGACGTTACGCACATTTTAAAAGAACCGAGCATTCACGGCTCAACACCACTCCTCCCTGTGTTTAGAACCAAAAGGCAGGGAGAAGGGAAGCCCGAGAGGAGCACCGCCGAACCGAAACATGCATGAACTCGCCCACGAAGGCTCTGCTCAGACCGGGCCCGCGCTTTGTCGATCCGAATGTTGCTTCTTCATTGCCTCGACCGCCTCCCTGAAAGTGTCAGGTATAACCAACTGTTTAAGGCCTCCAAGGTAGCCAGCATTTCTGCTTACCAGTGTTGCAACAACAAAATAAAGAAGTTGACAAAAACTACTCCTATATGTTAATGATAGGGCGTACAACAATGGGATCAAACAGATATGATTTAGCACTTGCTTAACTCTGGCCACAATTATATGCATAATAATCGCATGAATGAAAAGGGTACGTTTGGAATCGAATCTCGGTGCTATCTAACCAAACCCTTGCTCCCGAGAACAGATGTTCAAGAAAACAAAGACGACAGACGGAAGGCCTACCAGAATGCGTCGTGAATCTCCACGCTTGCAGGATTCAGTTTCCCTCCAGCCAGGAATGCATCACACGCTTCTTTACACTCCTGAAGGAAGGATAAAAACAAGAAGCAGATTGTCTACATGGGGCCGGAGTGATGTGTAAAGCAGCAAAAGAATGTCAGACTGCAATTTTTCTCTCACCTCGAGCGACATGAGGGCAGCTCCCTTCCGATAGTAACCCTTCGCCCAATCAGGCTGCAGATTTAGACATGCAATGGCATCAGCCAAAGCATCATGCCCTTTGCCGCTCTTTAGATGGCAAAGGCTCCTGTTGGAATAAAGCGTTGCATCTTCAGGATCCACTTTGATTGCCTGCATCGAAACAAACCATATGGTTAATTCTCAAAAGGCAAGCACAACTTGGGTAAAAAAATTTGAAGAATCACAATCCATCATCCCAGAATCAAGTAAGCAATCATAATTCATTTTCACTCATGATGAATAGCTACTATAGATATGGAAACAGAGCGCTCTGGTAGCTTTTTCGGACGGAGGGAGTGTGATGGTGCAACAATATACTACCTCACTGTAGAATTTTAATGCAGCAGCGTAGTCCTTCCACTCGACTGCTTTTGCACCGAGTAATTTCAGTTCAGCCTTTTTATCTTTATCACCTCCCTTGTCCTATACCAATTAAAAAAACATACATATCAGTAGCAGGTATCTTGTGCAAAAATAAGCACTATGTAACCAATCAGCTTTAAAATAGGGAAGATGTGCAATGACATTACCTTGGCACAGGGCTTCTTTGGTGCATCAGAGTCTTCTATCTTGGTTGTTACTTCTGCATTTAATTTCAGCTGAACATTGCTGTCTTTAACACTTTGCTTACCCTTAATTACAATATTGGGCACGCCATGACACATAAAAAAAATTCAAGTCAACAGACATGAAGAAGCTTAAGTGACAGCTTTAAAAAACTCAAACTAGCAAAATTCAAGCACTTTATTCAGAGCAACAATCATTTTCCACTTGAACTCATGGGAAGTTTAGACATGCACAATTGGAATGCCCTAATTGTGGCACTTCCTCTACAAGCCACAGCTTCGCAAAATTTTGAAATGACATCACCTCAAAACCGGCCAAAAATGGGTGTGAATATCTGCAGCAAAATTTACTTGGAAGGCTTGCATGAGTAAATATCAGGATGTGATCTCCGTGAGCAACCCATTTATGTTCTGGCTTCTTTTAAGCAGATACTAGCATTCTGTTTTAATATTGGGTGGGTAAGGTTCCCTATTGAGTATTGGCCACAGTTTCACACAATTGTGTGTTCACGTCCTGAAGTTTTTTTCTAAATTAGGTAACAATGTAATTAAATGATATTTCCGAACTTATATTTCTACATAGCTGCTAGGAAAATTTAGCGGAAAACATACATGGTCAAGACTAAACAGAACAGATAACAAATAACTTCACGCTTAAATCTAAGGAACAGGAAAATATAAGGTGCCACAAATTGGGGTGTCTAAGTAACTGAGCTTAGAGTTTAGTTCATACCTTGTTTGATTGCCTTAACTTTGCATGGGCAATGATTCCTTCAACACTCCAGTTTGACACAGATTGAATGGGTAAAGTGAAAGGAAACAGAGTCTCAACAAGCTTTCTTCTTCCAGAGTTTGCAGCAATTTCTATTGGTATCATACGGCCCTGTTATGTAAAAAAACAGAACAAGGCAGAGATACTTATATACCATGATTACAATATGTGTCAACATAAAACTTATGGTCCATCTGGTTAGCATGTTAAAAACAAAAGGATAAAGCAAAGCAGCAATAACCAAGATATAGCATTTCCTCGTGCTCCAAGAGTTGGCAACACAACATCATTGGAAACATTTTCTGAATACCAATTCAATGATATATCTTTTATGGAATATAATTAATATTTGATTAGTCAAATTGATGGTCAAATTCAATATCAAAATGTGTGCGGGCCTTGTAAACCTAGGAGGGGATACCAATGAGCATAAAAATCGATTAACAACAGTAATAGCAACAATCAACAACTTACTTGATTGCTTGGAATATTGGCATCTGCGCCAACCTCAAGCAAATACTCAACACATTCAGATAAGTCTTTGCTAGTTGCTATCACCAATGGCGTATCAGGATTTGCACAATTCAAATCGGCACCAGCCTGTGTTATAATATAATAAATGAGCGTATGGACATTTACTGTTCACATAAAATACAGGAATCCAGTTAATAAATCCCTATTGGGTCCCTGAACCATTTATAAGATAAAAAAAAGAGGGTGAAGTGTCCACCAGACCTTGACAAGGAGCTTCATGCACTTTAAAGCATCAGACTCAGTAATTCTTCCAGAAGCAACACAAAGAACTGCAGCCATGGGTGTGCCTAAATCTGCCGAAACCGTGTTTGGCTACATGTTTTTAGAGAAAGAGGTCAATTGACAGGTAGTGATGCTCCTAAACTACTAAATATTAAATTAAATTATTATTACATCTGCATTGTGGTGCAATAATATCTGCATGATGCCAGACTTCCCATAATAGGCAGCGACATGTAGTGGTGTCCCTTGAGAAGAGAATACATCAACACTAGCTCCTTTTGACAGCAACAGTCGTACCAGTCGGTTATTCCCTAGGTAAAAAAGCAGTGGCATGAAGAATAATATTTTATTTCAGTCGGTTATTTAAGAACAAATGGACAGAAAAATAGATCAGGACTATATCGTTCAAGTAAAGTATGTTTCGTTCAAGATGTCAACATACCCTAATGCACATGCGAAACTTTATGTAAGAACACACAAATACACGATTGAATTCAATGTCATGTTGGAGAGTACAAAGAGCCAAAGAGGTAGAAAAATTGAATCCATGAGGAATGTTACACATGTTAGGCATAATGTACTATCACTCTTTTAAATACAAACATGTAAATATGCAGTCTAAAAACAAAGTGACAATGGTCATTCAACCAGATCATCAGGACATTAAATATAAAGAGGCACTAATATTAACAATTTCCTTTTATGAGCAAAAAATAGTAAGTATATATTTATGTTGTTAATAGGTGCAGAAAGAGAACCTTCTTTTGTAGCATAGTGCAGAGGAGTAAATCTTTTGTTGTCTTGCTTATTGGGATTAGCACCTTTGTCAAGCAAATACTCCACAGTAACTGATTTATCACGCAACACCGCACAAGCCAAAGGTGTCATGCCTGCCAATGGTAAAAATTAAGCAATGTAATCAGATCTTACATAGATGACTTACCAGACTACCACAGTATAATGCGAAGCATGAAGTTCAGCAAACACATCATAGTGTACAGAACACAATTACAACTTGAAAATACAACAAGCCAAAGTTCAAGTGTTCAACACATTATCAGTGTTTGCATGGGAGCGGCGTTTTGGCTCCCGGCAGCACATGCTCCAGGGTGAACAGTACCCCAAAAAAGTAGTAAGTGCTTTCAAAAAATTCTGAATTTTTTTTGTAGATGATTGTGTTGGTGTGTCCAGGGTAAGGAGAAACGAAGATAAGGATACCCGGTGGTGGAATGATGATGTCCAGAAGGCGATTAAAGAGAAGAAAGATTGCTTCAGACGCCTATACCTGGATAGGAGTGCAGACAACATAGAGAAGTACAAGATGGCGAAGAAGGCCGCAAAGCAAGCTGTCGGTGAAGCAAGGGGTCGGGCATATGAGGACCTCTACCAACGGTTAGGCACGAAGGAAGGCGAAAGGGACATCTATAAGATGGCCAAGATCCGAGAGAGGAAGACGAGGGATATTGGCCAAGTCAAATGCATCAAGGACGAAGCAGGCCAACTCTTGGTGAAGGACAAGGAGATTAAGCATAGATGGCGGGAGTACTTCGACAAGCTGTCCAATGGGGAGAATGAGAGTTCTACCATTGAACTGGATGACTCCTTTGATGAGACCAGCATGCGTTTTGTGCGGCGAATCCGGGAGTCTGAGGTCAAGGAGGCTTTAAAAAGGATGAAAGAAGGCAAGGCGATGGGCCCTAATTGTATCCCCATTGAGGTGTGGAAAGGTCTCGGGGACATAGCGATAGTATGGCTAACCAAGCTTTTCAACCTCATTTTTCGGGCAAACAAGATGCCAGAAGAATGGAGACGGAGTATATTAGTACCAATCTTCAAGAACAAGGGGGATGTTCAGAGTTGTACTAATTACCGTGGAATTAAGCTGATGAGCCCTACAATGAAGCTATGGGAGAGAGTCATTGAGCACCGCTTAAGAAGAATGACAAGCGTGACCAAAAATCAGTTTGGTTTCATGCCTGGGAGGTCGACCATGGAAGCCATTTTCTTGGTACGACAACTTATGGAGAGATATAGGGAGCAAAAGGACTTGCATATGGTGTTCATTGACTTGGAGAAGGCCTATGATAAGATACCGCGGAATGTCATGTGGTGGGCCTTGGAGAAACACAAAGTCCCAGCAAAGTACATTACCCTCATCAAGGACATGTACGTTAATGTTGTGACAAGTGTTCAAACAAGTGATGTCGACACTGATGACTTCCCAATTAAGATAGGACTGCATCAGGGGTCAGCTTTGAGCCCTTATCTTTTTTCATTGGTGATGGATGAGGTCACAAGGGATATACAAGGAGATATCCCATGGTGTATGCTCTTTGCGGATGATGTGGTGCTAGTTGACGATAGTCGGACGGGGGTAAATAGGAAGTTAGAGTTTTTTTCTTACTGAACATTGTGAGGCAAAAGCCCCACAGCCTTTTATTAAAATAGGCCCAAGTCTTTACATTAAAATAAAACTAGCTAAGTCTATCTATGGGAGGAAAAGAACCACCTATGAAGGTACAACAAATATATACAAATGTACAAAAGGAGATGTCACAGGATCAAGGCAGAGCATTGATCCACTGAAGAAGAAGGGGCTTGACCGAAGCCTTCATCCTATGAGAGTGCAGGGTGATGTCATGAATAAACTTGGCTTTCCAGCCGCCAAATGTCGGCCTGATATGTCTGAAGATCCTATCATTCCTCGTGGTCCAGATGCTCCAAGCAGCAAGATAAACCACCTCAAAGAAGAAAGGATGCTGAAAACTTCTCTTGGCAGCCAAAATGCACTCTCTAGGATTTAACCCTGCATAGGAAGTTAGAGTTATGGAGACAAACCTTGGAATCGAAAGGGTTTAGGCTTAGTAGAACTAAAACCGAGTACATGATGTGCGGTTTCAGTACTACTAGGTGTGTGGAGGATGAGGTTAGCCTTGATGGCCAGGTGGTACCTCACAAGGACACCTTTCGGTCTGCAGGAGGATGGGGGTATTGATGAAGATGTGAACCATCGAATCAAAGCCGGATGGATGAAGTGGCGCCAAGCTTCTGGCATTCTCTGTGACAAGAGAGTGCCACAAAAGCTAAAAGGCAAGTTCTACAAGGCGGCGGTTCGACCCGCAATGTTGCATGGCGCTGAGTGTTGGCCGACTAAAAGGCGACATGTTCAACAGTTAGGTGTGGTAGAGATACGTATGTTGAGATGGATGTGTGGCCACACAAGGAAGGATCGAGTCCGGAATGATGATATATGAGATAGAGTTGGGGTAGCACCAATTGAAGAGAAGCTTGTCCAACATCATCTGAGATGGTTTGGGCATATTCAGCGCAGGCCTCCAGAAGCTCCAGTGCATAGCGAACGACTAAAGCGTGCGGAGAATGTCAAGAGAGGGTGGGGTAAACCGAAATTGACATGGGAGGAGTCCATTAAGAGAGACCTGAAGGATTGGAGTATCACCAAAGAGCTAGCTATGGACAGGGGTGCGTGGAAGCTTGCTATCCATGTGCCAGAGCCATGACTTGGTTGCGAGATCTTATGGGTTTCACCTCTAGCCTACCCCAACTTGTTTGGGCTAAAGGCTTTGTTGTTGTATTGTGTTGGTGTCGCAAGCATGCTTGACAATTTTCATGTGGAATGGAGCAGCGGTATTTCATCGGTGAAAAAAACAAATTTGGGGTGACATTTGGTCTTCGTTTTTTTTTCGCACAGGCCAAAATGCTTAACTTTTTTGCCTCAAAATTTACAGGTAACTTTTTTTTCGCACAGGCCAAAACGCTTGCCCCCTGTGCTGTTGCTTAAATAGAAAATCAGAAAATTGGGAGGCTTTGCCTCCCCCCGGTGACCTTCAAAAAAAGAAGATCACAAAAAAGAATTGTCTCAATGTTTTTGACATTTGAAAAAAAAAAATGGCCCAGGGAGCATGTGCTCCTGGGAGCCAAATTGAATTTCCGTGTTTGCATGTCATTTATAACGGAGGCATGCCAACACTATGAAGTAGTAAACAAACGATACGGCACAAGAAACAGAGGGTCGAGTTTAGGAATTGTTTTTTTTTTCTTTCAGAAAGGGAGTTTAGGAATTGTATAAGGGACACATTGACATCATAATATATAAGTTAACAGCTTGCATTACGTCACCAACAAATTAATGAATCATTTAATCTAGCAAGAATACACACTGCAGATACCTGAATCATCATTAGCTTCAGTATTGATGTCAAACCCAAGCTGCTCCACCAAGTATTGGCATGTCTCAATTTTCCCCGTGCATGCTGCCTCATGCAGTGGCCCCATGTCGTCCATCTTCAGAGAGTCATTCGACTCACTGCGGTCCCCGTCCGCGCCACCAAATATAGTGGGTGGAGCAACTGTAGGACAACCATTATTTTGGCAAAATAAAGGGGTTACCATGTAGTAATATCTATAATGTAGAAATATACCAAAATAATAATTGGACAAAGACGTGAGCTTGTACCAGGCTCCCAGCCTGCTCCCGAACTACCGTTCCTACATTATCTCCCCCAAGGTCCCAATGAGCTCCACCTATCCACTCCTAGATAGCCCGAGATTGCAAAATAACAAACAACAAGCAGAATGGTGCTATACAGCAGCTTCAACATGGGGCGAATCCATTGACACCGCTACGACCAGCGGCGAGACCAGACTTTGGTGATTGAGCAAATAAATCAGGGAAGCGGCAGATAGTGCTAACTTCCTTCGACACCTTGGTGTCCATTCTAAATTCTCCATCATTCAACTCCTTGCTGGTTTCTGTGCTATTCGTACAAAAATTGAGAATGCGCTGAGTTGAATGTCTATTTGTATGAAATGTGAAGAAAACCACCTAAAACATGACGAGTAAAATATGGCAATTTGAGAACTTCGCGGGCCACAGAGAATTGCGGAGTGTGATATGATCTCCACCAAATTAGTGTGATATACGTACTTTCTACAGCATCGCGTTTGTTGTGAAATGAAACTTGCTCATGTGGATCTTGATCTTTTTTTCTTCCATTGAACCATTGTTTTAGCTTGGTGGGCCGATTATTTTAATCCCAGACTCCTAGCTCCACCATTGTCAACCAACTCCTCAAAACACAATTTAAAGGGCATGTTCCGCCATCTCTAAGTATTAATTAGTTGAAGGACTATCAACATATATAATGGCTGTCCATATATAGATGTGTTGTTGTTTTCACAAACATGGCAGTGACAGGTTGTCCGTAGACGCAATTTATTTTGACGATTTGGGTGATACGGCGACGACAAATTTTTGAGATTTGGATGCTAGGACGACCCAGCAATTGATTTTGTATGTTAGGCATCACATGCTTTTCCAGCTTTTAGATTCGAATAATGCTGAGAGCGAAATCCCGTGCGGTTGGTGAATAATGACTGAACGCAGCATCTCCTGCTGTTACTGCTAGTAATGCAGATGATGGCCCTCCTAGCTAGCTTTGAGACCAAGACCCAAACCCAAACCCTTGCTAGAGAGAGAGAGAGAGACCCAAACCCAATTTGGGCAGGGGGTGGGGGGGGGGGGGGGGGGGGGAGCGGGGGATTGATTTCTCACAGAAGATTTTATTGGGGTCGACGCCCGACTGCGCGATGTAGCGGCTCACGGTTTCCGAGGTGAGCATGCGGTCCAGCCCTTCCCTCTGCTCTTGACCTGGGCGCACAGCCGAGGAGCAAACGTCGCCGCCGTCAGAGGCGTCGGCTCCAACGGATCTAGTAGAAGGACAAGGGACGAAGAAGAAGAAGGAGGCGACGTACTCATGTGGCCCAGCCGGTCCTGGGAGGGGAAGTAGGCCATGCCCGACGACACGTTCTGGAAGCTCCCCGGCGCGAACCCGTCGAAGCGCTCCCGCCCCCGCTGGAGGCCCCGGCCGCCGCCTCCGCCTCCATCTCCACCGCCGCCGCGGCCCTGCTTGAGGCGCCTCGCTTTCCCCATGGGTGGGGGTTTGGGTTGCTTGGGTTTTCGAGGCGGATGCTTCGGGGGCGGCCGGCCTACTTTATCCCGTGACCACCCACCCACCCTGGCGCGAGCGTGCGGCGCGGCGCTAGTCGCGGAAACTTTTCGTTCCGACTTCTCAGGTTCGGGAGAGCAGAGTAATGTCACTCCCTTTCTCGCCGGCGTGGCGTGGCATGGCGTGCATGCAATGCAACGACGCGCGTGAACGATGATGACATTGGTAACAATGTTTTGTTAATTCGAAAAGGAAAACAATGTTATGCACCGTACCTCCTTTCACGGCCAAAATCACCGTGAAAAGTCAAGTGAACTAACGAACAGCGTGATTGATCAAACAGGTATCAAGGAGCAAGAAAACGTATGCGCTTTAGCAAAGGGTGAGCGCGGCCCTTCAATGAAAGATTAACGGGATCTGACCCTGCCCATATCGACGAGATCGGACCCCGGTTTAAAAGTACCCTCGTACGTACATGACCCGTTTTTCTACGCCAAACCGCCTGATGGTAGACTCGACGGGCAACCGCCATGGTCAGCGGTGGTAGAGCCTCGCCACATCACCCCGCCGTGCCCACGTGGAAAAGGGGTCTGCCGTCACCGACACCGGAGGTAGCCAGTTGAGTAGTTGACCCAACCACCAGGGCCGGCGGGGGTAGAGGGGTAAGGCTAGTCATAGTGGGGAGTAACTTAGACTAGTAACATACATATGTAACTAGTCCATGTTACCACCTTCACAGTGGGAAGTGTCATAGATGTAGTAACATGCATATCTTCATTTATTGCTTTGTAGACTCATTTTGTATTGGAAAACGCTATGTGATGGTAACATATTATGTTACTCTATTTGTCTCTCTCCTGTTTAATTACATGACACGTCATCTTTTTTGCTTATGTGACATCTATGTTACTATTTATGTTACTTCCACTATGACTAGCCTAAGTGGCTGCAGATGGCCATTAAATGTGTATAGATGAATGTTAGAGATAAAAAAAATTTACGGAAACACTAACGCCCACACGTGTAGGCGTTTGCATCTCGCCCACACGCATGCATCAATGTCCGTTTGTGTTTGCACGAGTCTTGGCATGTTTTGCCTACCACATAGGACTGGGTTGATGTGTGGGCATTTATCCGGTCGCCCACACGTCCGTTTCACCATGCGGAGGGGCTGGTGTGTGGGCGATTAGCAGTTCGCCTACACGCCAATTTTCACGCACGCAGAGGGGCTGGTGTGTGGGCGTTTATCAGTTCGCACACACGCTCGTTTCCTCTCTCACACCCAAAGTTGTCAGTTGCCATGTGTTTTGCAGGGGTACATGGCAACTGCCCTAGCGTGCTTGTAAGCAGATGACAACTCTCTCTTTACCCGAGTTGCCATGTATTTTTGCAGGGTACATGGCAACTGCCACTAGTAGAAAAAACCCCATTTATCCAGGTTCGTGAGGCCCATTTATCGCGGTTGCCGAACCGGGACTAAAGGGTCGGTAGTAAAGCCCAATACCTTTAGTCCCGGTTCGCCCAGGAACCGGGACAGATGGGGCTCCACGTGGCCGCTGCAGCTTGCCCAGGCAGGAGGGTCTTTTGTCCCGGTTGGTGCCACCAACCGGGACCAAAAGACTTCCACGCGTCAGTAGTTCAGGAGCTGGGGGTTTTATTTTTTTCTGAAGGGGTGGGGGTGGGGGTTTTGTAGGGTTAATTTAGGGGTTTCATATATTGTGTTAGTTAGCTAATAGAGAGAAGTGTCCTCTCTTATCTCCGCGCTTGGTCGACGTTACGTACAATACATATAGAGAGGAGGGCTATAAAAGAAGAAAGAAGAGTTAATATATGCTCGGGCTTCATTTTGTTACCGAAGTTTTGCTTGATCCGGAGGGCTATAAAAGAAGAAAGAAGAGTTAATATATGTACATACCAAAACAATTAATGCATCAATTAGCTAGTCAGCACAGACTTAATTAATATATATTTATATACCTCGCCGGACTTTGCAACAGTTGATCCCTACTCTGTTCGGTCATCGGAGCTGTCATCACGGTCGCCGGAGCCACCATCATGATCATGACTTTCCTCCTCCATTGTTTGATCATGGTAGCCTGCTTCCTCTCCTTCCAGACCTTCTTCGAGGTCGTTGAGAAACAACAAGACATCACCTCCATCGCGGATTATGTCCCCCAATATCTCTTCTTGTTCGAAGTCTTTTTGTTGATCCATAGTTTCTGCAAATATTACAACATGGCAGTTAATATACAAACATGAGATATGGATATATTAATAGTGGCAAACATAGACCCCTCGGCGACCCTCGACCCTCTACCCTAGTTTCCAACACCCTAGTTCCCGACACCCTCGTTCCCGATAAAAAATAAGAAGAGGAAGAAGAAGAAGAAAATAGAGGAGGAGAAGAAGAAAAAATAGAAGAAAAAAGAGGAGAAGAAGAAGTCTTTTCCTCTATTCCTTCTTCTTCTCCTCTTTTTTTTCCTCTTCTTATTTTTTTCTCCTCTTCTTCCTCTCCTCTTCTTCTCCTTCTTCTTCTCCTCATGTCGAAGTTGTATCGGGGAGGGGGTATATCGACAACGATAACATATACATAGAAAAAAATATTATCGGGGAGGGGGTATATCGACCACCCCCATGTCGAAGTTATCGGGGAGGTATATCGACAACGACGACCTATATACATAGAAAAAAATGTTATCGGGGAGGGGGTATATCGACACCCCCTCATGTCGAAGCTATCGGGGAGGGGGTCCCAGCTAGCAGGGGATTATTCATTTTTTTGCATAATAAGGAGGCACTTCCCTGCGTGCGAAGATATAGCTGGTGGGTCCAAGCTGTCAGCGGTGGTAACGTTTTTTTCGCGAAATACAGAGGCCCTTTCGATGGGTCCCAGATGTCAGGTGGAGGAATCATTATTTTGCGCGTAATAAGGAGGCATTTCCTTGCGTGCGGTCGTGGACCCAGCTGTCAGCCTCTCCACGTACAGTCCACTTCAGATGCATGTCGGTCGTTGACCACGTTGACCAGGCCGCGCCGAGAGCACCAGAGCGGTGGACGACGGCGAGGCCTAGGAAGGGAACGACACAGAGGCAGGGAAGACTCGGTAGTTGTTTCCCACGCGGAGGGGAGTACGACTGTATGAGGGTTTACTAGTTTGTCTGCCTTCGCCGAAGAATAACAGCAGGTGTGGGTGAGTAGAGGGATGGCTAGGCCAGCGATGGGAGTACGGTGGGGCGGTGAGGCCTGCGCGGCAGCACAGCCGGCCGCGGGGAGGAGGGAGCAGGCAGTCCCGCAGGCGCTTGTTTGAGCGGCTGGAGCGGGAAGAGCAGAGATTGAAGAAGCACGACGGTCGTTGGATGGAAATCCAACAGTCACTGCTTGTGCATCAACCTTTTTTTTAGAAAAGTCTCAAATCTGTGGAAAACAACATACAACCCATCTGCCATTATTTCTAATAATTTACAGCCCATTTGCTAATTCTTAAGGGTTTTTCTGGAGTCCATATTCTTTTTGTTAGCATTACAATCCATATTGTGGCCACGGTTAAAAAATTATATGAAATTTTGCATATTTCGGTGCGGTCTGAACTGTTTTTAATCCTGAAATTTCGAGTCACATTCAAAATGATTTTAAATATAAATGTATATCAATATAAAATCCAACAAATTGTCCATGCATAAAAATAAATGCAATTTAAAATCTCGAAATGAAAAAAAGATATTTGAAACTAATTGCCGGTTTGATGTGTTTTAAAAATGTACGGCCCATTTCTCATTACTGATAGGCCATTTTCTTGGCCAGCCGAATGAAGCTCTCCTCGTCTTGAAAGATTTGCAGCCCAACAGGCCTGACAAAGCGACTTACTTGGCAAATCATAAAAAAATTGGGCTGTGGCCATGGACCCAGCTGCGGCCGTGGACCCAGCTGTCAGCCTCTCCACGTACAGTACTCTTCCGATGGAAGTCGGTCGTTGACCATATTGACCATGCTACACCGAGAGCAACAAGGCGGTGGACGACGGCGAGGCCTAGGAAGGGGACGACGTGGAGCCGGGGAAGACGCGACAGTGGATGCCCACGCGGAGAGGAGTATGAGGGTTCACTGGTTCAGCTGCGGCATGAGGCTGCCGTCGCCGCAGAATAACAGGGGGTGTGGGTGAGTAGAGGGATGCCCTGGGCCAGCGGTGGGAGTAGTAGGGGGCTGTGAGGCCTCCGCGACATCACAGCCGGCCACGAGAGGCAGGAGCACGCGGCACGACCGGCGCTGCTTTGGGCGGCTGGAGCAAGAAGACCAGAGGTTGAAGAAGCACTATGGGCGTTGGATGGACATCGTACGGTCACTGGAGCTAGAATCGTTCATATTGACTAAGTTGACAAAGCCCTCCGTCCTCATCAACTTAGTAGGCCCACAAGTCAGCCACCCACTATGGTGGGTCCCAGCTAGCAGGGGGGTATTCATTTTTTTGTGCGTAATAAGGAGGCACTTCCTTGCGTGCGAAGATATAGCTGGTGGGTCCGACCTGTCGGCGGGGGGAACATTTTTTTAGCGAAATACAGAAGCCCTTCCCACGTACAGTCCACGTATAGTGCGTAATAAGGAGGAACTTTCCTTGCATGCGACCATGGACCTCGTGGGTCCCAGTCGTCAGGCTCTCCATGTACAGTCCTCTTCCGATGACTCTCGTATGTTGACCACGCCGCGCCGAGCGCACCGAGGCGGTGGACGACGGCGAGGCCCCAGACTGGAACAACCCGGAGATGGGGAAGACGCGGCAGTGGAGTCGCAGACGGAGAGGAGTGGGAAACTTGACTGGTTCGGGCGCGGGGTGGGCCTACACTCGGCAGAGAATAACAGGAGGTGGAGTGGAGGGATGGTCTAGCCGTCGGCGGGGTAGTGTTTCGCTGAGGAGCGCAAAACAACGCCGCTGGATGCCGAAGGCTGGAGCAGGCGGTTCCAACGGCGCTGGGGGAAGAAGACAAGAGATTGAAGAAGAATGCCGTCCGTTGGATGTAAATCCAACGCCTTCTTAGGCTTCGACCTACTGGCCCATATGTCAGCCAGTCCATTTGTTTTTTTAGTCCATTTAGTGGGCTGGGTGAAACAATGATGTAGCATCTATGCAGCCCGTTTAAATCTCATTTGCATTTTTCTCAAAATCCGCGGACTTGCTGGGCTGGGTGAAAATATCATGTTGGGCTAGACGGAGAAATATTATAAAAACATAAACACATAATTGCACGTCTATTACTGCATTGGTGAGTAAAATCTTTGCAAGGTTATGTACGCAATCACTAGGAGTTAACTTGCCAAGTTATATATAAACAATTATTATTATTATTTTGTAAGAACTTTAAACTTACGAAATCAAATATCATTTAAATTTGATGAGTTAATAGTACGTGGGGTATTATTATTTTTTAGGCTAGACGTGGTACAGTTGAGTTGGTTCTAGGGAAAAGTACTGGGAGAAAACTCAGTTTACATCGAAAAAGAAAGTGGGAGAAAATTCAGAGACCTGCTGGGTCCACCTGAGGAGGAGAACGTGTTGGGAGGAAGGAGATTCAAAGCACGGCAGCCAAGTGAACTAGTTTTTTTAACGGACAAGTGAACTAGTTACATACATAAGCAAATAGCCACTAAAAAAGCAATCAGGTTAATGGGTTCTTAAAAGAAATATTTCGGACAAAACAGGTAATTAGGACACATAGGCTAATGAATGAAACACTAAGATGATAAGATGCTTATAAAAAGATAAAGTACAACATCTAGACCTTCCTGGCACACTTGATCATGACGCTGCGGCTGTCCGTGTACTCGTCGGTTACGGGAAGCAGACACGCCCTCATGTCCAAGATCTGCATGTACATGTCGTAGCATGCATATGCGTCCTTGGCTGCGTAGGTTATGTAGGTTAGATTCAGAGGTACCTCCCACGTTTTCAGGTCGTCTTCTTTCATGTTGGCGTATCAGGGGTCGATGATGGTCTCAGCGAGGTCAACCACAGAGTCCTTCTCCTGCCCGTTGCTGATGATCTTGTATTGCTTCTGGATGTCGACAAGCTTGTTGTACCAGATGGCCGAATCGTCGTGTTCTTCCTTCTCTCCACCGTAGCGAAGGTGTAGTCGGCGCTACCGATGAAACGGGCGAATGCCCCAGAACCTGGTGCAGCCATAGGACTGAGGCGAGGCAGAGCTTCACCGAGTCCGTATCGTTGGTGTACATCACATTCAACTTGGTGCAGCCATAGGACTGAACGGCGAACTCAAAGGGGAACTCCTTACTGAAGTCCATATCCAGCAGCTCACCCCTCGGATCGCCATTGGAGTCTCTACGAGTGAACGAGTGTGTAGGCAGCGGCAGCAGTTCGTTTTTCAACTCTTGGGGAACTGGATTCAACAGTAAGCTGAGTGTGTACAGGCGACAATAGTTACTACCCCTCCCTCGTCCGCTGCATGCTCGGCAGAAGATGCACCCTTGGCGCATTCAAATGCCTTCATTAAAAAACCTACTCCGGCCCTCTATTGGAAAAGGCGGTGCCTAGGAGGCGCTTAGGCACGCCTAGGCACTAGGCAATGGCCAAACACCTCGCCTAGGGCATAAATGGAGGTCTAGGCAGGGCAAGCAAGGAATTGCCTACCCAAGCAAGAAATCATTCCGCATACTGCACTGATATGCCAAACGGGTTATATTCCAATGGTCGTAGATGGTAATTAACTTATTTATATGCCCTTAACTAATATGAACACCCATATAATAATCACAAATGCACTACGAGTAAAAACTATATTACCGCCTAGGTCGCACCTAGGGCGCTTAGGCACCACCTAGGCACTAGGCGATGGCCAACCGCCTCGCTTACGCCTACCGCTTTTTCCTACCTTGTTCCGGCCACACGTCGGTTCACGAGCGGGTCTGTATTGGTATTGTAATAACAGGAGTTAGTGGTCACTTTACTTAAATTTAATTAGCTTTAATAGAAATTTATACTTAAAACAAGCAATGCATTGGCTCGTTCTATCAGTGCCACAGGATCAACATGCACAACAATTAGAATTATTATTCTTAGGACGCACACGATCAGCACATTTGTCGCACTTTCACAAAGATAATACTACCAAGTTTGAACTGTTTGTTATGGTTGTTGTCCTCTGCATCATCATGACGTGTTTCCCAGCTTGCAAGATTCAGAACCAACAAATAAGATCCAAATAATAAGTACAACAAATATGCCTACACATCTCATTGATTCCCAGCTTGCAAGATTCAGAACCAACAAATAAGATCCAAATAATAAGTACAACAAAGATGCCTACACATCTCATTGATTCCCAGCTTGCAAGATTCAGAACCAACAAATAAGATTCAAATAATAAGTACAACAAAGATGCCTACACATCTCATTGATTCACAGCTTGCAAGATTCAGAACCAACTGATACGTCTCCAGCGTATCTATAATTTTTGATTGTTCCATGCTATTACATTATCAGTTTTGAAGGATTATGGGCTTTATTATACACTTTTATATTACTTTTGGGACCAAACTATTAACCAGAGGCCCAGCCCATATTGCTGTTTTATTGCCTGTTTCAGTATTTCGAAGAAAAGGATTATCAAACGGAGTCCAAACAGAATGAAACCTTCGGCAGCGTTATTTTTGGGAAGAATATCACCCAGGAGACTTGGAGTTCACGTCAGAAGAGCCTCGAGGAGGCCACAAGATAGGAGGGTGCCCCCCTGTCTCGTGGGCCCCTCGAGCACCTCCCGACCGACTTATTTCGCCTATATAAGCCTACGTACCCTAAAAACATCGAATATCAAGATAGATCGGGAGTTCCGCCGCCGCAAGCCGCTGTAGCCACCAAAAACCTCTCGGGAGCCCTTCCCGGCACCCTGCCAGAGGGGGGATCCTTCACCGGTGGCCATCTTCATCATCCCGGCGCTCTCCATGACGAGGAGGGAGTATTTCACCCTCGAGGCTGAGGGTATGTACCAGTAGCTATGTGTTTGATCGCTCTCTCTCTCGTGTTCTCTCTCATGTTCCCTCTATGGCACGATCTTGATGTATCCCGAGCTTTGCTATTATAGTTGGATCTTATAATGTTTCTCCCCCTCTACTCTCTTGTGATGAATTGAGTTTTCCCTTTGAAGTTATCTTGTCAGATTGAGTCTTTTATGAGAACACTTGATGTATGTCTTGCTGTGCTTATCTGTGGTGACAATGCGATATCATGTGCCACTTGATGTATGTTTTGGTGACCAACTTGCGGGTTCCGCCCATGAACCTATGCATAGGGGTTGGAACACGTTCTTGACTCTTCGGTAGAAACTTTGGGCCACTCTTTGAAGTACTTTGTGTTGGTTGAATAGATGAATATGAGATTGTGTGATGCTTATCGTATAATCATGCCCACAGATACTTGAGGTGACAATGGAGTATCTAGGTGACATTAGGGTTTTGGTTGATTTATAAGGTGTTATTCTAGTATGAACTCTATGAGGGATTGAGTGAAAAAAATAGCTTCACGTTATTTTACTACGAACTCTTGAATAGATAGAACAGAAAGGATAACTTTGAGGTGGTTTCGTACCCTACCATAATCTCTTCGTTTGTTCTCCGCTATTAGTGGCTTTGGAGTGACTCTTTGTTGCATGTTGAGGGATTGTTATATGATCTATCTATGTTATTGTTGTTGAGAGAACTTGCACTAGTGAAAGTATGAACCCTACGCCTTGTTTCCTATCATTGCAATACCGTTTACGCTCACTTTTATCGCTTGCTACCTTGCTGTTTTTATAATTTCAGATTACAAATACCTTTATCTACCATTCATATTGCACTTGTATCACCATCTCTTCGCCGAACTAGTGCACCTATACAAATTACCATTGTATTGGGTGTGTTGGGGACACAAGAGACTCTTTGTTATTTGGTTGCAGGGTTGTTTGAGAGAGACCATCTTCATCCTATGCCTCCTACGGATTGATAAACCTTAGGTCATCCACTTGAGGGAAATTTGCTACTGTCCTACAAACCTGTGCACTTGCAGGCCCAACAACGTCTACAAGAAGAAGGTTGTGTAGTAGACATCAAGCTCTTTTCTGGCACCGTTGTCGGGGAGGCAAGGTAAACGACACTCACACCCCGTCAACTAAGCTCTTTTCGGAGGTGAGTGCTTGAAGGTATATCTTTAGATCTTGCAATCAAATCTTTTTGTTTCTTGTTTTATCACTAGTTTAGTCTATAAAAGAAAACTACAAAAAAATGGAATTTAGTTTGTCTCATACGCTTTGTCTTTTTAATATCTTTCGTGAGAATGATGGTAAGGAAAATTGTGCTCAAGTGCTAGAAGAAGAAATCTATAAAATGTTTATCACTAAATCTTTGAATGATGAGCATGATTGCAATGTTGTTAGTATGAACTCTTTGAATATCCATAGTACTAATGATGATTGCACTAGTCATGATGAAAATATCTCTTATGAGCATGTCAAATTTTGTGGAGTTCATCATGAACACACCGAATAGAGAAGATATATATTGCAAGAGGCATAAGTATTTAGAAACTAAAAGGTTGCAAGAAAGTCTTGATTATTGTGCTGAAAAATTCAATATTTTTCGCGCTCCTTGTGAACTTTGCAATGAACATGGTTATTTAAATTTCAATGCAAATTGTTTCATGACCAAATCGTATCCAAAAATTGTGATAATTTGATTACCCTTGAGCATCATAAACAACTTAGTCTTCTTTTGGGGTATGAAGAAATGAAACGTATAACTGAGGGTATTCCAAAGTTTAATCTTGATAGATTTCTTGATTTTGATCTAGAGAAGATTTATTTGTATTGTGCGGTGAATTGCATTGAAAATCCTTATATTGCCAATTACATAAAGAAAAGAAAGCAAATAGAAGTTGATGAGAATACTAATCAAAGGGAAGAGACTTCCCAATCTCCTCCTTTTATTTCGTATGATGATTCAGGTAATGAGGAGGAGCTTTTTATTCAACCAATACCTTTAATAAAGAAGGTTGAACCCACACATAATGTGAAGAAGAAAAGGAAGAGAAGGGGAAGCAAAGGTAAAAAGGTATCCCTCCCAAATGATATTGCTCCTACTACTCATTGTCAGGGGCGGATCCAGCTATATGGCGAGGTTTGGCAGCCGCCATACCTAAAATTTGGCAAAAGTATTACATATATATACTGTATGTATGAAGCTTTGAGCTGAGTCAATGGATTTTTGGTCAGTTTCGTCAATTTGGAGGATGAATACTCGCAGGGGGCAGGCAACTCATGGCCTCGAATGTATTTCGCCAGGTAGTTGTGTTGTTACCTACGTGTTTCTGCCTCATTAGAGGCCTAACTGCCGCTGAAGGAGAGAATTAAGCAATAGGTGACTTGCATCACATAAGCCCATGACCCACAAGCCCATGTTCTAAACGAGGACACCATTGGCAGTCAATTGCAAATCAATTCACATGTACTCCAGTTGATTGGACATGCTAAAAAAATGTACTAATTGATTGGAGATACACGAGCTGTTTTTTTCAAGCACGGTTGATCAGGAATCGCCTTGCAGCCGCCCCTCAAGCTTGTCTCTAGCTGTGTGATGAGCAGTGCCAACTCCGCGAAACCCAGAGCCTCACTGCTTTCCGTCTCTCCGGTAGATCTAATCGGACTCAAATCGTCTGAGGTATTACAATATACAACTAGGAGCAACGGCTACTCCTCCAAACTCATGACAATGTATGTCTTGTTGTGATATTTGTCCCTACTGCCGACCGACCGACCCACCCCTAGTTGGCTAACCCCTAAGGCATGCAACAGAGGCAGCGATTACAGAGCAACCACGCGATCTTTAGTCAGCGTGGTGGGCATGGCAGCGATCACCGTCAAGAGAGGCAGCAAGCAGGAACGTCACATAGTTATATGTTACTACATTGTTTTTTCCTCTCACAAACTCTGCCACACCTAAAAAATATTCCTGGCTCCGCCACTGCTCATTGTGATGATGATAATTGCTATACTATTGGTGCTATCCATACTATTAATGATGAGAATGATTATGCTTATGATATAAAAAGACCCAAGCTTGGGGATGCTATGTTTGAGGAGGATGACATATTTGAGAATATATTTGCTGAAATTAATGTTTGTCCCAAGCTTGGGGAAGCTATGTTTAATGAAGATGATATTTTTAGCCTCCCAAGTTTTGATATGCAAAGTTGTTATGATGATAGCATGCCTCTTTATGATGATTATATTGATGAAAGTGGGTTTGGAAGAGTGTCAACTTTAGGAAGTAGTGATCCCACTATTTTGGAGGATTTTCAATCTTATTGTGATGAACATGAAAGTGGATTTGGAAGAGTGTCAACTTTATTTAGTGATTCCACTATCTTGGGAGAGGTTTCAATCGATTATGATGAGAACGAAGTTGCTACTTATGATGATTATTGTGATGAAACTTATGCTATAAAAAGTAGTGATGATTATATTTATAAAACTTGTCATGATTATCATTACCCTTTTTCTGAACATTACTCTTTTAATGTGGAAATATTTTTTAGTGTTCAAGTCTCTTATGATACTCCCACCATTCCGAATGAGAAGAATTTTGTTTGTGTGGAGAGTAGTAAATTTTCCATGCTTATAGATCATGAGAAGAATGCTTTAGGTGCTGGTTATATTGTTGAATTCATTCATGATGCTACTGAAAGTTATTTTGAGAGAGGAACATATGCTTGTAGGATTAGCAATAATATCAAGTTTCCTCTCTATGTGTTAAATTTTTTTGAAGCTATGCTTGTTTTGCCTTCCTATGCTAGTTGATTGTTGTTCCCATAAGTTGTTTGCTCACAAAATCCCTATGCATAGGAAGTGGGTTAGACTTAAATGTGCTAGTCATATTCTTCATGATGCTCTTTTTATGTTTCAATTCTTATCTTTTATGTGAGCATCATTGTCATCATCATGCCTAGCTAGAAAGGCATTAAAGAAAAGCGCTTGTTGGGAGACAACCCAATATTTATCCTTACTGTTTTTGTGTGTTCACATGATTATGCTACTGTTGTAATCATGTTTTATAGCTTTCGTTTCAATAAAGTGCCAAGTAGAGCCTTTGGGAAGACTTGGGTGAAGTCTATATGATCTTGCTGTAAAAAACAGAAACTTTAGCTCTCACGAGATTAGCTGCCATTTTTTACTGGAGAGTGATTTTAGGTTTATTATTTTTTCAGATGATTAATAGACAGATTCCTCAGGTACAGAAATTTATTTCAGAATTTTTTGAGTTCCAGAAGTATACGTTTGATACAGATTACTACAGACTGTTCTATTTTTGACAGATTCTGTTTTCATTATGTTGTTTGCTTATTTTGATGAATCTATGAGTAGTATCGGAGGGTATGAACCATAGAGAAGTTAGAATACAGTAGATATTACACCAATATGAATTTAGAATGAGTTCATTATAGTACCTAAGTGGTGGTTTTATTTTCTTATACTAACGGAGCTTACGAGTTTTGTTTGAGTTTTGTGTGGTTGAAGTTTTCAAGTTTTGGGTAGAGATTCGATGGACTATGGAATAAGGAGTGGAAAGAGCCTAATCTTGGGGATTCCCAAGGCATCCCAAAGTAATATTCAAGGACAACCAAGAGCCTAAGCTTGGGGATGCCCCGGAAGGCATCCCCTCTTTCGTCTTCGTTCATCGGTAACTTTACTTGGAGCTATATTTTTATTCACCATATGATATGTGTTTTGCTTGGAGTGTCATTTTATTTTGTTAGTTTTTGCTTGATGTTAGTTAGAATAATGTTTTGAATCTTTATTTTCAATAAAAATGTCAAGGATAGCCTTTACCATGCTTATTTTGCTAGTATAGATGTTGCTGTTTGAAAACAGAAAGTTTACCGTTGTTGCAAAAATTCCCTAGAAAAGTCAGAGAATGGTATAATGTTGAATATTTTTTTGCATATTAAGCTCTGATAAATTTATTACAGTGGGAATTTTCTCTCATAATTTTGGAGTAAGGGAAGTATTGGTACTCTTTCATTCTTTACAGACTGTACTGTTTTGGCAGATTGCTGTTATGGTTGCATTGTTTGCATATGTTTGCTTGTTTAATGATTCTATTTGAGGATAGGAGTGTTAAATATGCAGAGACATTTAGTATGCAATGTTGAATAATAATTTTAGTGATTTGTTACAGTATAAAATGATATGGTTTTGCATTGGTTTATACTAACCTATCTCACGAGTTCTTGTTGAGTTTGTTGTGAATGAAGCTTTTGATAAGAAATAGAGAAACCATGATATGAGAGGAATTAAGGAGACACAAAAGCTCAAGCTTGGGGATTCCCAAGGCACCCCAAGATAATATTTCAAGAAGTCTCACGCATCTAAGCTTGGGGATGCCCCGGTAGGCATCCCACCTTTCTTCTTCAACAACTATCGGTTAGTATCGGTTGAGCCTAAGTTTTTGCTTCTTCACATGAGTTGTGCTATCCTTGGCTCCTTGCAATGTCATTTTATTTTGTTTTTCTTGCTGCTTGAATACAATACCAAGATCTGAAATTCTTAAATGGGAGAGAGTCTTCACATAGTTGCATAATTGTTTAACTACTCATTGATCTTCACTTATATATTGTTGGAGTAGTTCGTCGTTTGCTCTAGTGCTTCACTTATATCTTTTAGAGCATGGCAATGGTTTCATTTTGTAGAAATTAATGAACTCTCATGCTTCACTTATATTATTTTTAGAGTCTTAAACAGTATGGTAATTTGAATGAAAACTATCATAGGAAGTGAACTGGATGCTATGATCAACTTGGTACTTGATAATTGTTTTGAGATAGGGAGGTAGTGATATTAAAGTCATGCTAGTTGGGTGATTATGAATTTAAAGAATACTTGTGTTGAAGTTAGCAAGTCCCGTAGCATGCACGTATGGTTAAAGTTGTGTAACAAATTTGAAGCATGAAGTGTACCTGGCTTGTGCATCCTTATGAGTGGCGGTCGGGGATGAGCGATGGTCTTTTCCTACCAATCTATCCCCTAGGAGCATGCGCGTAGTGCTTGATTTTTGATGACTTCTAAATTTTTGCAATAAGTATATGAGTTCTTTTGACTAATGTTAAGTCCATGGATTATACGCACTTTTACCTTTCCGCCATTGCTAGACTCTTCGGTACCGTGCATTGCCCTTTCTCACCTTGAGAGTTGGTGCAAACTTCGCCGGTGCATCCAAACCCCGTGATATGATACGCTCTATCACACATAAACCTCCTTATATATTCCTCAAAACAGCGACCATACCTACCTATTATGGCATTTCCATAGCCATTCCGAGATATATTGCCATGCAACTTTCCACTCTTCCGTTCATCATCATTATGACATACTTTACTTTTGTCATATTGCCATTGCATGATCATGTAGTTGACATCGTATTTGTGGCAATGCCACCATGCATAATTTCTCATACATGTCACTCTTGATTCATTGCACCATCCCGGTACACCACCGGAGGCATTCATATAGAGTCATATCTTATTCTAGTTTCGAGTTGTAATTCATGTGTTGTAATCAATAGAAGTGTGATGATCATCATTATTAGAGCATTGCCCAAAAAAAGGCCAGAAAAAAAAGAAAAAAAAAGAAAAAAAAGAAAAGAAAAAAAAGAAAAAAAATGAAGAAAAAAAATATATAAAGGGGCAATGCTACTATCTCTTTTTCCACACTTGTGCTTCAAAGTAGCACCTTGTTCTTTATTTAATGAGTCTCATATATTGTGCTTCAAAGTAGCACCATGTTTTTCATGTAGTGAGTCTCATAGGTTGTCTTTTTCATACTAGTGGGGATTTTTCATTATAGAACTTGGCTTGTATATTCCTACAATGGGCTTCCTCAAATGCCCTATGTCTTCATGAGCAAGCAAGTTGGATGCACACCCACTAGTTTTCTTTTGTTGAGCATTCATTTATAGCTCTAGTGCATCCGTTGCATGGCAATCCCTACTCCTCATGTTGACATCAATTGATGGGCATCTCCATAGCCCGTTGATTATCCTCGTCAATGTGAGACTTTCTCTTTTTTTGTCTTCTCCACACAATCCCCAATCATTATTCTATTCCACCCATAGTGTTATATCCATGGCTCACGCTCATGTATTGCGTGAAGGTTGAAAAAGTTTGAGATTATTTAAGTACGAAACAATTTCTTGGCTTGTCATCAGGGGTATAGAAGTTGGGAACATCTTTGTGTGACGAAAATGAAGCATAGCCTAACTATATGATTTTGTAGGGATGAACTTTCTTTAGCCATGATATTTTGAGAAGACATGATTGCTTTTATTAGTATGCTTGAAGTATTGCTATTTCTTTTGTCAATATGAACTTTTATTTTGAATCACTTGGATCTGAACATTCATGCCACAATAAAGAAAATTAGATTGAGATTTATGCTAGGTAGCATTCCACATCAAAAATTCTGTTTTTATCATTTACCTACTCGAGGACGAGCAGGAGTTAAGCTTGGGGATGCTTGATACGTCTCCAACGTATCTATAACTTTTGATTGTTCCATGCTATTATATTATCTATTTTGAAGGATTATGGGCTTTATTATACACTTATATATTACTTTTGGGACTAACCTATTAACCGGAGGCCCAACCCATATTGTTGTTTTATTGCCTGTTTTAGTATTTCGAAGAAAAGGATTATCAAACGGAGTCCAAACAGAATGAAACCTTCAGCAGCTTTATTTTTTGGGAATAATATCACCCAGGAGACTTGGAGTTCACGTCAGAAGAGCCTCGAGGAGGCCACGAGATAGGAGGGCGCCCCCCCTACTAGGCGCCCCCTATCTCGTGGGCCCCTCGAGCACCTCCCGACCAACTTCTTTCGCCTATATAAGCCTACATACCCTAAAAACATCGAATGTCAAGATAGATCGGGAGTTCCGCCGCCGCAAGTCTCTGTAGCCACCAAAAACCTCTCGGGGGCCCTTCCCGGCACCCTGCCGGAGGGGGGATTCTTCACTGGTGGCCATCTTCATCATCCGGGCGCTCTCCATGACGAGGAGGGAGTAGTTCACCCTCGAGGCTGAGGGTATGTACCAGTAGCTATGTGTTTGATCGCTCTCTCTCTCTCTCTCTCTCTCTCTCTCTCGTGTTCTCTCTCGTGTTCCCTCTATGGCACGATCTTGATGTATCCCGAGCTTTGCTATTATAGTTGGATCTTATGATGTTTCTCCCCCTCTACTCTCTTGTGATGAATTGAGTTTTCCCTTTGAAGTTATCTTGTCAGATTGAGTCTTTTATGAGAACACTTGATGTATGTCTTGCCGTGCTTATCTGTGGTGACAATGGGATATCATGTGCCACTTGATGTATGTTTTGGTGACCAACTTGCGGGTTCCGCCCATGAACCTATGCATAGGGGTTGGCACACGTTCTTGACTCTCCGGTAGAAACTTTGGGGCACTCTTTGAAGTACTTTGTGTTGGTTGAATAGATGAATCTGAGATTGTGTGATGCTTATCGTATAATCATGCCCACGGATACTTGAGGTGACAATGGAGTATCTAGGTGACATTATGGTTTTGGTTGATTTGTGTCTTAAGGTGTTATTCTAGTATGAACTCTATGAGGGATTGAGCAGAAAGAATAGCTTCACGTTATTTTACTATGAACTCTTGAATAGATAGAACAGAAAGGATAACTTTGAGGTGGTTTCGTACCCTACCATAATCTCTTCGTTTGTTATCCGCTATTAGTGGCTTTGGAGTGACTCTTTGTTGCATGTTGAGGGATTGTTATATGATCTATCTATGTTATTATTGTTGAGAGAACTTGCACTAGTGAAAGTATGAACTCTACGCCTTGTTTCCTATCATTGCAATACCGTTTACTCTCACTTTTATCGCTTGCTACCTTGCTGTTTTTATAATTTCAGATTACAAATACCTATATCTACCATCCATATTGCACTTGTATCACCATCTCTTCGCCGAACTAGTGCGCCTATACAAATTACCATTGTATTGGGTGTGTTGGGGACACAAGAGACTCTTTGTTATTTGGTTGCAGGGTTGTTTGAGAGAGACCATCTTCATCCTACGCCTCCTACAGATTGATAAACCTTAGGTCATCCACTTGAGGGAAATTTGCTACTGTCCTACAAACCTGTGCACTTGCAGGCCCAACAACATCTACAAGAAGAAGGTTGTGTAGTAGACATCACCAACCCATTAGAGCCTTTTGATAAAGTGAATATTGGGATTAAATCCATCTTGGCTAGCCATGTCATACAATCAAAGAACTTGGCGGATGCTCTTGACCGTCACAACATCTGTAGTAGAGTATTCCTGTTTGCACAACACAAACAAGGAGACAGGAGAGCATGGTTTCGCTTTAATAGTTGCCTCCTTGAACTCAACCTGCAGCTCCACTAGGATGAGGTCTTCTTGGAGTTCCATGATTCAATTCATGCGCCTTTTTCTGCAGTTCACCTGAAATGAAGCAAAGGTTGCATCATTCAGCTAGCAAGAAGTACTTGCTCTCGTGAGCTGGCGGGTTCTTCTTTAGTAGTTGCACTAAAATTGAGGAACATTAAGGTTGGTTGTCCGGCTCATGTAAGGTGCAACTATAATTTTCTTATCCTTTTGTGCAATTCCACGTGCCATTGTGGTGAAAGTGACGGCTCCATCTTGCAAAGGCTAATAAAATGTTGCACGAGATTACCAGCAGAACTTGACGGAGATTTTGGAAACTCCAATCACCATTTTGTGCAGTTCCACCAAAATTGAGAGATGTTGCCCACGTGACATTTTAGTTGAACTGCACAAGACACTCATTCCAAAAAAGTGTTTTGTGCAGTTGACCAAAAGGTCACAATAGCAACAAGGTGAAATGGATATCCCTATCTGCACAAAAAGATAGAAAGTAAACAGTTGCTGGTCAATAAGAATATACGAAACATATACAAAATGAAAAGAAGCATCTTAATTATCTTCGTGGCAATCACGCAAGGACAGTAGAAATTTTAAAACGTCAGCAATGCTTCATGTTACCAGAAGCATTATGATCAATAATGAGATTCCTCAAATACGGGATTACTTTAATGGTGGCATTGCTTGTTTACCAGACATAGTAAATCAACAACAGCTAAAGAGTTGGTTTAAGGGCATGGGAACGTGGGGACACCAGGACACTCAGCAACGTAAAGGAGCAACTTACTTATCATACTGGAGAAAATAGCAGGAGTGCCATTTGTAACACAGTTTAATTGCATCTTATCACTGGAGGCATTAGATTAACAATAACACTGGTTAGACATGTCCCTAAGGTAACAGTGTGATCACTTCATTTTACATGCGCCCTTACATTAACAACAACAAAAGGTTGGTATAAGGACATGCGACAGTGGACGCATCAGCACAATGTACCTACAAGGAGGCATAAAGTGGTGATGCCGAGTTTGTTCATGCTATGTGAGGGCAGCAAACCTAATCCTGGAGACCTTGTACTATGTGAGGGCAACAAATCTAATCCTGGAGACCTTTTACTATGTGAGGGTAGCAAATCTAATCCTGGAGACCTTTTACTATGTGAGGGCAGCAAATCTAATCCTAGAGACCTTTTACTATGTGAGGGCAGCAAATCTAATCCTGAGACCTTTTACTATGTGAGGGCAGCAAATCTAATCCTGGAGACCTTTTACTATGTGAGGGCAGCAAATCTAATCCTAAGACCTTTTACTATGTGAGGGCAGCAAATCTAATCCTGGAGCCCTTTTACTATGTGATGGCAGCAAATCTAATCCTGGACATATTCTATTGACTTATCCACCAGCCGCGACTTTCTATCCTTTTTTCAACCAATAATAGATCTGTTCCTTATCCAGTTTGTACTGCGTTTTCCCATTATTTCCCTTTTCAACCAAGAGACCGGTTGGGTATCCGTTCTCTACTACTTTCACCATATTATTTCCTCTTTGAATCAAGTCCTAGATTCATGCTACAACTTTCCCCCCTTTCTTTGTTGTTTGAACAAAGCCCTAGATTCGAATGCATGAAGTAGCTTTACCTCTAATAATTCTAAAAATTTAGGTGGCTTTGGAAGAGCTGATGGGAGTAGAAAAAGATGCACATGCAGACACGTGGGGAGCTGGGGCAGTAGAGCAAGGACGCTTTCGAAGAACTTATACCTGAGGGTCGCCAGGATGTCGGCGGCGGTAGGTCAGATCTGCGGATAATACGGCGGGGAGGAAGAAGGGTCGGAGGACCTCCCGAGTCGGAGCTGTGTCAGAGAAAACGACACGGGTAGAGGATCGGGCCCCTGTGGCAGCTGTGGGTTTCCTCCCTCGGCGGCGATGACTGCATGAACGATGCACCTTTTAGTCCTCTACACACACCGGCCGAAGGGATCCGGCCGGATCTGTGACCAGCGGTGAGCGGAGAGAAAATGTCGCTACCGCAGTCTTGTTTATATCTAGAGAGGATGAGAGAATGAAGAGAGCAACCCTAGTAAAGCAAGCACTCAGGCCCCTGCGCCCATATATAGTGGAGTGATTATCTTTTTTCTCTCCACAACAAGCGTTTCAATTTGTGTACGTGGCATTAAAGAAAACAAACTCTCTATTTAAGGTGACTACTGTACGACTCCTACTTACTACTAGTAGTACAATAGTATTGTTCACTTGTTCTCCCCACCCCTCCATTCATTGAACAACCCCACGGGTGAATAAACATACAGTAAGTATTGTATTTATATAGAACGAACAAGCTCGAACTATTTTCACGTACTTAAATTTTGAGGGCGGGGCTTTTCCCGGGCAGTACGCGCGGCAGTTTTCGGGTAGGCGGTTTGACAGAGAGGCGAGGAGGGTGAGCGAGTGGCGGATTCTCAAACATACTGCTGGAAAGGTCAGGCTGTGCGATTTGACGGCACGTTACTGCTGGAAAGACTTGTGATATGACCACTCACTATAGTCATGAATTACTGGCGCTCCGACCGGGGTGATGCCCCCCTTCCGTTCCGCGCTCTAATCTGGTGCATGACACGTCGACCCGGATGCTGGCTCTCCCACTTGTCAGAGTAGTAAGAAGGAGCAAAGAATGATGCAGTATATACTAGTACTACTACTACTCAGGTCAGAGGAGTGCGAACCACGGCAGCCCAGTGAACCAGCAGTGCGAACCACGGCAGCCCAGTGAACCAGCAGTGCAAACCACGGTAGCCTAGTGAACTAGCAGTAGAAAACAATGTGGTGATATGGCCATAAAAAACAATGTGCTACGGTCCACACTGTAGCATGTATAGTAACACTCCTCTTTGTTTGGATCCCTGAGTTAGAGCTAGTTTGGGTTGTAGTAGCCTCAAATTATCGAAACAAGAGGGGTTAGTTTGAGCTAGTTTTCTCTAGCCCAGCTAAAAAAACTAGCCCGATGGAGAGGTTCTAATTGGGTTAGTTATCCTCGGGCCCACTAAAAGAGAACTAAAAAAATCTCCCCTGCCCGCACCAGATCGCTCCCCCCTCTCTCGCACGACTCCTCTCTGTTCCCCATAGGGCCGCCCGCCCAAGTGCCGCTCGCCCTCTCTCTCCTCTGGCCACCCTTTCCTTCCGGCCTCCGCCGCCCTACTCCGGCCGCCCTCTCCCTCCGGCCTTCGAAGGTCGCCCCGCTCCCCCTTCACCAGTCGTTTTTCTCCCCTTGTCATGCGCGGCAGGGGCGCATCTACCAGGGAAGTCGCGAGAGGGGTGAGTTTGTTCGTTCCTTCTCTGTCTCACGACCATATCATTGATCTTGCTTGCTCTAGCGCTAATTCTGATTTGGAAAAGTAGATCCTGATCAAACTTGGTATAGATTTGTGGTGCACGCAGGGAATTGTTTGATGCTGCTTGAGGAGGTAATAAATCTTTCTAGAGGCCCAAAGATTCAGTTCACCTTTCTAGGTATTTCAATTTCAAGCTTGCATTATTTCTAGAGGCCCAAAGATTCAGTTACCTTTCTAGGTATTTCAGTTTCAGGTTTGCATTATTTCTAGAGGCCGAAAGATTTAGTTCACCTTTCTAGGTATTTTAGTTAGAGGCTTGCATTATTTCTAGAGGCCCAAAGATTAAGTTCCCAGTCGGCGGAAAGCGGTCCTGCTACCCATGCCGGTGTCGACCTCAACTCACAAGGGCCAGCGTCAGAGGGGTTCCCGGGGCTTGGGCTCTACAGAGCCTTCCTCCAGAGCGACGATGGTGAGCTCCTCCTTCGGTGTGTGAGGGGCTCCGGGCTCCCTCCCTATCGTGAATGACTTCCATGATGAGTTAGCTCATGCTTTGTTTCATGAAGTGTTTTTTTATTTTGTGAAGCTTGATTGACGACTTGTATGTTTAAGTGGGATATCTCATTTGTATGGACAAAGTAAAAAATATCATGTTTTGCGTGCTTGATTTGTATATATGGCTCGTTTATGTCAATTGTGAGCGGGAGGAGGCCACAGAAGAGCCGATCACACCAAATCCGGCAGGAAATAGGGTCCAAAGTAGTCGAATGATTGAGAAAGAGCATTTATTGTCAATCTAACCCTGCCATCCATACACCTCTTTGGTTTAGAGTTAGTTCAGGGTTAGAATCTAACTCTAACCTCTAACCGAGTTAGAGTTCTCCTCGTCTTGGTTCATCGCCATCATACTTTCCCCATTCCTGTGTTTTCAGTATCCTGCGAATCAAAGAGGCCCTTTTTTTGCGGGAAAAATCAAAGAGGCCCTTAGACTGGTTTAGGTCCGGTCATTTTTTATAAACGTGTTATGTCCAAAATTTAATGAACGTGCTCCGGTTTCTACGAAAATAATCTGGTTTCATGTAGTAATTCATTCATTTATTTATTCTTCTGCGGGGGGTTTGCATGTAATTCGTGAGGTCTGAAATGTAAAGTACCCCGGCATATGCTCCGAGTCGTACATGCACTACGACCCAGATGCTCTATGTCCCACATGTCGGCGAATGGGAGCACGTGGAAATAGCCTAGCAGTACATATAGGAGGATAAATGCATGAAAAATATGTACTGTGAAGCGTAGCTGCGGTTCGAAAAGGAGACCTAAAGTGATGATAGCTATAGGTCGCACGCACCCAACTAGTGGTACTAGACATACGACTAATTTTTCCCTCAAAAAACAAAGAGGCACGAGTGCTCAGTACTCCTATTCTATAAACACGAGTCCCATCTGACAACAGCATCCATGCTACAACTAGCTCTCCTCCCTCGTTTCTCTCTTCTAATTCTAAACTCGGGCGACGCCCAGTGGGCGGGGTGGGTTTGCTCAACTGCGGCCCCACCTCATAGTGAAAACATTACAACTGGAATAAAAATGCCATATACTCTCTTCGTTCCTAAATATAAGCCTTTTTAGATACTATTTCAAATGGAATACATCATACAGATTGTTGGAAATATGCCCTAGAGGCAATAATAAATTGATTATTATTATATTTCCTTGTTCATGATAATCATTTATTATCCATGCTAGAATTGTATTGATAGGAAACTCAGATACATGTGTGGATACATAGACAACACCATGTCCCTAGTAAGCCTCTAGTTGACTAGCTCGTTGATCAATAGATGGTCACGGTTTCGTGACCATGGACATTGGATGTCATTGATAATGGGATCACATCATTAGGAGAATGATGTGATGGACAAGACCCAATCCTAAGCCTAGCACAAGATCATGTAGTTCGTATGCTAAAGCTTTTCTAATGTCAAGTATCTTTTCCTTAGACCATGAGATTGTGCAACTCCCGGATACCGTAGGAATGCTTTGGGTGTACCAAACGTCACAACGTAACTGGGTGGCTATAAAGGTGCATTACAGGTATCTCCGAAAGTGTCTGTTGGGTTGGCATGAATCGAGACTGGGATTTGTCACTCTGTGTAAACGGAGAGGTATCTCTGGGCCCACTCGGTAGGACATCATCATAATGTGCACAATGTGATCAAGGAGTTGATCACGGGATGATGTGTTACGGAACGAGTAAAGAGACTTGCCGGTAACGAGATTGAACAAGGTATCGGGATACCGACGGTCGAATCTCGGGCAAGTATCGTACCGCTAGACAAAGGGAATTGTATACGGGATTGATTAAGTCCTTGACATCGTGGTTCATCCGATGAGATCATCGTGGAACATGTGGGAGCCAACATGGGTATCCAGATCCCGCTGTTGGTTATTGGCCGGAGAGTCATCTCGGTCATGTCTACATGGTTCCCGAACCCGTAGGGTCTACACACTTAAGGTTCGATGACGCTAGGGTTATAAAGGAAGCTTGTATGTGGTTACCGAATGTTGTTCGGAGTCCCGGATGAGATCCTGGATGTCACGAGGAGTTCCGGAATGGTCCGGAGGTAAAGATTTATATATAGGAAGTCCTGTTTCGGCCATCGGGACAAGTTTCGGGGTCATCGGTATTGTACCGGGACCACCAGAAGGGTCCCGGGGGCCCACTGGGTGGGGCCACCTGCCCCGGGGGCCACATGGACTGTAGGGGGTGCGCCTTGGCCTACATGGGCCAAGGGCACCAGCCCCAAGAGGCCCATGCGCCTAGGGAACCCTAAAAGGAAGAGTCCCAGAAGGGGAAGGCACCTCCTAGGTGCCTTGGGGGGGATGGACTCCTCCCCTGGCCGCCGCCCCCTAGGAGATTGGATCTCCTAGGGCTGGCGCACCCCCCCCTTGGGATACCTATATATAGTGGGGGTAGAGGGCCTCTTGAGACACACCTTTTGCCTTTGGTGCAGCCCCTCCCTCTCTCCCAAGTTCTTCTCATCTTCTGCGGTGCTTGGCGAAGCCCTGCAGGATTGCCACGCTCCTCCATCACCACCACGCCATTGTGCTACTGCTGGATGGAGTCTTCCTCAACCTCTCCCTCTCTCCTTGCTGGATCAAGGCATGGGAGACGTCACCGGGCTGTACGTGTGTTGAACGCGGAGGTGCCGTCCGTTCGGCACTAGGATCTCCGGTGATTTGGATCACGACGAGTATGACTCCTTCAACCCCGTTCTCTTGAACGCTTCCGCTTAGCGATCTACAAGGGTATGTAGATGCACTCTCCTTCCCCTCGTTGCTGGTCTCTCCATAGATAGATCTTGGTGACGCGTAGGAAAATTTTGAATTTCTGCTACGTTCCCCAACAGTGGCATCATGAGCTAGGTCTATTGCGTAGATTCTATGCACGAGTAGAACACAAAGTAGTTGTGGGCGTTGATTTTGTTCAATATGCTTGCCGTTACTAGTCTTATCTTGATTCGGCGGCATCGTGGGATGAAGCGGCCCGGACCAACCTTACACGTACTCTTATGTGAGACCGGTTCCACCGACAAACATGCACTAGTTGCATAAGGTGGCTGGCGGGTGTCTGTCTCTCCCACTTTAGTCGGATCGGATTCGATGAAAAGGGTCCTTATGAAGGGTAAATAGCAATTGGCATATCACATTGTGATCTTTGCGTAGGTAAGAAACGTTCTTGCTAGTAACCCATAGCAGCCAAGTAAAACAGGCAAACAACAATTAGAGGACGTCTAACTTGTTTTTGCAGGGTATGCTATGTGATGTGATATGGCCAAGAAGAATGTGATGAATGATATGTGATGTATGAGATTGATCATGTTCTTGTAATAGGATTCACGACTTGCATGTCGATGAGTATGACAACCGGCAGGAGCCATAGGAGTTGTCTTAAATTTATTTATGACCTGCGTGTCAACTTAAACGTCATGTAATTACTTTACTTTATTGCTAAAGCGTTAGCCATAGTAGTAGAAGTAATATATGACGAGACAACTTCAAGAAGACACGATGATGGAGATCATGATGATGGAGATCATGGTGTCATGCCGGTGACGATGATGATCATGGAGCCCCGAAGATGGAGATCAATGGATCTATATGATATTGGCCATATCATGTCACTACTATATAATTGCATGTGGTGTTTATTATGTTTATGCATCTTGTTTACTTAGAATGACGGTAGTAAATAAGATGATCCCTCATTAAAATTTCAAGAAGTGTTCTCCCCTAACTGTGCACCGTTGCTACAGTTCGTCGTTTCGAAGCACCACGTGATGATCGGGTGTGATAGATCCTTACGTTCACATACAACGGGTGTAAGACAGTTTTACACATGCAAAACACTTAGGGTTAACTTGACGAGCCTAGCATGTGCATAGACATGGCCTCGGAACACAGAAGACCGAAAGGTCGAGCATGAGTCGTATAGAAGATACGATCAACATGAAGATGTTCACCGACGTTGGCTAGTCCGTCTCACGTGATGATCGGACACGACCTAGTTGACTCGTATCATGTAATCGCTTAGATGACTAGAGGGATGTCTATCTGAGTGGGAGTTCATAAGATGAACTTAATTATCCTAAACATAGTCAAAAAGGTTTTTGCAAATTATGTCGTAGCTCACGCTATAGTTCTACTGTTTAGATATGTTCCTAGAGAAGAAAATGTAGTTGAAAGTTGATAGTAGTAATTATGCGGACTAGGTCCGTAAACTGAGGTTTGTCCTCATTGCTTCATAGAAGGCTTATGTCCTTAATGCACCGCTCAGTGTGCTGAACCTCGAACGTTGTCTGTGGATGTTGCGAACATCTGACATACACATTTTGATAACTACGTGATAGTTCAGTTAAACGGTTTGGAATTGAGGCACCAAAGACGTTTTTGAAACGTCGCGAAACATATGAGATGTTTTGAGGGCTGAAATTGGGATTTCAGGCTCGTGCCCACGTCAAGAGGTATAAGACCTCCGACGATTTTCTTAGCCTACAAACTAAGGAGAAAAGCTCAATTGTTGAGCTTGTGCTCAGATTGTCTGAGTACAACAATCATTTGAATCGAGTGGGAGTTGATCTTCCAGATAAGAAAGTGATGTTTCTCCGAAGTCATTACCACCAAGCTGCTAGAGCTTCATGATGAACTATGATATATCAGGGACATATATGATGATCCTTGAAATACTCGCGATGTTTGACACCGCGAAAGTAGAAATCAAGAAGGAGCATCAATTGTTGATGGTTAGTGAAACCACTAGTTTTAAGAAGGGCAAGGGCAAGAAGGGATACTTCATGAAACGGCAATTCAGCTGCTGCTCTGGTGAAGAAACCCAAGGTTGAACCCAAACCCGAGGCTAAGTGCTTCTGTAATAAGGGGAACAGCCACTGGAGCAGAATTACCCTAGATACTTGGTAGATTAGAAGGCTGGCAAGGTCGATAGAAGTATATTGGATATACATTGTGATGATGTGTACTTTACTAGTACTCCTAGTAGCACCAGGGTATTAGATACCGGTTCGGTTGCTAAGTGTTAGTAACTCGAAATAAAAGCTATGGAATAAACGGAGACTAGCTAAAGGTGAGCTGACGATATGTGTTGGAAGTGTTTCCAATGTTGATATGATCATGCATCGCACGCTCCCTCTACCATCGAGATTGGTGTTAAACCTAAATAATGGTTATTTGGTGTTTGCGTTGAGCATAGACATGATTGGATTATGTCTATCGCGATACGGTTATTCATTTAAGGAGAATAATGGTTACTCTGTTTATTTGAATAATACCTTCAATGGTCATGCACCTAAAATGAATGGTTCATTGAATCTCGATCGTAGTGATACACATTTTCATGCCAAAAGATATAAGATAGTAATGATAGTACCACTTACTTGTGGCACTGCCATGTAAGTCATAATGGTATAAAACGCATGAAGAAGCTCCATGTTGATGGATCTTTGGGCTCACTCGTTTTTGAAAGGTTTGAGACATGCGAACCATGTCTATTGGTGTATATGCATGAAGAAACTCCATGCAAATGGACCATTTGGACTCACTTGATTTTGAATCATTTGAGACATGCAAATCATACCACATGGGCAAGATGACTGAAAGCCTCGTTTTCAGTAAAATGGAACTAGAAAGCAACTTGTTGGAAGTAATACATTTTGATGTGTGCAGTCCAATGAGTGCTGAGGCATGTAGTGGATATCGTTATGTTCTTACTTCACAAGATGATTTGAGTAGATGTTGAGTATATTTACTTGATGAATCACGAGTCTGAATTATTGAAAGGTTCAAGTAATTTCAGGGTGAAGTTGAAAGATCGTCATAACAAGAGGATAAAATATCTATGATATGATCATAGAGATGAATATCTGAATTACGAGTTTGGCACAGAATTAAGACATTGTGGAAATTGTTTCACAACTAATACAGCCTGGAACACAATAGTGTGATGGTGTGTCCGAACATCATAACTGCACCCTATTGGATATGATGCATACCATGATGTCTCTTATCGAATTACCACGATAGTTTATGGGTTAGGCATTAGAGACAACCACATTCACTTTAAATAGGGCACCACGTAATTCCGATGAGATGACACCGTATGAACTATGGTTTAGAGAAACCTAAGCTGTCATTTCTTAAAAGTTTGGGGCTGCGACGCTTATGTGGAAAATTTTCAGGTTGATAAGCTCGAACCCAAAGCGGATAAATGCATCTTCATAGGACACCCAAAACAGTTGGGTATACCTCCTCAGATCCGAAAGCAATAAGGGATTGTTTCTAGAATCGGGTCCTTTCTCGAGGAAAAGTTTCTCTCGAAAAGTTGAGTGGGAGGATGGTGGAGACTTGATGAGGTTATTGAACCATCACTTCAACTAGTGTGTAGCAGGGCACAGGAAGTTGTTCCTGTGGCACCTACACCAATTGAAGTGGAAGCTTATGATAGTGATCATGAAGCTTCGGATCGAGTCACTACCGTACCTCGTAGGACGACAAGGATGCGTACTACTTCAGAGTGGTACGTAATCCTGTCTTGAAGGTCATGTTGCTAGACAACAATGAACCTACGAGCTATGGAGAAACGATGGTGGGCCCGGATTCTGATAAATGGCTCGAGGCCATAAAATCCGAGATAGGATCCATGTATGAAAACAAAGTGTAGACTTTGGAAGAACTACTTGATGGTCGTAAGGCTGTTGAGTACAGATGGATTTTAAAAGGAAGACGGACAATGATGGTAAATGTCACCATTAAGAAAGCTCGACTTGTCGTTAAGATGTTTCCCGACAAGTTCAAGGAGTTGACTACGGTGAGACTTTCTCACTCGTAGCGATGCTAAGAGTCTGTTGGAATTATATTAGCGATTACTGCATTATTTATGAAATCTTGCAGATAGGATGTCAAAACATTGTTTCCTCGATGATTTTCTTGAGGAAAGGTTGTATGTGATACAACCGGAAGGTTTTGTCAATCCTGAAAGATGCTAATAAGTATGCAAAGCTCCAGTAATCCTTATAAGGACTGGAGTAAGCATCTCGGAGTTGGAATGTATGCTTTGATGAGATGATCAAAGATTTTGGTGTATACAAAGTTTATGAGAAACTTGTATTTCCAAAGAAGTGAGTGGGAGCACTATAGAATTTCTGATGAATATATGTTGTTGACATATTGTGGATCAGAAATGATGTAGAATTTTTGGAAAGCATATAGGGTTATTTGGAAAGTGTTTTTCAATGGAAAGCCTGGATTGAGCTACTTGAACATTGAGCATCAAGATCTATAAGGATAGATCAAAATGCTTAATGGTACTTTCAAATGAGCACATACCTTGACATGATCTTGAAGGTGTTCAAGATGGATCAGTCAAAGAAGGAGTTCTTGCCTGAATGGTAAGGTATGAAGTTAAGACTTAAAGCTCGACCACGGCAGAATAGAGAGAAAGGACGAAGGTCGTCCCCTATGCTTAAGACATAGGCTCTACAGTATGTTGTGCTGTGTACCGCACCTGAAGTGTGCCTTGCCATGAGTCAGTCAAGGGGTACAAGAGTGATCCAAGAATGGATCACAGGACATCGGTCAAAGTTATCCTTAGTAACTAGTGGACTAAGGAATTTTCTCGATTATGGAGGTGGTAAAAGAGTTCGTCGTAAAGGGTTACGCCGATGCAAACTTTGACACTAATCCAGATTATTCTAAGTAGTAAACTGGATTCGTATAGTAGAACAGTTATTTGGAATAGCTCCAAATAGAACGTGGTAGCTGCATCTAGGAGATGACATAGAGATTTGTAAAACGCACACGGATCTGAAAGGTTTAGACCCGTTGACTATAACCTCTCTCACAAGCATAACATGATCAAACCCGGAACTCATCGAGTGTTAATCACATGGTAAATGTGAACTAGATTATTGACTCTAGTAAACTCTTTGGGTGTTAGTCACATGGGGATGTGACCTTGAGTGTTAGTCACATAGCGATGTGAACTGGATTATTGACTCTAGTGCAAGTGGGAGACTGTTGGAAATATGCCCTAGAGGCAATAATAAATTGATTATTATTATATTTCCTTGTTCATGATAATCGTTTATTATCCATGCTAGAATTGTATTGATAGGAAACTCAGATACATGTGTGGATACATTGACAACACCATGTCCCTAGTAAGCCTCTAGTTGACTAGCTCGTTGATCAATAGATGGTCACGGTTTCCTGACCATGGACATTGGATATCATTGATAACGGGATCACATCATTAGGAGAATGATGTGATGGACAAGACCCAATTCTAAGCCTAGCACAAGATCATGTAGTTCGTATGCTAAAGCTTTTCTAATGTCAAGTATCTTTTCCTTAGACCATGAGATTGTGCAACTTCCGGATATCGTAGGAATGCTTTGGGTGTACCAAACGTCACAATGTAACTGGGTGGCTATAAAGGTGCATTACAGGTATCTCCGAAAGTGTCTGTTGGGTTGGCACGAATCGAGACTGGGATTTGTCACTCTGTGTAAACGGAGAGGTATCTCTGGGCCCACTCGGTAGGACATCATCATAATGTGCACAATGTGATCAAGGTGTTGATCACGGGATGATGTGTTACGGAATGAGTAAAGAGACTTGCCGGTAACGAGATTGAACAAGGTATCGGGATACCGACGATCGAATCTCGGGCAAGTATCGTACCGCTAGACAAAGGGAATTGTATACGGGATTGATTAAGTCCTTGACATCGTGGTTCATCCGATGAGATCATCGTGGAACACGTGGGAGCCAACATGGGTATCCAGATCCCGCTGTTGGTTATTGGCCGGAGAGTCATCTCGGTCATGTCTACATGGTTCCCAAACCCGTAGGGTCTACACACTTAAGGTTCGATGACGCTAGGGTTATAAAGGAAGCTTGTATGTGGTTACCGAATGTTGTTCGGAGTCCCGGATGAGATCCTGGATGTCACGAGGAGTTCCGGAATGGTCCGGAGGTAAAGATTTATATATAGGAAGTCCTGTTTCGGCCATCGGGACAAGTTTCGGGGTCATCGGTATTGTACCGGGACCACCAGAAGGGTCCCGGGGGCCCACCGGGTGGGGCCACCTGCCCCGGGGGGTCACATGGGCTGTAGGGGGTGCGCCTTGGCCTACATGGGCCAAGGGCACCAGCCCCAAGAGGCCCATGCGCCTAGGGAACCCTAAAAGGAAGAGTCCCAGAAGGGGAAGGCACCTCCTAGGTGCCTTGGGGGGGATGGACTCCTCCCCTGGCCGCCGCCCCCTAGGAGATTGGATCTCCTAGGGATGGCGCACCCCCCCTTGGGATCCCTATATATAGTGGGGGTAGAGGGCCTCTTGAGACACACCTTTTGCCTTTGGTGCAGCCCCTCCCTCTCTCCCAAGTTCTTCTCATCTTCTACGGTGCTTGGCGAAGCCCTGCAGGATTGCCACGCTCCTCCATCACCACCACGCCGTTGTGCTGCTGCTGGATGGAGTCTTCCTCAACCTCTCCCTCTCTCCTTGCTGGATCAAGGCGTGGGAGACGTCACCGGGCTGTACGTGTGTTGAACGCGGAGGTGCCGTCCATTCGGCACTAGGATCTCCGGTGATTTGGATCACGACGAGTACGACTCCTTCAACCCCGTTCTCTTGAACGCTTCCACTTAGCGATCTACAAGGGTATGTAGATGCACTCTCCTTCCCCTCGTTGCTGGTCTCTCCATAGATAGATCTTGGTGACGCGTAGGAAAATTTTGAATTTCTGCTACGTTCCCCAACACAGATGAGTGTAGACATAGTTTAGAGTGTAGATTCACTCATTTTCTCTGTATGGAGTAGTCACTTGCTGGAATCTTTAGAAAGACTTATATTTGGGAAAGGAGGGAGTACTATACTAATAAAACATTAAGGCCACGAGGCGATGCAGTGTTGGTTACAGGAGGCAAGAAGAAGAGATGTATCCATCGACGACGTCCACCTCCTCGACTCAGGGCGCCGGCCCACCGAACGACGCCTAAGTAGCAGCGGCTTTCGTGGCCAGGTCGACGTGCTTCTGAACAATGGCGTCCAAAGATTTCAGCCGCTGGAAGAAGGCCAATGTCTTTCTGTCCTCGCTTGCCTTGTAGTGGCCTATTTAAACGATTTCCTCGTAGACATGGATGTGCAGGTCGACGATTTCTTGCATGGCGAGGCGCTGCGCGGCGAGCACAGCCTCGAGGTGCACATTCTTTGTCGCGACCTCCGGCGCCTGCAGGGCCACCAGGGCTTGAAAGAGTTCATCACCATGGAGGCCGATGAGGGTGGCAGGCAATGAGGAGCCTGGGCGTGCGGGCTGGAGCAGTACAACAAGGTCGTCCGCGTGCTTCTTGATGGTGGTGAACTTGTGGATGGAGTTGACCATCATGTCGTCCATGCAAGAGGCGAAGCCAGTGTTGGCGAGGGCTACGATGCCAGCGGTCGCTAACACCGTCTGGAAACGCTGCGTGGTGCGGGGCCACAGACCGGCGCTTTGGATGATTTGGCACAGCTGACTGCCACTCGCGTCCATCGCCTCCATAGGTGCTTGTGGCTTCTGGTCACTTTGATCTTGGATTGGAGTGAGAAGTGTTGCGCAAAGACTTGGGAGTAGGTGGATTGAAGTGGTGGGGCGCCTTTATCATATGAGAGTCCAAACTCTGTTGCATTTACATCATGCTGGCTCTATTCTACTTCTCCAATTAATTCCCTCTGCATGTAATTGAGGATGCATCATTGACCGTTCAACGTCTCGGGAACCGCTACCCTCTCCCTCCTTGGCATTCAAGCACCTATGGACCCGTCGACGATGAGGTGCCTATGGTGACTTCATAAATTTCAAGATGATAGTGTCGTGCGTGTGTGCGTTCATAGGGGTGAGTGTATGCACGTGTATATGAGCGCTTGTGTCTGTACTGTGTCAAAAAAAACGTAATTGCGTGTCAAAAAGAGACTAGTCAGTATACTCAATATTGTGCACCTCAGAGAGGAAAACGATAGAACTAGTACGTATTTATTTACAGTGCAGATTCACTCATTTTGCTCCATATGTACTCCGTCTCGGTGTAGTCTAGTCACTTGTTGAAATCTCTAGAAGGGCAAATACTCCTTTCTGGTTTACAGGGCTATACTAGCAAGTAGTTGTACGTACTAGTACAATAGTGGACTCACATAGCAATTTTGTCTCATGCAAGAGCCTGGCTATATGCATGCTCCAATGTTCGCAACTCCAACGTTCGGTTTGCGCTTGGCTCTTCGTCTCTTCGAGAAGACGAACAATGATGTTACTACTGCTGCTTCTACAGTGTCGAATCCACTGCTGCATGTCCGTCCACCGCGAGCGGGACGGATAGCTTGTTGTAGAAGTACTACTAAGCAAAAGCATGTCCTCGTTTGCGAGCAACCGCGCGCATGGGAGAGGGAGAAGGCCTGTAGTAGTAAAATCAAGCTTCTCCTCGTTGTACGAGTTGATGCGACACATCATAGCACTGGCCTCACATGCTTGCCTCTAAACTTGGCTGAAAGACCCGCAGTGTACAATATATTTGCTGCAACCACTAACATTTAGCCACCACAAATTAAAATATATGTGGTCGTATGCATCGTTCTGATGTAGAGGCCGGGGAGTCCCCCCTTTTCGAAAAAAATAAAATATATATTCCTGTCTTGACCAGATGAGCGTGCAAACTACAATCACCAGGGTGACAGGTAGGGCCAGAAGACTATCTTATTTTTTTAAAAAACTTCAAGACGACCACATAGCATGGAGCCGACCCCAACGATTTTAAGCTTACATGCATGGTACACGCTATCCTAGACTACTCTACACATGAAACTGCCACACGAGCGTCCGGGCTGCGCTTGGCTCTTCGCCTCTTCGGGAAGTCGAACAATGATGGAGTACTACTACACTGGAGGAGTACTACAGTACGCTTCTGGCCATCTGACACCGATTGAATTGCTGCATGTCCACCGCGTGCGGGAGGGAGAGCGTGTAGCAAAAGCTTCTCCTAGTCTTGCCAGCCACCACGCTCATGGGCGAGGGAGGGACGCTCCTGCCTTTGCATGTATGACAGGTGGGCCCGACAGGTGTGTGGCCAACCTGTCATACAACCAAAGCCAGGTGCAGTTAAGTCCGCGAGGGAGAGGATAATCAAACTTCTCGTTGATGTACGAGTTGACGCGACATCAATCAAGAAACCTGCACCTTGCTCAATCAGGCGAAAGGACAAGGTGTATTCGAACTTCATACACTAGAGGCGTCAAGGGGCGGAGGCACAATGGGTAGTGGAGCACGGTGAGGTCCATCGAGACCTTAGAGAGCTCCATCATCGCGTCCTATTCGGTCTGCATGATCTCTCCCTCCTCGTGCACAACCATCTCTCGACTTGGGCCAGGGCATTACAAAGCTTTACCGTCACATATTTTATACTACTTCAAGGTGCATTAAATCAACACGTGCAAGTATCAAAAGGAGAGTCACGGCATGCATGCATGCGTTGTAATTAATGCGCCGGTAAACGCAAATTATTGAAATATATCGAGTGCAGTGCTTTGATGTGTGCCATTCGATTGATTTCTACAGTGCAAGGGAGGGCACCTGGCCTGCACGGACTGCCGCGTCGAGCGCCCTGGGAACCAGCGGCAGTGCCAGAAGTGCGAGCGCGGCGGTGGCTTCGACATGCGGAACACGGCGGTGGACTCCGTCCTTTCGTCGGTGAGGGTGGAGTGCCCGCACGAAGGCCGTGGGCTCTACGTCACTTACCACAAGCTCGCCGATCACCAGAGCGTGTGTCCGCTCGCGCCCTGCAAATGCCCCGTGCCCATCTATGGCTACGAAGGCCTGCCGCGGGCGCTCTACCACCACATCAGCACCGCGCATCTCATGCCCGTGCACAGGATCCAGTACGGCAAGGTGCTCCAGCTGCAAGTGCCACTATCGGAGCCACGGCTCTTGCTGTTCGCGGAGGAGGACGGCCGCGCATTTTTCTTGGTTGGCAGTGTGCTCGACATCAGCGCGCCTATCGCCGTGTCGGTCGTCTGCATCAGAGCGGGGCCGCACTACGTGGCCAAGCTGTGGGTGAATGGCCCGCCGAGGGATCCCAAAGGCACGACCGACGCCATCAAGGTGGAAATGGAGGTGACAAGCAGAAAGGATCCCGGTGACGTCGACGTGCAGTAGCTGACCTTCTTCACAGTTCCGCCCAAGCTGCTGGCCGGGGCTAAGCTGGTGTCCCTCCACATTCAGATTGACAAGCTCATGTCCTAAATGTTTCTACAATGCCTTCTGTTTATCTTAGTAATACGATAATATAGGGATTACCTCGGTCTACTTTAGCTTAAGGAATGGTGGGTTTTGGTGGTGATGCAGCAATTACTTCGACATCAGATCAGTAATTTCCAACAGTCGAATGGATATTTTGTGTCTATTGGATATAAAGTTCCTTTGGGTAAGAAGTACTACTTGTCATCAAAATGGATAAAAGGAGATGTATGTAGACGTATTTTAGTTCTAGATACGTCCCTTTTTATCCTTTTTGATGACAATCACTCCCTCCGTTCCACAATACATGCCTTCCATTTGTCAAAATATAGATGTATCTAGACATGTTTTAGTATATAGGTACATCCATGATAGAGCCAATCGGATGGTTGAGAACACTACAATTCGTAGCTACAGATGCGTGTGTGACTCCCAGATGCAGAGGCCGGGGGTCATCATCCTCCTTTTCGAAAAAAAACAGAAGCGTGTGTGAGAGGACGAGTGCGTGCGTGCACCTCTTCTCTTCCTATATAACGTACTAAACTCAGAGTACAAGTTTTTGTGTGGTGGCACGATGGTGCGTGCGAGAAGTCCTGAGAGATAGGTTTAATGCGTCTGAAAAAAAGACTAGCCTAGAGCTCGCCACGCGGCTATTCCTGTTGAACGCCCCATTAACCGTAAGATATGTATACGACGGTGCCAATTATTGCACGTACACAGCAGTACTCCCTCCTTTCCCGTTTATAGGGCTTAATTCAAAAATCTCACCAACCAAGATGGTGAGTGGTGGAATATTTTTTGTAGTTTGCAAAAGCACCTAATTAATGCTCTTGTTTTTCTCAAAAAATTATGTTTATCAATGCATTAATAGCAATGCATGCATGCATAAAGTACATGCATTGGTCAATTTTCTCTTAATACTTGCATGCAATGATTTAATGCACCTTGGAATCTGAATATGTGATGGGAAACAACCAAATTGAGCCTTATAAAATGGAAAAACTAAAATTTTGAGATAATCCCTATAAACCGGAGAGGAGGGAGTAGAAAAAGAACTACTCCATCGGGGAATAGTGCTGCACTTCGAAACTAGAACCGTCAATAAATTTTGAGCTTGCGTCTCGTCACATTCCAAATTACTCCATGCTATATTGAATTGCCAACCTGTTCACACCGATCACAACCTAAACGGTTTTCCACTTAGGAGCGTATTAGTAGCACTCTATATTGAATTGCAAACTTGTTCACACCGATCACAACCTAAACGGTTTCCCACTTGGGAGCGTATCAGTACTCGGTTATAAATACTAGATGCCAAGATGACTGCACATTCCTCCTCAACTCCTCATCCACAAAAACAAACAAGTCATTCAGCATCCTTCCCTTGCATCTGCCATGGCCAGCGTGAGTTCTGGGTCGATAGATTGCCACCAGGGATAGGCGAGCATGGAAGCGGAAGCATGAGAGATGTCCCGCCTCGCTGCGAGAGCAGCCGACATGTCCCGCCGCGCGGAAGTAGCAGCACAGAGGTCCCGCCGCGCCGCTGAAGCAGCACGGAGGTCCTGCCGCGCCGTCGATGCAGCAGACTGGTCCGGCCGCGCCGGAGAAGCAGCAGAGATGTCCCGCCGCACCGCGAATGCAGCAGAGACGTCCTGCCGTGCCGCGATAGCCTGGGAAAATTTCTTGCGCGCAGGCGACAACTGTTACAGGCGCATGCATGCGATCGTCCATAGCCAGATGGATCAGATCTCCGGTTGGGCGAGGTTGCAGGACGACATGAAAGCCTCATTTGAACAGGCTACCGGCGTCATCCGACAACTAAGGGAGGGCAATGAGAGGCTCCGGGCCGAGCGCGGCCTGCTGAGGGAGAAGATCGTCCGAAGTGCAGACCAACAAGAGGAGACCAGTGCCTTGTTGAAGAGGACCGGCGTCATCGTCAAGAAACTTATGGACGAGAATGACATGCTCCGCAACGAGCGCTAAAGGCTGGTGGAGGAATCCGTGGATGTTCTCAAGAGCGTCTTGAGGACACGAAAGAGCTCATCGCCGCTCGCCGTGGAGACTAGTTCCCGCGGCCTACAGCAACGCATCAAGAAAGTAGAGATCAACGAGCCAGATCCTTGTCTTCCTTCTTCTTTTGCCCTTGTGTATTTTGGGCGTAGCCGCATGTGGCTTTTTTAATTATCTTTCTAATTATGTAAGACAATTAATCGTCCTTATATATTCATCAGTCTTGCTATAAGTCGCAGTAGATGCTATATAGGTCCGTCGGATCTTACATCAAGATCCGTGCTTTTAGATTTTCTTTTTTCTCTCTTAAATCTCAGTTAAGTGAGACATAGCCACGCCATTAAATAGAGGCTCGGGCGCCATTAATGGAGACCTTGGGAGAGAGGTGGACGACAGATGGAGGTCAAAGGGCTCTCCTCCCGATAAGCACGCGCAGGGGTCTGATCGCACGCCTCTCGTACTCAAATAGCTACCCTGCACGGCGCCTCCTAGCTAATAAAAAATGGGGACGCGTGGTGGCACGTAAATGGTACTAGTAAGTAGAACGCCCACGGTTTCAATAATACTTGTGTTTCTGATTGTAACGTGACAACACTTGTTCCAAAATGACTTTGTTGATTGTTAATGTGTGTGCCTTCACAAATCGGACTGCAAAATTACCACAACATGTTGGTGCCATGTCATGGCACCAAGCCAAGTTTCATTATTTTCATGCGTGTTTTGGATTTATAGGAATTAAAAAACTAAGTTTCTCAATGTTTCCAACCCAGCCACGACGCCCAGAATTTTGAATTTCATTCCCATTTCTTGCATGGAACCTAGAAATTTACCCGAGGACACACATGTGATTTTTCAACCAACTTTGGTGCACTAGAACATGTGCTTGTATTTCAAATTTGAATTATGCACACAAAGGTGACACGTTCCCTCCCAGAACCACGAGCCTTCTTGAGAGAAGCTCCGATTTGCAAGAAGCTTATACCAAATTCCTATTCGGCCAATTTTATTACCATGGCATGGTACTACCATGACATGACACCATGCCAAGTTTCATGATTTTAAAACCAAGTTTCTCAATGTTCTCGACCGAGCCACGATGCCCAGATGTTTGAATTTTATTCTCATTTTTTGCATGGGACTTAGAAATTCACCCGAGGACACAAATGTGATTTTCAACCAACTTTGGTGCACGGGAGCATGTGCTTGTAGTTCAAATTTGAATTATGCACATTAGATGACCAAAAACTCAATTAATGTGTAAATAAGGCCAAACGAAGCTGGAATAATTCCAAAATTTAACAAGGCACTCGTGTAGTTCTATGTTGCCTTTGTAAATAAACTCAAGGGGGACATCGTATATTGTTTCGCACTCAAAGGTGGCACATTCCCTCTCAGAACCACGAGCCTTCTTGAGAGAAGCTTCGGTTTGCAAGAAGCTTATACCAAAATCTGTTCCTATTCGGCGAATTTTTTTACCACAGGATGGTAGTACCATGACATGACACCCATGCCAAGTTTCATGATTTTCAGACGTGTTTTGGATTTACAAAATTTTTAAAACCAAGTTTCTCAATGTTCTCGGCCGAGCCACGATGCCCAGATGTTTTAATTTTATTCTCATTTCTTGCATGGGACCTAGAAATTCACCCGAGGATACAAATGTGATTTTTCAACCAACTTTGCTGCACGAGAACATGTGCTTGTAGTTAAAATTTGACTTATGCACACTAAATGACCAGAAACTCAATTAATGTATAAAAAACGACAAACGAACCCAGAATAATTCCAAAATTTAACAGGGCACTCATGTAGTTCTATGTTGCCTTTGTTAAGAAACTCAAGGGGGGGCAGCGTATATCATTTCACACTCAAAGGTGGCATGTTCCCTCTTAGAACCACGAGCTTCCAAATCGGCCCAATTTTTTACCACAACATGTTAGTGCCATGACATGACACCATGCCAAGTTTCATGATTTCCAGGCGAGTTTTGGATTTACATGAATTTAAAATCTAAGTTTCTCGATGTTCTCGGCCGAGTCATGACGCCCAGATGTTTGAATTTCATTCTCATTTCTTCCATGGGACCTAGAAATTCAACCAAGGACACACATGTGATTTTTCAACCCACTTTGGTGCACCGGAGCATGTGCATGCAATTCATATTTAGATTATGCACATTAAAAGTCCAGAAACTCAATTAGTGTATAAAAAGGCCAAATGAACCCGAAATAATTCCAAAATTTAACAGGGCACTCATATAGTTCTATGTTGCCTCTGTAAAGAAAATCAGGGGGAGGCAACGTATATCATTTCGCACACAAAGGTGACACGTTCCCTCTCGGAACCACGAGGCTTATTGACAGAATCTCCGGTTTTGCAAGAAGCTTATACCAAAACTTGTCCCAATTCAGTCAAAAATTATACATATGAAAACAGGGTTTAGATTATCCCGAACATCTCACTACCTAGACCAATAATGTACTATGATTTGAATTCAACATAAAATGGATACATATATTTGAATTGGAGAGCGTATGGTACATGTAGTTCATAGCGAAATATGATTACTGCTATATGCATGTTTTTTGTTATCAAGATAATATTTAAATTATTGTATAACTTGACAACAATCGTATTCAAATAAGGAAAATTGATTCAAATTTAGTCCATATGGTAGACGACAATATATATGTTCACATGGTGGAGTAAAATGTTCATATATGATGGAAGATCAAAATGTACGACTACATCAATTATAAACCGCAAGGTCACCTAACGATATATTCGAATTCAACATAACATGGATTCAAAAATTGAAATTCGAGATCCTGGCATTTGTAATCATATAAAAAGGGACATAACTCTTTATTTGGTGGGAATTGATTTGTTTTTTGTTGTTGTTGAGGGAAGTGCGAATCGACTTGGTACTGTGCATGGTAATCTTGTTCTCCCAAATTTTTTTACATTTTTCTTGTATTTTTTTCAATGGCACCTATAGCAATATAGTAAAAGGGGACATGACTCTCTTGTGTCTTGTATGAATTGTTTTTGTACACGTTAAGTTTGTTCTGCCGAACAAGGAATCCGCACCTTGTTATCCCGAAATTTTCAAGCTCGAGTATCTTTTGTCTCACCTGCTTTGAAACTCCCGCCTCTTCAACCCGCGCTGCGCCTTGTTATCCCAAAATTTGGACGCGTGCGAGAACTCCCTCCTCATCAGAAATCGGTCCCGCAGCCCAGACACGCGAAATCCCCCTTCTACCCCTCAGCTGGAAATGAAGCTCCACGTCACGGTGTCAAAACCGGTGGAGGTACGCTAGTAACTTACCCTACATTTAGGACAAGCGTGTCCCCAAGCTTGGCTCCCCCCTCCCCCTTCGCCCCCCATTCGTACACCGAGGCCGCCAAAACCCGCAAAACCCCATGCTCCTCCGTCGGCCTCCCGACCGCCGCCCAGCCGGAGACTCTTCCCCGACTACGTGGTCCACCGCAACAGCTCGCCGTCCCTCATCCACCGCACCAGATGAGAATCCGTTGTCGATCTCGTCGTCTCGCCGGATCAGCCGCCCTGTCCTCCACCTCCAAGGAGCTGCCCTGGCGTTTGCCTCATCTATCGCGCCACCTCAATCCCCACAGCACCGTCTTGACCTGCCCCACCGGAACCGCAACACCCTCACCAATTCCTCCGATGAAGCCGAGGCCAACTCGGTGCCACCAAGGAGGTTCTGCACTCACCACTGCATTTTATCTTTTATTCGATCTCACGGGGCTGCCGATGCTCGATACCGAGCAGACATGGCCGGTCTCCATCGACGGTGCCGTTGCCAGCCACATCATCCACGACGTCTCTCCCCCATGTCGTTGCTTCTTCGGCGGCGACTTCCACAACGGCACTAGATGTAGCTCCTCGGCTCTCGCTCGCGTTGCAGCTCTATTCTTGCTGTCGGTCGTGCTGCTGCACTACTCTTGCTTTCGTTCGTGCTGCTGCTCTACTCTTGCTCTCGCTTGCGCTGCTGCTGCTGCACGACCTCCGGAAGCTATAGGAGTTGCTGCTTTAGCACTCGCTCGCGGTGCTACTGCACGACTTGCTCTCTGCTAGTGTGTTCCCTGCTCGAGCGTCTACTGATTTAGATCACTACTTCTCTGCTACTAGTGCTCGAACGCCCTAAACATCTATTGCAATGCTCTGTTACTAGTTCAATCAGTTTCGACAGTAAAATTCAGTTTCGACTGTAAAGTTCATTTTCTTCAGTTAAGTTCAGAGTGAACAGTACTTACAACATCTACCGGAGCGGCTATGGCGCGGCTGATGCGTTTTACATCTAGTACTTTTTGGTGATGTATTTTACATCATCTATTGCAGATGATATTAGGGTCCCACTTCAGATTAACTTTGTCTATATTGTCCTGCTTCAGTCTCGTTGCCTTACACCTTAGCGGAGCTGCTCCAACGACGGAACCGTCCATCATAGCGGAGCAGTACCCTCGGCGCCATTTCCAGAGGCCTCGGATCTTCTTCCCCGCCTCCGACAGTCACACCAGCATCATCACCATCCTCCACGTCCAACCCAATGATGCTGAGGTCCACAAGGCTATGCCAAAGAGGTTGTACACTTGTCGCATCACTTTGTTACTCTACATTCATGTCGACCCCTCAGGGATCCTTTGCTATGGAACTACTATTCGTGCAAATCTGTTAGAAGGAGTGGAGCAAAGCAAAACTGGATGATTTTTTTCTTTGGTGTCTCTTTCAAAGAAAAAACGTAGGAATTTTATTCACTTGGACGTCCTTTTCAAATTAATATGCATGAAGAACAGAGCTAATTGCATTACTGGCATAATAAGATTCTAATTTTTTTCATTTTGACATGGTTTGACTTTAATTTGACCACGTTTATCCATTCCCGTGTTCTTCCAATTCATGTGAACCAAACACCCAGGTTGGCTGAAATCCTATGTTTCCAAATGCTCTGTTTTGCACGTGCATTCTTATACTATTCCTGTATTTTTCCTGTCCATGCCTTTATAGAATCCTCCAATTCTAAGGAGCCCTTACAGATTTACTTCATTTTCAGATAGGCGTCAAAGAAAACTATGTGTGTTATGTCCTGCTCATGTCGTGCCATCATCCACCCCACCTGAGGTGCACCATCGACAGAAGCGTTCATTGCAGCAGAGATCCCCCCTGCAGACTTTCTTTCGCCGCCTCAGATCATCTTCCCCGTTGCCGGCAGCCACGCCAACTGCATTACCATCATCGACTGAGCAGATGAACCTGAGGACTACACAGTTCCAGAAGAGAGGTCGCAGTCTTTCATGTTTGCTTACGTTATACATCAGTTATTATTACTGCTACTTTATCGTTCAAACTTGAGTTTTGAAATGCCCATGGGTCTCATATCGAGCCAGCAACGAATAGTATCTGTCTACTATCTAGTTCATCTAGGGTATTCTATGTGGTTCATGTTGGGTGGGTAACAAACAATAGATGATCCATTGTATATCTTTTTAAACTAAAGCTATAATCTACCTGCTATCATTAGTTTTGGATCCATCCGCTTGTTTGCTACCATCAGTCTTGATTTTTGCATGCACCCCTTAGGCCTTACAAAATCTAACTATTTTTTTATTATGCATGTCAGATATTGTACACAATCGTACTGAACATGTAGAGAAAAAGAGAAGACCGTTGCATGGGAATATAATGTCATGCAGACGTCGCTCCATGGTGGGCGAAGTGGGCCCCCTCCCGCATTTCCAGATTGTATTCGAGAGGAAGATAACTGTTCAGATGGAGATTCAGAAGGAGCCGACCACGCCTATTTACCATCTGAGGTGTTTGCTCTAACCTGGCATGCTGATGTTGGTCATATCATGCATATGGAGCCTTGCATTGCTTACATTATACATCTTATATGTCATCAGCTTAGTTTAGATTTGCTTTGTGTGAATGCCACCTGTTTGGTTTCTATATCATACTCCCACCATTCCTAAATATTTTTCTTTTTAGAGATTTCAACTACATACAGAACAAAATGAGTTAAAAATCTACACACTAAAATATGTCTATATACATCCATATGTGGTAGTCCATTTGAAATCTCTAAAAAGACAAACATTTAGGAACGGAGGGAGTATATGGGAATTATGCAATGCCATCTTCTTTAGCCAGGCATCATATACGTGAATCATGCAATGCCATCCTGTTTAGCCAGTCATTGTATATGTGAATTGTATCGTGCCATATTTTTTCCATAATGTATTCCATTTGTCAACAATGTTTATACATTCATCTACTCTTCCTGTGCATCAGCCATTTGAGTCCGTCATGGGAAAATCTGGAGTGAAAACAAGGTCTTCTGAGCAGTCAGTGCTACCTGTCGATGCAGATTTCTTGCTGGTTACAGATAGCTCCTCAGAGGAGGATTCAGAGACAGATGACCGGTCGTATCCCCCCCCCTCGAGGTGCATGCTCTAACTTGGCTGGGTTATATTGCTCATATCATGCATATGGTGTCTTGCATTGCCATGCCATCTGCTTAGATTAGACATGCTTTGTGTGAATGCCTCCTGTTTTCTTTCTATATCAGATATGTGAATTATGCAATGCCATGTTTTTCAGGCAGTTATCATATATGTGAATTATGCACCGCCATGGAGCCAGGCATCATATATGTGAATTATCTCATGCCATCTTTTTTTTCATTATGTATTCCATTTGTCGACAATCTGTGTATATTGAACTACTCTTCATGTGTATCAGCCATTTGAGCCGGTTATGGAAAAATCTGGAGTGAAAACAAGGTCTTCAGAGTAGGCAATGGTACCTGTTGAAGCATATATCTCGATGGTTACAGGGAGCTCCTCAGAGGAGGATTCAGAGATAGATGACCAGTCCTATATCCCACCTGAGGTGTATGCTCTAAGTTGCAATGTTTATATTTCTCATATGATGCATATGGTGTCTTGCATTGCTTAGTTTAGACATCATATGCACAATATTGAATTCCATCTGCTTAGTTTAGAGATCATACATGCGAGTGCCAGCTGCTTAGTATATGAATCAATTATGTCAATTATATCATGCCATCCTGTATACTTAGACAACATGTATGTGAATTATTTCATCCCAACCTATTTTAGAAAGACATCATATAGTTTTGTCATGTCATCCTGTTTAGGTACTCATCATATGTTGAATTATGCCATTATATCCTGTTAAGTTATCCATCATATATCTGAAACTGTGTCATGCTATCCTGTTTAGTTAGGCATCATATATGTGAAATTGTGTCATGCTGTCATGTTTGGTTAGACAACATATATGTGAATTACCACATTTGTCTATCATACAATGTCTGTACGTTCAATTTCTTTTCTTGTTTATCAGCCATTTGAATTGGAGGGGGTGATGGCAGTATCTAAGGGAGCAAAAACTCGTTCTTCACAAAAGACAGTGCTACTCGTTGATGCAGATAGAACCAAGGTTGTACTGGCCCACAAACTAGCCCCACCACATATAATAGAGACTCTTCCAAATTGCACACTTACATCGTTGGGCAGAGAATCAGCTACAATCCATCTAACCGCAACCCCAGCGGATAGTAACCCACTTCTAGTTGACAAAGCACCATGTACACCACAGAGTACCCCCACACGAGCAGTTTGTAAAGCTACTGCAGTGCCCAAAGCACGAAGACCACCACAGCTGACCCAAACTCCACGTTTAAAGCAGAAGAGCAAATGTTCTCAAGTCAGATTCCGTAGCTATGGTCCATACTCCTTTGCTGTTGCATCACTGTATTTACTCATACCAACTACTTTTGAATTTGAAGGATCCAATTGAAACTCCAATGGCGCAACAGGTATGTTTTAAACCAATTTCTTTAACTGGATTGCTGTTCTAACTTCTTGCTCTATGTTGATTTCAGTTTAAGTTGTATAAACAGTTATGTTCTCATGTGATGCACATTACAAGTGCTGCCAATGATGTGTAGTTTCTCACACTTATATTCTGTCTATGTTGCTGTGTCTTAAAAATATATGAGTTGAACTGTGTCTATATCTTGATTAGGGAACATAAACTAGAATGATATGGACAATACAGTGACCATGGTACATAGATATATGTTTGTTTCATGTTGTTATCCTGTCCACCTTACTTTTACCAAAATGAGTTTCATATACTACAAGCTAAACCTGTGATGTGTCTGCTTGTTTCTCTTGTAGTATGCAAACAGAATATTGGAGAAGAGCACCCCACTATGCAACGGTGGAGAAAGTAATGCAGATAAGGTTCAAAATAGTGAGACAACCCTATTGGTCTCCAAGAAAGGTGATAAAAACGATCTTGTAGACAGTGAGAAAACCCCACAGTCCTGCGTTGATGTAGTGTTCGAGTTACTGGCCAGTACCGATGGCACAAGCTCTTCGAACTCGCTGCCTGAATCACTTCGGCTGCTTCAGTCTCAGCTACAGGCTGAAAGGCATCACTCAGTTGTGCTGCGGCAAGAAGCCGAAGGACTGAGGAAGTCCCTGCAGAATTCACAAGCGTTGGAGGATTTAAGCGCCAAACAAGAGAAAGTTAATAAGCTTGCTAAGAATCTTGCCAGCATTATGGGCACCCAGGATATTGTTTCTTGAACTCTTCTGAAGTGGTTTCAGTTCTGGACTTGTTTTGCTACGGCGTTTATATGCTGCTTTGTTCCCTATATTTGCACTGGTGGCGAACTTTGATGCCCAGTGGATGTAATATGTGTAATAACCGTGATAGCCTAGCATAAATTGCTTGCTTATTTATTTCCTTGTTGTTGTTTATTTGTTTGCTTGTAGTCAGTGCAGTTCTTTTTCCGTGGTTTGCTAGTGGCTGCAATAACCTATTTTTTAAAACTAGGCCATAATAACCATGGGCTAATATTTACTGTAGTGACACTGGGCCTCCTACGGGCCGTAGAAACAGTGGGCCTTCTACAGGCCGTAGAAACAGTGGGCCTTCTACGGGCCGTAGAAACAATGGGCCTTCTACGGGCCGTAGAAATAATGGGCCTTCTACGGGTCGTATCATCAATGGGCCTTATACGGGCCGTATGATCGATTGGCCAAACATGGGCCAAACAAACCGCATTATGGCCGTAAATGGGCTAGAGTTGGAATCGTCCGTTCATGGGCCGACCATAACGGGCCATCGTTAATAGGCCGTATTTGATGACGATATGAAAATGGCCCAATGTATTAACGGGCCACAAACGGGCCGACTGTAACCACGGGCTGAATTTGGCCCACAAGCAGAAATGACAGTAACAGGCCGTAAGTAAACGAATGCTGGAAATGAGCCCAAGAATAAATGGGCTCTGAGAAGGCCGAAAGATAACATGGGCTGGAAAAGGCCCAACGAAATAACGGGCCGTTAATGGGTATAAAGTGATACACTGTTCATTACGGGCTAGTTTCACCACAGGCCGTTAATGGGTGTAAAGTGATACACTGTTCATTATAGGCCAGTTTCACCATGGGCCGTTAATAGGCCAAGAGTTACATAGGGCCTCATATGGGCCGAAAGACGTCATGGGCCATACATGGGCCAGAAGTGAAAACGGGCTGGAATCATATTGGATGGCCCAGATGATGCTACTAGGCCTAGTTCGGATAGGGCATAACGGGCCTTGGGTTAGCGGGCTGTAAATGGGCTATATACGAACATGCCGTTAACAGGCTTTCCATGGGCCGGCCTGCCACCTTTTGACCAAGTCAAATGGGCCGGCCTTTTCACAGGAATGGGCCTCTGTTGGGTCGTGCCACGTGTCGACATATCATAGGCGCCTTTTGTCCAATGAGTGGATGACATCTGTCCCAACGATGAGCCGACACGTGTTTCCTCTAGCCAATGATGATTTTACACGTGGAAAATCCCCATTGGTCGGGGCTGTTAATGGGTTATCGGATCCAAAACGCGACCCGATAGCTTAACGTCGTTCCGTTACGGTGGATGCCACATGTTGGTCACCCTTGACGAAAGCACTTCTGTGACGCGCGATTTATTGTAATGGAAGTGGACACTTCCGTGATGATAATTTTGGTAATGTCATGGAACACTTCTACGATAGCACAGGTATAACTATCTTGATTCTGTCATAAAATCGTCATGGATGTACATGCATGACAGAAAACGCGACCTACTGTGACAAACACGTATCATCACGGAAGTGTATTTTTTTTGTAGTGTACCCAACTAGCATGACTCTAATATCACCATCCTCATATCTCAAAACAATTATCAAGTATCAAATTGATCATAGCATCCAATTCACTTCCTATGATAGTTTTTATTATACCCAATTTGGATGCCCATCATTCAAGGACCAATTTTATAACCATAGAAAATGCCATGCTGTTCTAAGAGACTCTCAAAATAATATAAGTGAAGCATGATAGATCAACAATTTCTTCAAAATTAAACCACCGCCGTGATCTAAAAGATATAAGTGAAGCACATGGAGCAAAACTATCTAGCTCAAAAGATATAAGTGGAGCACATAGAGTATTCTAATAAATTCTAAATCATGTGGGTTTCTCCCAAAAGGTGTGTACAGCAAGGATGATTGTGGAAATCTAAAAAACAAAGACCCATATCATACATGACGCTCCAAGCAAAACACATATCATGTGGCGAATAAAAATATAGCTCCAAGTAAAGTTACCGATAGACGAAGACGAAAGAGGGGATGCCTTCCGAGGCATCCCCAAGCTTAGGATTTTGGTTATCCTTGAATATCTTGGGGTGCCATGGGCATCCCCAAGCTTAGGCTCTTGCCACTCCTTATTCCATAGTCCATCAAATCTTTACCAAAAACTTGAAAACTTCACAACACAAAACTCAACGGGAAATATCATAAGGTCCGTTAGTGCAAGAAAGAAAAACCACCACATAAGGTACTATAATGAACTCATTATTTATTTATATTGGTGTTAAACCTACTATATTCCAACTTCTCTATGGTTCATACCCACCGATACTAGCCATAGATGCATCAAAATAAGCAAACAACACATGAAAAACAGAATCTGTCAAAAACAGAATAGTCTGTAGCAATCTGTAACTCTCGAATACTTCTGGAACTCTAAAAATCCTACCAAAATAGGAAGTACTGGGCAATTTGTCTATTCGATCGTCGGTATCCCAATACCTCGTTCAATCTCGTTACCGGCAAGTCACTTTACTCGTTCCGTAATGCATGATCCCATGACTATCTGCTTAGTCACATTGAGCTCATTATGATGATGCCTTACCGAGTGGGCCCAGAGATACCTCTCCGTCATACGGAGTGACAAATCCCAGTCTCGATTCGTGCCAACCCAACAAACACTTTCGGAGATACATGTAGTGTACCTTTATAGCCACCCAGTTACATTATGACGTTTGGTACACCCAAAGCATTCCTACGGTATCCGGGAGTTGCACAATCTCATAGTCTAAGGAAATGATACTTGACATTAGAAAAGCTTTTAGCAAACGAACTACACAATCTTGTGCTATGCTTAGGATTGGGTCTTGTCCATCACATCATTCTCCTAATGATGTGATCCCATTATCAATGACATCTAATGCCCATGGTCAGGAAACCATAACCATCTATTGATCAACGAGCCAGTCAACTAGAGGCTCACTAGGGACATGTTGTGGTCTATGTATTCACACATGTATTACGGTTTCCGATCAATACAACTATAGCATGAACAATAGACAATTATCATGAACAAGGAAATATAATAATAACCATTTTATTATTGCCTCTAGGGCATATTTCCAACAGTCTTGTCACGACGGGTTTTTCAATTAAATACTTATTGAGAAATCGATCTCTTGATTCCAGTATAGGAAGAGTTATCCTTACTGGTAGACAAATACTTGAATACAGAAGACCAGTAGCATCAAATATATTACAGGGTTGAGCTGAGGATACTCAACAATTTATTACAAACACGCCAATATTATACATAAGGGCGGTTTTGACACAGAGGTGTGGTGACATGCTACTAGCTCGAGATAAAAGTGGTGGTGGATAACTTGACTTCTAAACTGGCAGCTCATCGAGTGTCGAGGTGAGGCTCGATGAATTTATTTCTGGGGTGGCGGAAGCGGATATAATACAGTGACCAAATGCAGAATCGCACGGGACTGACTGGGACTTCTCTAGGCGTCGGACTCGCTATCGAACTCTTCATCCATGAGATTGCCTTCATCAACATCTGACCAAATCAACAAGCCAGGTGAGTACTTTGAAAGTACTCGCAAGACAGTTCGGACCAAAGATATAACAAATGCATGCATGAATGCGTCATGAGCAAAAATAAAAAAATAATGCTCATTCCAATAATAAGAATTTGCATGACAGGATATGTAAAACAAATAACTGAAACCGATCGGGTGTCTGGAGTGACGCCTCGAAAGGTGAACAAAATAAAAATCATGCCGCAGTCGGGCGTCTAAGCGACACCACATAAATGGCTTATACTGAAAAGTAAGAGACAAGCGTGCCACAGTCGGACGTCTGAGCGACATCACAGAAAGGGCTTATATTGAAAATAAATAACAAGCATGCCACAGTCGAACGTCTGAGCGACATCACAGAAAGGGCTTATATTGAAAATAAATAACAAGCATGCCACAGTCAGACGTCTGAGCGACGTCACAGAAGGGGCTTATATCAAATGTAAATATCAAGTGTGCCATAGTCGGACGTCTGAGCGACATCACAGAAAGGGCTTATCTCAAATGTAATTATCAGATTATTCCATCCACAAGAATAAACTTTTAACCGGACTTAACACTCCTGTAGTCCATCGGAGTTTTGTCACTGGGACTGACATTTGATAAGATAAGATGAACACAGTACTTGGACATGAACAAGATGATTTAAAGGATTTGTGACTCTGCAGAGTTTGTACTAACTGTCCACAGCCAACGGATTTCCGTAGTCACGAAGGACTAGTTCCGTTTATGGTATTTCGGTAGAAACCCATTTAACCAGTACACACCCATTCCACCTCACGATGCCAGGAATCACCCTAGACATCGTACAAGAAAAACTTTGAGACGGGGATGTCACAACCTCGAATAGCATGGGATCAAATTTCTATACGCGCGCTCTAAGGGGTGCCCCCCTCTCGGTCCCAACCGGAAACACCCATGCCCCCTGACCAGATGACGGGCTTTAATCCAGGGCCATGGAACCCTCATCCCGGCCTCTCTATTTGGTGTGTACTAGGAAAAGGTTTGCAACTTACTAAGCCATATTCCTTGCGGAAAACATGTGGCAGTACAGGAAAGGAAATGAATGGGAATGTGACTTGATTCATGATGACACTGAAGTCAAATAGACTGGCATAAGACTGGCATGCCACAACACTGCCGTCTTACCCATCCTCATGCCATCACATGGCCATGCAAATATGTATCCAACAACATATGGATTTCCGAAACTCACTTTCCACTTCTTTGCATGAAATATAACATTCAAAGAAGTGTTCATAAACATGCCATGAAACTCCTAAATGCAAACATGCAACAAACACTCATAATATCAAGAGTTCAAACATGCTTTCCTGGTTCGGAGTAGTCGGGGTCTAACTTGGTGAAGTTCGCGGCTCCGTCACCTCCTTCGGTATCTACGGCATACAAAAAATACACGCGCTATCATAAATACCGCGAGGTGTATAGAAATATACCAAATATTTTTCAAATAAATCTGATAAAAAATCAGACAAAATTTTGAAGAGTGCAGAAAAAGAATCATTCAAAAATCCTTTTCTGTTTAAAAGTTATAAGTGTTTTGGTCCAAGAACCTCTCTGTGATGAGACAGAAACTTCCCAGGGGGCTAAGCAAAAAAGTCCAGAAAACGATTCAAACTGGAAAGCGCCTTTCGCCAGAATACACTTTCAGAAAACGGTTCGTTTAATAAGAATGAGAGACTGACAGGCGGGTCCCACCCGTCAGGTTTAAAAGTTTAAAAGGGGGAGACGGAGCTCGTCGGCGCCCGAGGCTGCGGTGGTCGCCGGCGGCGATCCACGGCGAGGCAAGGGGATCGGGTGGTACCTCCGTGCTCAGTGCATCATTTCGCGTTGGCGTGTGGTGGTGGTGGTCGCCGGCGAGCACTGTGTCAACGGCGACCCTGGCTCCGGTGGACGGCGGTTCGGGAGGGGTTGGCTCTCGCCAGAGAGTGCTGCGAAGGGCAAATTGAAGTGGGGGTTAGACTCCTGGGTGCTCGAGTGGGTTGCTGACGAGGTTAGGACGTCGGGGACGGCCTCACCGGAGTGAATCGAGGTGGAGGCCGAGGCGGAACGGGGCGGCCGGAGTTGGGGGAGGAGACCTCCTCGAGGTCCCTCTAGTGGTCTGGCGGAGTGTTGGGGAGGTGCAGGGAGAGTGCGTGCTCGAGGGCGAGCTCGGGGCCCCTTTTTATAGGTGATCCGAGGTGACGGCCGTGAACGGAGTTCTCCGGCGAAGGTTACGGCGGCGCAGGGCTTGGTCGGGTTGGTTTAGCGGTTGAGCTTCAACGTGGAGGTCAGACACTAAACGCGCTAGGATTAGAAGCTTTGGGGGGTGTTCGACGAAACGGGGCGGCGCGGGCCCGTCGGCGGCAGAGGGCGTGCCTTGTGCTTGCCGGCCACGGCGACGGTGCAACGGGGGTGCGCTGGCATGCATGAGCCACGCGGAGGGCCAGGGAACAATGGGCGGCGACGAGTGGCATGGCGAGCGGGCTCGGGCCCTCGCTGGCCGCCACGGGTGGCGCAGCCACCACAGAAACTGCCAACGCCGGCGAGGCTCGCCGCCACCGACGCCTGCATCCGTCCAAGGGGGCATGCGGCGCTCCGGCCAGGGAGGAGAGGCCGTGCGCAACGCGCCAGGGCGCACTGTTGACAGGTGACCAGACTCTGACGAATCTGAACTTACTGAAACTCTGAATTTTTCTGAAAATGCAAAGTAACAGTGCAAGCCAGGTGTTCGACAGAATGATTTTGGCATGTGGGGATTTTTCCTTGAGCTGATTTTTGGTGGAGTGGCCTCTCATTGCAACTGGGGGCTGCCTGAATTTTGGTGGAATTTTTGGAGAAGTGGAGATATGAATTTCACCAAATTTGACAAATCTGGTCCAAACTTGCAGAAGCTGAAACTTAAATTTTTTGAAAAGAAGAAGAGTGGATCTTGATGGTTCTAGGTTGTGGGTGCTAGGGATTATCCAGAGGAGTTGATTTGAGATCAAAGCTCAAAGGCATTAGGGTACTTGCTTTGCAAATCACCTAGGCTCAAAATAAAGGACATAATTGTTTTGGGGAAAGAAATAAATGAAATAAAATCCAAAGAATGAGTTGGACTTGTTGGGACAGAATATTTGGATTGTCCCAAAGTGGAAGGAGGGGTTTTGGGAGGGTTTGACCACAAGAGGAATGGTAAAAACAAGAATGGATCAAAACTAGAGAATAGCCCAAAACCAGAAATATTTCTTTTTAAGAGAAACTAAATCCAAGAAATGCTTTTGAGAAGGAAAACTCAGAAGAGAGTTTTTTAAGAAGGGTTTAAATGACCTTCTTCAAACCAAGCAAGGCTCTTGCTGAAAACAAAAACAACAAAAAAAAATTTGGAGTGTCACAGCACCTACCCCCTGAGGAAAAATCTCGTCCCCGAGATTTCAGCTGATCCTCAAACAGGTGTGGATGCTCTGTCCGAAGAAAATCCTCTCTTTCCCAAGTTGCTTCATTCTCGGTGTGATTGCTCCACTGAACTCTGAAAAACTTGATGGTCTTCTGCCGGGTCCTCCTTTCAGACTCCTCTAATATTTTTATTGGATGCTCCCGGTAGGTGAGGTCTGGTTGCACGTCAATGTTTTCATGTGATACTTGCTTCTCTGGGTTGCTCACGTACTTCCTCAACTGCGAGATGTGGAACACGTTGTGGACATCGGATAAATCTTCGGGTAAGTCTAGATGGTAGGCTACCGTGCCTCTTCGGGCCACTATACGGAATGGTCCAATGAATCTTGGCGCTAGCTTTCCCTTAACCCTGAATCGTTGCAGACCCCTCATGGGAGAAACTCTCAGGTATACAAACTCTCCGGGTTCAAAACTGATTTCCCGATGCTTTCGATCGTAATAACTCTTTTGCCGACTTTGAGCTGTCTTGAGTCGATCTCTAATCATCTTAACTTTTTCCTCAGTCTCCTTGAGCATATCTAGGCCGAAGATGTGGCTGTCTCCGGTTTTTGACCAGTTTAGCGGGGTACGACATCTTCTCCCATACAGAGCTTCAAAGGGTGCCATTTGCAAGCTGGCTTGATAACTGTTGTTGTATGCGAACTCTGCATATGGCAAGCTTTCTTCCCAACTGTTTCCGTAAGTGAGGACACATGGTCTCAGCATGTCTTCTAGAATTTGGTTTACGCGTTCAGTTTGCCCATCAGTCTGGGGGTGGTATGTGGTACTGAATGCTAATTGGGTTCCCAGTGCCTGTTGTAGGTGATCCCAAAATCTAGAGACGAACCGTGTGCCTCTGTTAGATATGATCGTCTTTGGGACTCCATGCAGGCAGACGATACGGGCAAGATAAAGTCTGGCCAGTCTCTGAGTGGTGTGAGTTGTCTTTACCGGGATGAAATGTGCCACCTTAGTTAATCTGTCGGTTATGACCCATATGGCATCATTTCCGTGTCGTGACCGTGGTAGTCCAACAATGAAATCCATTCCAATCTCGTCCCACTTCCACTCGGGTATCTTGTTTGGCTGTAACAGCCCAGTTGGTTTCTGGTGCTCGGCCTTGATGCGTTGACAAGAGTCACAACATGCAATGAAGGTGGCTATGTCTCTCTTCATACCATGCCACCAACATTTTTCCTGAAGGTCTTTGTACATTTTTGTCCCTCCAGGATGGATTGAATACGGAGCGGTGTGGCTTTCAGCCAGAATCTGCTGTTTGAGGTCCTTGATATTTGGTACGCAAATTCTTTCTCCGTACCACAATGTTCCCTGCTCATCTATGTTGAATTCTGAGGCCTTGCCCAGACTCACTTTCCTTTTTATGCCATCAATGCTGGGGTGTCCATGCCGAGCCTCCTTAATCTTTTCTATCAGGGTAGACTGGATTTCCAAATTCGACACACTGCCCTTGGTGACCATTATTAAATTGAGTCTGGCAAATTCCTGTTGAAATTCTGGCCTTAAATTTGGTATACTTGAAGGAAATATGCCCTAGAGGCAATAATAAAGTTATTATTTATTTCCTCATATCATGATAAATGTTTATTATTCATGCTAGAATTGTATTAACCGGAAACATGATACATGTGTGAATATATAGACAAACGTATAGTCACTAGTATGCCTCTACTTGACTAGCTCATTAATCAAAGATGGTTATGTTTCCTAACCATAGACATGTGTTGTCATTTGATTAATGGGATCACATCATTAGGAGAATGATGTGATTGACATGACCCATTCCGTTAGCCTAGCACTTGATCGTTTAGTATATTGCTATTGCTTTCTTCATGACTTATACATGTTCCTGTAACTATGAGATTATGCAACTCCCGTTTATCGGAGGAACACTTTGGGTACTACCAAATGTCACAACGTAACTGGGTGATTATAAAGGAGTACTACAGGTGTCTCCGAAGGTACATGTTGAGTTGGCGTATTTCGAGATTAGGTTTTGTCACTCTGATTGTCGGAGAGGTATCTCTGGGCCCTCTCGGTAATGCACATCACTATAAGCCTTGCAAGCAATGTGACCAATGAGTTGGTTACGGGATGATGCATTACGTAACGAGTAAAGAGACTTGCCTGTAACGAGATTGAACTAGGTATTGGATACCGACGATCAAATCTCGGGCAAGTAACATACCGATGACAAAGGGAACAACGTATGTTGTTATGCGGTTTGACCGATAAAGATCTTCATAGAATATGTAGGAACCAATATGGGCATCCAGGTTCCGCTATTGGTTATTGACCGAGAATAGTTCTAGGTCATGTCTACATAGTTCTCAAACCCGTAGGGTCCGCACGCTTAACGTTACGATGACAGTTTTATTATGAGTTTATAAGTTTTGATGTACCGAAGTTTGTTCGGAGTCCCGGATGTGATCACGGACATGACGAGGAGTCTCGAAATGGTCAAGACATAAAGATTGATATATTGGACGACTATATTCGGGCACCGGAAGTGTTCCGGACGTTGTTGGAGAAAACCGGAGTGCCGGAGGGTTACCGGAACCCCCCGCGGAGAGATAATGGGCCACATGGGCCTTGGTGGAAAGAGAGAGGGGCGGCCAGGGTGGGCCGCGCGCCCCCTCTCCCTCTGGTCCGAATTAGACTAGGAGGGGGGGGGGCGCCCCCCTCTTTCCTTCCCCCCTCTTCCCCTTCCTTCCCCCTCCTAGTAGGAGTAGGAAAAGGGGAGTCCTACTCCTACTAGGAGGAGGACTCCTCCTCCTTGGCGCGCCCACAAGGGCCGGCCGGCCTCCCCCTCCCTCCTTTATATACGGGGGCAAGGGGGCACCCCAGGACACACAAGTTGATCTACGGATCGTTCCTTAGCCGTGTGCGGTGCCCCCCTCCACCATATTCCACCTCGGTCATATCGTCGCGGAGTTTAGGCGAAGCCTTGTGCCGGTAGAACATCATCATCGTCACCACGCCGTCGTGCTGACAGAGCTCATCCCCGAAGCTTTGCTGGATCGGAGCCCGGGGATCGTCATCAAGGTGAACGTGTGCTGAACTCGGAGGTGCCGTACGTTCAGTGCTTGGATCGGTCGAATCGTGAAGACGTACGACTACATCAACCGCGTTGTCATAACGCTTCCTCTTACGGTCTACGAGGGTACGTGGACAACACTCTCCCCTCTCGTTGCTATGTCATCACCATGATCTTGCGTGTACGTAGGAATTTTTTTGAAATTACTACGTTCCCCAACAGTGGCATCCGAGCCAGGTTTTATGCGTAGATGTCATATGCACGAGTAGAACACAAGTGAGTTGTGGGCGATACAAGTCATACTGCTTACCAGCATGTCATATTTTGGTTCGGCGGTATTGTGAGATGAAGCGGCCCGGACCGACATTACGCGTATGCTTACGCGAGACTGGTTTCACCGTTACGAGCACTCGTGCTTAAAGGTGGCTGGCAGGTGTCTGTCTCTCTCACTTTAGCTGAATCGAGTGTGGCTACGCCCGGTCCTTACGAAGGTTAAAACAGCACTAACTTGACGAACTATCGTTGTGGTTTTGATGCGTAGGTAAGAACGGTTCTTGCTAAGCCCGTAGCAGCCACGTAAAACTTGCAACAACAAAGTAGAGGACGTCTAACTTGTTTTTGCAGGGCATGTTGTGATGTGATATGGTCAAGACGTGATGCTATATTTTATTGTATGAGATGATCATGTTTTGTAACCGAAGTTATCGCCAACTGGTAGGAGCCATATGGTTGTCGCTTTATTGTATGAAATGCAAACGCCCTGTAATTGCTTTACTTTATCACTAAGAGGTAGCGATAGTCGTAGAAGCAATAGATGGCGTAAACGACAACGATGCTACGATGAAGATCAAGGTGTCGTGCCAGTGACAATGGTGATCACGAAGGTGCTTCGGAGATGGAGATCACAAGCACAAGATGATGATGGCCATATCATATCACTTATATTGATTGCATGTGATGTTAATCCTTTATGCATCTTATCTTGCTTTGATTGACGGTAGCATTTTAACATGATCTCTCACTAAAATTATCAAGAAGTGTTCTCCCTGAGTATGCACCGTTGCCAAAGTTCATCGTGCCCAGACACCACGTGATGATCGGGTGTGATAAGCTCTACGTCCATCTACAACGGGTGCAAGACAGTTTTGCACACGCAGAATACTCAGGTTAAACTTGACGAGCCTAGCATATGCAGATATGGCCTCGGAACACGGAGACCGAAAGGTCGAGCGTGAATCATATAGTAGATATGATCAACATAGTGATGTTCACCATTGAAAACTACTCCATCTCACGTGATGATCGGTTATGGTTTAGTTGATTTGGATCACGTGATCACTTAGATGACTAGAGAGATGTCTGTCTAAGTGGGAGTTCTTAAGTAATATGATTAATTGAACTTAAATTTATCATGAACTTAGTACCTGATAGTATTTTGCTTATCTATGTTTGTTATAGATAGATGGCTCGTGCTGTTGTTCCGTTGAATTTTAATGCGTTCCTTGAGAAAGCAAAGTTGAAAGATGATGGTAGCAATTACACGGACTGGGTCCGTAACTTGAGGATTATCCTCATTGCTGCACAGAAGAATTACGTCCTGGAAGCACCGCTGGGTGCCAGGCCTGCTGTTGATGCAACTGACGACATTAAGAACGTCTGGCAGAGCAAAGCTGATGACTACTCGATAGTTCAGTGCGCCATGCTTTACGGCTTAGAACCGGGTCTTCAACGACGTTTTGAACGTCATGGAGCATATGAGATGTTCCAGGAGTTGAAGTTAATATTTCAAGCAAATGCCCGGATTGAGAGATATGAAGTCTCCAATAAGTTCTATAGCTGCAAGATGGAGGAGAATAGTTCTGTCAGTGAACACATACTCAAAATGTCTGGGTATAATAATCACTTGATTCAACTGGGAGTTAATCTTCCTGATGATAGTGTCATTGACAGAATTCTCCAATCACTGCCACCAAGCTACAAGAGCTTCGTGATGAACTATAATATGCAAGGGATGAACAAGACAATTCCCGAGCTCTTCGCAATGCTAAAAGCTGTGGAAGTAGAAATCAAGAAGGAGCATCAAGTGTTGATGGTTAACAAGACCACTAGTTTCAAGAAAAAGGGCAAAGGGAAGAAGAAAGGGAACTTCAAGAAGAACAGCAAGCAAGTTGCTGCTCAAGAGAAGAAACCCAAGTCTGGACCTAAGCCTGAAACTGAGTGCTTCTACTGCAAGTAGACTGGACACTGGAAGCGGAACTGCCCCAAGTATTTGGCGGATAAGAAGGATGGCAAGGTGAACAAAGGTATATGTGATATACATGTTATTGATGTGTAGCTTACTAGAGCTCGCAGTAGCACCTGGGTATTTGATACTGGTTCTGTTGCTAACATTTGCAACTCGAAACAGGGACTATGGAATAAGCGAGCACTGGCCAAGGATGAGGTGACGATGCGCGTGGGAAACGGTTCCAAAGTCGATGTGATCGCGGTCGGCACGCTACCTCTACATCTACCTTCAGGATTAGTTTTAGACCTGAATAATTGTTATTTGGTGCCAGCGTTGAGCATGAACATTATATCTGGATCTTGTTTGATGCAAGACGGTTATTTATTTAAATCAGAGAATAATGGTTGTTCTATTTATATGAGTAATATCTTTTATGGTCATGCACCCTTGAAGAGTGGTCTATTTTTGTTGAATCTCGATAGTAGTGATACACATATTCATAATGTCGAAGCCAAAAGATGCAGAGTTAATAATGATAGTGCAACTTATTTGTGGCACTACCGTTTAGGTCATATCGGTGTAAAGCGCATGAAGAAACTCCATACTGATGGAATTTTGGAATCACTTGGTACTTGCGAACCATGCCTCATGGGCAAGATGACTAAAACACCGTTCTCCGGTACTATGGAGAGAGCAACAGATTTGATGGAAATCATACATACAGATGTATGTGGTCTGATGAATGTTGAAGCTCGTGGCGGATATCGTTATTTTCTCACCTTCACAGATGATTTAAGCAGATATGGGTATATCTACTTAATGAAACGCAAGTCTGAAACATTTGAAAAGTTCAAAGAATTTCAGAGTGAAGTGGAAAATCATCGTAACAAGAAAATAAAATTCCTACGATTTGATCGTGGAGGAGAATATTTGAGTTACGAGTTTGGTTTACATTTGAAACAATGCGGAATAGTTTCGCAGCTCACGCCACCCGGAACACCACAACGAAATGGTGTGTCCGAACGTCGTAATCGTACTTTACTAGATATGGTGCGATCTATGATGTCTCTTACTGATTTACCGCTATCGTTCTGGGGTTATGCTTTAGAGACGGCCGCATTCACGTTAAATAGGGCACCATCAAAATCCGTTGAGACGACGCCTTATGAACTGTGGTTTGGCAAGAAACCAAAGTTGTCGTTTCTTAAAGTTTGGGGCTGCGATGCTTATGTGAAGAAACTTCAACCAGATAAGCTCGAACCTAAATCGGAGAAATGTGTCTTCATAGGATACCCAAAAGAAACAGTTGGGTATACCTTCTATCACAGATCCGAAGGCAAGACATTCGTTGCTAAGAATGGATCCTTTCTAGAGAAGGAGTTTCTCTCGAAAGAAGTGAGTGGGAGGAAAGTAGAACTTTATGAGGTAACTGTACCTGCTCCCTTATTGGAAAATAGTTCATCACATGAATCGGTTCCTGTGACACCTACACCAATTAGTGAGGAAGCTAATGATATTGATCATGAAACTTCAGATCAATTTTCTACTAAACTTCGAAGGTCTACCAGAGTAAGATCCGCACCAGAGTGGTACGGTAATCCTATTCTGGAAGTCATGTTACTTGACCATGATGAACCTATGAACTATGAGGAAGCGATGATGAGCCCAGATTCCGCAAAATGGCTAGAGGCCATGAAATCTGAGATGGGATCCATGTATGAGAACAAAGTATGGACTTTGGTTGACTTGCCCGATGATCGGCAGGCCATTGAGAACAAATGGATCTTTAAGAAGAAGACTGACGCTGATGGTAATGTAACTGTCTATAAAGCTCGACTTGTCGCAAAAGGTTTTCGACAAGTTCAAGGGGTTTACTACGATGAGACTTTCTCACCCGTAGCGATGCTTAAGTCTGTCCGAATCATGTTAGCCATTGCTGCATTTCATGATTATGAAATCTGGCAAATGGATGTCAAAACTGCATTCTTGAATGGATTTCTGGAAGAAGAGTTGTATATGATGCAGCCAGAAGGTTTTGTTGATCCAAAAGGTGCTAACAAAGTATGCAAGCTCCAGCGATCCATTTATGGACTGGTGCAAGCATCTCGGAGTTGGAATAAACGCTTTGATAGTGTGATCAAAGCATATGGTTTTATACAGACTTTTGGAGAAGCTTGTATTTACAAGAAAGTGAGTGGGAGCTCTGTAGCATTTCTGATATTATATGTAGATGACATATTATTAATTGGAAATGATATAGAATTTCTGGATAGCATAAAGGGATACTTGAATAAAAGTTTTTCAATGAAAGATCTAGGTGAAGCTGCTTACATATTGGGCATCAAGATCTATAGAGATAGATCAAGACGCTTAATAGGACTTTCACAAAGCACATACCTTGATAAAATTTTGAAAAAGTTCAAAATGGATCAGGCAAAGAAAGGGTTCTTGCCCGTGCTTCAAGGTGTGAAGTTGAGTCAAACTCAATGCCCGACCACAACAGAAGATAGAGAGAAAATGAAAGATGTTCCCTATGCTTCAGCCATAGGCTCTATCATGTATGCAATGCTGTGTACCAGACCTGACGTATGCTTAGCAATAAGTTTGGCAGGGAGGTACCAAAGTAATCCAGGAGTGGATCGCTAGACAGCGGTCAAGAACATCCTGAAATACCTGAAAAGGACTAAGGATATGTTTCTCGTATATGGAGGTGACAAAGAGCTAGTCGTAAATGGTTGCGTCGATGCAAGCTTTGACACTGATCCGAACGATTCTAAATCGCAAACCGGATACGTGTTTTTATTAAACGGTGGAGCTGAAAGTTGGTGCAGTTCTAAACAAAGCGTCGTGGCGGGATCTACATGTGAAGCTGAGTACATAGCTGCTTCGGAAGCAGCAAATGAAGGAGTCTGGATGAAGGAGTTCATTACTAATCTAGGTGTCATACCTAGTGCATCGGGACCAATGAAGATCTTCTGTGACAATACTAGTGCAATTGCTTTGGCAAAGGAATCCAGATTTCACAAGAGGACCAAGCACATCAAGAGACGCTTCAATTCCATTCGGGACCAAGTCCAAGTGGGAGACATAAAAATTTGCAAGATACATACGGATCTGAATGTTGCAGACCCATTGACTAAGCCTCTCTCACGAGCAAAACATGATCAGCACCAAGACTCCATGGGTGTTAGAATCATTACTATGTAATCTAGATTATTGACTCTAGTGCAAGTGGGAGACTGAAGGAAATATGCCCTAGAGGCAATAATAAAGTTATTATTTATTTCCTCATATCATGATAAATGTTTATTCTTCATGCTAGAATTGTATTAACCGGAAACATGATACATGTGTGAATACATAGACAAACATATAGTCACTAGTATGCCTCTACTTGACTAGCTCATTAATCAAAGATGGTTATGTTTCCTAACCATCGACATGTGTTGTCATTTGATTAATGGGATCACATCATTAGGAGAATGATGTGATTGACATGACCCATTCTGTTAGCCTAGCACTTGATCATTTAGTATATTGCTATTGCTTTCTTCATGACTTATACATGTTCCTGTAACTATGAAATTATGCAACTCCCGTTTACCGGAGGAACACTTTGGGTACTACCAAATGTCACAACGTAACTGGGTGATTATAAAGGAGTACTACAGGTGTCTCCGAAGTTACATGTTGAGTTGGCATATTTCGAGATTAGGTTTTGTCACTCCGATTGTCGGAGAGGTATCTCTGGGCGCTCTCGGTAATGCACATCACTATAAGCCTTGCAAGCAATGTGACCAATGAGTTGGTTATGGGATGATGCATTACGTAACGAGTAAAGAGACTTGCCAGTAACGATATTGAACTAGGTATTGGATACCGACGATCAAATCTCGGGCAAGTAACATACCGATGACAAAGGGAACAACGTATGTTGTTATGCGGTTTGACCGATAAAGATCTTCGTAGAATATGTAGGAACCAATATGGGCATCCAGGTTCCGCTATTGGTTATTGACCGAGAATAGTTCTAGGTCATGTCTACATAGTTCTCGAACCCGTAGGGTCCGCACGCTTAACATTACGATGACAGTTTTATTATGAGTTTATAAGTTTTGATGTACCAAAGTTTGTTCAGAGTCCCGGATGTGATCACAGACATGACGAGGAGTCTCGAAATGGTCGAGACATAAAGATTGATATATTGGACGACTATATTCGGACACCGGAAGTGTTCCGGACGTTGTCGGAGAAAACCGGAGTGCCGGAGGGTTACCGGAACCCCCCGGGGAGAGATAATGGGCCACATGGGCCTTGGTGGAAAGAGAGAGGGGCGGCCAGGGTGGGCCGCGCGACCCCTCTCCCTCTGGTCTGAATTGGACTAGGAGGGGGGGGGGGGCGCCCCCCTCTTTCCTTCCCCCCTCTTCCCCTTCCTCCCCCCTCCTAGTAGGAGTAGGAAAAGGGGAGTCCTACTCCTACTAGGAGGAGGACTCCTCCTCCTTGGCGCGCCCACAAGGGCCGGCCGGCCTCCCCCCTCCCTCCTTTATATACGGGGGCAAGGGGGCACCCCAGGACACACAAGTTGATCTACGGATCGTTCCTTAGCCGTGTGCGGTGCCCCCCTCCACCATATTCCACCTCGGTCATATCGTCGCGGAGTTTAGGCGAAGCCCTGCGCCGGTAGAACATCATCATCGTCACCACGCCGTCGTGCTGACAGAACTCATCCCCGAAGCTTTGCTGGATCGGAGCCCGGGGATCATCATCGAGCTGAACGTGTGCTGAACTCGGAGGTGCTGTACGTTCGGTGCTTGGATCGGTCGGATCGTGAAGACGTATGACTACATCAACCGCGTTGTCATAATGCTTCCGCTTACGGTCTACGAGGGTACGTGGACAACACTCTCCCCTCTCGTTGCTATGTCATCACCATGATCTTGCGTGTACGTAGGAATTTTTTTGAAATTACTACGTTCCCCAACAATACTGTCGTTGTCCAAAAGCTGTGATTCCGACTAAGGGCATCTGCCACTACATTTGCTTTTCCGGGGTGATAGTGGATTCCAACATCATAATCCTTCACTAACTCCAACCAGCGTCGTTGCCGTAAATTGAGTTCCGGCTGTGTGAAAATATACTTAAGGCTCTTATGGTCTGTGTATATTTCACAACGATTTCCAAGTAGAAAGTGTCTCCATTCTTTGAGTGCATGGATGACTGCTGCCAATTCCAAGTCATGAGTGGGATAATTTTCCTCATGCTTGCGAAGTTGTCTGGAGACGTACGCAACTACTTTGCCTTCTTGCATCAATACGCATCCGAGGCCTTTCCGGGATGCGTCACAATATACCTCAAAATTCTTGTGTATGTCTGGCACAATTAATACTAGTGTCGTTGTTAATTTCCTTTTTACCTCTTGGAAGCTTTTCTCACAGGCTTCCGTCCATTCAAACTTCTTGTCTTTCTTGAGTAACTGCATCATTGGCTTTGCTATGGTGGAGAATCCTTCGATAAATCTCCGGTAATAGCCTGCCATTCCCAAGAAACTTCGTACGTCCGTTACGCTAGCTGGTGGTTTCCAGCCAAGTACGGCCTTGACCTTTTCCGGGTCTACTGCAATACCTTCTTGGGTTAGTACGTGGCCCAGAAAACCCACCTGTCTTAGCCAAAATTCACATTTGCTGAACTTGGCGTACAGTTGATGTTTCCTGAGTTCTCCTAGTACAATTCTGAGATGCTCGGCGTGCTCTTCTGGTGTCTTGGAGTATATCAGAATATCATCGATGGATACCACAACAAACTTGTCCATATACTTCATAAACACTTTGTTCATGAGGGGAACAAAATATGCGGGAGCGTTTGTTAGTCCAAATGGCATTACTGTGAACTCATACAGCCCATATCTGGAGGTGAAGGCTGTCTTGGGAATATCTTCTGTTCGCACTTTTAATTGGTGGTATCCCGATCTCATGTCAATTTTTGAGAAGACTTTGGCCTGTGCGAGTTGATCAAATAAATCATTTATCCGTGGCATTGGGTATTTGTTTTTGATTGTGACCATGTTAAGAGCTCGATAGTCAATACACAATCTCAGTGTCCCATCCTTTTTCTTGGCAGATAAAATTGGAGAACCCCAAGGTGAGGAACTGGCTCGTATGTATCCTTTCTCCAATAATTCTTTTATTTGCTTCTTTAATTCTACCAACTCGGATGGTGCCATTCGGTATGGTTTCTTATAAATGGGAGCAGTTCCGGGCGCTAGCTCAATGCTGAATTCTATCTCTCGGTCTGGTGGCATGCCTGGTAGTTCTTATGGAAATACGTCTGGAAATTCACACACTACTGGAACCTTGTTCAACTCAGAAACGTCCACCTTATTTAATCTCAGTTGCCGAGGTATTTGTCTCTCTTTGGCTGAAACTTTTATTGTCTTCCCGTGATGGTGTGTGAGGATTACGGTCCGGTTGAAGAAGTCAATAAAACCTTTGTTGGTGGTTAACCAATCCATCCCTAGGATGACATCCAGTCCTTTACTTTCCAATACAATAAGGTTGGCGTAAAACTTCAATCCTTCAAATTCAATAACCACACCTTGACAGTAACTCTGGGTCACTTGCTTAATCCCAGGGGACTTGATGATCATGGATTTTTCCAAGGGAAGTATCGAAAAATTATTTTGCAATGCAAAACTCTTCGAAATGAATGAGTGAGAAGCTCCAGAATCAAACAAAACCATGGCAGGTATTGTGTTGATAGGGTACGTACCGAGTACGATATCTGGGGCATTCTGTGCTTCCTCTTTGGTCACGTGGTTCAGATGACCCTTCCTGTGGTTGTTATTGGGGTTGAAATTGTTTTGCTTGGGCGCTGAATTATTGCCACCATTGTTAGGCTTTGGGGTTGAGTTCCTTGGCTTGGGGCACTGCTTAGCATAGTGCCCTTCTTCTCCATAAGCGTAACAAGTAACGCCTGAGCGATATGTGAACTCCTTGTCCCTTGCATGGAAATTCTTGATTGGGCGTGAATTATTCGTCGGGGTTTTGTGTGTTCCACCCTTCTGAAATTATGTCTTGCTTCTGTGGTTGCGAGCAAAAGCAGACTGGTCTCAATGAAAGCACCAATGTCGGTGTCAAAACCGGCGGATCTCGGGTAGGGGGTCCCGAACTGTGCGTCTAGGCGGATGGTAACAGGAGACAAGGGGCACGATGTTTTACCCAGGTTCGGGCCCTCTTGATGGAGGTAAAACCCTACGTCCTGCTTGATTGATATTGATGATCTGGGTATTACAAGAGTAGATCTACCACGAGATCAAGGAGACTAAACCCTAGAAGCTAGCCTATGGTATGATTGTCGTTCGTCCTACGGACTAAAACCATCCGGTTTATATAGACACCGGAGAGGGCTAGGGTTACACATAGTCGGTTACAATGGTAGGAGATCTACATATCCGTATCGCCAAGCTTGCCTTCCACGCCAAGGAAAGTCCCATCCGGACACGGGACGAAGTCTTCAATCTTGTATCTTCATAGTCTTGGAGTCCGGCCGATGATGATAGTTCGGCTATCCGGACACCCCCTAGTCCAGGACTCCCTCAGTAGCCCCCGAACCAGGCTTCAATGACGATGAGTCCGGCGCGTATATTGTCTTTGGCGTTTGCAAGGCGGGTTCTCTTCCATATTCCATGTGTTTGCCGAATAGTGTCAGGCTTCCTTATAAATGTTGCGCTCCTTGGCTTCTATGTCCAATAATGGCCCTCTTCCATGTGTTGTATGAATGCGAAAAGCCAGGGTATTTTTAAGTTTTACCCCCTAGCTGCGCGAATAAGCTGCCTATAAGAGAGGCGAGGATCCAGATCCAAATCACACCATCCTCCTTCCGCAAGTACTCATCGAAGCGCATCTGACAAAAATCCATTCCAACATGGACAGTTGACGCGGCTCCCCCTCTCGGCGCTCCCAGTCCTCAGCCAGGAGATTCGAGGAGATGTTCAGTCCCGCACAACGAGTTAGTGACGCTCCAAGCAGAGGGATACCTTCCCCCAGCCTTTATGGTTCCGGTTTGAGCCGGACTGGCCACCTACAAGGGTGGGAAGCAGGCGGAGAGCGTCCCCAATCCCTCCAAAGGAGAGCGGGTATGCTTCGTCCCCTACCTAATAAGGGGACTCGGATTTCCCATACATCCATTTCTCCGGGGGCTCCTGGAGTTCTATGGACTCCAACTTCACCACCTCACACCTGCCTCCATCTTGCACATCGCGGGCTTTGTAGCTCTTTGCGAGCTGTTCTTGGGCATCGAGCCCCATTTTGCGTTGTGGAAGAGATTGTTTTGCCTCGTACCCCGTTCTCACGAGGGGTCGATATATCAAGTGGGCGGAGCCGAAATATGGCGCATCGCCGGGACCGGATATCTATCCGGAACCCCGAAGAAGGCGTCCGAAGACTGGCCTTCGGAGTGGTTCTATATGGAAGACGCCCCGCTGCCGGATCCAGTTCGGATCGGCCTCCCGGAGTTTAGCAACGCTCCTCTGAAGAAACGCCTGAGTTGGCGCCCGCGGAGCCCTCAACGGGAAGATGATAGGAGCGTCCAATATCTGATGGGCCGGATAAGGTTACTAGCCCATTCCGGATTGACCATGATTGGAGTCATGGCCACATGCATTATGCGAGGGGTGCAGCCGCTCCAATATAGGGGCCACCCCATGTGGGATTTCAACGGGGAGAATGACGCCACCCGTCATGGCCGCAAGGGGCCGGGATCGACCGCCGATCTGGTGAAGATCCTGTCCGGCTTGTACAAGGGGGAGAAGGAGGACTTCCTCCGCACAAGTCCATTAAATGTATTCTCCATGAATAACCCTCGGAGCTGGGTAAGCGGACGTTTATATATCCGATCCGTGCTTTCAAAGTTAAGTGTCTTACTTTATGATTTCGACGTAGGAACTGCGCCGGGATGTGGAGGGAATACAAAGCCCGACTCCACAACCCGAGGATCCGGGAAGATCCCTTGATCCGGCCTCCGGAGAGGATCCGGACATAGAGGTGGAACTGATTGACGGGGTGTTCCACCAACTCAGCATAGACAATGCTCTAGTCGCCATTACGGCTGACTACCCCGGTTTATCTCCGGCTTCCCAGGTGAGTACGACCGAAGTCCTGACACCATTACTTTTTTAATGCTTATTTCTGACCACCGTATACCAATGGTGCTTCGCAGGAGGTGCCTTTACGGCGGGAAGCCGAGCCCGCGGTGACTGACCAACCAGGGTCAGTGCGGCCCAGCAGGCGGAAGAGGAGTGCGGCGCGAATCGAAACATCGCCGCAAAGGTATGGCGCACCATTGTCTTTAAGGGAAAGACTCCTGGGAGGCATATTAATGCTCATGATTCTTCCAGGAGAAAGAGCGCTCGACGGACTGTGCCCGGAGAGGTTGCCAACCAAGCCTCCGCCAGCCAGGATCCAACACCTGGTCCAGAGGGGGAGGCAAGCGCAAGGCGCGAGCCGGATGCTCCTCCAACGGAGGATGCCGACAGGCTGTCCGCCACCAGGTCTGAGGTGGAGAGCGCCATGAATCACAGGCACCGTCGGACAGTTCTTCGTGACGCATGTTTCTCCCCAGAGGTGTTGAATGCCTTTAATGCGGGAGAGGCGCACCTTCGTGCTGCTCAAGATGGTTTAACCAGAGCCACGGAGCAGTATGTGAAAGACATACGGGTGAGGAATTTTAATAGTTATATATGCCAGTAGCCCCCGAGACTTAAAATAGTTAAACTAACTGATTTAAGGATCATTTGTTATGCAGGATCTTACGGAGAAGAATACCCACCTGTCCCAGGAGCTTCAAGAATGCAAGGCCCAACTTGAGGCCGCACTAGCCGCCGCCGAGGGAGCCACAGAGACCCCCTCTGGTAATACATATTTCGAAAAGATAAATAGTTTATGAAGTGCGGCGTGTGCGTTTAGTCTGACAATAATATTGCAGAGGGTGCCGGACTAGATCCGGACAAGCAACATCTGCTGCACCAGCTGAAGGCCGGCGAGAAGGTGCTTATGAGGGTGCAGTAGGAGAGGAACAAACTCCAAGATGCCAACACCCGGCTGGACGAAGAACTAAAAGATGTTCGGGTCCAGCTGTCTAACTCCGTAAAGGAGAATCGGCGGCTTCGTCGCGGCATTTACAGTAAGTGCTTGAGCAAACTCTTTTGAAAAGAAGAGTTCGGCGAGGAAGTCGATTGACAGAAATGTGTCTGTAGGTGTGCTCACGGGTCGTCCGGCGGAGGAAATGCCTGGTTCCACGGGTGACCTTCTTCCCGAGCTGCTGCAACTGCACGAACATGTCCGGCAGGCAATGAGCAGCGTCGTGCAGGCCTTATGGCCGTCCGTCTCCCTACCCGAGGGTCTTGGAGGGCTTGTTGAGAAGCTTCAGGGAGTACGGCAACGCTTCCGTCTGTGGAAGATATCAGCCTACCGTCAAGGCGCCAGGGAGGCCTGGGCCATGGTGAAGATGCGGTACACGAAGGCTGATCCAAACCACATGGCCGAGGTCGGATCTGTGGGGCCCGATGGGAAGGAGATCCCTGTGAGCCTGATGTACGGCCAAGTAGAGTTGGCCGCGAAATATTCCCAACGGGACTGTAAACTAGACAGCCTGTTAGATGGGATTGAAGAGGAGTACAATCAGTCAGTTTGACGATGTAATTTAAAATGACATGTAAAATGCCTTCTAGCCGGATTGTAGATCGTTTGTCTTTGCGGACCTTTTCGCTTCAACCTCGGGACCCAACAATCTGGAGTGTGTCCGAATACCCTCACGGTTATACAAAAACCGGGGCATGCATGGAGACCAGGCGTAGGGGTCATAAGTGCTTTATCAGACAAGTGCCCAACTAGCTATGTTATATTACATGGTTAGTAAGAAACATCTTCCAGGGAGAATAGTTCCGTTAGAGGTTCCTTTCCCTGGGAGGCATGCCCTAAAGTGCATGTCCGGACTGCAAAAAGAGCAGATAAAGCATCTGGGGCAGATAAATAAATAAGTAATAAATCATCTTTCAAGTCACCGACCGAATATTCCCTTAAGAACGCTAGCCTTCGGCTTCACCCAGTCTGAGGTACACATCCAGCTGACCCGGCAGTAACAATCGCAGAGGTGCTCCCTTTACCTCCTAGCCGAACAATCGGGAACGTAGGGGTAAGCACAAGTGCTAGGCAACCCAGCTTGGCCAAAAATTAAGTCATATCGATGCATATAATGGTGAGTAAAAGGTACATGCGGAAGTATGACACATGTGTTGGGCATGAAGCCCGTATAAATAAGCTTCTGTTAAAGAAGCCCCCAGGTATAACGAGTGCGAGTAGCACATCGAGTGTGTGCGAACAATGCGCAGGTCAGCCCTCAAAGGCTTTTACTGAAAGAGGGAGGAAAAAGGAGGGAAACAAAAGACAGCGAAAAAATATGAAAGGTGGACGGAGGAAGGAGACAAACTCTGAGTCCGGCGCTAGGCATAGAATCTTTGGAGACGGGCTGCATTCCATGGGTTCGGCTCGAGTCGGTTGTCAGATGCGTTGCGTAGACGGTATGCACCGCCGGTAAGGACTTGGTCGATGATGAAGGAACCTTCCCATTTGGGCTTAAGTTTGTCCTTTTTCTTGTCCGGCAGGCGTAGAACTAGCTCGTCAACATTGTAAGTTTTGGCCCGTACTTCTCTGCTTTGATATCTTCGAGCCTGCTGCTGATAGAATGCGGAACGGGATTTTGCCACGTCGCGCTCCTCCTCTAAGGCATCCAAACTGTCCTGCCGATCCAACTCGGCTTCTCTTTCCTCATACATGCGCACGCGAGGTGAGTCATGAATGATATCGCAGGGCAAAACTGCATCTGCGCTGTATACCATAAAAAATGGTATGAATCCGGTAGTGCGATTTGGCGTGGTCCACAGCCCCCAGAGTATGGAGTCGAGCTCCTCTACCCAGTGCGTGTTAGATTCCGTGAGGGACCGCACTAATCTGGGTTTAATGCCGCTCATGATTAGACCATTTGCTCGTTCGACTTGACCGTTAGTTTGAGGGTGATAGACTGAAGCGTAGTCGAGCTTGATGCCCATGTTTTTGCACCAGAGTTTAACCTCGTCGGCCGTGAAATTCGTGTCGTTATCAGTGATGATGCTGTGGCGGACGCCAAAACGGTGTACTACCCCGGATATGAAGTCTATCACGGGTCTGGATTCTGCCGTTTTAACTGGCTTGGCCTCTATCCATTTGGTGAATTTGTCCACCATGACCAATAAGTATTTTTGCTTGTGGGTTCCCCCTTTAAGGGGTCCAACCATGTCAAGCCCCCAGACCGCGAACGGCCAAGTGATGGGTATAGTTTTGAGGGCGGTGGGTGGCATGTGGCTTTGATTAGCAAAGAGCTGGCAACCGACGCATCGTTGGACTAAGTCCTGAGCATCTGCCCGGGCTGTTGGCCAATAAAATCCTGTACGGAAGACCTTGCCTACAAGGGCCCGGGCTGCGGCGTGGTGCCCGTCGAGTCCAGCGTGAATTTCAGCCAGGAGATTTTGCCCTTCCTCTTCGGAGATACACCTTTGAAGGACTCCGATTGTGCTTTTCTTATAAAGTTCTCCCTCATGGACCTTGTAGGCTTTAGATCGCCGAACTATGCAGCGGGCCTCATTTTGGTCTTCAGGAAGTTCCTGCCTAATTAAGTAGGCTAGGAATGGTTCCGTCCACGGGGCAATTACTGCCATTATTTCGTGGGCTGAAGGTGTTATTTCACTGGCTGAGCCACCGATTGTGTCAGAATGTTCCGTGTTGGGTGGTGCAGTTGGTTCCGGGTTGTTATTTCCGGACTCCTCTTCCCATAATACGGATGGCTTAAAGAGCCGCTCCAGGAAGATGTTTGGAGGGACGGCGTCGTGTTTTGCGCCGATGCGTGCCAACACGTCTGCTGCCTGGTTATTATCCCGGGCTACATAGTGGAATTCGAGTCCTTCGAACCGAGCTGACATTTTTAGGACGGTGTTATGGTAGGCTGCCATTTTCTGATCCTTGGTGTCAAAGTCTCCATTTACTTGGGATATTGTGAGGTTTGAATCCCTGCGCACCTCTAGGCGTTGAATACCCATCGAGATTGCCATCCGGAGACCATGTAGAAGGGCCTCATATTCGGCTGCGTTGTTGGAGTCCGTGTACATTATTTGAAGTACGTATTGGACTGTGTCTCCGGTTGGGGATGTCAAGACGACGCCAGCCCCCAAGCCAGCCAACATTTTGGAGCCGTCGAAATGCATGATCCAATTGGAGTATGCGCCGTACTCTTTAGGGAGTTCGGCTTCGGTCCATTCGGTGATGAAGTCAGCCAAAACTTGCGACTTTATAGCTCGCCGTGGTTTGTAGGTTATGTCAAATGGTAAGAGCTCAATGGCCCATTTTGCAATCCTGCCCATCGCGTCGCGATTGTTTATAATGTCGTTGAGAGGTACTTCGGAGGCCACCGTTATGGAACACTCTTGAAAGTAGTGTCGCAGCTTCCGGGATGCCATGAACACCGCGTACGCTATCTTTTGATAATGTGGGTACCGGGACTTGCATGGAGTTAAGACAGTGGATACGTAGTACACTGGTTTTTGAAGAGGGAATTTGTGCCCTTCTGTTTCTCGTTCGACGACGAGTACCGCGCTGACAACTTGATGTGTTGCCGCGATATATAATAACATCGGTTCGCCTAGGTTGGGCGCGGCCAGGACCGGATTTGTTGCCAATATGGCCTTAATTTCTTCGAGTCCGGCCGTGGCAGCATCCGTCCATTCGAAGTGTTCGGTGCGCCGGAGGAGGCAATAGAGGGGCAGTGCCTTTTCTCCCAAACGGGAGATGAAGCGGCTTAGAGCCGCCACGCATCCAGTTAGTTTTTGTATTTGTTTGAGGTCTTTTGGGATATCCAATTGTGACAGAGCTCGGATCTTGGCTGGGTTTGCTTCAATTCCTCTACTGGATACAATGAAGCCCAAGAGCTTTTCGGCTGGTACGCCGAAAACACATTTTTCCGGGTTGAGCTTAATGTTGTATGCTCGGAGGTTGTCGAATGTAAGCCTCAAATCGTCTACTAGAGTTTCGACGTGTTTGGTCTTAACGACCACATCGTCTATGTATGCCTCCATTGTTTTGCCTATCTGGGTAGCCAGACATGTCTGAATCATGCGCTGATATGTTGCGCCGGCGTTTTTGAGTCCGAAGGGCATTGTGTTGAAGCAGAATGGTCCGTTGGAGTAATGAATGCCATTGCCGCTTGGTCTGTTTCCGTCATCTTGATTTGATGGTATCCGGAGTATGCGTCGAGGAAGCACAATGAATCGTGCCCTGCGGTAGCGTCGATGATTTGGTCGATGCGGGGGAGGGGGAAAGGATCCTTTGGACAGGCCTTGTTAAGGTCTTTGAAATCGACACAAAGGCGCCAGGATTTGTCCTTTTTTGGTACCATTACCAGGTTTGCTAGCCAGTCCGGATGTTTTATATCTCTGATGAATCTGGCTTCTAAGAGTTTGGCTAGCTCCTCTCCCATTGCCTGTCTTTTGGGTTCAGAAAATCGCCGAAGAGCCTGCTTGACTGTCTTGAATCCTTTTAGGATATTTAGGCTGTGTTCTGCCAGCCTGCATGGGATTCCTGGCATATCTGAAGGGTGCCAGGCGAAAATGTCCCAATTTTCCCGAAGGAATTCTCGTAGTGCGGCTTCTACATCAGGGTTTAATTGTGCCCCAATGGAGGCCGTCTTTGTGGGGTCCGTTGGATGGACCTGGAATTTGACTATTTCGTCTGCTGGTTTAAAAGAGGTGGACTTAGATCTCTTATCGAGTATCACATCATCCCTATTCACCGTGGAGCGCAGCGCAGTGAGTTCCTCTGCCGCTAGGGCTTCGGATAGTGCCTCTAGGGCTAGTGCGGCTGTCTTATTTTTAGCGCGGAGTGCTATATCTGGATCACTGGCAAGAGTGATGATTCCATTGGGCCCGGGCATTTTAAGCTTCATGTACCCGTAATGGGGTATAGCTTGGAAAATTGTGAATGCCTCTCGTCCTAACAAGGCATGATATCCGCTGCCGAACGGGGCCACTTAAAACGTGACCTCCTCGGACCTGTACTTGTCCGGTGAGCAGAACACTACATCTAGTGTGATTTTTCCTGTGCAGCGTACTTCCCGACTAGGGATTATTCCTCTAAAGGTTGTGCTGCTTCGCTCAATGCGGCTCCAGTCTATTTCCATTTTTTGGAGGGTTTCATCGTAGATGAGGTTTAATCCGCTGCCGCCATCCATGAGTACCTTGGTAAGACGAAAGCCGTCCACTATCGGACTGAGGACCAATGCGGCTGGTGCTCGGGCTGCTCGGAATTTAGGTTCGTCGCTGGCATTGAAGGTGATAGCCGTGTCGCTCCATGGATTTGTTGTTGCTGCTTGGTAGACTTCAGCGAGGCTGCGGATTGTTCGTTTCCGCATATTATTTGATGCGAAAGTCTCGAAGACCGTTAATACCGTACTGGTACTGTTGGGCTGGTTACTCGGGGCTAGAAAACCTTCACCACTTTTGGCCACCTGCCATAGTATCCAACATGCTCGAAGGTTGTGTGTTGGAGTGGCGCCCTCTGTACTATGGATTTTACAGGGTCCGTTGAGCCATCCCTCCAGTACGGTTCCGTGCCCTTTAGGGGGTTTTTGCTTTTTGGTTTTTGACCCAGGTGCTTTAGTATGACGCACCCTTTTATTTCGAACTAGGGTTATGTTCAGGGCAGGATTGTCCCAAAACCTGGTTTCGGTTTTCCAGGCACTCTCCATCACACAGTATTTTTGTACTATGGTCGCCAGGTCGGCGAAGCGTGTAACTTCGCGACGACTTATGGCGTTCATGATTCCCTTGTCCATGCAATTGTTGCATAAAATTGAGATTGCGCTCTTATGGCATCCTTTATCCTGTCCATAACCAGGAGGAATCTGGCCCAGTAATGATGTACTGTTTCATCGGGCTCTTGCCATATTTGAGATAGATCGCTTATGTTTGGGTGGGCAGGCGGAATTAAATTCGGAACCCCGCCCAATCTGAGGCTCAAAGGTCGAGAAGTTTCCGGATTCGGAAGTTTGGATTGCTGGATGTTATCCAACAAATCTGGTCCGATGCCTGACTTTAGGTTCAGTACTTGATTGACGTCCGTCCCTCCGCGGGAATTCGGCATGGAGGGATCAGGTATCCGGACATAACTGGTCTTTAACATAGAAGAGGAGTCGTCGCGTTGTTCCTCTACCACAACAACGTGGTGGGTAGCCTGGGGAGAGTTAATTTCTCTCAGATCGGTTTTAAGCCCAATCTGATCGTAGTCTGTAGCGACTCCCAGGGCGGCGATGCGATCCAAGAGCTCATTTACGGAGGAGAGCTCCATCGGATCTAGCTGCTCGGCGAATTCCGAGTTGACGTGAAGATCGCTTTTGATGACCTGAGAGGTCATTGTCGGAGCGGTGGCCGAATAGGCGGTCATAAGAAAACCACCTAGCAGGATGGTTTGGCCAGTGGCCAAAGCTCCCTTGGTGACGGCGTCGTCTTTAAAGACGGGAAAAGGCATCCCTCCTGATTGCGACGGCACAGAGGAACTCTCAATGAAAGCACCAATGTCGGTGTCAAAATCGGCGGATCTCGGGTAGGGGGTCCCGAACTGTGCGTCTAGGCGGATGGTAACAGGAGACAAGGGGAACGATGTTTTACCCAGGTTCGGGCCCTCTTGATGGAGGTAAAACCCTATGTCCTGCTTGATAGATATTGATGATCTGGGTATTACAAGAGTAGATCTACCACGAGATCAAGGAGGCTAAACCCTAGAAGCTAGCATATGGTATGATTGTCGTTCGTCCTACGGACTAAAACCATCCTGTTTATATAGACACCGGAGAGGGCTAGGGTTACACAGAGTCGGTTACAATGGTAGGAGATCTACATATCCGTATCGCCAAGCTTGCCTTCCACGCCAAGGAAAGTCCCATCCGGACACGGGATGAAGTCTTCAATCTTGTATCTTCATAGTCTTGGAGTCCGGCCGATGATGATAGTTCGGCTATCCGGACACCCACTAGTCCAGGACTCCCTCAGTAGCCCCCGAACCAGGCTTCAATGACGACGAGTCCGGCGCGTATATTGTCTTTGGCGTTTGCAAGGCGGGTTCTCTTCCATATTCCATGTGTTTGCTGAATAGTGTCAGGCTTCCTTATAAATGTTGCGCTCCTTGGCTTCTACGTCCAATAATGGCCCTCTTCCACGTGTTGTATGAATGCGAAAAGCCAGGGTATTTTTAAGTTTTACCCCCTAGCTGCGCGAATAAGCTGCCTATAAGAGAGGCGAGGATCCAGATACGAATCACACCATCCTCCTTCCGCAAGTACTCATCGAAGCGCATCTGACAAAAATCCATTCCAACATGGACAGTCGACGCGGCTCCCCCTCTCGCGCTCCCAGTCCTCAGCCAGGAGATTCGAGGAGATGTTCAATCCCGCACAACGAGTTAGTGACGCTCCAAGCAGAGGGATACCTTCCCCCAGCCTTTATGGTCCCGGTTCGAGCCGGACTGGCCACCTACAAGGGTGGGAAGCAGGCGGAGAGCGTCCCCAATCCCTCCAAAGGAGAGCGGGTATGCTTCGTCCCCTACCTAATAAGGGGACTCGGATTTCCCATACATCCGTTTCTCCGGGGGCTCCTGGAGTTCTATGGACTCCAACTTCACCACCTCACACCTGCCTCCATCTTGCACATCGCGGGCTTTGTAGCTCTTTGCGAGCTGTTCTTGGGCATCGAGCCCCATTTTGCGTTGTGGAAGAGATTGTTTTGCCTCGTACCCCATTCTCACGAGGGGTCGATATATCAAGTGGGCGGAGCCGAAATATGGTGCATCGCCGGGACCAGATATCTATCCGGAACCCCGAAGAAGGCGTCCAAAGACTGGCCTTCGGAGTGGTTCTATATGGAAGACGCCCCGTTGCCGGATCCAGTTCGGATCGGACTCCCGGAGTTTAGCAACGCTCCTCTGAAGAAACGCCTGAGCTCGCGCCCGCGGAGCCCTCAACGGGAAGATGATAGGAGCGTCCAATATCTGATGGGCCGGATAAGGTTACTAGCCCATTCCGGATTGACCATGATTGGAGTCGTGGACACATGCATTATGCGAGGGGTGCAGCCGCTCCAATATAGGGGCCACCCCATGTGGGATCTCAACGGGGAGAATGACGCCACCCGTCATGGCCGCAAGGGGCCGGGATCGACCGCCGATCTGGTAAAGATCCTGTCCGGCTTGTACAAGGGGGAGAAGGAGGACTTCCTCCGCACAAGTCCATTAAATGGATTCTCCATGAATAACCCTCGGAGCTGGGTAAGCGGACGTTTATATATCCGATCCGTGCTTTCAAAGTTAAGTGTCTTACTTTATGATTTCGACGTAGGAACTGCGCCGGGATGTGGAGGGCATACAAAGCCCAACTCCACAACCCGAGGATCTGGGAAGATCCCTTGATCCGGCCTCCGGAGAGGATCCGGACATAGAGGTGGAACTGATTGACGGGATGTTCCACCAACTCAGCATAGACAATGCTCTAGTCGCCATTACGGCTGACTACCCCGGTTTATCTCCGGCTTCCTAGGTGAGTACGACCGAAGTCCTGACACCATTACTTTTTTAATGCTTATTTCTGACCACCGTATACCAATGGTGCTTCACAGGAGGTGCCTTTACGGCGGGAAGCCGAGCCCGCGGCGACTGACCAACCAGGGTCAGTGCGGCCCAGCAGGCGGAAGAGGAGTGCGGCGCGAATTGAAACATCGCCGCAAAGGTATGGCGCACCATTGTCTTTAAGGGAAAGACTCCTGGGAGGCATATTAATGCTCATGATTCTTCCAGGAGAAAGAGCGCTCGCCGGACTGTGCCCGGAGAGGTTGCCAACCAAGCCTCCGCCAGCCAGGCTCCAACACCTAGTCCGGAGGGGGAGGCAAGCGCAAGGCGCGAGCCGGATGCTCCTCCAACGGAGGATGCCGACAGGCTGTCCGCCACCAGGTCTGAGGTGGAGAGCGCCATGAATCACAGGCGCCGTCGGACAGTTCTTCATGACGCGTGTTTCTCCCCAGAGGCGTTGAATGCCTTTAATGCGGGAGAGGCACACCTTCGTGCTGCTCAAGATGGTTTAACCAGAGCCACGGAGCAGTATGTGAAAGACAGACGGGTGAGGAATTTTAATAGTTATATATGCCAGTAGCCCCCGAGACTTAAAATAGTTAAACTAACTGATTTAAGGATCATTTGTTATGCAGGATCTTACGGAGTCTGGCCGATGATGATAGTTCGGCTATCCGGACACCCCCATAGTCCAGGACTCCCTCAGTCAGGCTGTCGTTGATCTTGTGTGGATAAAGTGTGAAGACTAGGCGCACGGATGGCCCCATCGCGACCTGAACGACGAAGGAGAGGAGCTTGACAAACCCCTCAGGCACGTTGGCGAACATCTGTGACTCACATTCGTTGCCAGCCATCTACAAAAGTAGGCAAAAATTCTGAACGATCAGATCATAAATTTTATGCTGACTGTCAGAAAAATGACTACATTTGCAAAAACATGAATAACTCTATCATGCTAATAACCGATTAGCGATTGCACCTAGTGGCTTCCTACAGTCAGCCTGGCTCTGGTACCAAGTTTGTCATGACCGGTTTTTCAATAAAATACTTATTGAGAAATCGATCTCTTGATTCCAGTATAGGAAGAGTTATCCTTACTGGTAGACAAATACTTGAATACAGAAGACTAGTAGCATCAAATATATTACAGGGTTGAGCTAAGGATACTCAACAATTTATTACAAACACGCCAATATTATACATAAGGGCGGTTTTGACACAGAGGTGTGGTGACATGCTACTAGCTCGAGATAAAAGTGGTGGTGGATAACTTGACTTCTAAACTGGCAGCTCATCGAGTGTCGAGGTGAGGCTCGATGAATTTATTTCTGGGGTGGCGGAAGCGGATATAATACAGTGATCAAATGCAGAATCGCACGGGACTGACTGGGACTCCTCTAGGCGCCGGACTCGCTATCAACATCTGGCCAAATCAACAAGCCAGGTGAGTACTTTGAAAGTACTCGCAAGACAGTTTGGACCAAAGATATAACAAATGCATGCATGAATGCGTCATGAGCAAAAATAAAAAAATAATGCTCATTCCAATAATAAGAATTTGCTCGACATGATATGTAAAACAAATAACTGAAACCGATCGGGTGTCTGGAGCGACGCCTTGAAAGGTGAACAAAATAAAAATCATGCCGCAGGCGGGCGTCTAAGCGACACCACATAAAGGGCTTATACTGAAAAGTAAGAGACAAGCGTGCCACAGTCGGACGTCTGAGCGACATCACAGAAAGGGCTTATATTGAAAATAAATAACAAGCATGCCACAATCGGACGTCTGAGCGACATCACAGAAAGGGCTTATATTGAAAATAAATAACAAGCATGCCACAGTCGGACGTTTGAGCGACGTCACAGAAAGGGCTTATATCAAATGTAAATATCAAGTGTGCCACAGTCGGACGTTTGAGCGACATCACAGAAAGGGCTTATCTCAAATGTAATTATCAGATTATTCCATCCACAAGAATAAACTTTTAACCGGACTTAACACTCCTGTACTCCACCGGAGTTTTGTCACTGGGACTGACATTTGACAAGATAAGATGAACATAGTACTTGGACATGTACAAGATGATTTAAAGGATTTGTGACTCTGCAGAGTTTGTACTAACTGTCCACAGCCAATGGATTTCCGTAGTCACGAAGGACTAGTTCCGTTTACGGTATTTCGGTAGAAACCCATTTAACCAGTACACACACATTCCACCTCACGATGCCAGGAATCAGCCTAGACATCGTACATGAAAAACTTTGAGACAGGGAGGTCACAACCTCGAATAGCATGGGATCAAATTTCTATACGCGCGCTCTAAGGGGTGCCCCCTCTCGGTCCCAACCGGAAACACCCCTGACCCCTGACCGGATGACGGGCTTTAATCCAGGGCCATGGAACCCTCATCCCGGCCTCTCTATTTGGTGTGTACCAGGAAAACGGTTTGCAACTTACTAAGCCATATTCCTTGCGGAAAACATGTGGCAGTACAGGAAAGGAAATGAATGGGAATGTGACTTGATTCACGATGACACTGAAGTCAAATAGACTGGCATAAGACTGGCATGCCACAACACTGCCGTCTTACCCATCCTCATGCCATCACATGGCCATGCAAATATGTATCCAACAACATATGGATTTCTGAAACTCACTTTCCACTTCTTTGCATGAAATATAACATTCAAAGAAGTGTTCATAAACATGCCATGAAACTCCTAAATGCAAACATGCAACAAACACTCATCATATCAAGAGTTCAAACATGCTTGCCTTCGGAGTAGTCGGGGTCTAACTTGGTGAAGTTCGCGGCTCCGTCACCTCCTTCAGTATCTACGGTATACAAAAAATACATGCGCTATCGTAAATACCGCGAGGTGTACAGAAATATACCAAATATTTTTCAAATAAATCTGATAAAAACTAGGCAAAATTTTGAAGAGTGCAGAAAAAGAATCATTCAAAAATCCTTTTCTATTTAAAAGTTATAAGTGTTTTGGTCCAAGAACCTCTCTGTGATGAAACAGAAACTTCCCAGGGGGCTAAGCAGAAAAGTCTAGAAAACGATTCAAACTGGAAAGCGCCTTTCGCCAGAATACGCTTTCAGAAAACGGTTCGTTTAATAAGAATGAGAGACTGACAGGCGGGTCCCACTCGTCAGGTTTAAAAGTTTAAAAGGGGGAGACGGAGCTCGTCGGCGCCCGAGGGCTACGGTGGTCACCGGCGGCGATCCACGGCGAGGCAAGGGGATCGGGTGGTACCTCCGTGCTCAGTGCATCATTCCGCGTCGGTGGGTGGTGGTGGTGGTCGCCGGCGAGCACTGTGTCAACGGCGGCCCTGGCTCCGGCGGACGGCGGTTCGGGAGGGGTTGGCTCTCGCCGGAGAGTGCTGCGAAGGGCAAATTGAAGTGGGGGTTAGACTCCTGGGTGCTCGAGTGGGTTGCTGACGAGGTTAGGACGCCGGGGACGGCCTCACCGGAGTGAATCGAGGTGGAGGCCGAGGCGGAACGGGGCGGCCGGAGTTGGGGGAGGAGACCTCCTCGAGGTCCCTCTAGTGGCCTGGCGGAGTGTTGGGGAGGTGCAGGGAGAGTGCATGCTCGTGGGCGAGCTTGGGGCCCCTTTTTATAGGCGATCCGAGGCGACGGCCGTGAACGGAGTTCTCCGGCGAAGGTTACGGCGGCGCAGGGCTTGGTCGGGGTGGTTTAGAGGTTGAGCTTCAACGTGGAGGTCAGGCACTAAACGCGCTAGGATTAGAAGCTTTGGGGGGTGTTCGACGAAACGGGGCGGCGCAGGCCCGTCGGCGGCAGAGGGCGTGCCCTGTGCTTGCCGGCCACGGCGATGGTTCAACGGGGGTGCGCTGGCATGCATGAGCCACGAGGAGGGCCAGGGAACAATGGGCGGCGACGGGTGGCGTGGCGAGCGGGCTCGGGCCCTCGCTGGCCGCCACGGGTGGCGCAGCCACCACAGAAACTACCAACGCCGGCGAGGCTCGCCGCCACCGATGCCTGCATCCGTCCAAGGGGGCATGCGGCGCTCCGGCCAGGGAGGAGAGGCCGTGCGCAACGCGCCAGGGCGCACTGTTGACAGGTGACCAGACTCTGACGAATCTGAACTTACTGAAACTCTAAATTTTTCTGAAAATGCTAAGTAACAGTGCAAGCCAGGTGTTCGACAGAATGATTTTGGCATGTGGGGATTTTTCCTTGAGCTGATTTTTGGTGGAGTGGCCTCTCATTGCAACTGGGGGCTGCCTGAATTTTGGTGGAATTTTTGGAGAAGTGGAGATATGAATTTCACCAAATTTGACAAATCTGGTCCAAACTTGCAGAAGCTGAAACTTAAATTTTTTGAAAAGAAGAAGAGTGGATCTTGATGGTTCTAGGTTGTGGGTGCTAGGGACTATCCAGAGGAGTTGATTTGAGATCAAAGCTCAAAGGATTAGGGAACTTGCTTTGCAAATCACCTAGGCTCAAAATAAAGGACAGAATTGTTTTGGTGAAAGAAATAAATGAAATAAAATCCAAAGAATGAGTTGGACTTGTTGGGACAGAATATTTGGATTGTCCCAAAGTGGAAGGAGGGGTTTTGGGAGGGTCTGACCACAAGAGGAATGGTAAAAACAAGAATGGATCAAAACTAGAGAATAGCCCAAAACCAAAAAGATTTCTTTTTAGGAGAAACTAAATCCAAGAAATGCTTTTGAGAAGGAAAACTCAGAAGAGAGGTTTTTAAGAAGGGTTTAAATGACCTTCTTCAAACCAAGCAAGGCTCTTGATGAAAACAAAAACAAAAAAAAATTGGAGTGTCACAAGTCTCCCACTTGCACTAGAGTCAACAATCTAGTTACATTGTGATGTATCGAACACCCATAGAGTTATGGTGTTGATCATGTTTTGCTCATGGAAGAGGTTTAGTCAATGGATCTGCGACATTCGGATCCGTATGCACTTTACAAATATCTATGTCTCCATCTTGAACATTTTCACGAATGGAGTTGAAGCGACGCTTGATATGCCTGGTCTTCTTGTGAAACCTGGGCTCCTTGGCAAGGGAAATAGCACCAGTGTTATCACAGAAGAGAGTCATCGGGCCCGACGCATTGGGAATAACTCCTAGGTCGGTAATGAACTCCTTCATCCATATTGCTTCATGTGCTGCCTCTGAGGCTGCCATGTACTCCGCTTCACATGTAGATCCCGCCACGACACTTTGCTTGCAATTGCACCAGCTGACTGCCCCACCATTCAAAATATACATGTATCCGGTTTGTGACTTGGAGTCATCCAGATCTGTGTCGAAGCTAGCATCGATGTAACCCTTTACGACGAGCTCTTTGTCACCTCCATAAACAAGAAAAATATCCTTAGTCCTTTTCAGGTACTTCAGGATATTCTTGACCGCTGTCCAGTGTTCCATGCCGGGATTACTTTGGTACCTTCCCGCCAAACTTACGGTAAGGTTCACGTAAGGTCTGGTACACAACATGGCATACATAATAGACCCTATGGCTAAGGCATAGGGGATGACACTCATCTTTTCTCTATCTTCTGCCGTGGTCGGGCATTGAGCCGTGCTCAATCTCACACCTTGCAATATAGGCAAGAACCCCCTTTTGGACTGATCCATATTGAACTTCTTCAATACCTTATCAAGGTATGTGCTTTGTGAAAGACCGATGAGGCATCTCGATCTATCTCTATAGATCTTGATGCCTAATATGTAAGCAGCTTCTCCAAGGTCCTTCATTGAAAAACACTTAGTCAAGTAGGCCTTTATGCTTTCCAAAAGTTCTATATCATTTCCCATCAATAGTATGTCATCCACATATAATATGATAAATGTTACAGAGCTCCCACTCACTTTCTTGTAAACGCAGGCTTCTCCATAGGTCTGCATAAACCCAAACGCTTTGATAATTTCATCAAAGCGAATGTTCCAACTCCGAGATGCTTGCACCAGCCCATAGATGGAGCGTTGGAGCTTGCACACCTTGTTAGCATTCTTAGGATCGACAAAACCTTCTGGCTGCGTCATATACAATTCTTCCTTAAGGAAACCGCTGAGGAATGCTGTTTTGACGTCCATTTGCCATATTTCATAATCATAGAATGCGGCAATTGCTAACATGATTCGGACGGACTTCAGCTTCACTACGGGTGAGAATGTCTCATCATAGTAAACCCCTTGAACTTGTCGATAACCCTTAGCGACAAGCCGAGCTTTATAGATGGTCACATTACCATCTGCGTCAGTCTTATTCTTAAAGATCCATTTATTTTCTATCGCTCGCCGATCATCAGGCAAGTCTATCAAAGTCCACACTTCATTTTCATACATGGATCCTATCTCGGATTTCATGGCTTCAAGTCATTTGTTGGAATCTAGGCCCGCCATCGCTTCTTCATAGTTCGAAGGTTCACCGTTGTCTAACAACATGATTTCCAGGACAGGGTTGCCATACCATTCCCGTGTGGAAAGTGTCCTTGTCGACCTACGAAGTTCAGTAGCAACTTGATCCGAAGTTCCTTGATCATCATCATTAACTTCCTCTCTAGTCGGTGCAGGCACCACAAAAATATCTTCCTGAGTTGCGCTACTTTCCAGTTCAAGAGATAGTACTTCATCAAGTTCTATTTTCCTCCCACTTACTTCTTTCGAGAGAAACTCTTTCTCCAGAAAGGATCCGTTCTTGGCAACAAATATCTTGCCTTCGGATCTGAGGTAGAAGGTGTACCCAATGGTTTCCTTAGGGTATCCTATGAAGACGCATTTTTCCGACTTGGGTTCGAGCTTTTCAGGTTGAAGTTTCTTGACATAAGCATCGCATCCCCAAACTTTTAGAAACGACAGCTTAGGTTTCTTCCCAAACCATAATTCATACGGTGTCGTCTCAACGGATTTAGACGGTGCTCTATTGAAAGTGAATGTGGCTGTCTCTAAAGCATAACCCCAAAATGATAGCGGTAAATCGGTAAGAGACATCATAGACCGCACCATATCCAATAGAGTGCGATTACGACATTCAGACACTCCATTACGCTGAGGTGTTCCAGGCGGCGTGAGTTGTGAAACAATTCCACATTTCCTTAAGTGCGTACCAAACTCGTGACTCAAATATTCTTCTCCACGATCTGATCATAAGAACTTCATTTTCCTGTCTCATTGATTCTCCACCTAACTCTGAAACTCCTTGAACTTTTCAAAGGTCTCAGACTTGTGTTTCATCAAGTAGACATAGCCATATCTACTTAAGTCATCAGTGAGGGTGAGAACATAATGATAGCCACCACGAGCCTCAACGCTCATTGGACCGCACACATCAGTATGCATGATTTCCAACAAGTTGGTTGCTTGCTCCTTTGTTCCAGAGAACAGAGTCTTGGTCATCTTGCACATGAGGCATGGTTCGCATGTCTCAAATGATTCATAATCAAGAGAATCCAAAATTCCATCTACATGGAGCTTCTTCATGCGTTTTACACCAATGTGACCAAGGCGGTAGTGCCACGAGTATGTGGGACTATCATTATTAACCTTACATATTTTGGTATTCACACTATGAATATGTGTAACATCACGTTCGAGATTCAACAAGAATAAACCATTGACCAGTGGGGCATGACCATAAAACATATCTCTCATATAAATAGAACAACCATTATTCTCATATTTAAATGAGTAGCCATCTCGCATTAAACGAGATCCAGATACAATGTTCATGCTCAAAGCTGGCACTAAATAACAATTATTGAGGTTTAAAACTAATCCCGTAGGTAAATGTAGAGGTAGCATGCCGACGGTGATCACATCGACCTTGGAACCATTCCCGACGCGCATCGTCACCTCGTCCTTCGCCAGTCTCCGCTTATTCCGTAGCTCCTATTTTGAGTTACAAATATGCGCAACCGCACCGATATCAAATACCCAGGAGCTACTACGAGTACTGGCAAGGTACACATCAATAACATGTATATCACATATACCTTTGGTGTTGCCGGCCTTCTCGTCCGCTAAGTACTTGGGGCAGTTCCGTTTCCCGTGACCATTTCCCTTGCAGTAAAAGCACTGAGTCTCGGGCTTGGGTCCATTGTTTGGCTTCTTCCCGACAACTAATTTACCGGGCGCGGCAACTCACTTGCCGTTCTTCTTGAAGTTCTTTTTACCCTTGCCTTTTTTGAAACTAGTGGTCTTATTCACCATCAACACTTGATGTTCCTTTTTTATTTCCACCTTTGCTGATTTCAGCATTGAATATAACTCAGCAATGGACTTCTCCATCCCCTGCATATTGTAGTTCATCACAAATCTCTTGTAGCTAGGTGGGAGCGACTGGAGGATCCTGTCAATGACCGAGTCATCTGGGAGATTAACTCCCACTAAGACAAACAATTGTGTAACCCGGACATAGTGAGTAGATGCTCACTGACATAACTGTTTTCCTCCATCTTACAACTGTAGAACTTGTCAGAGACTTCATATCTCTCGACCCGGGCATGAGCTTGGAAAACCATTTTCAGCTCTTGGAACATCTCATATGCTCCGTGCTACTCAAAACGCTTTTGGAGCCCCGGTTCTAAGCTGTAAAGCATGCCGCACTGAATCAGGGAGTAATCATCACTACACGATTGCCAGGCGTTCATAACGTCTTGAGTTGCTGGAAAAATGGGTGCTTCACCTAGCGGTGCTTCTAGGACATATGCTTTCTTGGCAACTATGAGGATGATTCTCAAGTTCCGGACCCAGTCCGTATAGTTGCTACCATCATCTTTTGGCTTGGTTTTCTCTAGGAACACGTTGAAGTTGAGGGAAAAATTAGCGTGGGCCATTTGATCTAGAAGACATATTGCAAAGATTTTTGACTATGTTCATGACAATTAAGTTCATATAATCAAATTATTTAATGAACTCCCACTTAGATAGATATCCTTCTAGTCATCTGAGCGATACATGATCCGAGTCAACTAGGTCGTGTCCGATCATCACGTGAGACGGACTAGTCATCATCGGTGAACATCTTCATGTTGATCGTATCTACTATACGACTCATGTTCGACCTTTCGGTCTCTTGTGTTCTGAGGCCATGTCTGTACATGTTAGGCTCGTCAAGTCAACCTAAGTGTTTTGCATGTATAAATCTGGCTTACGCCCGTTGTATGCGAACCTTAGAATCTATCACACCCGATCATCACGTGGTGCTTTGAAACAACGAACTTTCGCAACGGTGCACAGTTAGGGGGAACACTTTCTTGAAATTTTAAAGAGGGATCATCTTATTTATGCTACCGTCGTTCTAAGAAAATAAGATGTAAACATGACAAACATCACATGCAAATCATAAAGTGACATGATATGGCCAATATCATTTTGCGCCTTTGATCTTCATCTTCGAGGCACAACATGATCACCTTCGTCACCGGCATGACACCATGATCTCCATCATCGTGTCTTCATGAAGTTGTCTCGCCAACTATTACTTCTACTACTATGGCTAATGGTTAGCAATAAAGTAAAGTAATTACATGGTGTTTTCAATGACACGCAGGTCATACAATTAATTAAGACAACTCCTATGGCTCCTGCCAGTTGTCATACTCATCGACATGCAAGTCATGATTCCTATTACAAGAACATGATCAATCTCATACATCACATATATCATTCATCACATTCTTTTGGCCATATCACATCACATAGCATACCCTGCAAAAACAAGTTAGATGTCCTCTAATTGTTGTTGCATGTTTTACGTGGCTGCTATGGGTTTCTAGCAAGAACGTTTCTTACCTACGCAAAAGCCACAACGGTGATATGCCAATTGCTATTTACCCTTCATAAGGACCCTTTTCATCGAATCCGATCCGACTAAAGTGGGAGAGACAGGCACCCACTAGCCACCTTATACAACAAGTGCATGTCAGTCGGTGGAACCTGTCTCACGTAAGCGTACGTGTAAGGTCAGTCCAGGCCGCTTCATCCCACAATGCCGCAAAATCAAGATAAGACTAGTAATGGTAAGCATATTGAACAAACCAACACCCACAACTACTTGTGTTCTACTCGTGCATAGAATCTACGCAATAGACCTAGCTCATGATGCCACTGTTGGGGAACGTAGCAATAATTCAAAAATTTCTATGCATCACCAAGATCCATCTAGGAGATTCTAGCAACAAGAGAGAGAGGGGATGAGCATCTTCATACCTTTGAAGATCGCTAAGCGGAAACGTCACTAGAACGTGGATGAGGGAGTCATACTCGCGGCGATTCAAATCGCGAAAGATCCGATCTAATGCCAAACAGACGGCACCTCCGCATTCAACACACGTGCAGCCCGGGGACGTCTCCTCCTTCTTGGTCCAGCAAGGGAATAGGAGATGTTGAGGGAGAGCTTCGGCAGCACGACGGCGGTGGAGGAGCTTGCAGTTTGATACGTCCATTTTGCATCATGCTTTTATGACAATATTTATTGCATTATGGGCTATTATTTCACGTTATGTCACAATACTTATGGCTATTCTCTCTTATTTTACAAGGTTTATATAAAGAGGGAGAATGCCGGCAACTGGAATTCTGGGCTAGAAAAGGAGCAAATATTGGAGGCCTGTTCTATGCAACTCCAAAAGTCCTGAAACTCCACGGAATACCTTAAAATAAATAAAGAAAAATCATCGCCAAAGATGAAGGCCAGGGGGCCCACACCCTGCTCATGAGGGTGGGGGGCGCTCCCCCCCTGGGCGCGCCCCCTACCTCGTGGGCCCCCTGGTGGCTCTCCGACGCCAATCTTCTCCTATATGAAGTCTTTTGATGAGAAAAAAAATAAGAAGCAACCTTTCGGGACGAGACTCCGCCGCCACGAGGCAGAACCTTGGTGGAACCAATCTAGGGCTCCTGCAGAGCTGTTCTGCCGGGGACACTTCCCTCCGGGAGGGGGAAATCATCACCATCGTCATCACCAACGCTCCTCTTATCGGGAGAGGGCAATCTCCATCAACGTCTTCACTAGCACCATCTCATCTCCAAACCCTAGTTCATCTCTTGTATCCAATTCTTGTCTCCAAGTCCGGGATTTGTGCTAGTAGGTTGCTAGTAGTGTTGATTACTCCTTGTAGTTGATGCTAGTCGGTTTATTTGGTGGAAGATCATATGTTCAGATCCTTTATGCATATTATTACCCCTCTGATTATGAACATGAATATGCTTTGTGAGTAGTTACGTTTGTTCCTGAGGACAAGGGAGAAGTCTTGCTATTAGTAGTCATGTGAATTTGGTATTCTTTCGATATTTTGATGAGATGTATGTTGTCTAGCCTCTAGTGGTGTTATGTGAACGTCGACTACATAACACTTCACCATTATTTGGGCCTAGAGGATGGCATTGGGAAGTAATAAGTAGATGATGGGTTGCTAGAGTGACAGAAGCTTAAACCCTAGTTTATGCGTTGCTTCGTAAGGGGCTGATTTGGATCCATATGTTTTATGCTATGGTTAGGTTTACCTTAATACTTTTGTTGTAGTTGCGGATGCTTGCAATAGAGGTTAATCATAAGTGGGATGCTTCTCCAAGTAAGGGCAGTACCCAAGCACCGGTCCACCCACATATCAAATTATCAAAGTACCGAACGCGAATCATATGAACGTGATGAAAACTAGCTTGATGATATTCCCATGTGTCCTCGGAAGCGCTTTTCCTAATATAAGAGTTTGTCCAGGCTTGTCCTTTGCTACAAAAAGGATTGGGCCACCTTGCTGCACTTTATTTACTTTTGTTACTTGTTGCTCGTTACAATTTATCTTATCACAAAACTATCTGTTACCACCTATTTCAGTACCTACAGAGAATACCTTGCTGAAAACTGCTTATCATTTCCTTCTGCTCCTCGTTGGATTCGACACTCTTACTTATCAAAAGGACTACGATAGATCCCCTATACTTGTGGGTCATCACAGTTCTCCGGCAGGGCTGCGCCAGGGGAAAGGGTGCTGCAGCCCTCCCACCTCCCCTCTATTTATAGTTGCAAGGGAGAGGGGGGCCGGCCCCCTCCAGATGGATCTACAGGGGCGGCGGCCAAGGGGGGAGGCTTGCCTCCCAAGCCAAGGGAGGCGCCCCCTTTAGGGTTTCCCCCCAACCCTAGGCGCATGGGCCCTAGGGGGGTTGGCACCCAGCCCACTTAGGGGCTTGTTCCCCTCCATATTCAGCCCATAGGGCCCTCTGGGGCAGGTGGACCCTCCCGGTGGACCCCCGGAACCCTTCTGGTGGTCCCGGTACAATACTGATAAACCCCCGAACACATCCGGTGACCGAATAAGGACTTCCCATATATAAATATTTGTCTTCGGACCATTTCGAAACTCCTCGTGACATCCGGGATCTCATCTGGGACTCCGAACAACATTCGATAACTGCATACTATTTCCCATAACAATCTAGCGTCACTAAACCTTAAGTGCGTAGACCCTACGGGTTCGGGAACCATGCAGACATGACCGAGACAGCTCTCCGGCCAATAACCAACAGCGGGATCTAGATACCCATATTTTTTTGACCTGAAAACAGTAGGAGAGTCCCCTACTGTGTAATTAAATTAAAGAATGAATGAATTTACATATGTTTTGTACATGGCATCCCCTTTGGGGATGGGGGGAGGAGGAGATCAAAGAAGAGCTACAAAGGTGTTGAGAAATGAAATGTGTTTCTCTCCAACCCTATGAATTAGGAGCGAGGGGTCCTCTTTTAGCCTAGATGTCCATGATATTTTCGTGGGTGGTATTCTCTTGAAAACCTTATTATTTCGCTCCTTCCAGATGCTCCATGCAGCTTGTAGGAATATTGCCATAAACATTGGCTTATTCCATGCATCTTTGGCTGTGCTTATCCAATCTAATCGTGAACCTTGAGCGCTCCAACTTATGTCAATATCGGACCAGCAGTCTTTGCTGAATGCACAACCAAAGAAGAGATGTTCAAGCGTTTCTTCCACGTTAGAGTCACAGAGGGGGCAAGTATAGTCATTTCCAATGTTGTAGTGTCTTCGTTTCAGCATGTTTCTGGTGTTGAGTCTGTCAGATACGAGAAGCCACCCAAAGACCTTTATTTTCATTGTGACTTTAGATTTCCAAAGCCATGTATAAGCTTGATGGGCTCGGACCTCCCTGAAGAAAAAGTTGTAATATTTGTTGGCCGAGAACGTTTGTGTCGTCCAAGTGCAGATCCAGCTGTCATTCCCCGAGAGGCTATCGTTTAGTTGGATATCACGTACGAGGTTCTGAATATCTCGGGTCTCTGCATGCGCTTGAACTGAGAGCGGCAGGTGAAACATTTCATGTAGAGTCGTGGCGCCCAAGAAGTCTCTAACAGAAATATCCTCCTGTGAGGCGAAGGAGAAAGCCCGCGGGTGTGTCTTAGCAAGTATACCATCCGTCCAATGATCTTTCCAAAATAGTATGTCCTTTCCCGTGTGCACTTGGGATTTGGTAATCCCTCGGTAGATGGGCATTAATCTCGTGACATCCCGCCACCAAAAGGATCCGCACGGATCAGCAGCATGGGGGATCTTGTTGGTATAGTACGTGTTCCATATGAGGTCCACCCAAGGCAAGTCCCGTCTGTTATAGAATTTGTGGAGGAATTTTAACAGGAGTGCATCACTTTGTACCTTGAGGTTAATGACTCCGAGACCGCCCGAAACCTTGGGTTGGCAGACCATATCCCAAGCCGCCAGTGAGTTACAAGAATCACCATTCTCCGTTTTTTTGGTCCATAAGCATTTCCGTCTGATTTTGTCCAGAAGTTCAATAATGCTCGCAGGCAACTTGAGGGTGCAAAGAGCTAAGATGATTAGGGAGGTGATGACCGAGTTGAGAAGAGGCAATTTTCCTCCATAGGAGATCATGTTGAGGGTAGCCGAAAGCCTGCGTTCCACCCGACAGACAAGGGGGAAAAGATTTAGCACAGTTGGCCTGGTCGTTCCCATAGGCAAACCGAGATATGTGAAGGGCATCTTGCCCACCACACACCCGAAGATGTAAGCAATGCAGTTATACGTGTCCTCATGACAATTTATTGGTATCAAAGTCGACTTGTGAAAGTTTATTTTGAGGCCGATAGATGTTGCATAGTCCGAGAGAATGTCTTTAATGATCACTGCTTGCGATGTGCAGGCTGGCATGGCTAGGATAGTGTCGTCAGCGTATTGAATGACTGGGTAATCCGTTTGATTGGTCGAGGGGAATGGCAGTTGAAGTGTTCCTCTAGTGAAGGCGTCATTAATTGTTGCTTGTAAAAGATCAGCCGCCAAAACAAACACTAGAGGAGAAAAGGGATCACCTTGTCGGACTCCGCATTTACAATGGAATTGTCGCCCGGGTACACCATTTAAGAGGACCACTGATTTACCAGATCCGAAGATGCATTGAACCCAGCCTAGCCATTTGTTATTAAATCCCATATTCTTCATTATGGTCAACATGGTCGCATGATCAATAGTGTCGAATGCCTTGGCAAAATCAAGCTTGAGTAGCACAATTTCTTTCTTAGAGGCCTGGCATTGGTAGATGTATTCAAATGCCCAAGCGAGGCAATCTTGGATGGTGCGCCCTTTGAGGAATCCATATTGGTTTTGATGGATAATACGCAGAATCACTCTTTGTAGGCGGTTGGCAAGTATCTTGGTTATGACTTTAAGGCAACAATTTAAAAGAGTGATCGGTCTATAATCATTGACTGAAGTTGGGGCATTATTTTTGGGGATCAAAGTGATACCCATGTTGGCTCCCACATGTTCCACGATGATCTCATCGGATGAACCACGATGCCGGGGATTCAATCAATCCCGTATACAATTCCCTTTGTCAATCGGTATGTTACTTGCCCGAGATTCGATCGTCGGTATCCCAATACCTCGTTCAATCTCGTTACCGGCAAGTCACTTTACTCATTCCGTAATGCATGATCCTGTGACTAACTGCTTAGTCACATTGAGCTCATTATGATGATGCATTACTGAGTGGGCCCAGAGATACCTCTCCGTCATACGGAGTGACAAATCCCAGTCTCGATTCATGCCAACCCAACAGACACTTTCGGAGATACATGTAGTGTACCTTTATAGCCACCCAGTTACTTGTGACGTTTAGTACACCCAAAGCATTCCTACGGTATCTGGGAGTTGCACAATCTCATGGTCTAATGAAATGATACTTGACATTAGAAAAGCTTTTAGCAAACGAACTACACGATCTTGGTCTATGCTTAGGATTGGGTCTTGTCCATCACATCATTCTCCTAATGATGTGATCCCGTTATCAATGACATCTAATGTCCATGGTCAGGAGACCATAACCATCTATTGATCAATGAGCCAGTCAACTAGAGGCTCACTAGGGACATGTTGTGGTCTATGTATTCACACATGTATTACGGTTTTTGGTCAATACAATTATAGCATGAACAGTAGACAATTATCATGAACAAGGAAATATAATAATAACCATTTTATTATTGCCTCTAGGGCATATTTCCAACAGTGCTCACACAGTGGGCGGCGCATCAGGGCGGGCAGGGGCAGGGCTGTCGTCGAGGAAGAGGGCGTCTGCGGCGGCGAGGTTGAGCAGCCTGACAGCATTGGTGGCGGCAGCGACGGCGACGGCGAGCAGCCTGACGGTGCCGGTGGCGGCAGCGATGGCAAGGTGGCACAGGGGCGCGGGCAGCAACAGCGACAAGGAGGACCAGGGGGCTTTGGGGAGAAGAAGATGGATTTGGTCGAAACTGCTAAGTGGTTTCTTATATACCGAGGGCATTGGTACCGGTTCGTGGCACCAACCGGTACCAATGCCCCCCTTTAGTACCGGTTGGTTCCACCAACCGGTACTAAAGGTCTCTTTTCAACAGCCCAAAAGGCGGGAAACAGAGACCTTTGGTACCCATTGGTGGCACCAACCTGTACTAAAGGGGGGCATTGGTACCGGCTGGTGCCACGAACCAGTACCAATGCCCTCCTTTGGTACTGGTTGGTGCCACCAACCAGGACCAAAGGCCTGGTGATGCCTGATATGTCTCCAACATATTTCTCAATGAACTTTCTTTAGCCATGTTATTTTGAGAAGACATGATTGCTTTGTTTAGTATGCTTGGAGTATTACTATTTCTTTTGTCAATATGAACTTTTATTTTGAATCATTTGGATCTGAACATTCCTGCCACAATAAAGAAAATTACATTGAGAAATATGCTAGGTAGCATTCAACATCAAAAATTCTGTTTTTATCATTTACCTACTCGAGGACGAGCAGGAATTAAGTTTCGGGATGCTTGATACGTCTCCAACGTATCTATAATTTTTGATTGTTCCATGCTATTATATTACCCCTTTTGGATGTTTATGGGCTTTATTTTACACATTTATATCATTTTTGGTAATAACCTACTAACCGGAGGCCGAACCCGTATTGCTGATTTTTTTGCCTATTTCAGTATTTCGAAGAAAAGGAATATCAAACGGAGTCCAAACGGAATGAAACCTTCGGGAGCATGATTTTTGGAACGAACGTGATCCAGAGAACTTGGAGTGCAAGCCAAGAAGCGATTGAGGCGGCCAGGAGATAGGAGGGCGCGCCCACCCCTACAGGGCACGCCCCCTGTCTCCTGGGCCCCTTGGGCGGCCACCGACATACTTCTTCCTCCTATATATACGCACGTACCCCGAAAACATCCAGGGAGCCAACGAAAAACAATTTCCACCGCTGTAACCTTCTATATCCGTGAGATCCCATCTTGGAGCCTTCGTCGGCGCTCCGCCGGAGGGGGAATCGACCACGGAGGGCTTCTACATCAACACCATAGCCCCTCCGATGAGTTGTGAGTAGTTTAGCACAGACATTCGGCTCCATAGTTATTAGCTAGATGACTTCTTCTCTCTTTTTGGATCTCAATACCATGTTCTCCCCCTCTCTTATGGAGATCTATTCGATGTAAACTCTTTTTGCGTGTGTTTGTCGAGATTCGATGAATTGTGGGTTTATGATCAAGTTTATCTATGAGAAATATTTGAATCTCCTCTGAATTCTTTTATGTATGATTGAGTTATCTTTGCAAGTCTCTTTGAATTATCAGTTTGGTTTGGCCTACTAGATTGATCTTTCTTGCCATGGGAGAAGTGCTTAGCTTTGGGTTCAATCTTGCGGTGTCCTTACCCAGTGACAGCAGGGGTTGCAAGGCACATATTGTATTGTTGCCATCGAGGATAAAAAGATGGGGTTTATATCATATTGCTTGAGTTTATCCCTCTACATCATGTCATCTTTCTTAATGCGTTACTCTGTTCTTATGAACTTAATACTCTAGATGCAAGCTGGATAGCGGTCGATGTGTGGAGTAAGAGTAGTAGATGCAGGCAGGAGTCGGTCTACTTGTCACGGACGTGATGCCTATATACATGATCATGCCTAGATAATCTCATAATTATTTGCTTTTCTATATATTGCTCGATAGTAATTTGTTCACCCATCGTAATACTTATGCTATCTTGAGAGAAGCCACTAGTGAAACCTATGGCCCCCGGGTCTATCTTTTATCATATAAGCTTTTAATATACTTTTATTTGCATCTTTAGTTTTCGCATCTATATTATAAAATACCAAAAATATATTTATCTTATCATACTATCTCTATCAGATCTCACTTTCGCAAGTGGCCTTGAAGGGATTGACAACCCCTTTATTGCGTTGGTTGTGAGTTCTTTGTTTGTTTGTGTAGGTGCGTGGTACTTTTGAGGAGCCTCCTACTGGATTGATACCTTGGTTCTCAAAAACTAAGGGAAATACTTATGCTACTATTGCTGCATCACCCTTTCCTCTTCAAGGAAAACCAACGCAAGCTCAAGATGTAGCAGTAAGGATTTCTGGCGCCGTTGTCGGGGAGGCTTCCACCAAGTCAAGTCAAGATTCGACCTCCCGCCAACGTGCGATTCCTGGCTCCGTTGCCGGGGAGGTCTTCGCTCAAGTCAAGACATACCAAGTACCCATCACAAACTCATCTCCCTCGCATTTACATTATTTGCCATTTGCCTCTCGTTTTTCTCTCCCCCACTTCACCCTTGCCATTTTATTCGCCCTCTCTTTCCCAATCTTCTCCTCTCTCTTTTTCGCTTGCCTTTTTCTGTTTGCTTGTGTGTTGGATTACTTGTTGCCATGGCGCAAGATAATACCAAATTGTGTGATTTCTCCAATACCAATAATAATGATTTCCTTAGTACTCCGATTGCTCCTCTTAATGATGTTGAGTCTTGTGAAATTAATACTGCTTTGCTGAATCTTGTTATGAAAGATCAATTCGCCGGCCTTCCTAGTGAAGATGCCGCTACTCATCTAAACAACTTTGTTGATTTGTGTGATTTGCAAAAGAAGAAAGATATGGATAACGATATTGTTAAATTGAAGTTATTTTCGTTTTCACTTAGAGATCGTTCTAAAGTTTGGTTTTCGTCTTTGCCTAAAAATAGTATTGATTCTTGGAACAAGTGCAAAGACGCTTTTATCTCTAAGTATTTTCCTCCCGCTAAGGTTATCACTCTTAGGAACAATATTATGAATTTTAAACAACTTGATCATGAGCATGTTTCCAATCTTGGGAAAGAATGAAATTGATGATTCGCAATTGCCCTACTCATGGTTTGAATTTATGAATGATCATACAAAATTTTTATGCCAGTTTGAACTTTGCTTCTAGAAATCTTTTAGATTCGGCCACGGGAGGCATGTTTATGGAAATCACGTTAGGAGATGCTACAAAACTTCTTGATAATATTATGGCTAATTATTCTCAATGGCACACTGAAAGATCTTCTAGTAAAAAAGTGCATGCTATAGAAGAAATCAATGTTTTGAGTGGAAAGATGGATGAACTTATGAAATTATTTGCTACTAAAAATACTCCTCTTGATCCCAATGATATGCCTTTGTCTACTTTGATTGAGAATAATAATGAATCTATGGACGTGAATTTTGTTGGTAGGAATAGTTTTGGAAACAATGCTTATAGAGGAAACTTTAATTCTAGACCGTTCCCTAGTAATTCCTCTAATTGTTATGGAAATTCCTACAATAATTCTTATGGTAATTTTAACAAGATGCCCTCTGATTTTGAGATTAGTGTGAAATAATTTATGATTTCTCAAAAGAATTTTAATGCTTTGCTTGAAGAAAAATTGGTCAAAGTTGATGATTTGGCTAGGAACGTTGATAGACTTTCGCTTGATGTTGACTCTCTTAAACTTAGATCTACTCCTCCTAAGCATGATATCAATGAGTCTCTCAAAGCCATGAGAATTTCCATTGACGAGTGCAAGGAAAGAACCGCTAGATTGCATGCTAAGAAAGATTGCTTTGTAAAGGCGTGCTCTTCTAGTCTCCATGAAAGTAATGATGAAGATCTTAAAGTTATTGATGTGTATCCTATTAGATCTTTGTTTTGCAATATGAATCTTAATAATAATGGGACTGTAATTGAGTCAACTTTAGTTAGAAGGCGTCCCAATAATTCGGAGTTTTTAGATCTTGATGCTAAATTTGGTAAAAGTGGGATTGGAGAGGTCATGACTTTAAATAGCATTGAACCCACTATCTCGGATTTCAAGGAATTTAATTATGATAATTGTTCTTTAGAAGGTTGTATTTCCTTGTTGCAATCCGTTGTTAATTCTCCTCATGCTTATAGTTAAAATAAAGCTTTTACCAAACATATCGTTGATGCCTTGATGCAATCTTATGATGAAAAACTTAATTTGGAAGTTTCTATACCTAGAAAACTTAATGATGAGTGGGAACCTACTATAAAGATTAAAATTAAAGATCATGAGTGTTTTGCTTTGTGTGATTTGGGTGCTAGTGTTTCCACGATTCCGAAAACTTTATGTGATATTCTAAGTTTCCATGATCTTGATGATTACTCTTTAAACTTGCACCTTGCGGATTCCACCATTAAAAAGCCAATGGGAAGGATCGATGATGTTCTCATTGTCGCAAATAGAATTTGGTGCCCGCAGATTTTATTGTTCTTGATATAGATTGCAATCTTTCTTGCCCTATTATTCTTGGTAGACATTTTCTTAGAACGATTGTCGCGATTATTGATATGAAGGAAGGGAATATTAGATTCCAATTTCCATTAAGGAAAGGCATGGAGCACTTTCCAAGAAAGAAAGTCAAATTACCTTATGAATCTATCATGCGAGCTAATTATGAGTTGAGTGCCAAAGATGGCACTACTTAGATATATCTTCGCTTTTATGCCTAGCTAGGGGCGTTAAACGATAGCGCTAGTTGGGAGGCAACCCTATTCTATTTGTGTTTTTTGTTTTTGTTTCTGTTTAGTAATAAATTTTGCATCTACCTTCTGTTTTAGATGTGTTTTTATGTTTTAGTTAGTGTTTGTGCCAAGTAGAACCTATAGGATAACCTATGATGATAGTTGATTTGATTCTGCTGAAAAACAGAAACTTTGCGCGCACGAATTTAGTTTTGTTAAATTACAGAAACGTGCTTTTGCGTTGATTCATTTTGCTGCTGATCAATAGACAAATTTTCCAGGACTTCCTATTTTGGTAGGATTTTTAGAGTTTCAGAAGTTTGCGTTAGTTACAGATTGCTACAGACTGTTCTGTTTTTGACAGATTCTGTTTTTCGTGTGTTGTTTGCTTATTTTGATGCATCTATGGCTAGTAAAATAGTTTATGAACCATAGAGAACTTGGAATACAGTAGGTTTAACACAATTATAAATAAATAATGAGTTCATTACAGTACCTTATGTGGTGGTTTTGTTTTCTTTCACTAACAGAGCTTATGAGATTTCCTGTTGTGTTTTGTGTTGTGAAGTTTTCAAGTTTTGGGTAAAGATTTGATGGACTATGGAATAAGGAGTGGCAAAAGCCTAAGCTTGGGGATGCTCATGGCACCCCAAGATATTCAAGAATAGCCAAAAGCCTAAGCTTGGGGATGCCCCGGGAAGGCATCCCCTCTTTCGTCTTCGTTCATTGGTAACTTTACTTGGAGCTATATTTTTATTCACCACATGATATGTGTTTTGCTTGGAGCGTCGTGTATGATATTAGTCTTTGCTTTTTAGTTTACCACAATCATCCTTGCTGCACATACCTTTTGGGAGAAGCCTCTTGATTGAAATTTATTAGAATACTCTATGTGCCTCACTTATATCTTTTGAGCTAGATAGTTTTTGCTCTATGTACTTCACTTATATCTTTTAGAGCACGGCGGTGGCTTACTTTTGTAGAAATTGCTAGTCTCTCATGCTTCACTTATATTATTTTGATATTCTTTTAGAACAGCATGGTATTTGCTTTGGTTATGAAATTGGTCCTAGAATGGTAGGCATCCAAGTTGGGTATAATAAAAACTATCATAGAAAGTGAATTGGATGCTATGATCAATTTGATACTTGATAATTGTTTTGAGATATGGAGGTAGTGATATTAAAGTCATGCTAGTTGGGTGATTATGAATTTAAAGAATGCTTGTGTTGAAGTTAGCAAGTCCCGTAGCATGCACGTATGGTTCAAGTTGTGTAACAAATTTGAAACATGAAGTGTACTTGGTGCAAAGCCATTTCTCCCAACAAACCCGGCGACTTTAACCCCTCTTATGTGTTGTGTCATGCTAGTGATGGGCATGTTTATGCTAAATTTGTTGGTTATTCTTATGAGTACATTGAATGGTCTATTTGGGTTCCTAAGACCCTTGTTACTAACATCAAAGGACCCATTACTCAATGGGTACCTAAAACCAAGCATTTATATCTTGTAGGTGTTTGCTTCCGGTGGGGGATCATGGTTGCTCGATAGTGGAGCAACAAATCATATGACCGGGAGCAAGGACTTGGTGGTGGACATGCACAAGATCCCATCTATGCCCACCAATGTCGAATGGGGTGATGCCTCACATTCTAAGGTATTGGGTCTTGGCAAGGTTGTCATTTCTCATGATCTAACAATCGAGAAAGTCATGCTTGTCGAGTCCCTTGCATTCAATTTACTTTCCGTTCGTCAACTCGCACTCATGGGCTTTGCCACCTTCTTTGATATTGATACCGTGGCCCTCTTGTGGAGCAAGACTCTTAAAGTAGCCTTTGTTGGGCATGTCGAGAACGGTCTCTATGTGATTAACTCTTCGGAGCAACCCACTAAGACCGCGACATGCCTAATGGCTAAAGTTGATGTGGGATGGCTTTAGCATCACCGTTTAGCCCATGTCAATATGAGATCTTTGCAAAGTCTTCTCAAGGGGGACCATGTTCATGGACTAACGAATGTTAGTTTTGCCAAAGATCGTGTTTGCAGTGCTTGTATCGAAGGAAAGCTTCATGAGACGGCTCACCCTCCCACGACTATCATCTACTCGAAGAGACCCTTGGAGCTCCTGCACATGGACCTCTTCGGGCCTCCATCCTTTGATAGTCTTGGGGGTAGAAAGTATTGCTTGGTAATTGTGGATGATTATTCAAGATACACTTGGGTATACTTCTTCAAGACGAAGAGTGAGACTCAACAAACCGTCATCGACTTTGCAAATGAAGCTCAACGTCAACATAATGCAAAGATCCTGACAATAAGAAGTGACAACGGCACCGAGTTCAAGAACTACACCTTGGATGAGTTTCTTAGTGATGAAGGGATCAAGCATCAATATTCTGCACCATATACCCCTTAACAAAATGGTGTTGCTGAGAGGAAGAACCGGACGTTGATGGATGCGGCAAGGACCATGATGGCGGAGTTCAAGTCTCCATACAACTTTTGGGCCGAAGCCATCAACACTGCATGTCATGCATCCAATCGGCTCTATCTCCGCAAAGGCTTGAACAAGACTCCGTATGAGATACTCACCGGGAACAAGCCCAATCTCAAGTACTTCCGGGTGTTCGGGTGTAAGTGTTTCATTCTCAAGAAAGGTGTTAGTTTGTCTAAATTCGAGGCTAGAGCTCATGAGGGCATATTTGTTGGTTATGCTACAAACTCTCATGCTTACCGTGTTCTCAACAAGTCCAACGGACTCATTGAGGAGACGTGTAACATAGAGTTTGACGAAAATAACGGCTCCCAAGTGGAGCAAAGTGGTACTTGTGATGTAGGTGATGAAATTCCTCCCCAAGCCATAAGAAGAATGGGTATTGGTCATATCCTACCCATTGAGGAACCCCTTGTGGCCGAAGGAGAAGGACAATGCTCCACTTCAGTGGAGCCTTCACCTACTCAAGACCCACACGCTTCCGAAGAACAAAGTGAAGGCCCTCAACCTCGGGAACAAGACCAAGGGCAAGATCAATATCAAGATGGTGGTGAACCTCCACATGATACCCAAGGTCAAGTTCTTCCCCTCGAGCAAGTTCAAGATCATGAGCAAGCTCAAGATCAAGAACAAGCTCATGACGACGCTCAAGATGATCAAGTGAACCCTCCTCCTTCGACATCCGAGGAGGAATTGGAGCGTCGTGCCACGAAGATTGATTCCAAACTCACCACCAAAGGTCATCTCATGGAGAATGTGGTTGGAAGCCTAATAAAGGGGGTAAGCACTCGTAGAAAATTAGCAAACTATTGTGAACATCACGCGTTTGTCTCTTGTGTTGAACCCCATAAGGTCTATGAGGCTCTCGAAGACTCAGATTGGCTCAATGCCATGCATGAAGAACTCAACAACTTCGAGTACAACAAGGTGTGGAGGTTGGTGCCAAGGACCTCGGGGAACCATAACATCATTGGAACCAAGTGGATCTTCAAGAACAAGCAAGATGCTCATGGGAACATCATTCGCAACAAGGCAAGATTGGTAGCACAAGGCTACTCCCAAGTCGAGGGTATCGACTACGGTGAAACCTTTGCTCCCGTTGATCGCCTTGAATCCATTCGTTTGTTGATTGCTTATGCTTCCCATCACAACTTTAAGTTGCAACAAATGGATGTGAAAAGTGCTTTTCTTAATGGTCCTATTAATGAGTTGGTCTATGTCAATCAACCCCCCGGGTTCGAGGATCCCTTCTTACCGGATCATGTATATCAACTCGATAAGGCACTCTATGGCCTTAAACAAGCCCCACGAGCGTGGTATGACCACCTTACCGAGTTGTTACAAGATCGTGGATTTGAAGTAGGGCTAATCGATCCCACTCTTTTTACTAAGAAGGTCAAAGGGGAGTTGTTTGTATGCCAACTATATGTGGATGACATTATCTTTGGTTCCCCTAACAAAGCTTTCAATGAAGAATTTGCCGCTCTCATGACCTCTAAGTTCAAGATGTCTTCAATGGGAGAGTTGAAGTTCTTCCTTGGTTTTGATATCAAACAAAGAAGAGAAGGTGCCTTCATCAACCAAGCCAAATACACTCAAGACATGCTCAAGAGATTCAAGCTAAGTGATGTCAAGCCGGCCTCTACTCCAATGCCCACCGAGTGCCAACTTGACATTGATCCCAATGGTAAAGCAGTGGATCAAAAGGTATATCGCTCCATGATTGGCTCCTTGCTTTACCTTTGTGCATCTAGACCGGATATCATGTTGAGTGTGGGGATGTGTGCACGGTTTCAAGCCGCACTAAAGGAAAGTCACTATGTGGCGGTCAAGCGAATCTTTCGATATTTGGCTCATACCACAAACTTTGGCTTATGGTACCCAAGAGGGGAAAACTTCAAGCTTGAAGGATTTACGGATTCCAATTGGGTGGGAGACAAAGTGGATAGGAAGTCCACTTCCGGAGGGTGCCAGTTTCTTGGGTGCTCTTTGGTGAGTTGGTCTTCCAAAAAGCAAAGTTGTGTATCTCTCTCGTCCACCGAGGCTGAATATGTGGCGGACGGTAGTTTTTGTGCACAACTTTTATGGATGAGGCAAACATTAAAGGAATACGGTGTCATTTGTGACAAAGTGCCTCTTTGGTGTGACAACAAAACTGCCATCAAGATTTCTCTCAACCCGGTGCAACACTTCAATACGAAGCATATTGAGATTCGGTATCATTTCATCCGGGATCACATTAGGAGAGGGGAGATCGAGCTTAAGTATGTCAACACTCATGATAACCTTGCAGATATTTTCACGAAGCCCTTGGATGAAGCAAGATTTCGCGAGTTAAGGCATGAGCTAAATATCATTGATTCGAGCAATGTGACTTGAACCCTTGCACACCCCACCTCACTCAACTTGTTGTCTAGCTTAGATGTAGGCATGGACATAGGGGGAGTGTTGTTCTCTCAATGAACTCTCCCTCCCCCCATTATGCATAAATCGATCAACTCTTTCACATTAGCCATTTTTGATGGTCCTTGTGCTTCAAAGACGAGTTTTGGTCATGGGCCCAAGGATAATTCTTCGCGGTGCCATACCAATTGACTCAAACATAGGTGGATCCGGCCACCGCCCTCTCCTGAGAGAGGCCAGAGCTCGCTCTGTTTCGTGTGGTTGTTTTTGTTTGAGTGGTTTCTGGTCCGTTGTTTGTGTGTGTGTTGCTTGGTTGGTCTTCTCCTTCTCTTGGCTTTGCTTTCGTTTTTTCCTGGAGCGTTAGCCGTTGGTTTAGAAGCCGTGTGGTTGCTGAAGCGGTACTACCGCTGGTGGCGAGCGGTACTATCGCTCCAAGCGGTACTACCGCCCTCCAGCGCGGTACTACCGCTGTGAGGCGCGGGCAGGGGGTTATATCGGGGGCAGGGGGAGTTTCTTCTCCCCCATACCCATTCGCTCGCCCCCTCGCTCTGTTCCTCTCTCTTCAGTAACTGGCGCCGCGGGAGGGCTCCGGCGGATCTCCCTCTCCTGGGCGCTCCTCTCCATTTCCTTTGGTGGAGTCAATCCCCACCTTGTCCTCTTGCCATGGATGTCGGTATTGCCCCCGTTCCCTTTTTCCTTTTGTCTAGATTTCCAATCTAGCTTCTTTGGGGTAATAGCAGTTGCATCTCTAGATTTTTGGCCAGATCTAGGCTTGAGTAGGATGGAGAATGCTTCTAGACAGTTTGGATTAGTGTTTGGTTGGAGTATTTTTGAATTTGGTAGGACGATAGTACCGGATCTGATCACGGAAGTAGGAAACTACTGTTTCCCCGCCTCGAGCGGTACTACCGCTCTCTCCAGAGCGGTACTACCGCTGAATGGTCACGGTACTACCGCCCCTCTACCAGTTTCCATCATACTCCTACCTCTCAGTGATCCTTTTTGCTCATGTTTTGTGGCTTACGCTCGCTCTTTCTGGTTGTTTGCGTGTTTGTGTGTGTAGTTCCAGGTGATGAGGTTCCTGAGCATCAGGCTCGTCGTGTCAACCCCGGTCGTGCCTCGTCCAAGCGCTACCGCACCACTGAGCCTGCCGGAGGATCTTCTAGTGCTCCACCTCCACCTCAACTCCAGAAGAAGCCTGGGGTCAAGCCAAAGCCAGGCAAAATCGTGCCAGAAATGTCGCCCAAGGAGTTCTGGGCAAGGCGCCGCCGCAACCCGTATGAGGAAGACCAAGATCCCACTTTGGTCAACCGTTCGTTCTGGAACAGGTTCCATTTTGCCATCTTCTTTAATGTTCTTAAAGCCAAGAAGAATCTCTATGTCAACGTGCACTCCATCGACACCGACCATATGGAGAAAGATCCTGAATACTTTGGTGAAGCTCTTCAGATGAGCACTCAACTGAACATTCTTGGAATCATGCAATTCAACAAGGACTATGATGCTGATATTGTGGCCCAATTTTATGCCACGATTCACCTTGGGACTGATGAGGACAGGACACTGACTTGGATGACCAATGGCAAGTTGCTTTCAGTCAAGTGGAAAGCTTTCATGGAGCTCATTGGGGTGCAAGATCTAGGACTTGAGTCTTCTGTCGGTTTTCGCACCCACCGCCGCACCAATGCCACTCACAAGCAAGCTCTGTGGCCCTACTGCACTTTGAAGATCAACCCTGAGACGAAGAAGGAAACCTATGAGCTGCCTGCCTATCTGGATATCCTTCACCGTATCTTCAGAGAGACTCTTTTCCCTCGTATCGGGAATCTGGACCAGGTTCACTCCTATCTCGTGGACATGCTTCTCTTTTGCCAGCGTGAGAAGGGATAGAACACCAGAGAGTCCTTGGATATCTCTCATGTTATGTGGTCTGAGCTGCTATCTGCTATCTCCGAGCGCAAGTGCCCGATTTATGGTCTGTTCATCATGCTGCTCATTGAGAAGGCCTGGGATCGTGTCTATCCCAAGGTGTTACTGGAGACTGGAGAGTTGGTCTCTCACGATGTCAAGCGTCTGAGGAAGAAGGATAACTGGGGCACTCAGACCCCTAGGACTGGAGTTCCTTCGTCTGCTTCTGCCATGGAGACCGAGGAGGAGACTGGGGCTGAGGATGATGATGATGACTACGTGCCTTCTGAGGCAGAGCCCTCTTGGGCAAAGAAGCTCAAGCTCAAGATGAAGAAGCTGTTCTGCATGGAGTCTCACAGTCAGTACATGACTCATGTGGCTGAGAAGAAGGCCCGAGGTCGCCATAAGGAGCTCATGCGACAGATGGGTGCTACTGTGATCAGTGGTTCTGAGGATCAGCTTACTGAGGAGGAGGAGTTGATTCAGCAGCACTGCCCGTGGACCGATTCTGATGCCGAGCACTTCCAGACCGACGATGGTGGCGCAGATGATCCCACTGAGCTCTGATGTGTGTGTTCCTTGTTTGCTCTCACCTGGAGCCGTAGCAACACTCCCTCTCCTTTTTGGTGTCTCGATGCCAAAGGGGGAGAGAGTTTAGGGATTTGTGCTTTTGTGTCTTCCGTCTTCTGTGTTTGTGTTTTCCTCGCTTCTGCTTTGTTTGGTTTGTGTCAGTGAGACCTAAGCCCGAGTCGTATGGTGTGAGACATATGCTACCTTATCTTTCCAGTATCTTTATCTATGTCACTATCTAGCTTATGAGTTGCAATGCTTATCCTGTTAAGTTAACTTATGAGATGCATGCTTATCCTGTTAAGTTATCTTTGCTACTCTCTTTTACCCCACTTAGGTGGTTGGTCTCTAAAATGTAGGGGGAGCGTTGAACCTAGTTTGTGTGCCGTGCAGTCCAAAGCACTTATCGAGATAGCACACATCTAGGGGGAGCACATCTACATTTTAGGACGCTGGGGTTTTTGCGCTTGTTCTATATCTCTCGTATTGTGCAAATCCCGTATTGTCATCAATCCACCAAAAAGGGGGAGATTGTAAGGGCATATTTATCCCCAAGATGTTTTGGTGATTGATGACAATGCTTGTGCGGACTAATCGAGTGCGTTCAGTTCTTTCAGAGATTCATCCTTTGGCACGAGACGATTATCTCCCCTCGGTGTTTTATTCAAGACGGTGTAGCTCCTTCGTTTCGTTGTTGGTGGACTAGTTTCGTAGGAGTCACCGTACTATCAAGAGGGGATCCGTTTTGGTAAGACTAGGGTGGAATCAACACGTACACATCCATATCACACCCGTCGTTTTCTTTCCGCTTCATTGGAGCTGCCTTTTCCCCCTTAGTATGCTTTGCTCTGCCCTAGCGGTAGTACCGCGATCCACAGTGGTAGTACCGCCGAAGCACCACAGCGGTAGTACCCCTCCAAGAGCGGTAGTACCGCTCCAAGCGGTAGTACCGCTCTCCGAATGGTAGTACCGCTTGGGGTCTTCGGCCGTAGTACCACAGTGCTTCCGGGCTACTGCCGCCTCGATTCGAGAACGAAGTTTTTCGTGTCGGGTTTTGCGGTACTAAGGGCGGTAGTAGTGGCGGTAGTACCGCTCCAAGCGGTAGTACCGCGCCTACCCCCACGGTAGTACCGCCCTGGGGTCAGGGCCCTGTCAGCGCGGCAGTACCGCTAGGTATGAGCGATAGTACCGCCCTGAGCGGTAGTACCGCCCTTCCCTAGCGGTAGTACCGCTCTGTGCGGGGGTGCTTAGTGGAATAACGGTTGGATTGATTCCCCCACTATATAAAGGGGTCTTCTTTCCCAAAGTTGACTCACCTCTTTCCCCCAAAGCTCCATTGTTGCTCCAAGCTCCATTTTCGCCCGATCTCTCTCCCTAGCCAATCAAACTTGTTGGTTTGCTCGGGATTGGTTGAGAAGGCCCAGATCTACACTTCCACAAGAGAAATTTGATTCCCCCGCTTATCCCTAGCGATCTTGTTACTCTTGGGTGTTGAGCACCCTAGACGGTTGAGGTCACCTCGAAGCCATACTCCATTGTGGTGAAGCATCATGGTGTTGTTGGGAGCCTCCAAGTGTTGTGGAGATAGCCCCAATCTTGTTTGTAAAGGTCCGGTTGCCCCCTTAAAGGGCACCAATAGTGGAATCACGGCATCTCGCATTGTGTGAGGGCGTGAGGAGATTACGGTGGCCCTAGTGGCTTCTTGGGGAGCATTGTGCCTCCACGCCGCTCTAACGGAGACGTACTTCCCCTTAAAAGGAAGGAACTTCGGTAACACATCCTCGTCTCCACTGGCTCCACTCTTGGTTATCTTGTGCCTTTACTTTTGTAAGCTTACTTGAGTTGTATCTATTGCTTGCTAGTGTACTTATTGTCTTTGCATCATATAGGTTGTCCATGTAGTTGCACATCTAGACAACCTATTTCATTGCAAGTTTTAAATTGTTAAAGAAAAGTCTAAAATTTGCTAGTTGCCTATTCACCCCCCCCCCCCCTCTAGTCAACCATATCGATCCTTTCAGTTGGATTATTCATCCTTATGGGTGGCGGTCGGGGACGAACGATGGTCTTTTCCTACCAATCTATCCCTCTAGGAGCATGCGTGTAGTGCTTGGTTTTTGATGACTTCTAAATTTTTGCAATAAGTATATGAGTTCTTATGACTAATGTTGAGTCCATGGATTATACGCACTTTTACCTTTCCACCATTGCTAGCCTCTTCGGTACCGTGCATTGCCCTTTCTCACCTTGAGAGTTGGTGCAAACTTCGCCGGTGCATCCAAACCCCGTGATACGATACGCTCTATCACACATAAACCTCCTTATATCTTCCTCAAAACAGCCACCATACCTACCTATTATGGCATTTCCATAGCCATTCCGAGATATATTGACATGCAACTTTCCACCTTTCCGTTTATCATCATGACATACATTACTTTTGTCATATTGCCATTGCATGATCATGTAGTTGACATCGTATTTGTGGCAAAGCCACCATGCATAATTTTTCATACATGTCACTCTTGATTCATTGCACCATCCCGGTACACCGCCGGAGGCATTCATATAGAGACATATCTTGTTCTAGTTTTGAGTTGTAATTCATATGTTGTAATCAATAAAAGTGTGATGATCATCATTATTAGAGCATTGTCCCCCAAAAAAAAAGAAAAAAAGGAAAAAAAAGAAAGGCCAAAAGAAAAAAAGGCTAAAGAAAAAAAGAAAATAAAGAAAATAAATAAAAAGGGGCAATATTACTATCTCTTTTTCCACACTTGTGCTTCAAAGTAGCACCATGTCCTTCATATAGCGAGTCTCATTTATTGTGCTTCAAAGTAGCACCATGTTTATCATATAGTGAGTCTCATATGTTGTCACTTTCATATACTAGTGGGAATTTTTCATTATAGAACTTGGCTTGTATATTCCTACGATGTGCTTCCTCAAATGCCCTAGGTCTTCGTGAGCAAGCAAGTTGGATGCACACCCACTAGTTTTCTTTTGTTGAGATTTCATTCATTTATAACTCTAGTTCATCTGTTGCATGGCAATCCCTACTCCTCATGTAGACATCAATTGATGGGCATCTCCATAGAACGTTGATTATCCTCGTCAATGTGAGACTTTCTCCTTTTTTGTCTTCTCCACACAATCCCCATCATCATATTCTATTCCACCCACAGTGCTATATCCATGGCTCACGCTCATGTATTGCGTGAAAGTTGAAAAAGTTTGAGATTATTTAAGTACGAAACAATTGCTTGGCTTGTCATCAGGGGTGTAGAATTTGGGAACATTTTTGTGTGACGAAAATGAAGCATAGCCTAACTATATGATTTTGTAGGGATGAACTTTCTTTAGCCATGTTATTTTGAGAAGACATGATTGCTTTGTTTAGTATGCTTGAAGTATTACTATTTATTTTGTCAATATGAACTTTTATTTTGAATCATTTGGATCTGAACATTCATGCCACAATAAAGAAAATTACATTAAGAAATATGCTAGGTAGCATTCCACATCAAAAATTCTGTTTTTATCATTTACCTACTCGAGGACGAGCAAGAATTAAGCTTGGGGATGCTTGATTCATCTCCAACATATCTATAATTTTTTATTGTTCCATGCTATTATATTACCCCTTTTGGATGTTTATGGACTTTATTTTACACATTTATATCATTTTTGGGACTAACCTACTAACCGGAGGCCCAGCCCATATTGCTGTTTTTTTGCCTGTTTCAGTATTTCGAAGAAAAGGAATATCAAACGGAGTCCAAACGGAATGAAACCTTTGGGAGCGTGATTTTTGGAACGAACGTGATCCAGAGAACTTGGAGTGCAATCCAGGAAGTGATCAAGGCGGCCAGGAGATAGGAGGGCGCGCCCACCCCTACAGGGCGCGCCCCCTAACTCCTGGGCCCCTCGGGCGGCCACCGACGTACTTCTTCCTCCTATGTATACCCACGTACCCCAAAAACATCCAGGGAGCCAACGAAAAACAATTTCCACCGTCGTAACCTTCTGTATCCGTGAGATCCCATCTTGGAGCCTTCGTCGGTGCTCCGCCGGAGGGGGAATCGACCATGGAGGGCTTCTACATCAACACCATAGCCCCTCCGATGAGTTGTGAGTAGTTTACCACAGACCTTTGGGTCCATAGTTATTAGCTAGATGACTTCTTCTCTCTTTTTGGATCTCAATACCATGTTCTCCCCCTCTCTTGTGGAGATCTATTCAATGTAAACTCTTTTGCGTGTGTTTGTCGAGATCCGATGAATTGTGGGTTTATGATCAAGTTTATCTATGAGAAATATTTGAATCTTCTCTGAATTCTTTTATGTATGATTGAGTTATCTTTGCAAGTCTCTTTGAATTATCAGTTTGGTTTGGCCTACTATATTGATCTTTCTTGCCATGGAAGAAGTGCTTAGCTTTGGGTTCAATCTTGCGGTGTCCTTACCCAGTGACAGCAGGGGTTGCAAGGCACGTATTGTATTGTTGCCATCGAGGATAAAAAGATGGGGTTTATATCATATTGCTTGAGTTTATCCCTCTACATCATGTCATCTTTCTTAATGCGTTACTCTGTTCTTATGAACTTAATACTCTAGATGCATGCTGGATAGTTGTCGATGTGTGGAGTAATAGTAGTAGATGCAGGCAGGAGTCGGTCTACTTGTCACGGACGTGATGCCTATATACATGATCATGCCTAGATAATCTCATAATTATTCGCTTTCCTATCAATTGCTCGACAGTAATTTGTTCACCCACCGTAATACTTGTGCTATCTTGAGATAAGCCACTAGTGAAACCTATGGCCCCCGGGTCTATCTTTTATCATATAAGCTTTTAATCTACTTTTATTTGCATCTTTACTTTTCGCATCTATATTATAAAATACCAAAAATATATTTATCTTATCATACTATCTCTATCAGATCTCACTTTTGCAAGTGGCCATGAAGGGATTGACAACCCCTTTATTGCGTTGGTTGTGAGTTCTTTGTTTGTTTGTGTAGGTGCGTGGGACTTTTGAGGAGCCTCCTACTGGATTGATACCTTGGTTCTCAAAAACTGAGGGAAATACTTATGCTACTATTGCTGCATCACCCTTTCCTCTTCAAGGAAAACCAACGCAAGCTCAAGACATAGCACTGCCCGTGGCCAAACCTTTAGTCCCACCTCGCTAGTTGAGAGGGGCGCGCAGTGGTTTGTAAGCCCCACTGCCGCACCCCTCTCGAGCTCCTCTCCATTGCAGGCTTACGGGCCTAATTGTCACTGCTATGCCTGATGGGACTACTGGGCCTTCTGCGGGCCTAAATCCTGGCCCATGGTAGGGTTTCTAGTCGTATTCAGGCCGTGGTGGCCCAATAGGTGGCATTTTTTTATTTTCCCCAGATTTTTTTTTCTGTTTTTGCATTATTTATTTCCTTTTGTTTTTTGCTTTATTTTTAGTTCTTTTTGGTTTTAGGTAATAAAAATTATAAAATTTCTGTTAGTGCCATTTGTTTTCCAATTTGAATAGTTTAAAATTGATTTTTTTTAAAATTTGTGTGAATCACTAGTTTTTGAATAACTTTACTATAAAAATAATTTTTTTAGTGATTCTTTTTCCTGCTATTTAATATTACTGTGTTTTATCATTATATTCAAAAACAGATTTTGTTATTTTAGTTTCTAACAAAAAAATTCTTTATGATAATTCTTTTTGCTATTAAAGTTTCTAAAAAGAATCTTTATGAAAATTCTTTTTGCTTTTAATGTTTTGAACAAAAAATACTTTGATAATTTTGGATGCATAAATTTTATATAATTTCAGTTTCAATAATACTAGAGGTTTATAGAAGTTTTTTGAGTTGATTCCTTTTGCTATTGGAGTTTTATAAAAGCTTTTTAGTTGATTCTTTTTGCTATTGAAGGATATTATAGTTTTGTTTTAGTTGATCATAACAGAATATTTTAATTGATTATTTTTAGTTCATTCTTTTTGCTATTAGTTCATTCTTTTTGCTATTAGTTCATTATTTGAGCTAAATGACCCTGCAATTGAAAAGCACTACAAATGAACTCTGAAAAGGTTGAAAGTTGGCATGGTATCATCATTTCACCCACATAGCATGTGCTAAAAAGTTGAGAGGGTTACGGCAAAAACTGGATGCACTTCGTATGCAAAATGGACAATCTCTTTCGAAGTATCAGGGTTTCGGACGGAAACTCATGTGTTACAAAGGGATTCCATTTTGTTGAACTTATTTGAATTCCAGACTTTTTGTGTGTTCAAAATGCACCATTCAAAGCCACATCATCAATTTTCAACCCTCTCTGACTTTATTTTGTATTTTTCATGCATGTACTGATTTTTTTAGCTAAATGACCCTTAAATTGAAAAGCACTACAAATGAACTCTGAAAAGGTTGAAAGTTTGCATGGTATCATCATTTCACCCACATAGCATGTGCTAAAAAGTTGAGAGGGTTATGACAAAAACTGGATGCACTTCGTGTACAAAACAGGCAATCTCTTTGGAAGTATCAGGGTTTCGGACGAAAACTCATCTGTTACAAAAGGGATTTCATATGTTCACATGTAACTACAGTGATATTCTAGATCAAAGGCATCATCATAATAGTTGTTGATAGAAAGTCTTCACTTTTTCTTTGCTTGTGTCCTTTGCTTATTGCGCCGTAACCATGGATAATCTTCATCGTTTAACATGGTGCTTGGGTCAGCCTTGACTTTGAAGGGAGGAATTTCATGAAACTTTTCATAATCTTCAGACATGTCTGTCTTGCCCTCCAATCCCACGATGTCTCTTTTTCCTGAAATAACTATGTGGCGCTTTGGCTCATCGTATGATGTATCCGCTTCCTTATCTTTTCTTTTTCTCGGTTTGGTAGACATGTCCTTCACATAGAAAACCTGCGCCACATCATTAGCTAGGACGAATGGTTCTTCTATGTACTCCAGATTGTTCAGAACCACTGTTGTCATTCCGTACTATGGGTCTACCTGCACCCCGCCTCCTGACAGATTGACCCATTTGCACTTAAACAAAGGGACCTTAATATCATATCCATAGTCAAGTTCCCATATGTCCACTATGTAACCATAATATGTGTCCTTTCCCCTCTTGGTTACTGCATCAAAGCGGACACCACTGTTTTGGTTGGTGCTCTTTTGATCTTGGGCGATCGTGTAAAATGTATTCCCATTTATCTCATACCCTTTGTAAGTCATTACAGTCGAAGATGGTTCCCTCGCCAACGAGTATAGGTCATCAGAAACAGTGTTGTCACGCCTGAGACATGTTTGGAACCAACTGCCAAAACTCCGGATGTGTTCACATGTAATCCAGTCATCACACTGGTCCGGGTGTTTGGAGCGCAGAATGTTCTTGTGTTCATCAACATACGGGGTCACCAAGGTAGAATTCTGTAGAACCGTGTAGTGTGCTTGAGACCAAGAATGCCCGTCCCTACATATTATTGAGTCCCCTCCTAGTGTGCCTTTTCCACCCAGTCTCCCCTCATACCACGATTGAGGGAGACCTATCTTCTTAAGGTCAGGAATGAAGTCAACACAAAACCCAATGACATCCTTTGTTTGATGGCCCATGGAGATGCTTCCTTCTGGCCTAGCGCGGTTATGGACATATTTCTTTAGGACTCCCATGAACCTCTCAAAGGGGAACATATTGTGTAGAAATACAGGGCCCAAAATGACAATCTCGTCGACTAGATGAACTAGGACGTGCGTCATGATATTGAAGAAGGATGGTGGGAACACCAGCTCGAAACTGACAAGACATTGCACCACATCACTCCTTAACCTTGGTAGGATTTCTGGATCGATCACCTTCTGAGAGATTGCATTAAGGAATGAACATAGCTTCACAATGGCTAATCGAACGTTTTCCGGTAGAAGCCCCCTCAATGCAACCGGAAGAAGTTGCGTCATAATCACGTGGCAGTCATGAGACTTTAGGTTCTGAAACTTTTTCTCTGCCATATTTATTATTCCCTCTATATTCGATGAGTAGCCAGACGGGACCTTCATACTGAGCAGGCATTCAAAGAAGATTCCCTTCTCTTCTTTGGTAAGAGCATAGCTGGTAGGACCTTCATACTACTTTGGAGGCATGCCATCTTTTTCGTGCAAATGTTGCAGGTCTTCCCGTGCATCCGGTGTATCTTTTGTCTTCCCATACACGCCCAAGAAGCCTAGCAGGTTCACGCAAAGGTTCTTCGGGACGTGCATCACGTCGATTGAAGAGTGGAACTCTAGGTCTTTCCAGTAGGGTAGGTCCCAAAATATATATTTCTTCTTCCACATGGGTGCGTGTCCCTCAGCGTCATTTGGCACAGATAGTCCGCCGAGACCTTTTCCAAAGATTACTTTTAAATCATTGACCATAGAAAGTACGTGATCACCGGTACGCATGGCGGGCTTCTTCGGGTGATCTGCCTCGCCTTTGAAATGCTTGCCTTTCTTTCGACATTGATGGTTGGTCGGAAGGAATCGATGATGCCCCAGGTACACATTCTTCCTGCATTTGTCCAGGTATATACTTTCGGTGTCATCTAAACAGTGCGTGCATGCGTGGTATCCCTTGTTTGTCTGCCCTGAAAGGTTACTAAGAGCAGGCCAATCATTGATGGTGACAAACAACAATGCATGCAGGGCAAATTCCTCCTGTTTGTGCTCATCTCATGCATGTACACCGTTTCCAATCCACAATTGTAAAAGTTCTTCAACTAATGGCCTTAGGTACACATCAATGTCATTGCCAGGTTGCTTAGGGCCTTGGATGAGAACTCGCATCATAATGAACTTCCGCTTCATGCACAGCCAAGGAGGAAGGTTATAGATAGATAGAGTCACGGACCAGGTGATGTGATTGCTGCTCTGCTCCCCAAAAGGATTAATGCCATCCGCACTTAAACCAAACCACATGTTCCTTGCGTCACCTGTAAACTCCTCCCAATACTTTCTCTCGATTTTTCTCCACTACGACCCATCAGCGGGTGCTCTCAACTTCCCGTCTTTCTTATGGTCCTCTCTGTGCCATCGCATCAACTTGGCATGCTCTTTGTTTCTGAACAGGCGTTTCAACCGTGGTATTATAGGAGCATACCACATCACCTTGGCAGGAACCCTCTTCCGGGGGCGCTCGCCGTCAACATCACCAGGGTCATGTCGTTCGATCTTATACCGCAATGCACCGCATATCGGGCATGCATTCAAATCCTGGTACGCACCACGGTACAGGATGCAGTCATTAGGGCATGCATGTATCTTCTGCACCTCCAATCCTAGAGGGCATACAACCTTCTTTGTTGCATATGTACTGTCGGGCAATTCGTTATCCTTTGGAAGCTTCTTCTTCAATATTTTCACTAGCTTCTCAAATCCTTTGTCAGGCACACCATTCTCTGCCTTCCACTGCAGCAATTCTAGTACGATACCGAGCTTTGTGTTTCCATCTTCGCAATTGGGGTACAAACCTTTTTTGTGATCCTCTAACATGCGATCGAACTTCAGCTTCTCCTTTTGACTTTCGCACTGTCTCCTTGCATCAACAATGACCCGGCGGAGATCATCATCTGGCACATTGATGACCCACAAGTATAGGGGATCTATCGTAGTCCTTTTGATAAGTAAGAGTGTAGAACCCAACGAGGAGCAGAAGGAAATGACAAGCGGTTTTCAGTAAAGTATTCTCTGCAAGCACTGAAAATATCGGTAACAGATAGTTTTGTGATAAGGTAATTTGTAACGGGTAACACGTAATGAAAGTAAATAAGGTGCAGCAAGATGGCTCAATCCTTTTTGTAGCAAAGGACAAGCCTGGACAAATTCTTATATGAAGGAAAACACTCCCGAGGACACATGGGAATTATCATCAAGCTAGTTTTCATCACGCTCATATAATTCGCGTTCGTTACTTTGATAATTTGATATGTGGGTGGACCGGTGCTTAGGTACTGCCCTTTCTTGGACAAGCATCCCACTTATGATTAACCCCTATTGCAAGCATCCACAACTATAAAAGAAGTATTAAGGTAAACCTAACCATAACATGAAATATATGGATCCAAATCAGCCCCTTACGAAGCAACTCATAAACAAGGGTTTAAGCTTCTGTCACTCTAGCAACCCATTATCTACTTATTACTTCCCAATGCCTTCCTCTAGGCCCAAATAATGGTGAAGTGTCATGTAGTCGACGTTCACATAACATCACTAGAGGAAAGACAACATACATATCATCAAAATATCAAACGAATACCAAATTCACATGACTACTTATAGCAAGACTTCTCCCATGTCCTCAGGAACAAACGTAACTACTCACAAATCATATTCATGTTCATAATCAGAGGGGTATTAATATTCATAAAGGATCTGAAGATATGATCTTCCGCCAAATAAACCAACTAGCATCAACTACAAGGAGTAATCAACACTACTAGCAACCCACAGGTACCAATCTGAGGTTTTGGGACAAAGATTGGATACAAGAGATGAACTAGGGTTTGAGAGGAGATGGTGCTGGTGAAGATGTTGATGGAGATTGACCCCCTCCCGATGAGAGGATCGATGGTGATGATTTCCCCCTCCCGGAGGGATGTTTCCCCGGCAGAACAGCTCCACCGGAGCCCTAGATTGGTTCCGCCAAGGTTCCGCCTCGTGGCGGCGGTGTCTCGTCCCGAAAGCTTGCTTATGATTTTTTCCAGGGTAAAAGACTTCATATAGCATAAGATGGGCACCGGAGGCCTGCCAGGGGGCCCACGAGGCAGGGAGGCGCGCCCCCACCCTCGTGGATGGTGGGTGCCCCCCCTCCGGTATTTTCTTCGCTCAATATTTTTTATTAATTCCAAAAATAACTTTCGTGGAGTTTCAAGACTTTTGGAGTTGTGCAGAATAGGTATCTAAACCTTTTCTAGCCTAGAATTCTAGCTGTCGGCATTCTCCCTCTTCGTGTAAACCTTGTAAAATAAGAGAGAAAAGGCATAAGTATTGTGACATAACGTGTAATAACAGCCCATAATGCAATAAATATCGATATAAAAGCATGATGCAAAATGGACGTATCACACATAGTATGGTTCCTCTTGATCTTCAACAGCTTCCCCCGTTGCAGCATCACCGTATTCAGGGGGCACATAGTTGTCATCGTCCTTTTCTTCTTTGTTGTCTTCCATCATAACCCCTATTTCTTCGTGCTTGGTCCAAACATTATAGTGTGGCATGAAACCCTTATAAAGCAGGTGGGTGTGAATGGTTTTCGAGTCAGAGTAAGACTTCGTATTCCCACATATAGGCCATGGACAACATATAAAATCATTCTGTTTGTTTGCCTCAGCCACTTCGAGAAAATTATGCACACCCTTAATGTACTCGGAGATGTGTCTGTCACCGTACATCCACTGCCGGTTCATCTGCGTGCATTATATATAATTGAGTGTGTCAAAAACCATTACAAAACATCATGAATAGATAATTAAGTGACCAAATTAATAGAAGTTCATCATCACATTAAAACCAAAGTACATACATAGTTCTCTCATTGAACAACATATAGCTCTCCAGAGCATCTAATTAATTAAACCATACACTGAAACTATGTAAAACATTTCAATGCGAAAACAAATGCGATCATAATCGCAACCAAGGTAACAATTGATCTAACGACATAATGATACCAAGCCTCGGTATGAATGGCATGTTTCCTAATCTTTCTAATCTTCAAGCGCATTGCATCCATCTTGATCTTGTGATCATCGATGACATCCGCAACATGCAACTCCAATATCATCTTCTCCTCCTAGTTTTTTTTCCTTCAAGAAATTGTCTTCTTCTTCAACTAAATTTAACCTCTCGACAATAGGGTCGGTTGGAATTTCCGATTCACATACGTCCTAGATAAATAAAATCTATGTCACGTTGGTCGGCATAATTGTCATAAACAACAAATGAACCAAATAGTTATAAAAGACAATATATACCACATCCGAATCATAGACAGGACGAGGGCCAACGGGGGCGGATACCAAAACCATCGCACTATATAATAAGAAGCAATAATAAAAGTAAGAAAATTATACAAATATCTATCTAAACATACAAGTAAGATTTTTTTTTCCTTTCAGGAAGAAGATAAGAACAAGAGGCTCACCGTGGTGGTGCCGGCGACGAGATCGGCACGGGCGATCGACGGTAGTGAAGACGGGGATGGGACGTGACAGACCGCTAAACCTAGACAAATATTGAGGAAAATGGAGCTTGGAGGTCGAGCTTGGAGAGGAGAAATCTTAAGTAGTGTGGGTAGGGCATTCCATCGAACACCTCATGTGCATAGGAGGTGAGCTAGAGCACCACAAAGCCCTCCCCTCGCCGGCCAGAAAAAACAGAGTAGTGTGGAGTGCTCTGCTCGCTAGCGAGGGGGTATATATAGGCACATCATTGGTCCCGGTTCGTGGCTTGAACCGGGAGTAAAGGACACCCTTTGGTCCCGGTTCAAGCCACCAACCGGGGCCAATGGTGGTGGGCCAGGAGCGAGGCCCATTAGTCCCGGTTCGCCCCACCAACCGGGACCAAAGGGGCCAGACGAATCGGGACCAATGCCCCCACGAGGCCCGGCAAGCCCCCTGGCCTCACGAACCGGGACCAATGCCCCCATGGGTCCCGGTTCGTGACAGAACCGGGACTAATGGGCTTATCAGGCCAGAACGAAAGGCCCTGTTTTCTACTAGTGTGCCTTAGCGTGCTTGTAAGCAGATGGCAACTCTCTTTTTACCCGAACATGTTTTTTGCCATGCCTTTTTTGTAGTGCTACATGGCAACTGCCTAGTGTTAGTAGGTGGCAACTGCTAAAGTTTTCAAATAATGGCAACTGTAGTAGACCAAACCATACATGGCAACAACTGTTGTTGTCCAAAAATGGCATATGGCACTCGACCTAAGATGGCAACTGCATTTGAGCAACCATGGCAACTGTAGTTGCCAGACATGGCAAATGTAGTTCAACAACATGGCAACTGCAGTTAAACGAACATGGAAGAGGGTCCGGACCATGGCAACTGCAGGGACGCGTGGTGACTGTCACGTGGAGCGTGCGAAACCGTGAGTACGAGCATGTGGGCATTATTTATTTTGCACACACGCAAGCGTGTGAGAGGGACCGCGAGACAAAAGACCGGACGCGTGGGCATTACTTGTTTTGCCCACATGCAGACGTGTGGACTGGTTCTTTACGTACCACACGAAACGTGTGGCCAGACCCCTTAACGCCCACACGTGTGGGCATTATCGGCGTCCAAAGTTTATTAGTGGTAAAGTAAGGAAATGTGCATATGTATGGAAGTATGGATGTTTCTCTTATGTGCATATGTGGTTGTATGGATGAATAGATATGTGCATATGCCATCGTCACCTGACTTCTTTGATAAATTGTAATACCATTTTGGTGTATGATAATATTTGATAAATTGAAATGCATATGCACGGATGAATGTGTGATGTTGCATTCTCATGCATGTGGTGTTATGTAGGCTTTGTCCAAATACATGCATTTAAAGAGTCTTTGACATATATGTGAAGATGAAATGCATATGTATGGAAGTATGGATGTTCTCTTATGCATTTCAAGTATGCCTTATTCATTTTGATTGCAAGTATGGATGTCAAATATTTGCTGTAAATTTTATGACTAAGCGTGGATTATTGTATTATGTAGGATGACCAATCAGCTGGCCAATGGTCCTTGGTATGGCTTGAGGCCAATTACGGCGCACTCATCGAGCGCGGTATATCGACACCGGACATGTAAGAACCAAATATGTTTCTTTTTTTCCAGTCAATTAGTAAGGTATTGACCACAACTTCTATAATTTTGATAATTGTTAGAACCTTTGCGCAGGAGAGGACACCAAACAGTGTGCGAGATGCCATATGACGAACGGTTCGAGGAGTACTTCGAGAGAGCGGGGCTACTACCCATCGTCCTCCAGTTTAAACATGCCCCGCCCAAGATCAACCAACCAAAGTGCAGAACATGGTTTAGTTTGTATTACCTCAACTGGGGCACAAGTGTAAGGGGGGCAAATGGCTTGCACGCAACCAAACACGCCCGAAATTCCCAAGTTAAATGTTGAAATTTGCTTTCGATTAGAGCATCTTAAACAGATACCCAAAACACAGCCGCCATGCCCAACAAACTGACATTTGAGGCACAAAACAACTTATCTCTATTGTCAAAAAAGATGCCCTGTCTCTACATAGTAGCAAAAAGAATTGCAACATCCCTAAAATTTTGCTACAAGTGTTGCAAACTTGCAGCACCTCTAGCGGCTGCCCTAAAGCCAAAAATGTCGTGGCGAAAACCCAACTACCACGATGAAACTTCCTTGTTGCCGACCATCACCACCCCATGCCGAGGTTGGTTCTCGCCGCCACAACTTCGTCGACCGCCCGTAGCCCCCGCCACTGAAGACATCCAACACGCCCCACACGACCACCACTGAATCTCAGGAAGTCGTCACCCAATTCCGGCCGTTCCGACCCCACTGCTGCCATTCGATATCCATTGGCAGCAATCGCGACCCCACGTTACCATCAGCAAGCCATTGCTCCTTGCAAAGCTCCCGGCGCTCGGTCGGCATGGCACCTGCCTCTCCACCATAGGATCTCATGTTTCAATTGCTTGCAAATTTTAGGGCATCAACTTATTGGAGATCATGCGTCCAGCCGATACCCTGTCAAACAAGTAATACCCACCCAACCGCTCATCAAAATCATTTCGTTTTCTTCCCAACCATGCAGAAAAGGCGAGCCAAAGATGGCTCCAATACGGCTAAGGCCCTGTTTGGGTTATCGTTTCCATTTCAAATACCCCTGTAAAACTTAGACCTCCAGCCGTCGTTTTGGTTTCTGGCAGGGAATAGCTCTTGGCCAGTAAGTTACACCTGTTAGGAAATTACACCCGTATTCAATTACATTGATGCGAAGCGCGGCCTAAGTGGGAAACAAGTTCAAAATGGTGCACATCAGGAGCGTTCTAGACGGATTTGGATGAATAAGTGCCAAAACTGATTAAAGCGCTCGCACACGCAAGCACCCATGGCCATGTAGCAACAACGCAACGTTTCACGGTTTCTCAGACAAAAACGAGATCACCAGACGTAAAACAAGCTGGAAGGGAACCACTGAGCACAGCCGAAACCAGCCCGCCCATGCAGGCCCTAATCGGATTCAGATGAGCTGCCGCTTTGTCCAGCGTCAAGTTCCTCCTTCATTGCCGCAACTGCATCCCTGAAAATGTCAGACGTAGCACCAGTTATTATGGAGCCACCATGGTGTGTTCGATTCAAGCTACGCAAGCTCAATATATTCCAAACTTCTTTTTAAGAATATACTACTCCCTCCGTTCCTAAGTATAAGACCTTTTAGACATTCCACTATGAACTACTCCCTCCATTCCATATTACTTGTCGCTCATTTAGTACAAATCTAGTACAAAGTTGTACTAAATCAGCGACACGTAATATGGAACGGAGGGAGTACATAAGGATGTATATGGACATATTTTAGAGTGTAGATTCACTCATTTTGCTCCTTATGTAGTCTATAGTGGAATCTCTAAAAGGTCTTATATTTAGGAACAGAAGGAATACCAAGCATTTCAGCTCAAACGTAATGATGCAACCAAATATACACCATGGGAATGCACATGATGACACTAACGACACGCTATGACAGTGCACCCGCTATGATAATAAATCATGCTTCACTTGATTATCAATTCTGCCAGAATAATGATATGCATAACATAACGACAAAGTTACGTATGGAGTCAAAGTTAAAACCAGTTATGTTTAAAGGATCCTTGGAATTAGAAGACGTGTTGAAGAAAACGAAAGGCGAGATGGGAAGAGTTACCAAAATGCTTCATGAATCTCCTGACTTGCAGGATCCAGCTTCATCGCAGCCATGTACGTATCACATGCTTCCTTGTGATCCTAAGGATACAAAAACACGAAGCATATTGTTATTGTCCACGTGAGGAGACGGGGTTGACATGTAAAAAGCAAGCAAAAGGCCAGCAATGCGCTGATTGTCTGACCTTGAGGGCTGTTAAGGCAGCTCCTTTCCGCCAGTAACCTTTTGGCCAATCAGGTCGCAGCCTTATGCAAGCATTGGCATCCACCAGAGCATCACGTGCTTCACCAATCCTTAGATGGCAAAGGCTCCTGTTTGAATAGAGCGTTGCATCTTCAGGATCCACTTTGATTGCCTGCATCAAACCAAATCATGAGCACGGTCCGTCATCCCACAATCAAAGCGCTCAAACGGATTGAGCATATACATCCATGCGGCATGCCCAACAGTCAATTATGTACCACAAGTCCAGTAGGAAGGTATGTGATACCACAACAATATACCTCACTGTAGAATTTTGATGCACCGGCGTAGTCCTCCTCTACTGCTTTTGCACCAAGTGATTTCAGCTCAGCCTTCTTATCTTGACCTACCTTGTCCTACACCATTAAGAGAACATGTACTTAGGCCCTCTCTTCAGAGCAACAATTTTATCACTTCAATTCATAAGCATGTTTAGTTGAAAATAATTGGAATGTCCTAAACATGGTACTTTCATCTCCAAGCAACAGTATTCGCAAAATTGTGCAATGGTAACACCTAAAAACCAGTAAATAATGGCAAATGAATACGCGCAGCAAAACATACTTGACTGACTTGCAGTGAGTAATATTATGATGTTCTGTTTCATGCAACCAGTTAATAGGATTATGTTTCTATTTTGTACTTGCTTCCCTCTTAACCAGAGTTTCACTATATGTGTTCAGGACTTCCTGATTTTATTTGCCAGACTAGACTATTAACATCGTCCCAGTGATGGTTCCGCACTACTATTTCTACATATTTGTTATTGTAGCTGCTACGCAGATGCTGTTGAAAACGAATATCACACCATAACGAACGAATGACATGCAGCTTGTTTCACACATCTCACGAACAGGACAAACATAAGGTTCTACAAATTGTAACATCGAAATAAATGAACTTTGAATTGAGTTTTTACCTTGTCCTTCAAGTGCTTTGATTTTACATGGGTAATGATTCCATCAACACTCCAGCTTGGCACACATTGAACGGGTTTGGTGTATGGAAATAGAATCTCCACAAGCTCTCTTCTTCCAGAGTCTGCAACGATTTCTATTGGTGTCGTACCGCACTGTTATGTACAAAAAAGAACAGGAGGAAGATATTTATGGAGGATGATCGCAATGTGATAACAGAAACATAGGATACATCCAGCTAAAACAACACTGTGATACACTAAAGCAGCAATAATTAAGACATTCCACGTGTTCCAACAGTTACCAACACGACATCTTCACCACAAGTAATAGTATTATGACCTTTTTTCACAAGTAATATTCTAAAAATGGAATATCAAATGATACAAACTGGTTAGCTGCATCTTCATGGAAAATGCCAAGAACCACATACAACAACAGCAGCAGCAGCAAAGTCTTTCAGTGCCAAACAAGTTGAAGTAGGCTAGAGTTGAAACCCATAAGATATCAACTCTATCACGTATATCAACATTCCCCGATCCTTTCTTGTGTGGCCATATATCCATCTCAACATGCGCATCTCTGCTACACCAAGTTGTTGGGCATGTCACCTTTTAGTTGGCCAACATTCAGCGACATACAACAGCGCAGGTCGAATCGCTATCCTATAGAACATGTCTTTTGCCTTTTGTGGCACTCTCTTAACATAGAGATGTCAGACGCTTGGCGCCACTTCATTCATCCAGCTTTGATTCAATGGCTCACATCTTTATCGATATAATCATCCTTCTACAGTGTAGGCATCTGAAACATCATCATCTGCACTCCTATCCAGGCGTAGGCGTCTGAAACAGTCTTTGTCTCCTTAATAGCCTTTTGGTTTTGGACATCATCGTTCCACTACCAGGTATCTTTAGTTTCGATTCTACTACTCCTGGTCACTCCAAACTCCCCTAAAGCTTCCGAATGCAAGTCGTCATCTTCATCCACATATTGTTTGCATCACCTCCTTCCACCCATGGGCCCTCCGTAATAACCCTCTCCTTGAAAGCTACCTCCCCCTTGAGCTTCCACCAGTTTGTTCTATATCCCGCTGGACACGAATCCAAAAGCAAAAATCAGCCACCACAAGCTTATGTTGAGGGACAACACTCTCTCCAGGTATCACCTTACAACCTACGCAAGCATGCCTGTCTTCTCTTCTCAAGAGGATGAAATCAATTTGGCTCAAGTGTTTTCCACTACTAAGTCACTAGATGGGATTCTCTCTTTCTAAAAAGTACCCACGATCATGTCGTAGGCTAAAGCAAAGCTTAAGACATCCTCTCCTTGATCCTTGCTGCCATATCCAAAGCCCCCCATGCAATCTGTGTTAGATGTACCCACGTGGCGACTGATGAGGTCTCCTCCTATGAAGAGCTTCTCACCAATAGGTACACTCCTAACCATGTCCTTCAGGCCTTCCCAGAATTCCATCTTGGTGCTCTCACTATGGCCTACTCGCAGAGCATACCCATTGATAACATTGAGAACTAAATCCCCAATGACCAGCTTGACCAGGATAATCCGGTCCCCTTGCCTTTTGACGTCTACCACCCCCTACTTGAGGCACTTTAATCAAGATGCCTACTCCATTTCTGTTTGTAGTAGTCCCCGTGTACCACAACTTAAAGTCGGTATCCTCTACCTCCTTCGCCTTTTGTCCCTTCCATTTGGTTTCTTGGACGAATAGGATATCAACACCTCTCCTCACCGCTGCATCCACAAACTCCCGTAATTTACCCGTCAAGGACCCTACGTTCGAGCTACCTACGCAGATCCTACTAGGCTCGGCTAGCTTCCTTACCCTTCACACTCATCGAGTCAAATGCTAAGAACCACGCAACTTTAAAAAAATACTCATTATGTCCCATGGTTCTCCCCTTTTTTAAGACAAAACTAACAACCTTTTGACCACAATGTTTGTTTTTCTGGAAACATGTAATATTCTTACAAGTTACAATAACATTCCACATAAAACTTAAGTAAAAGTCAACTACCCGCCACTTGTTGCAGTAAAATCAAGACAAAAGGGGTATGCGTCCAGCTCAAGTTGAACGGTTGCATTCAATAGTCCTGCCCCGTTCAAGTTGATCAACAAGATTTTGCCCCCCCCCCCCCCCCCCCCCCCCCCCGCATCAATCTCGAAGAGGGAAAAAACTTTCCGTAAGATTTGTAAGGTTAGACATGACTTATCCACCGTGTCACAAGCATATGACACATTGAGCCAACAAAGGTACCATATGCATCAAGAATAACAAAAAATAGGAGGAACAAAGATTCACCTGCTCATCTGGAATGTTAGGATTTGCACCAGCCTCTAGCAAGTACTTAATACAATCAGCCAAGCCATACGTAGCTGCCACCACCAAGGGAGTGTATGGATTAGCAGAATTCATGTCAGCACCAGCCTGTGGACGCATGTTATGCAAAGCAAAATGCCATGCATAAAACAGATAAAAAGGGCAGCCCGGTGCATGTAGCTCCCGCTTGCGCAGGGTCCGGGGAAGGGTCCGACCACTTTGGGTCTATAGTACGCAGCCTTTCCCTACATTTCTGTAAGAGGCTGTTTCCAGGACTTGAACCCGTGACCTCATGGTCACAAGGCAGCAGCTTTACCACTGCGCCAAGGCTCCCCTTCCATGCATAAAACAGATAATGAAAAAAAAATAGATAACAAAACCCACTATATCTATATACTACTCCCTCCGTTCGGAATTACTTGTCACGGAAATGGATGTATCTAGAACTAAAATACATCTAGATACATCTATTTTCGCGACAAGTAATTCCGAACGGAGGGAGTATATATATATACACACACACTATCTAATGAGTTCCCGTCTAGAAATCAAGACATGAAGAAACAAAACAAACAGGATACCAGACCTTGACAAGTAGCTTGACACAGTTCAGTGAGTCAGATTCACTCACTCCATGCTTGGTAGAATTAAGAGCCATAAGTAGAGGGGTACATGAAACTTCTGACACCCTGTTTGGCTACAAATTAAAAAGAAGAAAATCAGTTTCCTAAGAAGTGACATAATTCAACAGTTACAGCAACAAGACTTCAAATACAACGTAAGAACAGAAAACACAGGTTAGAGGCATTTGACTCTACACAGCCACATAATATGTCGGAACTCACATCCGTACAGTAGCATTATTTTGGATTTGTAAAGCTATAAATTACCAGCGAACTACCCTAAACTTGGCCATTATAGGTATTCCCATTATTCTGAACGTGAGGTGACTAGAAAATTTATGAATGAAGACATGTCAAAACAATACAGTCAAAACTTCAATACTTGTGAAAGTAGATTTGGTAAAATATCAAAGATAAGTCCAACATAACAGATGAAAGCAAGCATATAAACCGTCTAGATTGCATCAAGTTGTCCAAATTGTCAATGAAAAAAGTATGGAATTTACACATTACATCTGCATGGTGGTCCAACAAAATCTTCAAAGCACCAACATTCCCATAGTAAGAAGCAGTGTGCAGGGGCGTCCCATGAGCGCCATCTATATCCACACTGGCTCCTCTGGATAATAATAGACGCAGTACACATTCATGCCCTAGCAAAACACACGAATAGCATGGGTGTCATAAAGAACAACCATTAAAAAGACACACTATAAGAGCTGGCTAAGACAAATATGCAATAAATTCCTATAAGATGTGCACTGAGCCACTAAAGAGTTCCATAACAACCTTTTCTTCCTGTAATAAGCCAAAACATTTGAAGATACAGACATCAGTTCACCATAAAATTCATTTGAGTTCCTCTAAGTTGTTACAAAAAAATCTTTCAGAAATTGCAATGACAATCATAAGAAGATCAAAAGCAGAACCGACAATTGAACATCAATGGCACCTTAACCAGATGGGTCAATATTGTTACCCGGACACCCACGTCTTAAACTTATCAATGATATGTGTGGATCACTGGATCAAACATGGCTGTGTGCATTATGATGACGCAGAGGCCGGCTACCCCCTTTCGTTAAAAATGTGTGGATCAAACACCATTGCTTCAAAGCATGGTCTGAAAGAACCACTAGAATTAAATGCTGCCGGGATTGAAGGCTCATATTGACAACGGTAAGTAATGATTGTTAAGGAGTATTAGTATTAGGTCTAGGAGTCCTGTTAGGCTATGTTTCATTTCCTTGTACCCCAAGTCTTGTGTAATATTTATATGCCCCTTGGGCTATGCAATAGAGATAAATTGCATCATAACATGATATTAGAGCCTAGGTTTAGGTCTCCTCCGGACGCCCCAACTCGTCCTCCTCTTCCGATCGATTTTTTTTCGGTCTCCCGATCCAATCTCTCACGCCGCCGGTTTCTTCTGGCTGTCTGTCTCGCCGCCGGCTGCTGCTCTGTCCTGACGCCGCGCATGCCTCCGCCAACCTCCTTCAGCCCGCACGCGCTGCCCGCTTGCTCCGGCACCCCGCCCTGCAGTCCGCGTCACCCCGCCCTGCAGGTCCACGCTCCTGCTGCAGGAGCGGCTGCAAGCGCTTGACAAGGCCAGGAGTGGCTGCTACTTCATCCGCCTCCACCATCCGCAGGTCAACCCTGCTGCTCCTCCCGTGACGCCGCCACCTCCCCAGGGTCACGTCGCTGCTGCTGCCACCCCAGGGCGCCGCCAGCTGCCGAATCCTGCTGCCTCTCTCTGGTCAACACCCGCCGATCCAACCGCATGGATCAGCTCACCGCTCAATCCGCCAGCTCCGTGCCATTCCGTCCCAATTCAGGGGGCTTCCGATTCACTGGCCGTCCTTCGTCAACTTCTGCAGCGTCTAAACTGCTCTCCTACAGCCGCGCGGGAAGCTGCCTTTCTGGTCAATGGTTGCAACGTGTGCTTGCCCGCCCCTTGCTACGATCTGGCTGTGTCTTCTGCTCCGCTGCCATGGTTCCTGGACGCTGCGTTTTCGTATTTTGATTTGGTTCTTCTGGGTGATTGCCTGTGTTTAAAAAAAAAGGCACGATTTTCTCGGGTGCCTGAGGATTCTGTAAAACAATTTCACCAACATAGCTTTAAGAAGATTGAGAGAAGAATGTTAAAGATAGGTACATAAAAGATTGCCGTGTGGTTTCTAGATTGCTGATCCTGAGGCCAGAACAGACCAGCCCAGCATAGAAAATATAGGGCAACAAATAAGTCAGTGGAACAAACTAACATGGAACAAAGAGTTACTGCACAACAGTGAAATTACCGGAAAGTATTTTCAATATTCAAAACCGGAAGGTTTGATGGTTACAGCTTCGCATTCACTTGTTCTTGTTTAGCAACAGATTAATATTCATGAAAATCACCAATGGATCAATGAGCTTATGCACACACACACACACACACACACAGAGAGAGAGAGACCATTTTTGGCAGCACAATGAAGAGGAGCAAAGCCTGTCCCATCTATCTTATTTGGATCGGCTCCATGGTTGAGAAGATATCTGGCAGCAACAAATTCTCCACACAACGCTGCACAACCCAAAGGTGGTGGACCTGCCAACAAACAAGTATTCTGTCAGGTCACCAATATATCTCGCTCTCTCATCTCGAAGGTGAAAACACTCAAGCTCTACTAATGTACAATACTATAAGGTATACATGTTTCTTTCTTACACGCATGTGCTGCCATTAGATAAATTCCTGTAAATGTGGCTGATAAACCACATTCCATGTAAATACTAAAAGATCCTCTCACCACCAGATAACCACATAAAACACGTAGTATGGTATGCGTGCATGAGCAGGCATGCCCACATGTGTGGTGTGTTCCAGTTTGCATGTTTGGAAAGGGAGGTAGATGCTCCCACGTGCTCTGAACTGCAGTAAGAGATGTTATATGTGGAAGCATATTGGCAAAATACCACATAAAAATGGTAAACAACTTTAAAGCCAGAATGTGATTAATTATATTAACAGAAAAACTAATCGGTGCAAGTGCCCAGATAGTTTTCCTATACAGCGGATTCCAATGTAGCGCCTCGCGTATAGGAAAGATGGTGTATGCATGTGGGGAACCTACCACTTCGTGCCGATGCCATCAGTGTTTATTGCTAAATTCAAAATTCAAAACAATTTATGTCCTAAACCACCAACCTGATTAACAACCCATCTTAATTGTTGAGTTCATTTCGGCAGAAGCTTCTAAACAAGATCCCATTTTGTCGCTACCAACTACCAGATTATCATACAACGGCTACCATATTAGTAGTGAAAGATTATCACGCTAATAGTGCATGGGGTTACCAAGTAATAATGTATTTAGGCATTGCAATCTTGTGCAGTCTCAGAGAGTGAGAATTCAATTGTTGCCAATAAGTAGGAGATGATATCAGACCATAGAAGTACCACCATGCAAGTCTTATATGAGTGGGAGAGTGATGTCCCTAATGTGGCAACCAAGCGTCTATAACCCAGTAACCAAGTGGCTATCACATGGTAACCAAGTCACTATAACCTAAAAACTACTGACAGAAAAAAAAAGGTCATCAAAACATACCAACATGGGATCTAGTTTCAAAGATCTCGTCACAAGAATGCTAGTGGTGAAAACAGATCACCAATCAGATACATAATTTGAGAGAAAAGATTTTGAAAATTCAAAATCAAGGTAATCTCCGCTGACATAATACTATGGATTGGTTTGCATGCTACATGCAAGTTAGATGACCGAGCTCGTGCCACCTTTATCGGCAGGCAGCATATGGGAAGACTACCTGAGGCCCATGCATCAAAAGTTTGTCCTTCTATTTGTAACAAAGTAGAATATGTGTGATGATTAATTAATGTAATGGGGGCTACATATTTGATCATAAGAGCATCTCCAATAGCTTGTATGTATATGTGTTCGTAAATTTGTCCATGTCATCAACCAACAAGCTATCATACAATCATTCCAATAGAGTGTATATAAGAAAATGAGATAATAAATAGCTTTGCTTCCCCTTTGCACCTTGGAGCTGGATGCTAAAAATGACATAAAAAGTGAAAGGCTCTCAAAAGGACCTGCATCAGCGTCATTTAGTTAATTAAGCAGAAAAACAAAAAACATACATGAGTTGAATTCAGCTTCCCAACGTGCCTTGAAAAATTATATCAAGAACACCAGAGAAGTGCAAAACAGAGACAAAAACAGTGAAAACGTACAATTTGACAGCACAGCACCACTTGTTTCCACATACAAATTCTGCTTTTAACATTCAGAATTAGATATAGCAATTGCATGCTAGAGCTAAAAAGAGTATGTAAACAAAATAGCTAAGCCATTATCTGAGTTACATGTTGCATCAGACAGAACAGCTTGCATGACAGTATGGCAACCCATAGAAGCAAACCAATAACACAAAAATGCAGTAACTTATCTAGAAGAGGAAAAGCACGCACCACCACGGGAGCCACCGGCATTGACGTCAAGACCAAGCTCCTCTACCAGGTATTCGCAGACCTTCATTTGACGCGTGTATGAGGCCAATCCTAGCAGTCCAACGCCCTCTAGTATATCCATGTCAGCAAGGTTTGCTCTATCCTCGACATCCATTGCATGAACAATATCTACATCAACCCCAAAATGTGGCAGATAAGTTGTGATAAAATGCATATATGAGAACTGTAAGTCTGCGACTCAGGTCCCAAAACTAAATGATTGCACAATCTGGGTTAAAATTGTCAATAAACATGGAGATTCAGCAGCCTGAAGCACCATAGTAGTAGAATCACAAAGCCAAATCTGGCCGAAAACCTCAGTTCATCACAAGAGTAGGTGCTCCTAGTTCCTTTTTAGGGGGCAATTGGGTAGGTACCAACCACCACCATGGCGTGTCAGGTGGCAAAAAACAATCGTGATGCAGGCAAATACACCCCTGATTAGCATGGCGGGCGCACAATCGGGGTCTCCCCACAACCGTCCAGTACGCGCGAAGTAAAACAAGCGCTCCTGCAGGCAACAGGAGGCCAGGAGCCTCACGGGCAGGCAGGCAAGCGGGCCGCGGACGAGATGGCGGGGGACGGCGAGGCGTGCGGTGCGGTGCGGTACGGTACTCACCCTTGAGGCGGGGAACGTCGCCATCCAGGACCGCCGCGAGCAGCGCCCTCTCCGTCGGGCCGGGGCAGGCTGGAGGAGGCAGGGACCGAGTCAGCTCGCCGCCGTCGGAGACGAGGGAACGCGCGAGGCGGGGCTAGGGTTTCGCGCGGTGGCGGAGATGCGCGTACCGTCGAGCGTGGAGGCCAGGTCGAGGTAAGGCTCGTCCGGGGACGACTGCGCCGCCCCCATTGTAGCCGGGCTTCCGCGGCGGCCGGCCGGCGGTGGCTCCGGCGGCCTCGGCGAGGTGCGCCGGGGTCGGGGTCGGTGGGGCTCTCGGCGGTGGCTTCGAGGGGGAGAAGGCGGGGAAGGGGAAAGGGGGAGGAGGAGAAGCGGAAGCGGGAGCGAGCGAGGGAAAGTGGAATTAGCAGCTGGGCTTGTGCCACTTTTTTTTTCAATGGGAAATGTTGAGGGAAAATTTTCATCTGGGTGCATTTGGCTTTCGCGAAAGTCAATTATCACAAACTTCTTCTTCCTTTTTGCGAAAATCATCACAAACTCTAACCAAAGGACAAAATTATTGAGTAGACTATCCATCTCCACCGTCAAAAACGCTCTTATATTATGGGATGAAGGGAGTAATGCATACATACCACATGAAAATATGTTCCTTCATGAATATAAAATGGTATTGACTTGGTATTGTAGGCGGTTTTTTTCTGTAAGTTTGGTCAGAATTTTGAAGGTTTGACTTTGACAACATCTTTCCTGTTTTTTAGATGGACTTTGAAAATATCTAGTACACACTGTTATTTTTTTTGGACGGTGGGAGTATTCTGTTCATGCCTTCGGTTCGGAAAAACTGGGGCAAAGGAAAAAATTACTTCAGACATAGTTTAAAAGGAAAAAATGGAGGAATTCGTCGATGGCTTGCGATAAACCCAAACTTGCTTCACTCGAGAACATAAAAAAGAAGGCATGTTAGACACTCTCACAACCCTGATTCCAGACGAGGCATTGCAAACAAATTATCAGTTCAAGTAGTTCGGTTTATGGGTAATTAGGGTACTCAAAAAATGGGAACCGAAATTTTTTATGCCAAAAAATACCCAAACCCAAATTACCTGAAATTTCGGCCTGGGTAATTCGGATACCCAAAAAACCCAAAATGTTCGAAGCACACATCAGCTTTTCATATGAATAATTCGGGTAGTATGGGTATTTTAGTTAGTATGGGTAACATGACAGTGTGATTCTCGAAAAAAAAATACATGACACGGATTTGGACGAACCATGCAGTGCAGGAGAGCCGAGCCAAAGCGGCTAACCGAGAAGAAATTCAAAACGGCCTAGTGCATTTGTATAGATACGGATTTGGACGAACCAAACGCAGATGATAAAACAAGTTCAATCCAAAGCATCCACCACCAGAGTCTAGCAAAGTACAGCACCATTCATGCTTCAAACAGATCGTCAAAGCACCGTACTACTGTAATTCAGAGCGCGCGCTCGCACGAGCAGCCATGGCCATGTAGCAACTGCGCGGCGTCTCTAAGGAACTGAGCACCACTTCGCCATACTGCTAAGACAAAAAAGAGATCACCAGTTTGGCCAGACGTAAGCAAGCACGCAATGAGAGGCCTGGAAGGGAACCACTGAGCACGCCCACATCCCTAATCAGAGTCCGATGAGCTGCCGCTTTGCCCAGCGCCAAGTTCCGCCTTCATTGCCGCGACCGCCTCCCTGAAAAATGGCGCAACAAACCGTTATTATCGAGCCTCCAATGGTGGCCAGGGTTCAATTCAAACTGTGCAAACTTCAACCTAGTCCAAAGTATGTTGCAACCAAATGTACACCATATATACAAGAATGCACAAGATGCATGACACTAACGGTACAAAATGACTGTGTGTGCAAGCAATACCAAAATAGTGACACAGCTACATGTAGAGTCAAAACCAGTTCTATTTAAGCAGTCCTTGGAATTAGAAGACGTGTTCAGGAAAAGAAAGGCAAAGATAGAAATACTCCACGTTGCAAGGTTAAGCGGAAAGAGTAATACCAAAATGCTTCATGCAACTCCTCATTTGATGGATCCAGTTTCACCGCAGCCATGTACGCATCGCATGCTTCCTTGTGGTCCTAATGATTTTAAAAAAAACACGAAGCGCATCATTGTCTACCGGGGGGGATGGGTTTGAAATGTAAAACAGCGAGTTAAAAGGCTAGCCATGTGTGGTTTTGTCTGACCTTGAGCGCTGTTAAGGCAGCTCCTTTCCGGCAGTAACCCTTTGGCCAATCAGGCCGCAGCCTGATGCAAGCATCAGCATCCACCAGAGCATCATGTGCTTCACCAATCCTTAGATGGCATAGGCTCCTGTTTGAATAGAGCGTCGCATCTTTAGGATCCACTTTGATTGCCTGCGTCAAACCAAATCCCAAGCACGATCCGTTATCCCAGAATCAAACCACTCAAAACTCAAAAGGACAGAGTATACATCCATGCCCAACAGCCAACTATGTTGCCAAAAAAAGTGGAACAGCTGCAACAACATACCTCGCTGTAGAATTTTGATGCACCGGCATAGTCCTTTTCCTCTACTGCTTTTGCACCAAGTGATTTCAGCTCAGCCTTCTTATCTTGAACTACCTTCTCCTACACCATTAAGAGAACACATTTATATCCACAGTACCCATTTGATGCAGCTTTAATAGTGTGCTAGATGTGCAAGATATACATACCTCGGAAGAGGACTTCCGTGCACTGGCATCCTCTTTCCGCTTAACCTTGCTGCCCTTATCACTTTGCTTAACCTTGCTGGCCTTATCACATTGCTTACCCTGAATCATGATGGTTAACCATGTTAATGAGTACAAAACATGTAAGTTAACAAACATGGAGAAGCTCAATTAAACAACTTTTATAGAAGTAAGAACAGCAATCCTTAAGCCCTCTCTTCAGAGCAACAATTTTATCACTTCAATTTGTAAGCATGTTTAGTTACAAACAATTGGACTGCCCTAAACGTGGTACTTCCATCTCCATGCAATGGCACTGGCAAAATTGTGCAATGAGAACACCTAAAAACCAGTAAATAATGGCAAATGAATATGCGCACCAAAACATACTTCACTGGCTTGCAGTGAGTAATACCATGATGCTATCTCCATGGAACAACCTATTAAAGTTCTGTTTCATGCAACCAGTTAATAGGATTATGTTTCTATTTTGTATTTACTATTTTGCTTCCCTATTGATCAGAGTTTCACAATATATGTATTCAGGACTTCCTGAATTTACTTGCCAGACTAAACTAGTCAACTTTGTCCAACTGATGGTTCCGCACTACAGTTTGTCTAGATACGGATGTATTTAACACTCCCTCCGTCCGGAAATACTTGTCATCAAAATGGATAAAAGGAGATGTATCCAGACATATTTTACTTCTAGATACATCACTTTTTATCCATTTTGATGACAAGTATTTTCGGACGGAGGGAGTACTAAAATGTGACTTGATACATCCATATTTAGACAAATTTAAGACAAGAATTTTGGGACGGAGGGAATACTAAAATGTGACTTGATACATCCATATTTAGACAAATTTAAGACAAGAATTTTGGGACAGAGGGAGTATTTGTTATTTACTCCCTCCGTTCCAAAATACTTGTCATGGATTTAGTACAGATTTGACCTAAAACCATGCCAAGTATTTTGGCACGGATGGAGTAGCTGCTAGGCAGACTCTGGAAAAAGAATATTACACCGTAACAAACGAATAGCATTCACCTTATTTCACACATATCTCATAAACAGGAGAAACATAAGGTTCTACAGATTGCAACATCAAAATAAATGAACTTCAAATTGAGTTTGTACCTTTTCCTTCAAGTGCTTTGCGTGAGTAATGATTCCATCAACACTCCAGTTTGACACACGTTGAATGGGTTTAGTGTATGGAAATAGAATCTCCACGAGCTCTCTTCTTCCAGAGTCTGCAGCAATTTCTATTGGTGTCGTACCGTTCTGTTGTGTACAGGAGGAAAGTATTTAGGATAATCGCAATATGTGTGAACAGAGACATAGCATACATTCAATTAATAACAAGTGTGATATAGTAAAGCAGCAATAATTAAGACATTCCCACATACTCCAACAGTTACCAACACGACATCATCACCACAAGTCTCAGTTTAGAAGTGCCAAGGATAATATTAATCAAAAAAAGCAAGTCGCAAAAGTCAAAAACTTACATAGTTGCTTGGAATATTGGCATCTGCACCGACCTCCAACAAGTACTGGACACATTCAGTTAAGTCTTTGCTGGTTGCTATCACCAATGGAGTATCAGGAGTTGTACAGTTCAAACCAGCACCAGCCTGTGGATGCAACCGGTGTAATAAATGAATGTGTGTTGATATTTACACTTCACATAAAATTCAGAAATCCAGTACAAAAGCCACGCTAGATTCCCCGCAGCAGTCAAGATAAAAAGAAGATGAAATTGGTTACCATACCTTGACAAGTAGCTTCATGCACTTCAAAGCAGCAGACACAGAAATTTTTCCAGCGACAGAAATAATATCAGCACAAAGAACTGCAGCAGTCATGGGTGTTCCTAAATCTGAAAAAACCCTGTTTGGCTATAGGTATTTGCGCAACAAAGTCAGTTCCCATGAAAAAGCAAAATAATTCTACAGATACAGAATCAAAACATTAAGCTACTTATTACATCTGCATCATGCTGCAATAAAGACTGGACGATGCCATAATTCCCATCCGACACAGCCACGTGTAGTGGCGTCCCTTCACAAGAGGATATATCAGCACTAGCTCCTTTGGATAGCAACAGTCGTACCAGCCCATCGTTTCCTAAGAAAAATGAGAAGTAAAGTATATTAATTACAATGAATACTAAGTTGTTTTAGACAATTCTTATTTTAGGACAATGAACCAAACAGTAACACAGATCATAAGATCAGGACTACACTATTCAATTGAATAAAGTGATGTATTTTGAGGACAGAGATACACAAACACAGTGCACATGACAAGCTTCACGTACAAACATATAAGATCAGGCAGAGGTAATAAAATACTAGAGAGTATAAACATATAAGAGGTAATAAAATATATCCAAGAGGCACGTTATACATGTCATAGTGCTTAGATGCAACAAACCGTCATGCTTTGAGTACAAAGTACAAACATATAAATATGCAGTCTAAAAACAAATAGCATGGCCGGCCACTACTCATTGGTAACCAGATCAGGCAGGGCCTCTAACAGAGAAAATGAGTAATAAGTGACAAAAAAATTATGCAGCGACAAAATAGTAAAGATACAAATGTAAATAGGTGCTGAAAGAGAGAACCACCTTTCTTTGTAGCATAGTGCAGAGGAGAAAAGCCAACACTGTCTTGCTTATTCAGATTAGCACCTTTGTCAAGCAAATACCTCACAGCAATTGCTTTACCACGCGCCACCGCGCAAGCCAAGGGTGTCATGCCTGCCCAGGGCATTCAAAACAATCAAATAACTCAGATCACAGGCATCTTTGGCAGACAAACACAAGATAATGTCAGTGAGGCATAAAAGTTCTACAAATGCACCATCGCATACCGGACCGCAACTACAACTTCAACACATAACAATCCACACATCAGCACAACGTATTTACATTGCAAAATGGACCTCTGCAAAATGGACCTCTGCCCATCAGCAATTTACAAGAAATGCATATTTGAGGCAATATCAGAAGCAGAAACCACAGATACCACGTCGCAGCTGTATATGGACAAGGCACTATTCTGCTTATTAACAATAAAATTGCCATTCAAAAGCTAGCATATATATTACTAATTTAAAACATGGGCATTCATTTAGCTGTGCAAAATGCAAAGTCGCCTGAGAAAATGCATGCACGAAATTAAGAACCTGCAGTGCAGGTTACACATGTGCAGCAAACAATTTACACATAGAGATGAGCCCACACAGTATACAGCATTCAATCTGGCACTTGAGGAAGCAGCCGGGGGGGGGGGGGGGGGGGGGGGTACCCGAATCATTGTTGGCATCGGCATTGATGTCGAACCCAAGCTCCTCCACCAGGTACTTGCAAGTGTCCATCCTCCCCGTGCCGGCCGCCTCGTGCAGCGGCCCGTAGTCCTCCATCTCCTCGGCGTCCGACGAGTCGCTGTCGCTCGCATTCACGCTGTCCACCATCCCTACATACAAAACCCAGATTTCCCACAGGAGCCGCGTCAAGGCGCAGGTTTTTCTGAGAGGTAAAATAAATCTTGCAGTTTTTGACGGTTTCGCGTGGCTGACTCGTGGGCCCCGAAGCAAGCATGAAGGGACCCAAGAGACGATTCACGGCGCTAACGATTGACCACACAATGTTGGGCGAGAGCCCTGGGAAAACCCAAACCCTAGCGAGGAGGAGGGAGAAAGGAGGGGCATTTCGCGGGGGGGGTGCTCACTCATGGCGCGGTCGGGGTCGACGACGTCCGAGGACTCGATGACGCGCTTAATCGCCTCCGACTGCTCGCTGTCTGGAAGCAAAAAAAAAAAACAAGAGCCCGCCATTAGAGACCTCGGACCTCTACTCGGGGGACAGATCGGAGGGAGGGAGAGGGCGACGGGTATCGGAGGCGGCGCGACGGACGTACTCATGCGGCGCATCCCGAGGTGGGCGCCCATGAGGTTGACGCCGGCCGAGATGTAGTCCTTGCTCCCCGACGCCGCCGCCGCCGCTCCGGCCGACCCGGCCCCGCGGGGCCGGACGGCGCGGCGCCTCCCCTTGGCCATGGCGCGCGGCCGCAGGCAGAACCCTAGAGCTCGGTGAGTGGGGTTTGGTAGGTGGGGGTTTGGATTCCGGCGTGTGGGGGCGGAGGCGGAGGCTTCGGGAAGGTGGCGTCTGCCGCTGCGTGCTTTATGGGATGGGATGGGATGGGAGGGGAGGGGAGGGGCAGGGGCGGGAACGTGGGAGGGAGATGGGCCCGGGAGCGCGGGATGCGGGGGATCGGGCGCCGCGTGGCGGATCCGACGGCCGCGATCGAGCCGGGAGCAGGTGCGGGAGGGGTATCCGCTACGCGGCACCGGAAGTGGTGGCTCCTGCTCGGGGGGTTTGAAATTGAAATGCTAGGCGCACATCCACAGCTTCCCCACATGGAGTAGCATAGCACCAGCCACTCCAGCCAGCATTCAATTCCCTGGTCAGGTCAGCGGCAAGCTGGGGCAGCGGATCCGGAGCGGCAGGCTCAATCATGGACGCTCGAAGCACGGGCAGGGAAGTGGGGGCCCAAGCCTGTGCCTGTGCATGGGGGCCCAAGCCCGTCCATGGATGCGCCAGGGGCCTACAGCACAATACGGTACCCAAAGAAATTGCAGCACCAGATACTAGCCTCCATAAATACTGCTACTCCCTCTGTAAATGAAGTGATCTAAAAGCTCCTATATTTCTTCACGTTGGGAGTAGCGAATGTCATTATGGAAAATACACAGGAGCACCTGCGTGCGTGCTCCACGCCCCTATACAAATAATAAATATAACAAAAAAACTGAAATTTGGGGATATCAAACCTGGGCTCTCAATCAAAATAGTTTCTTTCTATACATAGGATAGGAAAATTTTGTCTTTTTTTTGCCACGAATACGTTTCCTGATAAGTAGATCAGGAACTTCTTCAAGTGTGAAGCACCTGGGTGCTGCAAATCCGCTTCCATGTCATTATAGCTAGCTTCCATGTCATTATAGCTAGTAGCAAAATTTTGCAGGATCCGCTAGAGTTGCTGCTATAAGCCCTGAGCGGAGGAGGACCAACACATGTATGAAAACCATCCAAACTGCATCAAACACGCAGAAAAAAGGAAAGCTAGCTGGGAACGACAGATATGCCGGTCGAGCAGCATTTGGTAAAAGTTTCAGGTAGTATCGGTAACTGCTTGGTCCCAGCAAAAAAGCATTCTGGATCTTGACATGCAAACCACTACTACTACACAAAGTACACATTCTACCACCTTTATACAGGTATATATACACGAACGAACATTCCGAAAAGAACTCCTAGAGAACTATTCCAGAGAACTATGCAAAGCAGCACTGGCACTCCCAGAGAACTATTCCGGTGCGCGGAGACTCGGCTCAGACTGTTCCTTCCTCAATCCTCATTGCTTCGACCGCCCACCTGAAATTGCCAACCAACGGGGACCGATTAGAAATGCCGGTCGTTTAAACGCAATGAAATGGGATCACAAATGCTCCATCCGGTTCCGTTTCATAGTCCTCCTTTTGTTTGTTTTTTTTTTTTGCCGCATTAGGAATTATGTGCTACACTATAATATGTACCACCAAACAGCGAGCAAGGTAACATCAACTTCCATAACGCGAAATCAATCATCATACAAGCACCAAGGTTCGTAGAAACACGGTCCATAACATCGCTGCTGCTTAAAGGCAATTTAATTAAGCAATCGTTGAAGAGCAGCTACAGAAGGAATGCAATGCAGGATTGTAAGTAATACCTATGCGCTGCCTGCATCTCCTCGTTTTCAGGCTTCAGTTTCATTCCAGCCGAGAACGCATCGGAGGCCTCTTTGTACTCCTAACAATGAAATCGTGGATCAAAGATTTTCTACGGGGCGGAGGTGATGTATAAAGCAGCACAAAAAGATTACAGTCTTACCAGAAGAGACATGAGGGCGGCTCCTTTCCGATGGTAACCTTTATGCCAGTCAGGTTTCAGACGTATGCAAGCATCGGCATCAACCAAAGCGGCATGTGCTTCACCACACTTCAGATGGCACAGGCTCCTGTTCGAATACAACACCGCATCAGCCGGATCCAGCTTGATTGCCTGCACCAAACAAACTGTTAAGGACCACGAAGCACGGCCTGTTTATTCCTGAATGAAACAAGAACCTAGTTCGATAAGTGAAGCTAAACTAGCGTGTGATCGGAAACCTAATTGGCACGGTTACAGTTTTAGAACTGGACCTAGTTCAGAAATCAAAGGGAAACAGCTCACTAAACCAGTTAAAAGCGTCAAATAGAATGCATTGCACAAAAGAAAAAGAGATTTTATCAGTTATAAATGTTATCCAAATTTATTTGAAGAAATAATGATTTACGCACTCACGAAAACATAAAAATTTAAGTCAAAACAGATAAATCAACCATGGCTGTTTCCCTTTGGTGGAGTATGAAATCCAATTTGGAGAACCTCCCCTCAGTTATTTTCTCTCTGCGGGAAAAATCACTCCCAAATTCTGATTCCTAAATCATAATTAAGCTGTAACCTACTTGTGTGAAACTAGTCAGTACATAGCGCAGACATGTAAATTAGGAAGGGCAACCTGGTGCATGTAGCTCCCGCTTGCGCAGGGTCCAAGGAAGGGTCCGACCACTTTGGGTCTATAGTACGCAGCCTTTCCCTACATTTCTGTAAGAGGCTGTTTCCAGGACTTGAACCCATGACCTCATGGTCACAAGGCAGCAGCTTTACCACTGCGCCAAGGCTCCCCTTCAGACATGTAAATTAGAAAGGACGTTTAAAAATCAGTTCCCAGCTAATGTCAACTAGTTAATGACACATTAGCAATACAGAAATAGAAGTGTTTTCCAATGTTTTTTCAGTAACAGCGCTTACCTCGGTATAGAATTTTGATGCTGCGGCATAGTCCTTGCCCTCAACTGCTTTTGCACCTTGTGATTTCAGCCGAGCCTTCCTATCTTTGTCACTTGACTTGTCCTACATTATTAAGAGAACTTGTACCAACATTAAATCAAAAAATAAGATGCCACAGGCTGTAAAATGTCGGAATAACGGATGTCTTATCCCCCGGTGACCGTTCAAAAACAGGCTGTAAAATGTTGGAATAACGGATGTCTTATTCCTCGAACTAGTACAAAAAAACATGCAGAGATATACTCAAATATTGTTAAAAATTAATAATTTATATACTTAAAAAGGGGATAGAAATATTAGTCAAGTGACACAAATCAACAGTAACTTGAGTTTGCTGGTATATTAACTCCCGACCCTACACAGCTATACCTGTCAATTATAGCATCACAACAAACATTCTTAGATGTGGGAATCATTAACAAGTAGAGTGTGAACATGTACATCCGTAGGATGGCAAGCGTTATATTCTCAGCTAATGTCCACTACTTAGTGATGTCTTAGCAATATGAAAATAACAGTGCTCTCCAACAGCTTGTTCAGTAAGAGGGCCATCGAAAATGATTGCACAACAATATACCTCAGAACAGAATTTTGATGCAGCAACATAGTTCTTCCCTTCAGCAGCTTTTGCACCGCTTGATTTCAGTGAAGCTTTGCTATCACTGTCACTTTTCTTAACCTAAATCATTAAACAAAACATATGTTAAGATGCTGCAAAACTGTACCAAAGCATAATAACCTGTCCTATTTCTCCTAGTAACAAAAATAGCTGATGACACATTAACTGTACAGAACTGAAGATGGCATTCTAACACAATGATATGGATTACTTCCGTGCATTACCCAACTCTTAATATGCAGAGTAAATTTCCAAGCTCTCGATGAAATGATTCCGGATATCCCCCGTTTATTACACTGTATACCTCTGATGGGTCTATCAGATCTCCTATCTAGCTTTCAATCTATAGTTTTGTCCTAAGAATGGATGGATCTAGGAAATAATGTATCTAGCTTTCCGACTATTATTCTTGAAAGCGGATGAGTATAGTTCGATTATTGCATCGTCTTCTTGTATTGACTTGCCGCCAACCATCTAAATTCTGGCAACTAGAGGCACCTGCTACCAGTATATACCAACAAAAACAAAAACACTGCATAAATGACCCCATTTGTCCCTTCTACATCAGAAAATCCCGGCGAACAATTTCTTGTTTGCAATAACCATTCATTATTGTTTTCCATCAGTTCAATATCCATATGTGTGTCAGAGAGGGTACCAATTGGTTTCCCAAGCAGGTCATGGTATGGAGGATACAAAAAAGGAAAATAATTGGGGCTGTGAGTGCATAAAAAATGACACAAGAAGTTTTTTGCAAAAACACGAAGATACATAATTTATGCAATCTCCTCTATAAAACAATGTCATGAAAGATAACGAATGTGAGCAAAAGCAAACAGTTCTTTGGCTTGTGACATGTCTCGATCCAAAATTTCTCATGGAACTAGTAAAAACGTAAAATCATTGGACGCCCACAATTCTTGTACTACGCTAAATATGAAATTTCTCATATTGAAAAGCAAAGTCATGAATGATACAATGGAACAGCAACAGGTCTCAGCAATGGGATCGTTCCGTCCAGATGAACCTTCATGGTGGAATTTGTCAGCACCTAGTTTTTGGATAAGACTACTGGAGCTTCTAATTTGATTTTCTCTCCATGATTTTGTCTCAACGTCACAACCTCACATATTGAATACGGCGAGATGTACTAAAGGAGCAGTAAACCAGAATTATGGTTTGCGTGCACTCGATTTCCAAGACACATCACATACTATTCATCACCCGGGACAAGTTTATCCAACAAGTACCAGAGATAACAACAATGATGTTAGAGCATCAAGTATCAAGGTTTAAGAGCTAACATAAATTAGAAAAATAATTCACCTGCTTAGCTGGAACATTGATATTTGCGCCAACCTCCAACAAGTAGTTAATGCATGTGGTTAAGCCATTAGTAGTTGCTATCGCCAAAGGAGTTTCAGGAATTGTACAATTGACATGCGCGCCAGCCTGTGGGTGAACAGATATAACATAAAACACATGGGAGTACAAACAATTATCTTCCGCCATGAGATTCCATCGAGTAATCAAAATATGCAGAATGTGAACAGCACACCATACCTTGACAAGAAGTTTCATGCACTTTAAGCAAGTGGATTCATTCATTCTTTCAGGAGTAGCATAGAGTGCTGTGGTCAGGGGTGTACCAAGGTCCCATGAGACTTTGTTGGGCTGCAATTTTAGTTTGAAATATGATTCTAGGGATTGTATATGCATAAAAACTTGAGCTATGAAGAAAAGAAAATAGCTCAAATGGAAGAAAACTAATTACATCTGCATGGTGCTCCAGCAAAATCTTCATAGCACTGAACTTTCCATGAGCTGCAGCGGCAGCTAGAGGTGTTCCATGAGGAGGAGGTGCATCAACATTAGCTCCTTTCGATAGCAGCAGTCGTGCAATTTCATCACAGCCTAGCAAGAAAGAAGGCATCCACACATATCCTTTCAGTATAAACAACATGTTGACAAAAACCCTTAGAAAAACATGTTGACAAAAAGGTTTCAATTGCGGGGCAAATTCATTTTGGGATATTTATTTAAAGAAAGTGATGTAGTGGAACCATCACTTGCGTGTTATCACTCCCCCGCCGCATCCCAATCATAAACACAAAGTTAATTTGGATGGTCAACTCATAACCAGATCGGACAGCAATTCAACAGAGAAATGTGATACTTCATATGCAACCATTTTTGACAGAGCGGAATGTGAAGAAATAGACACCTGTTGCTACTGCTTCATGCAGAGTCGTCGTGCCGTTGGAGGAATCTTTTATGTTGGGATCAGCACCTTTTTCAAGAAAATACCTTGTGGCATTCACTTCCCCATGCCCCACCGCAAAAGACAAAGGCGTCGCACCTGCCAACAAAGCATTACAATCAAGCAAATTAGGCAAACATTGACACCCTGCCTTACCGTAATGACAAACGGCTGGGCCTAAGACATATGAAGGGATGTGAATCACAGGCGATACTTAAGACTGAAATCTCAGAGATATGCACATTTGCAGGTGCACATAATTAATACTGTATGACGAAACATCATTCACAAGCATGTTTAGAAGGAAATCTTATAATCATCAGGTTTCACTATAGCACACGCTTATATTATGCGACAAAGATACATGAAAACGAAGTAACAAACTGAACGGTAAGAATTTAATTAACCATTCCATACATGAGAGATACAAAAAAGGAAATTCCTACAAATGGAATGCCAATAATTTTCACGTTCGATCTACGAATTGCGTCCCATGGTATGAACTATGAAGTAAGTAGCTTGCTTCCGAGAAACAAGAACTCAATAATAGAAGCATTTGATTCAGTGGTAGTATTTCGGAGAGGCGCCGTTCGTACCAGAGCCAGGATTAGCAGCCTCGGAGTCGACATCAAATCCAAGCTCCTCCACCAAGTAGTTGCAGATCCCCATATCACCCGTGGATGCTGCGGCATGCAACGCCCCAACGCCCCTGAACCTCACAGAGGCAAGCGAGTCCCTGTCATCCTCGTCCATGCCGTCTACCACGGCTTCAAGTTCAAGACGACCCAGATTTCAAAAGAAGCACGTTAATTACGGCTAAGGTAAGGTAAACCCTAATCCAGAACAATGCCATTGCGGAGGAGGATCGGTCTTACCCTTGAGGCGGCCCAGGTCGCCGTCCTCGCACGCGAAGAGGAACTGCTCCTGCGGCGGCCACTGCCAGCCGGCACCTGCAGGAGGCCAGGAAGGAACACATGCCGCCGTCAGGAATGGTGAAGCGAATGAATCTCGCCCGAAATGGTGAGGCGAGGCAGAGCGGAGGGGGCCGCGTGCGCACGTACGTACCCACGTCCGTGACGGTGGCCTGGAGGCCGAGGCGGGCGGTGGCGGCGGTGAGGGCGCGAGCCGCCGCGGCTCTCTGGAGGTCGCTCGCGCTCGCGCTCGCGCCTCCTCCGGCGCCGCTGGGGCTCCCCCCATTCTCCATGGCGAGAGAGAGAGGGAGCTCGAGTAGGCTCTGGAAGCGGGGGCGGGCAGGCGGTCGGGTTTAGCGGTGGGCGGTGGCTTCTAGGAAAGGAAAGGGCGAGGGGAAGTGGGAGAGAGAAGGCTGCGACGGATGGGATGGGGATGCGACGGGACTGGGACTGGGAGCGGAGGCGTCGGTAGGCCGTGCGCGCCGTTGACGACTGCGGTTGACGACGGAGAATCCGGGGAGGCGTGACGGCTACCACTGCAGAGTGTGTTGGTGCACTGTGCGTGAGCGGAGTGACGGTGAGCTGCTTCTGTTGCAGCTATCACTTCACGTAGTGGGCGCATCGAGTGTGCACCAAAATAGTGTAGCAGAGTGTGGCTCGTGTGCGTGCTGTATGGTTAAAGCGGGGCGTGGTAAAATCCCCCCTCCGACCCGCGAAAACACAGCCCCCCTCCCCCGATTCGTCGGTGCTTGTATCCCGCGGAAGTGGTTCGCGGGAGGGACATGGCAGCTCGCGCGCTCCCCGCATCCCCTCCCGCAGACGCCCGCCACCGTCGCCTGCGATTTCGGCCATTCCGGCCAGCGGAATCACGCCGTCCGCCCCGGATCCAACGAGCCGAGGCACTGCAACGTCGCCCGCCGCCCCGGATCGACCGCCTCCAGCCACCAGACGCCCACCCTGGATTCGCCGAACCGCCATCGGTCGCCGTTGCCCCGATGAGCCCCTTTTCCTCCCCCTTGAGCCCCACCGGTCGCCGTACAAATTTCGTTGATGCGAGCTTCGATGCGTTTTAGATGGATTTAAGCCCCTGCAAACAATTTTTGCAGGATTCGTCCTCATCGGACGACTTGGACGTGGAAACGATGCTCGAGCGCCATCGTCAGCAAATGGTCGTGACGGTCCTAGCTTTGAAGGAGGAGGAGGATCGAAGCCGCAAAAGACGGCGAGGTTCGACCGTCGGCCGTCTTTGCATCCCTCGCAACCGCCATCTCGGAACTGTGATGTTGATGCAAGACTACTTGGCAGACAATCCAACCTATCCATCGCACCTCTTCCGGAGAAGGTATCGGATGCGTTGATCATTCTTCATAAAAATTGTGCAAGCTTGTGAGGCCAATTGCCGGTTTTTTACACAAAGGAGAAACGCCGCAGGCTTGTCGGGGTTTAGCGCCTATCAAAAAATCTCTGTGGCTATGCGTGTGATTGCATATGGTATTACAGCTGATTATGCCGACGAGTATCTTCGCATTGGCGAAGATAGTACAATTGAGTCAGTGCGTAGGTTTGCTAAAGTGATGATGCGCGTCTTTGGTCCTGTCTATCTTCATGCACCCAAAGAGGAAGACACAATAAAGTTGATGGCAGCAAATGAGAAGCGAGGTTGGCCCGACATACTTGGAAGCATTGATTGTATGCATTGGACTTGGAAAAACTATCCAAAGGCATGGCATAAGCAATTTTGTGGCAAGTCTCGTAATGCAACAATTGTGCTAGAGGCTGTAGCATCCGAGGATTTATGAATTTATCATTGTTTTTTGTATGCCGGATACTCTCAATGATATCAGTGTGTTGCAACGGTCTTATTTGTTTGCTAAACTTGCTAGTGGTGATGCTCCTGCTTGCAACTTCACGGTGAATGGGCACAAGTACACAAAGGGGTACTATTTTGACGAAATCGGCCGGTGGAGGAGTTGGGCGGGCGGCGGGCGGTCGCGTGGAAGCCAACTGAAGGCAGTTGGGCGGTTGGCGCGCGGCTGCCGTTTTTACATCTCCAGTGGATGGAGGTGTATATTTTCACCACGAAGTATTGTATGTTACATCTTCAGAAGGCGGAGATGTATTTTATTTATTTATTTATTTGCATATACATCATCTGTTGGAGAGTTATTTTCATTTTCTATTGGAGATGCTCTCTTTGTCAAACTAGTTAATTGACATTGAAAAAAGGCCCTCAGATACGAGTACATGTCGGCAAGCACACGCAGTTTCCCACATCCTCGACCGGTTGCACAGCTCATCAGCCCTCTGAAAGGATCTTCTCAGCGAACCGCTAAGCGCCAGCAAAATCAGCGAAATACTACTAGTCGTAGATGGGGAGCAGGACGATGGAGCTCGCTATCCAGCCGGGTTCCCCGTTCGCCGCCTCGCCCGGATAAGCGTACCGGCCGGCGTCTTCCCGTCCGGCGTCTGCGTTTCACACGGGCGGCGACGACTGATGGCGACGCGAATCATCTTCGCGGCCAGCCACGCATCTAGTGCACTAGGGGTTGGGGCGCGCCCCTTGATGCAGTCTTGTGCGCTTCGATCTTATTTAAGGACATTAGGATGGCTATTTGGGTCTTGATCTCAGCTTGGTTATGCATCGAGTGAGACATGTACATCAACATTAGCACATGTTAGTACGAGAAGATTAATTCAAAGATAAAAATAGTCTTACTAACACATTCGAAATTACTCATACAGTACCATAATGTGAGGACTATATAAACATCAATCAATAATATGACAAACATTTTAAATTGGCTTGTAGAACAGAGTCACAAATGATTCTTTGATGTATGATCCCTTTTAGTTCTAACTCACCAATTGTTGTCCAAACAAAATGTTTCTTGGGAATACATAAAAACACAGTATTCACTAACAGGGAATTTGACCGAAATCCTCCAAATATATGCATTAGACAACAAAAGTAGAAGCAATGACACAAAATAGAGATAAAGGACTAAGAGACCGCCTAACTGCAGCACCTTCCTGTAGAACAAATGTCGCCATGCCTCATTGTTGTCATGATCGACACATCTTGACAGTGTAGTGCCTCCATCAGTGGCTCAACACCACGCCTCCACACCATGGTCATCTACTCACCACCACCGCTATCCGGTCGAGCGAGATATGTTAAAGCCCTATAATAATTAAAAATGAGTGAGTATATTTAGTAAGATTTTTATATAACAAGTTTAGTAGTTCACTGGTTGGCCACATTGTGAATGTAAAATGTTGGTCAGAACTCTTCCAGTCAGGTGTGTCGCTAATTTGTATTATTGTTTCTGATCAATAATACATTATGGCAACCAACTTTGAGCTTGCAAGGAAAGGAAAGTAATACTAAGAATACTAGGCCCGTAAGGGATTCTTTTTCCTGGTATATTTGGACTTTTTTTTACTGCCCTTGTTTGCATGACGCGTGTGATAGGAGTGTATCTTTTTTTATCTCGCTCAGCGTTTTGGGGGGTGCCACGTACTCTCCACGTGTTCGGTTTCCATGCGTGAGACAATCTCTCGAAAACTCAGGCGAAGTCGTCCACCGCCCTATGGGCCTACAAAAGGCCACCTCGCCCCGATCTTAGATGAAACCCTCCCTCCTCGAACCATCTCTCCTCTAATCCCTAAACGGAACCTCTCCTCTACTGCCTCCGTGGTCACCTCAAAAAAAGAAAAAAAGCCCCCAGGGTTGCGAAAAAAAAGCGTAGCCGCCGCCGCCGCCGCCGCTTCGGATTCGAGGGTGTCGAGCCCCATGGCTCCGTCGAGGGCCACCGGGATGAGGGCAACGCCCTGCCGACGATTTCTCTGGCTACTTCCTCCTCCCGACGACCCTTGCCTGGACCGGACCGTCTCCATCTTGAAGAAGGCTCGATCTTTTCCAGCATCAGGTGAGCAGCTGGGTGTCCTTTTTTTTCTTGGGACGTATGGCCGACGGTGGCTTGAATCTAAGTGGTGGTCGCCGTCCGGGCCAGCTGCCTTCTGTTCGTTTTTCTTCTTGCCTTCCTTGTCACATCTTCTAATCGCAAGTGCACGCCTCCACAAGAGCAGCGAACAGAGCAGGCATCCATGGCGCAGATTCCTTCTTTGTTTTTTTCTCCACTCCTCTTCCTCCCTCTGGTCGAGCCCCACGAAGAGGAGGGGCTCGAGCCAGGCGATGCCAACATTCCGCCCCAGAAGCCAACCTGAGGAGGTGCCCAATCTCGCTGTTGCTCCCCTTTGCGGCGAGTGCACGCCGGCTGCCACTCGGCACTCTCTTGGCCATGTGATATGTCGCGTGCATGTGCGGCTTGTGTGCTCCTGCTGCAGCTGCGTCATGTGTGTGCTAGCTGATGCATTCGCGTGTCTGCCTGCAGTTTATCCGCACGGTCCAGCTATAGCATTCACCTCTTCCGACATCGGTGTTCAAGTCAACTGCAACGTGTTCGGTCAATTGACCAAACTAAGCCAACGTAAAAAATATGTGTGCTTTTTTCAGTACGCAACCAACATGGCATTATCTCAACACAAGGGATGAAGTATTTACATGTTTTCTGTTCCATGGGTGTACTATTTTGTGGACGTATGGCCGGAGCAATTAGTTTAGTGCAGGGATGCCTTTTCACAAGTGCTCACTTTGTTCCTGGTTTTACCAATCATGATGTCAATATGCTTATGGCGTGTACTTGAATATCTTTTATGATTTTTTTATGTAATTGGATGATCTCTTTTTTATTTGCAAATTAATATCAGATCAAGCAAATGAATATCTGGATGACTATCTTCTATGATGGTATATATTTACTTGACTTTGTCTATTTGTTTTTTTTTTCAGATTGATGCGTTCGTGATGTACAAAAAGAGAATGCCTTAGAAAGCCTGGTCATACGAAAGAGGAATTATTACTATTGAGATATTATGGTGACGGTGTTTAGCAGTCATAAAAGGTATATCTTCTCTCAGATTCATATGTGCTGCCCTTCAAAGATAAAAGTAAAAATAAAGTAGGGGAGATTGTAAAATTGTCCATTGTAGTACCCTAATGTGGAGAAATGTCACATGCAAATTTAGCAATCCGTAATTGTAGTTTTTGACTGGAATGTTTATTTCATAGAACTACAAATAATCATATTCCTTCTACTTCTTTGTGGTATTACTGTGCCTTATCTCATGACCAAGAGACATAGGTGTCAAGTTTCTCATACGTGAACTGTTTAATTGATTGCTTCCATGAGATCTTCTCCTCAACGGTCCTATGTGTGATGATGTAGTCCAGATCAGGGTTTGAACCAATGTTATAAATAGCGGGCTATGGATAATAGGGGCGGATCTCCGAATCAGCTATAGCGGGCTATAACTCCTATTTAAAACTATGGTTTGAATTGTACTTTTTCCCTCAGCAATACTTTCAGTGAGAAGTAGCAAGACTATTCCACCAATATAGATTCTGCGATGTATTTAACATTGGATATGGTCCAGTTAGTGGTTTATTATTCCTCGCATTCAACATGTGTGTATAACACATCGACGATGCGTTATTCTATATTGAACTTTCAGTGAACCTGAACTCTTCTGATTATTTTGTGTAACCATGAACTCTTGGCGTGCAGGTGTAAATTGATTTTTTTTTTCAAACAAAAAAAAGTGCAAATCGTATCAGGCACATGGACAACTAACATCATGCTTCCTCTATTTAGACATTACTCTACCACGTAATTGGTCTTTGGGTCTCTAGGAGATCGTGGTCCATATTTGAGTAACTTACAAAAATATATGCATTAACATGATAAGATGGTGTAGAAGCTTTGGTAGGAGTATTTTTACTTGCTATCACCAGGTAAGTTATGTAAAGGGTAAACAATGCTTTATTTGTTCTATCCAATCTGAATTTAGGAACTTTTTGTAAAAAAAAATGGCCAGGCATTTACCAACAGGCAAGATCTAGCAGCTTACCTCATTTTTATTCCTGGTGGGATGTTTAGTCATGCATCCGAATTTCCAGCATGATAGCTCACTTCTTTCATGTGTAAATAGTTCTCTCCAAGGCATTCCTTAATTTATTTTCTATCCTAGCAGTTCATACATATCTATATTTTGTGTGGAGCGTTTTCCATTTCATTTTTCTTTTACTTACTTTGTTTTCATATATGGATTCTGACCGTAGTAATATAGTTTTTCCACCAACTGTTGGATGTTTAAATTACCTTAAGAAGTGTTTTTTCCCGCTCCCACATAGCATGCAGCAGTTATATGCATCATTTGACTGGCTGTGGGGTTGTACAGTTAAAAGCTTAGTATTTTTGCTCATACAAGGAACAGATTCAGTTCAGTTAATTTAGCTCTAATGGCGGTATCAGTAAAACGTGGAAGTGTGCAGTTTTGCTGTACATACTCCCCTATTTGTACCAGTTCAGTTAATTCAACTCTAATTACGTTATGTGTAAAACATGGAAGAGTTCTTCGCTGGGGTTCTTTTCCCCTCTCCTTTAATGCATAATAGGCATACTCGCGTATTCTAGAAAACAAAATACATACTCCCCTATATATGCCCTTCTTATCCTTTCTTAAAAATAACTTGATACGTACAAGCGAATAATTACTTCCTGTAGATCTCCTTCCATGTGTTATTTACTTGATCTTTTTTCCTTTCACTTCTCTTGACCTATTTTTTGGTGCACTGACATAGTGTCTTCAGTGGAAAATTCTGATGCTTCTATGCTTTTATGACTTCATAATATTTTAAATATGATTTAACATATGTTCTTTTCTCATGGAAAATCAAGTTATAAGTAGCTTAAATGCTTATTATTGTTGGCTTGAGATCTATGGGTTCTCTCTTAGTAATTAAGCACATCAACTTCTTCGATTGAGAGAAGGATCCATGTTTCAATGTTCTTTCTGAAGTTAAATTGGCATTACAAATTTTGTGATCAATAGCTTTCAGAAGAAAAAGGTTGCTCAAGCTATCTTCATCAACTTTGCACATATCACGGTATAGTCATCGACGACCACAATCATATGCGCTCAAGACAATAGTGGAGCGTAAGCGATCATTACTTTAGTGATTTAGAAAGGGGAGTATTACTTTACAGAGGGAGTACATTGTAGTACTGTAGTAATTTGGTTTTCCTTGCAATATTTAGAGCATAGAGATAATCTAGAGCATTCTGGGGGAATTAACAATACTGATGCATATATATATTTTTCTTGTGTAATTTGCTTCTAGGATGCAGCAACCATTTGAGAAAATTTGATACTTCCTCTGTCCTTAATTATTTGTCAGATAAATGGATGTGAGGCGAACAAGGGTCCTCAAAAAGATTTTTCTCCAATTTCAAGATAATTTGCCTAACCGTCGAGAGCCAGGACGTGCATCCAGTAGCAACTTTAACATTGTCTACACATCAAACAAACCACCAAGAACAAGAGCAAAAGAGCCAGTTTCATCTATCACCACCAAGAACAAGAGCAAAAGAACCAGCTTCATCTATCTACCACTACATCTTAGAGACAAACCCAGCTGGATGATCAACATCTCAGGTGTAAGAAGAGAACAAGAGCTTCACAATTCTGCATCCAGTATCCACTATCACTACGTGTTGTAGATCACCTATGCATGTACCAACTAGATGTACCCTTTGTTGATCACCTATGCATGTATCAACTACATGTACCCTATCCTTGTATGAACTACTTTGCTATGTTCAAGTTTTGGGAGGACTTACCCGATATTTAGAAAAAACTAAATAGCTTATCGATCTACGTGGCGCGGCGTGCCGCCGCGCACTACCCGCTAGTATATGCTAGGTAGCTAGTCATCTTGCCAATTCAGCAACACGCTAGCGATGGAGTGATCCCCAAATTCAAAGTTACAATTTTATATTGTCGAAGAGACTTTTGATTCAAGAGGGATGTTCTAAGTTACAGCAGTATTATCAAGAAGCAGATGACATATTAGATCTAGCAATTACATTCTTTCCGGGAGTAAATCATATCTAAACAGATCTGATCTACAGGTTCTTGAAGAAATAATGGAACTGATAAAGAACAATATACTATAGAAAATAAACAAGATGAGCGAGAAAAAACATGGTGCGGAGTTGAGTAATTTAGCCATGGAAACTAATTTCCAATGACAAACTGAATTGTGTTCCCCCATTTCTTCATGTTTCCTACAGTTTTACCTATTTTTGATTGCCTCATTATTAATTATTGAGGGAATGAGACTATGATGAACAACGAAGCACTAAAGCTTAATGCTAACGGCCTTCGACAAAGCAGATTAAAGGTATACATCCAACAACCATATAAAGGTACAAAATATGAGTTCAAAGAGATTCTTTGATGAAAAACCTTACTGAAGTGACCAGAAACTGAACCTTAGAACAGATTAGGCATGTGCGCCCGTGTGTTTCGATAGCATCTCACCGTAAACAAAATCCTGGAAGACAAATCTAAGCACCAAAATCAAGGAATTAATCCAGGAAAATATCTATTTTGTACCTTTGTTTCAATAGGAACATCCACATTTACGTGGTCATGGACCAAATAGAATGGCATGATGAGCAGCTTGACGCACTTAATGGAGCACGGATGCAGAAGTTTTATCAGGAAGTTAAACCTGGATGAGCATAGCAGCATGCTGAAGTAGCGAGCTCATTGAGAGGGTGACAGTGACTTAACATGATTAGGTCTACAAGTTTTTTGTCATTGGCAAAGCACACACATTTAGCTAGTTTAACTAAATGATTAATATCATGCCTTTAAAATGATCATTAACATTTCAGTATTCCCTCAAAATAAAACATTTCAGTGCAGAATTTGTCGAAGTTTGTCGATCTTCGATACAAATCAGGGACCCTGCTCCAAGTACTAAAAATGATAAGTTATAGTAGGACGTTTACAAATTGATAAATGATTACAATAATATCATTTGAATTTTGAGAAATTAACTTGTTTATCAAGCTCCTCCATGACATCTTCAAAGAGTTCTTTTGGCATCGAGCCAGGCATGTTTGAAGCAACTGCCAGGTAAGCACGTGAATTTTACCTGTAAATTGGTAAGTTTAAGGAATCATAATTACCATCACTACAGCAATAAACAAACACACATATAGCGAGGTGAATTACCAGAAAAACATACCCTTTGTAGGGAAACAATCACATATAGATGCCTAAGCCTGCAGACCGACAAAAACATTAACCCATCAATTTCATCACAAACATTAACTCAGCAGCACCAAATTCATGGACAAAGGAAGAAGGAAAAAGATCGTGACCTTGTTGCAATTTGGTATCAGGTTCCTTCAATCTTCTCGCCGATCGGCCCAATCAGCGACCATCGCCAACAAGCAAATTAGCAGTTGAACTGAGAAATAAGAGAAAAGCAAAGCTCATGGCAGGAAGAACATGTCAATCACATAATCAAAAAATTAGAAGTGATTATTATGACCTATGAGTAGAAAGCAGACAAATTTACCAAGTTGATTCAAGCCAAGCCAACAAAGAAGCTAGACTCTGTGACTGAAACAATTTTCATGAAAGGAATCATATTCAGATTTGGCATTCCCCATAGCATTGTTGGAAATATGCCCTAGAGGCAATAATAAAAGTATTATTATATTTCATTGTTCATGATAATTGTCTTTTATTCATGCTATAACTGTATTATCTGGAAATCGTAATACACGTGTGAATACATAGACCTCAATATGTCCCTAGTGAGCCTCTAGTTGACTAGCTCGTTGTGATCAACAGATAGTCATGATTTCCTGGCTATGGACATTGGATGTCGTTGATAACGGGATCACATCATTAGGAGAATGATGTGATGGACAAGACCCAATCCTAAGCATAGCACAAAGGTCGTTTAGTTCGTTTGCTAGAGCTTTGCCAATGTCAAGTATCTCTTCCTTAGACCATGAGATCGTGTAACTCCCGGATACCGTAGGAGTGCCTTGGGTGTATCAAACGTCACAACGTAACTGGGTGACTATAAAGGTGCATTACAGGTATCTCCGAAAGTAGCTGTTGGGTTGACACGGATCGAGACTGGGATTTGTCACTCCGTATGACGGAGAGGTATCTCTGGGCCCACTCGGTAATGCATCATCATAATGAGCTCAAGGTGACCAAAGTGTTGGCCACGGGATCATGCATTACGGTACGAGTAAAGTGACTTGCCGGTAACGAGACTGAACAAGGTATTGGGATACCGACGATCGAGTCTCGGGCAAGTAACGTACCGATTGACAAAGGGAATTGTATACAGGGTTTGATCGAATCCTCGACATCGTGGTTCATCCGATGACAACATCGAGGAGCATGTGGGAGCCAACATGGGTATCCAGATCCCGCTGTTGGTTATTGACCTGAGAGCGTCTCGGTCATGTCTGCATGTCTCCCGAACCCGTAGGGTCTACACACTTAAGGTTCGGTGACGCTAGGGTTATTAGGAAGACTAGTATGTGACTACCGAATGTTGTTCGGAGTCCGGATGAGATCCCGGACGTCACGAGGAGTTCCGGAATGGTCCGGAGGTAAAGATTTATATATGGGAAGTCCTATTTCGGCCACCGGAAAATGTTCGGGATTTTTCGGTATTGTACCGGGAAGGTTCTAGAAGGTTCCGGAGTGGGGCCCACCTGCATGGGGGGACCCACATGAACGTGAGTAGTGGGGGAAAGGCCCCACACCCCTGGTCAAGGTGCACCAAGATCCCCCCTTAGAAGGAATAAGATCATATCCCGAAGGGATAAGATCAAGATCCCTAAAAAGGGGGGATAACAATCGGTGGGGAAGGAAATGATGGGATTTCTTTCCTCCCACCTTGGCCAACGCCCCAATGGACTTGGAGAGCAAGAAACCAGCCCCTCCACCCCTATATATAGTGGGGAGGCGCATGGGAGATCAACACAAGCCAAGGCGCAGCCCCTCCCCTCCCCAACACCTCTCCTCCTCCATAAGTGCTTGGCGAAGCCCTGTCGGAATACTACTACTCCAACTGCACCACGCCGTCGTGCTGCCATTGGAGCGTTCTTCCTCAACCTCTCCTTCCCCTTGCTGGATCAAGAAGGAGGAGACGTCTCCCGTCCCGTACGTGTGTTGAACGCGGAGGTGCTGTCCGTTCAGTACTTGGTCATCGATGATCCGAATCACGTCGAGTACGACTCCATCATCACCATCCCCTTGCAAGCTTCCGCACGCGATCTACAAGTGGTATGTAGATGCAAACTCACCCCTTGACTCGTTGCTTAGATGAACTCATAGATGGATCTTGGTGAAACCGTAGGAAAAATTTTAATTTTCTGCAACGTTCCCCAACAGTGGCATCATGAGCTAGGTCTATGCGTAGTTCTCTTTGCACGAGTAGAACACAATTTTGTTGTGGGCGTGGATCTTGTCAACTTACTTGCCTCTACTAGTCTTTTCTTGCTTCAACGGCATTGTGGGATGAAGCGGCCCGGACCAACCTTACACGTACCCTTACGTGAGACCGGTTCCACCGACTGACATGCACTAGTTGCATAAGGTGGCTGGCGGGTGTCTGTCTCTCCCACTTTAGTTGGAGCGGATTTGATGAAAAGGGCCCTTATGAAGGGTAAATAGAAGTTGACAAAATCACGTTGTGGTTATTCGTAGGTAAGAAAACGTTCTTGCTAGAACCCAATTGCAGCCACGTAAAAGATGCAACAACAATTAGAGGACGTCTAACTTGTTTTTGCAGCGATTGATCATGTGATGTGATATGGCCAAAAGTTGTGATGAATGATGAAGTGTGATGTATGAGATCATGTTCTTGTAATAGGATTCACGACTTGCATGTCGATGAGTATGACAACCGGCAGGAGCCATAGGAGTTGTCTTTATTTTCGTATGACCTGTGTGTCATTGAAGAACGCCATGTAACTTACTTTACTTTATTGCTAAACGTGTTAGCTATAGAAGTAGAAGTAGTCGTTGGCGTGACAACTTCATGAAGACACGATGATGGAGATCATGATGATGGAGATCATGGTGTCAAGCCGGTGACAAGATGATCATGGAGCCCCGAAGATGGAGATCAATGGAGCTATATGATATTGGCCATATCATGTCACAACTATATAATTGCATGTGATGTTTATTATGTTTATGCATCTTGTTTACTTAGGACGACGGTAGTAAATAAGATGATCCCTTACAAAATATCAAGAAGTGTTCTCCCCTAACTGTGCACCGTTGCTACAGTTCGTCGCTTCTAAGCACCACGTGATGATCGGGTGTGATGGATTCTTACGTTCACATACAACGGGTGTAAGACAGTTTTACACAGCGAAAACACTTAGGGTTAACTTGACGAGCCTAGCATGTGCAGACATGGCCTCGGAACACGGAGACCGAAAGGTCGAACACGAGTCGTATGGAAGATACGATCAACATGAAAATGTTCACCGACGATGACTAGTCCGTCTCACGTGATGATCGGACACGGGCTAGTCGACTCGGATCGTGTAACACTTAGATGACCAGAGGGATGTCTAATCTGAGTGGGAGTTCATAATATGATTAGAACTTAATTATCATGAACTTAGTCTAAAACCTTTGCAAATATATCTTGTAGATCATATGGCCAACGCTCATGTCAACATGAACTTCAACACGTTTCTAGAGAAAACCAAGCTGAAAGATGACGGCAGCAACTATACGGACTGGGTCCGGAACCTGAGGATCATCCTCATAGCTGCCAGGAAACAATATGTCCTAGAAGGACCGCTAGGTGACGCTCCCGTCCCAGAGAACCAAGACATTATGAATGCTTGGCAAACTCGTGCTGATGATTACTCCCTCGTTCAGTGCGGCATGCTTTACAGCTTAGAACCGGGGCTCCAAAAGCGTTTTGAGCATCACAGAGCATATGAGATGTTCGAAGAGCTGAAACTAGTTTTTCAAGCTCATGCCCGGGTCGAGAGATATGATGTCTCCGACAAGTTCTACAGTTGTAAGATGGAGGAAAATAGTTCTGTCAGTGAGCATATTCTCAAGATGTCTGGGTTGCACAACCGTGTGACCCAGCTGAATATTAACCTCCCCGATGAGGCGGTCATTGACAGAATCCTCCAGTCGCTCCCACCAAGCTACAAGAGCTTTGTGATGAACTACAACATGCAGGGGATGGAAAAGACCATTCCTGAGGTGTTCTCGATGCTGAAGTCAACAGAGGCTGAAATCAAGAAAGAACATCAAGTGTTGATGGTCAATAAGACCACTAAGTTCAAGAAGGGCAAGGGTAAGAAGAACTTCAAGAAGGACGGCAAGGAGGTTGCCGCACCTGGTAAGCCAGTTACCGGGAAGAAGTCAAAGAATGGACCCAAGCCTGAGACTGAGTGCTTTTATTGCAAGGGGAAGGGTCACTGGAAGCGGAACTGCCCCAAATACTTAGCGGATAAGAAGGCTGGCAAGACCAAAGGTATATTTGATATACATGTAATTGATGTGTACCTTACCAGTACTCGTAGTAACTCCTGGGTATTTGATACCGGTGCCGTTGCTCATATTTGTAACTCACAGCAGGAGCTGCGGAATAAACGGAGACTGGCGAAGGACGAGGTGACGATGCGCGTCGGGAATGGTTCCAGAATCGATGTGATCGCCGTCGGCACGCTACCTCTACATTTACCTACGGGATTAGTTTTGAACCTTAATAATTGTTATTTAGTACCAAGTTTGAGCATGAACATTGTATCTGGATCTCGTTTAATACGAGATGGCTACTCATTTAAGTCTGAGAATAATGGTTGTTCGATTTATATGAGAGATATGTTTTATGGTCATGCTCCGATGGTCAATGGTTTATTCTTAATGAATCTCGAGCGTATTATTACACATGTTCATAGTGTGGATACCAAAAGATGTAAAGTTGATAACGATAGTCCCACATACTTGTGGCACTGCCGCCTTGGTCACATTGGTGTCAAACGCATGAAGAAGCTCCATGCTGATGGACTTTTGGAGTCTCTTGATTATGAATCATTTGACACATGCGAACCATGCCTCATGGGCAAAATGACCAAGACTCCGTTCTCCGGAACAATGGAGCGAGCAACCAACTTGTTGGAAATCATACATACCGATGTGTGCGGTCCAATGAGCGTTGAGGCTCGCGGAGGATATCGTTATGTTCTCACTCTCACTGATGACTTGAGTAGATATGGGTATGTCTACTTAATGAAACACAAGTCTGAGACCTTTGAAAAGTTCAAAGAATTTCAGAATGAGGTAGAGAATCAACGTGACCGAAAGATAAAGTTCCTACGATCAGATCGTGGAGGAGAATACTTAAGTCACGAATTTGGTACACACTTAAAGAAATGTGGAATCGTTTCACAACTCACGCCGCCTGGAACACCTCAGCGAAACGGTGTGTCCGAACGTCGTAATCGCACTCTATTGGATATGGTGCGGTCTATGATGTCTCTTACCGATTTACCGCTATCATTTTGGGGATACGCTCTAGAGACAGCTACATTCACTTTAAATAGGGCACCGTCTAAATCCGTTGAGACGACACCGTATGAATTATGGTTTGGGAAGAAACCTAAGCTGTCGTTTCTAAAAGTTTGGGGATGCGATGCTTATGTCAAGAAACTTCAACCTGAAAAGCTCGAACCCAAGTCGGAAAAATGCATCTTCATAGGATACCCTAAGGAAACTGTCGGGTATACCTTCTACTTAAGATCCGAGGGCAAGATCTTTGTTGCCAAGAACGGATGCTTTCTGGAAAAAGAGTTTCTCTCGAAAGAAGTAAGTGGGAGGAAAGTAGAACTCGATGAAGTACTACCTCTCGAACGGGAAAGTGGTGCAGCTCAGGATAATATTCCTGTGATGCCCACACCAACTGAAGAGGAAACCAATGATGATGATCAAGGTACTTCGGATCAAGTTGCTACTGAACTTCGTAGGTCCACAAGGACACGTTCCGCACCAGAGTGGTACGGCAACCCTGTCCTGGAAATCATGTTGTTGGACAACGGTGAACCTTCGAACTATGAAGAAGCGATGGCGGGCCCAGATTCCAACAAATGGCTTGAAGCCATGAAATCCGAGATAGAATCCATGTATGAAAACAAAGTATGGACTTTGACAGACTTGCCCGATGATCGGCGAGCGATAGAAAACAAATGGATCTTTAAAAAGAAGACGGACGCGGATGGAAATGTTACCATCTATAAAGCTCGACTTGTCGCTAAGGGTTATCGACAGGTTCAAGGGATTGACTACGACGAGACATTCTCTCCCGTAGCGAAGCTAAAGTCCGTCCGAATCATGTTAGCAATTGCCGCATACTATGATTATGAGATATGGCAGATGGACGTCAAAACGGCATTCCTTAACGGGCATCTTAAGGAAGAACTGTATATGATGCAGCCGGAAGGTTTTGTCGATCCTAAGAATGCTAACAAAGTATGCAAGCTCCAGCGATCCATTTATGGGCTGGTGCAAGCATCTCGGAGTTGGAATATTCGCTTTGATGAGATGATCAAAGCGTTTGGGTTTATGCAGACTTATGGAGAAGCCTGCGTTTACAAGAAAGTGAGTGGGAGCTCTGTAGCATTTCTCATATTATATGTAGATGACATACTCTTGATGGGAAATAATATAGAATTTCTGGACAGCATTAAGGCCTACTTGAACAAATGTTTTTCAATGAAGGACCTTGGAGAAGCTGCTTATATATTAGGCATCAAGATCTATAGAGATAGATCGAGACGCCTCATAGGTCTTTCACAAAGCACATACCTTGATAAGATTTTGAAAAGGTTCAAAATGGATCAGTCCAAGAAAGGGTTCTTGCCTATGTTACAAGGTGTGAGATTGAGCTCGGCTCAGTCACCGACCACGGCAAAAGATATAGAAGAGATGAATACCATCCCCTATGCCTCAGCCATAGGATCTATTATGTATGCCATGCTGTGTACCAGACCTGATGTAAACCTTGCCGTGAGTTTGGTAGCTAGATACCAAAGTAATCCCGGCAAGGAACACTGGACAGCGGTCAAGAATATCCTGAAGTACCTGAAAAGGACAAAGGACATGTTTCTCGTTTATGGAGGAGACGGAGAGCTTGTCGTAAAGGGTTACGTCGACGCTAGCTTCGACTCAGATCCGGATGACTCTAAGTCACAAACCGGATACGTGTATATGTTGAATGGTGGAGCAGTAAGCTGGTGCAGCTGCAAACAGAGCGTCGTGGCGGGATCTACGTGTGAAGCGGAGTACATGGCAGCCTCGGAGGCAGCGCATGAAGCGATTTGGGTGAAGGAGTTCATCACCGACCTAGGAGTCATACCCAATGCGTCGGGGCCAATCAAACTCTTCTGTGACAACACTGGAGCTATTGCCCTTGCCAAGGAGCCCAGGTTTCACAAGAAGACCAGACACATCAAGCGTCGTTTCAACTCCATCCGTGAAAATGTTCAAGATGGAGACATAGAAATTTGCAAAGTACATACGGATCTGAATGTCGCAGATCCGTTGACTAAACCTCTCTCGCGAGCTAAACATGATCAACACCAGAACTCTATGGGTGTTCGATTCATCACAATGTAACTAGATTGGTGACTCTAGTGCAAGTGGGAGACTGTTGGAAATATGCCCTAGAGGCAATAATAAAAGTATTATTATATTTCATTGTTCATGATAATTGTCTTTTATTCATGCTATAACTGTATTATCCGGAAATCGTAATACACGTGTGAATACATAGACCACAATATGTCCCTAGTGAGCCTCTAGTTGACTAGCTCGTTGTGATCAACAGATAGTCATGATTTCCTGGCTATGGACATTGGATGTCGTTGATAACGGGATCACATCATTAGGAGAATGATGTGATGGACAAGACCCAATCCTAAGCATAGCACAAAGGTCGTTTAGTTCGTTTGCTAGAGCTTTGCCAATGTCAAGTATCTCTTCCTTAGACCATGAGATCGTGTAACTCCCGGATACCGTAGGAGTGCCTTGGGTGTATCAAACGTCACAACGTAACTGGGTGACTGTAAAGGTGCATTACAGGTATCTCCGAAAGTAGCTGTTGGGTTGACACTGATCGAGACTGGGATTTGTCACTCCGTATGACAGAGAGGTATCTCTGGGCCCACTCGGTAATGCATCATCATAATGAGCTCAAGGTGACCAAAGTGTTGGCCACGGGATCATGCATTATGGTACGAGTAAAGTGACTTGCCGGTAACGAGACTGAACAAGGTATTGGGATACCGACGATCGAGTCTCGGGCAAGTAACGTACCGATTGACAAAGGGAATTGTATACAGGGTTTGATCGAATCCTCGACATCGTGGTTCATCCGATGACAACATCGAGGAGCATGTGGGAGCCAACATGGGTATCCAGATCCCGCTGTTGGTTATTGACCTGAGAGCGTCTCGGTCATGTCTGCATGTCTCCCGAACCCGTAGGGTCTACACACTTAAGGTTCGGTGACGCTAGGGTTATTAGGAAGACTAGTATGTGACTACCGAACGTTGTTCGGAGTCCCGGATGAGATCCCGGACGTCACGAGGAGTTCCGGAATGGTCCGGAGGTAAAGATTTATATATGGGAAGTCCTATTTCGGCCACCGAAAAATGTTCGGGATTTTTCGGTATTGTACCGGGAAGGTTCTAGAAGGTTCCGTTGTGGGGCCCACCTGCATGGGGGTGTTGGAAATATGCCCTAGAGGCAATAATAAAAGGATTATTATATTTCAATGTTCATGATAATTGTCTTTTGTTCATGCTATAACTGTATTATCCGGAAATCGTAATACACGTGTGAACACTTAGACCCAATGAGTCCCTAGTGAGCCTCTAGTTGACTAGCTCGTTATGATCAATAGATAGTCATGGTTTCCTGACTATGGACATAGGATGTCGTTGATAACGGGATCACATCATTAGGAGAATGATGTGATGGACAAGACCCAATCATAAGCATAGCATAAAAGATCGTATAGTTCGTTTGCTAGAAGCTTTGCCAATGTCAAGTATCTATTCCTTCGACCATGAGATCGTGTAACTCCCGGTTACCGTAGGAGTGCCTTGGGTGTATCAAACGTCACAACGTAACTGGGTGACTATAAAGGTGCATTACAGGTATCTCCGAAAGTATCTGTTGGGTTGACACGGATCGAGACTGGGATTTGTCACTCCGTATAACGGAGAGGTATCTCTGGGCCCACTCGGTAATGCATCATCATAATGAGCTCAATGTGACCAAGGTGTTGGCCACGGGATCATGCATTACGGTACGAGTAAAGTGACTTGCCGGGTAACGAGACTGAACAAGGTATTGGGATACCGACGATCGAGTCTCGGGCAAGTAACGTACCGATTGACAAAGGGAATTGTATACAGGGTTTGATCGAATCCTCGACATCGTGGTTCAACCGATGAAATCATCGAGGAGCATGTGGGAGCCAACATGGATATCCAGACCCCGCTGTTGGTTATTGCCCGAGAGTCGTCTCGGTCATGTCTGCGTGTCTCCCGAACCCGTAGGGTCTACACACTTAAGGTTCGGTGACGCTAGGGTTAGTAGGAAGTCAAGTATGTGACTACCGAATGATGTTCGGAGTCCCGGATGAGATCCCGGACGTCACGAGGAGTTCCGGAATGGTCCGGAGGTAAAGATTTATATATGGGAAGTCCTGTTTCGGGCATCGGGACAAGTTTCGGGGTTATCGGTATTGTACCGGGACCACCGGGGGGGTCCCGGGGGCCCACCGGGTGGGGCCACCTGCCCCGGGGGGCCACATGGGCTGTAGGGGGTGCGCCTTGGCCTGCATGGGCCAAGGGCACCAGCCCCACATAGGCCCATGCGCCTAGGGTTCAAGGGGGCAAGAGTCCTAGGAGGGGAAGGCACCTCCTAGGTGCCTTGGGGGGGAGGGAAACCCCCCTTGGCCGCCGCCCCCCTAGGAGATTGGATCTCCTAGGGCCGGCCACCCCCCCCCTTTGGCCCTCCTATATATAGTGGGGGAGAGGAGGGACTTCATACCCTGAGTCCTTGGCCTTTGGTTGCCTCCTTCTCCCTCCCCAACACCTCTCCTCCTTCGTTGTGTGCTCGGCGAAGCCCTGTCGGAGTACTGCTTCTCCACCATCATCACGCCGTCGTGCTGCCGGTGGAGCTGTCTTCCTCAACCTCTCCTTCCCCCTTGCTGGATCAAGAAGGAGGAGACGTCGCTCGTCCCGTACGTGTGTTGAACACGGAGGTGCTGTCCGTTCAGCACTTGGCATCGGTGATCTGAATCACGTTCGAGTACGACTCCATCATCACCTTGCAAGCTTCCGCACGCGATCTACAAGTGGTATGTAGATGCAAGCTCTCTCCCATGACTCGTTGCTTAGATGAACTCATAGATGGATCTTGGTGAAGCCGTAGGAAAAATTTTAATTTTCTGCAACGTTCCCCAACAGTGGCATCATGAGCTAGGTCTATGCGTAGTTCTCTAATGCACGAGTAGAACACAATTTGTTGTGGGCGTTGATCTTGTCATCTTACTTGCCTCTACTAGTCTTTTCTTGCTCAACGGTATTGTGGGATGAAGCGGCCCGGACCAACCTTACACGTACGCTTACGTGAGACCGGTTCCACCGACTGACATGCACTAGTTGCATAAGGTGGCTGGCGGGTGTCTGTCTCTCCCACTTTAGTTGGAGCGGAATCGATGAACAAGGCCCTTATGAAGGGTAAATAGAAGTTGACAAAATCACGTTGTGGTGATTCGTAGGTAAGAAAACGTTCTTGCTAGAACCCAATCGCAGCCACGTAAAAGATGCAACAACAACTAGAGAACGTCTAACTTGTTTTTGCAGCGATTGATCATGTGATGTGATATGGCCAGAAGTTGTGATGAATGTTGAATTGTGATGTATGAGATCATGTTCTTGTAATAGGATTCACGACTTGCATGTCGATGAGTATGACAACCGGCAGGAGCCATAGGAGTTGTCTTTATTTTTTTTGTATGACCTGCGTGTCATTGAAGAACGCCATGTAAACTACTTTACTTCATTACTAAACGCGTTAGTCATAGAAGTAGAAGTAGTCGTTGGCGTGACAACTTCATGAAGACACGATGATGGAGATCATGATGATGGAGATCATGGTGTCAAGCCGGTGACAAGATGATCATGGAGCCCCGAAGATGGAGATCAATGGAGCTTGATGATATTGGCCATATCATGTCACAACCATATAATTGCATGTGATGTTTATTATGTTTATGCATCTTGTTTACTTAGGACGACGGTAGTAAATAAGATGATCCCTTACAAAATTTCAAGAAGTGTTCTCCCCTAACTGTGCACCGTTGCTACAGTTCGTCGTTTCTAAGCACCACGTGATGATCGGGTGTGATGGATCCTTACGTTCACATACAACGGGTGTAAGACAGTTTTACACAGCGAAAACACTTAGGGTTAACTTGACGAGCCTAGCATGTGCAGACATGGCCTCGGAACACGGAGACCGAAAGGTCGAACACGAGTCGTATGGAAGATACGATCAACATAAAGATGTTCACCGACGATGACTAGTCCGTCTCACGTGATGATCGGACACGGGCTAGTCGACTCGGATCGTGTAACACTTAGATGACTAGAGGGATGTCTAATCTAAGTGGGAGTTCATAATTTTGATTAAGAACTTTATTATCATGAACTTAGTCTAAAACCTTTGCAAATATGTATTGTAGATCAATGGCCAACGCTCATGTCAACATGAACTTCAACGCGTTCCTAGAGAAAACCAAGCTGAAAGATGATGGCAGCAACTATACGGACTGGGTCCGAAACCTGAGGATCATCCTCATAGCTGCCAGGAAGCAATATGTCCTAGAAGGACCGCTAGGTGCCGCTCCCGTCCCAGAGAACCAAGACGTTATGAACGCTTGGCAAACTCGTGCTGATGATTACTCCCTCGTTCAGTGCGGCATGCTTTACAGCTTAGAACCGGGGCTCCAAAAGCGTTTTGAGCATCACGGAGCATATGAGATGTTCGAAGAGCTGAAACTAGTTTTCCAAGCTCATGCCCGGGTCGAGAGATATGATGTCTCCGACAAGTTCTACAGTTGTAAGATGGAGGAGAACAGTTCTGTCAGTGAACACATCCTGAAGATGTCTGGGTTGCACGCACGTATGACCCAGTTGAACATTAACCTCCCAGATGAGGCGGTCATTGACAGAATCCTCCAGTCGCTCCCACCAAGCTACAAGAGCTTTGTGATGAACTACAACATGCAGGGGATGGTAAAGACCATTCCTGAAGTGTTCTCGATGCTGAAGTCAGCAGAGGCTGAAATCAAGAAAGAACATCAAGTGTTGATGGTCAATAAGACCACTAAGTTCAAGAAGGGCAAGGGTAAGAAGAACTTCAAGAAGGACGGCAAAGATGTTGCCGCGCCCGGTAAGCCTGTTGCCGGGAAGAAGTCAAAGAATGGACCCAAGCCTGAGACTGAGTGCTTTTATTGCAAGGGGAAGGGGCACTGGAAGCGGAACTGCCCCAAATACTTAGCGGATAAGAAGGCCGGCAACACCAAAGGTATATTTGATATACATGTAATTGATGTGTACCTTACCAGTACTCGAAGTAACTCCTGGGTATTTGATACCGGTGCCGTTGCTCACATATGTAACTCACAGCAGGAGCTGCGGAATAAACGGAGACTGGCGAAGGACGAGGTGACGATGCGCGTCGGGAATGGCTCCAGGGTCGATGTGATCGCCGTCGGCACGCTGCCTCTACATTTACCTACGGGATTAGTTTTAAACCTCAATAATTGTTATTTAGTGCCAAGTTTGAGCATGAACATTGTATCTGGATCTCGTTTAATACGAGATGGCTACTCATTTAAGTCTGAGAATAATGGTTGTTCGATTTATATGAGAGATATGTTTTATGGTCATGCTCCGATGGTCAATGGTTTATTCTTGATGAATCTCGAGCGTAATATTACACATGTTCATAGTGTGGATGCCAAAAGATGTAAAGTTGATAACGATAGTCCCACATACTTGTGGCACTGCCGCCTTGGTCACATTGGTGTCAAGCGCATGAAGAAGCTCCATGCTGATGGACTTTTAGAGTCTCTTGATTATGAATCATTTGACACATGCGAACCTTGCCTCTTAGGCAAAATGACCAAGACTCCGTTCTCCGGAACAATGGAGCGAGCAACCAACTTGTTGGAAATCATACATACCGATGTGTGCGGTCCAATGAGCGTTGAGGCTCGCGGAGGATATCGTTATGTTCTCACTCTCACTGACGACTTGAGTAGATATGGGTATGTCTACTTAATGAAACACAAGTCTGAGACCTTTGAAAAGTTCAAGGAATTTCAGAGTGAGGTAGAGAATCAACATGACCGTAAGATAAAGTTCCTACGATCAGATCGTGGGGGCGAATACTTAAGTCACGAATTTGGTACACACTTAAGAAAATGTGGAATCGTTTCAAAACTCACGCCGCCTGGAACACCTCAGCGAAACGGTGTGTCCGAACGTCGTAATCGCACTCTATTGGATATGGTGCGGTCTATGATGTCTCTTACCGATTTACCGCTATCATTTTGGGGATACGCTCTAGAGACAGCTACATTCACTTTAAATAGGGCACCGTCTAAATCCGTTGAGACGACACCGTATGAATTATGGTTTGGGAAGAAACCTAAGCTGTCGTTTCTAAAAGTTTGGGGATGCGATGCTTATGTCAAGAAACTTCAACCTGAAAAGCTCGAACCCAAGTCGGAAAAATGCGTATTCATAGGATACCCTAAGGAAACTGTCGGGTATACCTTCTACTTAAGATCCGAAGGCAAGATCTTTGTTGCCAAGAACGGATGCTTTCTGGAGAAAGAGTTTCTCTCGAAAGAAGTAAGTGGGAGGAAAGTAGAACTCGATGAAGTACTACCTCACGAACGGGAAAGTGGTGCAGCGCAGGAAACCATTCCTGTAATGCCCACACCAACTGAAGAGGAAAATGTTGATGATGATCAAGGTACTTCAGATCTAGTTGCTACTGAATTTCGAAGGTCCACAAGGACACGTTCTGCACCAGAGTGGTACGGCAACCCTGTCATGGAAATCATGTTGCTGGACAACAATGAACCTTCGAACTATGAAGAAGCAATGGCGGGCCCGGATTCCAACAAATGGCTTGAGGCCATGAAATCCGAGATAGGATCCATGTATGAAAACAAAGTATGGACTTTGACAGACTTGCCCGATGATCGGCGAGCGATAGAAAATAAATGGATTTTTAAGAAGAAGACGGACGCGGATGGTAATGTTACCATCTATAAAGCTCGACTTGTCGCTAAGGGTTATCGACAAGTTCAAGGGATTGACTACGACGAGACATTCTCTCCCGTGGCGAAGCTTAAGTCCGTCCGAATCATGTTAGCAATTGCCGCATACTATGATTATGAGATATGGCAGATGGACGTCAAAACGGCATTCCTTAATGGACATCTTAAGGAAGAGCTGTATATGATGCAGCCGGAAGGTTTTGTCGTTCCTCAGAACGCTAACAAAGTATGCAAGCTCCAGCGATCCATTTATGGACTGGTGCAAGCATCTCGGAGTTGGAACATTCGCTTTGATGAGATGATCAAAGCGTTTGGGTTTACGCAGACTTATGGAGAAGCCTGCGTTTACAAGAAAGTGAGTGGGAGCTCTGTAGCATTTCTCCTATTATATGTAGATGACATACTCTTGATGGGAAATGATACGAAACTCCTGGACAGCATTAAGGCCTACTTGAACAAGTGTTTTTCAATGAAGGACCTTGGAGAAGCTGCTTATATATTAGGCATCAAGATCTATAGAGATAGATCGAGACGCCTCATAGGTCTTTCACAAAGCACATACCTTGATAAGATTTTGAAGAGGTTCAAAATGGATCAGTCCAAGAAGGGGTTCTTGCCTATGTTACAAGGTGTGAGATTGAGCTTGGCTCAGTCACCGACCACGGCAAAAGATAAAGAAGAGATGAGTGTCATCCCCTATGCTTCAGCCATAGGATCTATTATGTATGCCATGCTGTGTACCAGACCCGATGTAAACCTTGCCGTAAGTTTGGTTGCAAGATACCAAAGTAACCCCGGCAAGGAACACTGGACAGCGGTCAAGAATATCCTGAAGTACCTGAAAAGGACAAAGGACATGTTTCTCGTTTATGGAGGAGATGAAGAGCTCGTCGTAAAGGGTTACGTCGACGCTAGCTTCGACTCAGATCTGGATGACTCTAAGTCACAAACCGGATACGTGTATATGTTGAATGGTGGAGCAGTAAGCTGGTGCAGCTGCAAGCAGAGCGTCGTGGCGGGATCTACATGTGAAGCGGAGTACATAGCAGCCTCAGAGGCAGCGCATGAAGCGATTTGGATGAAGGAGTTCATCACCGACCTAGGAGTCATACCCAATGCGTCGGGGCCGATCAAACTCTTCTGTGACAACACTGGAGCTATTGCCCTTGCCAAGGAGCCCAGGTTTCACAAGAAGACCAGGCACATCAAGCGTCGTTTCAACTCCATCCGTGAAAATGTTCAAGATGGAGACATAGAGATTTGCAAAGTGCACACGGATCTGAATGTCGCAGATCCGTTGACTAAACCTCTCTCGCGTGCAAAACATGATCAACACCAGAACTCTATGGGTGTTCGATTCATCACAATGTAACTAGATTGGTGACTCTAGTGCAAGTGGGAGACTGTTGGAAATATGCCCTAGAGGCAATAATAAAAGGATTATTATATTTCAATGTTCATGATAATTGTCTTTTGTTCATGCTATAACTGTATTATCCGGAAATCGTAATACACGTGTGAACACTTAGACCCAATGAGTCCCTAGTGAGCCTCTAGTTGACTAGCTCGTTATGATCAATAGATAGTCATGGTTTCCTGACTATGGACATAGGATGTCGTTGATAACGGGATCACATCATTAGGAGAATGATGTGATGGACAAGACCCAATCATAAGCATAGCATAAAAGATCGTATAGTTCGTTTGCTAGAAGCTTTGCCAATGTCAAGTATCTATTCCTTCGACCATGAGATCGTGTAACTCCCGGTTACCGTAGGAGTGCCTTGGGTGTATCAAACGTCACAACGTAACTGGGTGACTATAAAGGTGCATTACAGGTATCTCCGAAAGTATCTGTTGGGTTGACACGGATCGAGACTGGGATTTGTCACTCCGTATAACGGAGAGGTATCTCTGGGCCCACTCGGTAATGCATCATCATAATGAGCTCAATGTGACCAAGGTGTTGGCCACGGGATCATGCATTACGGTACGAGTAAAGTGACTTGCCGGGTAACGAGACTGAACAAGGTATTGGGATACCGACGATCGAGTCTCGGGCAAGTAACGTACCGATTGACAAAGGGAATTGTATACAGGGTTTGATCGAATCCTCGACATCGTGGTTCAACCGATGAAATCATCGAGGAGCATGTGGGAGCCAACATGGATATCCAGACCCCGCTGTTGGTTATTGCCCGAGAGTCGTCTCGGTCATGTCTGCGTGTCTCCCGAACCCGTAGGGTCTACACACTTAAGGTTCGGTGACGCTAGGGTTAGTAGGAAGTCAAGTATGTGACTACCGAATGATGTTCGGAGTCCCGGATGAGATCCCGGACGTCACGAGGAGTTCCGGAATGGTCCGGAGGTAAAGATTTATATATGGGAAGTCCTGTTTCGGGCATCGGGACAAGTTTCGGGGTTATCGGTATTGTACCGGGACCACCGGGGGGGTCCCGGGGGCCCACCGGGTGGGGCCACCTGCCCCGGGGGGCCACATGGGCTGTAGGGGGTGCGCCTTGGCCTGCATGGGCCAAGGGCACCAGCCCCACATAGGCCCATGCGCCTAGGGTTCAAGGGGGCAAGAGTCCTAGGAGGGGAAGGCACCTCCTAGGTGCCTTGGGGGGGAGGGAAACCCCCCTTGGCCGCCGCCCCCCTAGGAGATTGGATCTCCTAGGGCCGGCCACCCCCCCCTTTGGCCCTCCTATATATAGTGGGGGAGAGGAGGGACTTCATACCCTGAGTCCTTGGCCTTTGGTTGCCTCCTTCTCCCTCCCCAACACCTCTCCTCCTTCGTTGTGTGCTCGGCGAAGCCCTGTCGGAGTACTGCTTCTCCACCATCATCACGCCGTCGTGCTGCCGGTGGAGCTGTCTTCCTCAACCTCTCCTTCCCCCTTGCTGGATCAAGAAGGAGGAGACGTCGCTCGTCCCGTACGTGTGTTGAACACGGAGGTGCTGTCCGTTCAGCACTTGGCATCGGTGATCTGAATCACGTTCGAGTACGACTCCATCATCACCTTGCAAGCTTCCGCACGCGATCTACAAGTGGTATGTAGATGCAAGCTCTCTCCCATGACTCGTTGCTTAGATGAACTCATAGATGGATCTTGGTGAAGCCGTAGGAAAAATTTTAATTTTCTGCAACGTTCCCCAACAGGGGGGACCCACATGAACGTGAGTAGTGGGGGAAAGGCCCCACACCCCTGGTCAAGGCGCACCAAGATCCCCCCTTAGAAGGAATAAGATCATATCCCGAAGGGATAAGATCAAGATCCCTAAAAAGGGGGGATAACAATCGGTGGGGAAGGAAATGATGGGATTTCTTTCCTCCCACCTTGGCCAATGCCCCAATGGACTTGGAGGGCAAGAAACCAGCCCCTCCACCCCTAGATATAGTGGGGAGGCTCATGGGAGATCAACACAAGCCAAGGCGCAGCCCCTCCCCTCCCCAACACCTCTCCTCCTCCATAAGTGCTTGGCGAAGCCCTGTCGGAATACTACTACTCCAACTGCACCACGCCGTCGTGCTGCCATTGGAGCGTTCTTCCTCAACCTCTCCTTCCCCTTGCTGGATCAAGAAGGAGGAGACGTCTCCCGTCCCGTACGTGTGTTGAACGCGGAGGTGCTGTCCGTTCAGTACTTGGTCATCGGTGATCCGAATCACGTCGAGTACGACTCCATCATCACCATCCCCTTGCAAGCTTCCGCACGCGATCTACAAGTGGTATGTAGATGCAAACTCACCCCTTGACTCGTTGCTTAGATGAACTCATAGATGGATCTTGGTGAAACCGTAGGAAAAATTTTAATTTTCTGCAACGTTCCCCAACAAGCATGTCACTGACAGTGGCACAAACTTTGCTACGGATGAATTCAAGAGTTTCTATTGTTTCCAACGCACTCTGACTCACTCCTCCAACAATATCAAGCACAAGAAGGAAGAACTCACCCACATACACTTGCTTCCAACAATCCCTACAAATTGAAGGAACGCAGATGAGAGATGGAGATGCATAAATAGCAAGATTAGGAGGAGATGACTGCATGATAATCTTAGGAGCTTGGAGGAAGAAGGGCTAACGGACCAGACCTAGGACTCCCAGTGGCAGGTGCGGCGATAGAAGGTGAGGACGTCGTACTGCAAGGTCTTGAGCTGCAGCCCATGCCGACTCTTCCTCGTCGATGCTGGCTGCGCACACAACCCAGCCGCCGCCACGCCGACCACAACAAATTGATCCATCATCTGTGCCGCTCCTCCTGCGCTGGTGGCCCTTTTTCTACCGCTTCCATGGGTTCGCCTCGCGTAATGGAGAGGAGCAGAGGATGGGAGAGGTGGAGCCGAGCCCCCATGGCATCCCCTTCCTCCCCCTCTTCTGCCATGGCACACCTTGCCTCAAAGAGGAGAAGGTTTGGGAGCGGCATGTCTTGCCTTCTTCGATGTCCGACGACGGAAGATCCGGCATGGGATGACCGGATGACGGCTGCGACGGCGGAGGCAAAGCTATCGGTCGTCCTCGCCATCGCAGACCTCCCGTTCGTCATCTCCGGGACACCAAACGGGGGCGGGGACGGATCCAGTGCCGAGATAGAGAAGACCAGGAGGCAGAGGCGCGTCGCCGACGCGGGCAGGCTAGCTCTGTTGCAGTCGTGCGGAGGATTTGAAGGGCGGCGGCGGCGGCGGAGCAACAGGGAGGGGAGGAGGGGCTGCGGGAGATGAAACGAGAGAGGTCGCGTGTGCGGGTTTTCTTTCGAAAGCGACCTAGCTATGTGGGCCAGCAACGAGCTGCCAAACACACAGCCTCGTCCAATCGCTGGATCGATTCTTTTTCTTCTCATCACGCCCAATCGCTAGGTGATGACGTGGCTAGCGCGAGGGGGCGCCCTTTGCGCGACTGTTAAAGGGTTGTATTGCTGGCTCTGACTTCCTACTCCAGCCGGAATATATAGCACCCTGCCGTGACCGCGAGGCCGACGGTGGGTGTGTGACCAAGCCGTGACTTCAACATTACCTACGTGCTCCCAAAGCCTCCTCTCTCTTTTTCGATCGGTGCTCCAAAGCCTTCTCAAACAAGGATGCCAGGCTAGTCATCACGATAGCGAACTAGCTGAAAATCTTTGGCTGCAACCAATAAATCCCTAATCTCGCTCCTGCCTAAGAAGGAGGGAGCCTTGGAGGTGGGTGACTATAGACCCATCAACCTTGTGCACGGGGCCATCAAGATATTTGAGAAGGTGCTAGCATGTAGATTGGTGGAGGATCCGCCCAAGCCGGTTGGAAGTCACCAAAGTGCATTTGTGAAAGGCAGATCGCTGCATGACAACTTCACGCTTGTGCAGAGGACGGCAAGACGGCTACATGCCTTGAAAACCCCCACAGTTCTGCTCAAGCTCGACATATCGAAAGCATTTGACTCTGTACAATGGCCTTTCCTAATTGAGGTACTACAACAACTTGGCTTTGGGCCACGGTGGAGATCATGGATATGTGGGATCCTTGCAACATCTACCACCAAGGTCATGGTTAATGGTGATCCCGGTGACACGATTTACAACTGTAAAGGGTTGCGACAAGGGGATCCTATCTCTCCAATGCTTTTCGTTCTCGCTATGGAGCCCTTACAGAGGATGTTTGAGATGGCCGCGAGTAGAGGGGTGCTGGCACCCTTGGTGCATGTGGGCATAAAGAAGCACTTGTCCATCTTTGTGGATGGCGTCGTATTTTTTGTTAAGCCCAACCCGGTGGACCTCGCGGTTTGCAAGTGCATCTTTGAGCTATTTGGCGAGGCGGCAGGCCAAAAAATGAACATGCGCAAATCGGCAGCCCTACCTAGCAGGTGTTCAGAATAGGAGATAACTACAACGTGCAATGAACTTGGGTGCCCCTTGGGATCATTCCCAATAAAGTATCTTGGGCTGCCGCTATCGTTAAGGAAGCAATCAACGATGCAGTTGCTATACTTGGTGGATCAAATGGCCAATAGGTTGCCAAAATGGAAGGCAACCCTTATGTCGTAGAGTGGCAGGTTAACCTTGGTTCAGTTAGTGCTATGCGCCATGCCAATCCATGCAACGATGGCCTTGGACATCCCGATGAAAATATTGATGCAATGAACAAGGTTTGTCGAGGCTTCTTGTGGTGCAGACGAGCAGAAGCGAATGGTGGGAACTGCGTGGTCGCATGGTACGTGGTGTGGGCACCAAAGTGCTTGATGAATGTGGCCATGCAGGCTCGATGGCTCAAAAGGACAGACAAGACTAGACCATGGAATGAGTTTAGAATCAAAGTTCCTGACGAAGCGAAGATGCTATGCCAGGCGGCCATGAGGAGTGCAGCGTATTATAGTGGCCTCACGACACTCTTTTGGGAAGACCGATGGATAGATGGGAGGAGAATACAGGAAATTGCACCACTTATATATGGCACGGTTCCACTATGCATCAGATTGTCTAGGCTGGTCAGTTCGGCTGTGGAGAATGGGTCCTGGGCGATGGATATTGGCCCCAACATAGGGCCGAACACACTACAGGAGTTTCTTTCACTTTGGCAAAGGGTTATCAATTGGAAGCCAACTGAGAATGTGCTAGACGAGATAGCTTGGTCCTGGGAGACTAATGGACAGTTCTCGATGTGGTCAGCATATGCGGCTGGATTTTGGGGTAGGGAGGTGCTCCCAGCGGCGGATCTAACATGGAAGTCGCGAGCTCCCTCACAGTGCAGATTTTTCACTTGGATGGCCCTGAGGGATAGATGTTGGACTTCGAATCGTCTAGCACGGAGAGGGCTACTTCACCAGGACGCGTGTCCGTTCTGTGACTAGGAGCATGAAACGATTAACCACATACTAATCACGTGTGTGTTTGCCAGGATGGCTTGGGCGGCGATTTGCGAGGCGTTCAGCAAGCCGAAATGGACACCATCTCCACATGACTTACTTGCGGAGTGGGCCATAGACAAGCAAGGACCAAACAACATGAGTTGGAAGGATCTACGCACCATCTTTGCGCTAACATGGTGGGAGTTGTGGAAGCACAGAAATGCCATTGTCTTTGAGGGAGCGCGGCCTTGGATCGAGCGGTTACTATGTAGAGTGAGGCAAGAGGGTTTAGTATGGTCATCGGCCGGACTACTGAGAGGGAATGTACCCCCCCTCCCCTTCAGTAGGGTGGAGAGGTGGGAGAGCAGTGAGGAGTAGCATGTACTCCCTCCGTCCGGAAATACTTGTCATCAAAATGAATAAAAGGGGATGTATCTAGATGTATTTTAGTTTTAGATGCATCCTTTTTATTCATTTTGGTGACAAGTATTTTCGGACGGAGGAAGTATATACCTTTGTAACCTTTGGTGGAGGCATTCCTGCCTTTTTTCTTTAATATATGACAGCAGACACGTCGACAACTGATGTATTTGATGCAAAAAAGCGAGCGCCCGCGTCGCTCCAAGGGGTGTGGCTCGGGCGAACCCTATCGCCGCCGCTACCCCCCTACTCCAGCCCCTTCCCTCGCCGCTGCTGGGCAATGTCGCCGGGCAAAGCCCTGTTGGCGTGGCGTGTTGGCCCTGGACAAGGCGCCCGGTCTGCGGCGGGAGGATGCCGGGGCGGCGGCCCCGGGACGGTGGTGTACCGGCTTCTGGGCTGCACGACAGCTGGATCTGGTGATGCTCGATGGTGGTTTGGCAGCGGCGGCTCGAGCTCGGATCTGGCGTCATGGCCATGGGCTGGGCGGCTCAATGGTGGTCAGGTGGAGCCTGCGCGGCGTGAGGGCTGGCAACACGGCTGCGGGCGCGAAGGGCTGCGCGTGGGTGCCGGGTCGGCCTACTTTGGCTCGGTCGGATCTGGCCGCCTAGGCTGCGGGCGGTGCCGGGGACCTCGCCAGTGCTCTGAGGTTGGTACGTTGCGGCGGCCCAAGGTCGCGGTGGACTCATCCTCCTCTTCCCGGGGCGGAGGCGCGATGAGGTGGATGGCCGGGCATCATGGATGGTTGTGTTGCGGTGTTCGGGCACCACGTCCTTGCCGGCCTCCGCGAAGAGCACGCGGCGCGCCTTGGTGTCGACGAGGAGCTTCATGCTCAGCGTGGTGGTGGTGGCGGTCCTGCCCGTCATTTCGATCGGCGGCGGCCGGCGGCCGGCGGCTGGTGGTGACCTAGCTCTGCAACTACGACGCGCGCTGCTTAGGTTTTCTGTGAGACGTGCGTACCCGTGCGCGCTCGGCCTCCACGTGATGGAACGACGTGCTCGACAAATTCGGCGTGCATGCATGCGACAATCACGCCCAGTTGTTAATCTCCTTGCTGAACTGATCGTGCGTACGTATTTCTGTGATTTCACAATTATTTGTTGGGTACCTAGAAACTCATCTAGATGAGATATAATTTGGTCTAATTCACTTTAAAATCAAGAATAAATACAAACACACGTCAGCACACACGCATCTTATAGCATCACATCCAATGGCTATAAAAGATGAATGAGACCAAATTATATCTCATCTAGATGAGTTCTAGCAAAACTGTTATTTGTCTTCATCCCGTACACACAGTAAGCCATTTCTGAGCAAAATATTTCGTGTGATTATTCATCACGTGCGTGTTAATTAAGGCAATCTTTCCTTATCCAAGCTGAGGTACGGTTGCATCCTGAAACATACGCAAGGCAGCAGCAACTGCCTCAGAGCATCTCCAACAGGCGCGCTTCGTCTCGGCGCGGTATAATTCTTTACGGCGTCAAAATAGTCTTTTTGCGCGCGGGAGCGACGAAGAGGTTTTTCATATGCATAAAAACATGGCGCCCAATCTGGTGGCCCCACCTGCAGCAGCCCGCATGCACAATCCGACACTTCAAATTTGCAGCTCGCCCACACATCCATGCGCTAAAGTTTTTTTAATGCGTGCTCTATTTTACAACGTCTGTTGGAGCGCTGTTTTATTTCTGCAACGCACAAAAATGATGGTTTTTAGCGCGTGGTGTATTTTTTTGGGCGTCTGTTGGAGATGCTCTCATGGCAAGGAAAATGTTGTTTATAATGAACCATGTTGTGATAGCGCAAAATATAGATTAGAGTGAAAAGTACAATAGCATTGCCATGGAATACTTAGAGCTTTAGATCTGCCTGTTCGTATAGTGGCATCCAAAATAACCTTTCTACCGTGTGTGTTAGAATTGATTCGCAAACGGGTGTGTCTAACTCTCATCTAGATGAGAAATAATTATGTGTCATCGAACTCTTACACCATTGAGTTTTACGCGAAGAGTTGTGGGGATTTTTTTTCCTTTATTTATTTTTGTTTGTTTACTCAAATAGTGTAGGAGTTAATAGCAGAAAAACAGTGTAGGAGTTAGATAGGGCTTTCCTAATTATCATCTAGATGAGAATTTGCAAATCCGTTCAAAAAATTAAAAAAAAATATTTTCTATGTGTATGCTTCTTATTTTACAAACATCTGGAAAATTATATAGATGCAGCGTGCTTTATTTGCAAGATTTGGATGTCTTAAGCAAAAAACTATTAGTTTGAGATGGTTACAAAAAGGATCTAAAAAGTACTCTCTTTGCCCCAAAATATAAGATCATTTTTTTACACTATCATAATATAATGAGAAAGAGTTTCTCCCACTTTATATTATAAAGCAACCACACCAACATCCGACAACATCAACGGTTCAAGGTTCAAACGAAAGTAGAGAGTGCAACAAGGTACAAAATAAGTTCGGCAGGGGGCACGGCACGACAAACCCTTGCAAATAAATGGAGGCTACTAGCTAATCCGACTCGGGAGGTGGTGGAGGAGTCGATGGAGCAATGGATCTGGCAGTGGAGCAAAGACCCACGATGATCAAGTCGATGGTGTCTCGATCTCGCCGCTTGCTAAGCGGTCTCCTGAGCTGTAAGAAGCCACACATTTTGTAAATTGCATCAGTCGCACGGAGCGGAATCACATGCTCAATCACTACTTTATTGCGCACATTCCATAAGGTCCACGTGAGGGTGCCCATCGCCACCCAAAGGGATGGGTGAACCACGCATGGGAAGCCAAGGATCTCCCTAAACATGTCCGGGAGATACCATAGCGCCAAATCCCTCCCACCACATTCCGGAAAACACCTCCAGAGGAAGACCGCTGCCGGGCAAAGGAAGAATACGTAGTTGGAGTCCTCCAGAACTCCACGTAGCGGGCATAGCCCATCACTAGGGCCGTTTCGTTTAAGCACTTCTGTACCTGAAGGTGGGCGACCACGAACCCGGCCATTGCCAAAGGAAGATACAAATCTTCATTGACAGCTTAATCTCCCATAGGAGATTTAGTTCCGTTGGACTAGGAATGGCCAAAATCGCGTGGTATAAGGACTTCATCGAAAACACGCCACTTGGTCAGAGATGCCAAGAGATGACGTCATGCTCAAGGGTAGGGATGAAAACGGAGTGGAAACGGACGGAAATGGGTGCTACCACATTTGTTTTTATATTTTCGTGCAGAAACGGAAACGAAAAGAAACCCAGGAAATGAATACGGAAACAGACAATACAGAGCGGAGACGAAAACAGAAATGGGCATTGACCGGAACTTAAAACCCCTCGAATCATAGAGAAATACACACACAAAACAAACAAATTTAATGAATTGGTAACATGGCTACAAAATAATATGATTATGTTAGCAACTTAGCATAGTATTGCAGTAGTACATGACAATTGTGTATAGGGTCTAGTTGAGTATGTGTGTGGTAGAGAAGTTGGGTTTCAAATGATCCCTTCTTCTCACTGTGTCATTGCGTGTTGTTTGGTGGTTAGGCTATAAAGCAACCATAAGCCTATAGTAAAAACATAAATTCCATATTCACGGAAACAGAAAGTTCCGTTTCCACATCTGTTCCACCGTAAAACACCGTTCCGTTTTTGTTTCCGTTTCCGCATAAAAATAATTCAATTGCCACTTCCAATTTGTAAATTTCCATTTCTGTTTTCATATTTCCTCTTCATTTTCATTTTCCTTCCGAAAAGCGGAAAGTTTCAACTCCATTCTCATCCCTACTCAAGGGTGGGGGAGTGTGGAGGGCGACGCACTCTAGCAGCTCCGCCCATTGATCCTGCTCAAGAGGACCAAAGGTACGCCGGAAGGCAACGCTCCCAAGGTCCGCCAAAGCCGCATCCACCGTGAGTTGCGGGCGGGGGTAAATACTAAAGAGCAAATAGATCTGCTCCGCAAACGGTTAGTGCCCGACCAACGATCCAACCAGAACTATGCGCAAAAAAACCCGATCCAACCAGAAAAATGTGTTGGTGCCCGACCCGACACAAATCGAAAATCCTATCCGAAGAACCGGCAACAATTGTATGATTGACTGCCAGAATTGGGAGCCACCCGCTCTAGGGGCGAAAGCTAACGGTTATCCACACAAATATTTTGCGCGGATAATCTCAAGCCATAGCCCACCGTCATCGGTTTCAATACGCCACATTCACTTGGATAATAAGGCAATGTTCATCCGCTTGAAGGAAATGAACCCAAGGCCGCCCTGGTCTTTGGGCTTGCATATCTCAGATCATTTAACCATGTGATATTTCTGCCTATCACCCTTCCCCGCCCAGAAGAACCGGGACTGATACCTGGCAATCTCCTGATGGAGGAATTCATGTAACTATAGAATCCCATTAGATACATCAACAGGCTAATCACGAAGGAGTTGATCAAAACTACCCTCGCAGCCTTGGAAAGCCAACGCCCTTGCCATGGTTCGACCCAATGTTGAACCTTGGACACAGTAGAGCGGAGGTCCTTCTCCTAGAGACGGGAATCACTAATCGGCATGCCGAGATAAGTAGTCGGGAATGACCCTAGTGGACAATTAAGTCGATTGGCTACACGGAGAGACTCCTCCGCAATGTATCCCAACACCATCACTTCGCTCTTCGCTAAGTTTATTTTCAATCCCAACATTTCTTGAAAGCACAGGAGGAGGAACTTAAGATGTTGAATGTCCTTTATAAAAAATGATCTTATATTTTGGGACGGAGAGAGTATATGCGTGACACAATAATTATTAAACTATTAAAAATATGGATGGCCCCCGTTGCAACGGCAACTACTAGTACCTTGTAATGGTTCACCCATAGGTCTCTTGTTTTGTACTCTACAGAAAAATCAACAAGAATGTACATCGCCGGAGGTTTTAGCCTCCCTTTCGAAAAGAAGAAAAAAAAAACTAGATTGGCAATTTGAGTAATGCATTCAGGTTGGGACCATAATTGTTAAAAAAAGTATTTAATTTAACATTGTATCACATCACAGAAATTTCCAAACAAGACATCATAGTACGAGTTTTGGGTTATAACATTTGCAAGTTCCACAGGTGCAAAACCGTCCACTATTGTCCAGACAATGCGAGATCGGTCTTCAGCAGTAGAACATGAACTGCCTGACACTCTCCTTAACTTTGGGCAGTGGCTTTACCGGGACAGCCTGATCATGCATTCGGGTGCCGCCTACAGAAGATGATCCCTGATCAGAGTGATTGTCATCCAGGTAGTGCCGCGCCCGGAAAGCCGCCAAGTGCGCGTAGTATGCCCGAGGAACTGTTAATTTGCAACAAATGGAACAGAAAATTAACTGCCAATTGTCTGTGAAGGAAAATGAGATACATGGCTATAGGGAGCGACATCGGACACTCAGGCAAAAGGTAGGTATCAGACAATGCAAAATTACACATCAAGACGTACCAATCGAGACGGACCGCGTGCACCGTGCGTAACTGTGAGACAGACAGATCATAGTTAGGACAGGCATTAGTGAGAGGGGATGATATTTTTAGCAGAGGGTTGCAGTAAAAACTACCGAAAACTGCTTACGTGTAGCACAGATTGTAAGTCAGTGTTTGTAACGCATCGGCGGTGAAATTATTGTCATCGAAGAGGACATGGTAATGAGTTGGACGGCTCGTTCCCTGATAGGCATAAGCAATTGCCATTACATTACTCCAATGTGAAAGGGTACTAAAGTGTTGTATGCATCGAAGGAGAAAATAAGGATCTGGAGGTGCGCCAGCAAGGATCAGCTGTTACCTGAATGCCGGCATGACTACAGAGGTAAAAATCAAACTCACTGGGATGGCATATCTTTGTATCAACAACGGTACCTGACAACAACATATGTAGTTAGTAAAAAAGTCAACCTAATGTTATGTGTCAAGATAATTACTTTCTTAGCAAATTTAGTTTACCAGGTAGGATGTTTCCGCTTCGATCTGCCATGGCCCCTGAACGATGATCTTCCGGGAAAAGCCGTGTGTGATGCCGCTTTTGCACCACAACAAATGTAACTTGAGGAAGGTAACCGTTCTCTAAGCTAGAGCAAGCCTAGGAGAGAGCAAACAACAAGATAAAATCAAATACAATTTCAAAGGTCTATGTTATTATTCTCTGCAACCGACTAAATAAAATCAAATACAATATAGAAACAGAGAGAAATAACGGAGGCAAAAAGAATACCCTGTATATTGCATCCATTTCATAAAGCAAGACCTGGCTAAATTGGCCTTCACTAACACCATCTCTGCAAGGAAAGCAAATATGCTCTCAGAACAGACAACAAAGGCGTTGATTCAGAAATCAGAGCACAAATAATTTCCTTCACTAACCGATAAAATATTATCCTTCCAGGTTTGCAAGACTTGTTTGCTTTTATAGAAGGACAAAAGCAACTCTCTGCAACACACACATTTATACACAACGAATATTACATTAGGAAAAGAACAACAGTAACAGACACTGGCATATCCAACGTTACCTTATCATTCCACCATATATAACCCCCTTCTGTGGATCTTTCACTTCCGTGAAAAGGTCAGCTATGATTTCTTCCCTATGACCTTGTGAAGACACCAAGCATGTGTACTTAGACACTTCAGGCCAATCCATCGACGCAACAACCTGTGAAAGCTTTAAGATTACTTTGTAGAAACTGGAACTACAGTGCAAGAACAAAAATATGCCATGATCTAGTTATACAATATAATACGAGACAGTACATGGCTTCTAAAAAAATCTAGAAAAAAACTTTCTGGTACAATATATGTCTGTTTAGTTATATAAATTTTATCTAAATATATGTCATTCCACAACTTTGAGGTAAATTATCTCATTTCTTCCCACTTCCCAGTATGAACTCATATTCTCAACAGCCAACGAGGTTTATCTCACAACCTTTCTCAAACCCATGCTTTATAAAATGGATTTTTCTAAAGCATGAATTTTTCTTAAGTCATGTGTGAACAAACAGATATACATCAGTTGACAAGAGTACATTTGCTAAACTATAGTTTCTAGTACATGCACTTCAATGATGAAAAAAACATCAAACCTCAAAACACCAGGTCTCGAGCAAAATAATTGAACAGCGACGCTATAAGAGAAAGTACAAAGATTGTCAGGGCACAAACCGCTGCAATAGATGGAGACACATCCTCCCCAGGAGATGGGTGGGTCACATCTGCTCCAAATATAATTGTAGGCTTATCTGTCAACAGAGGTATCCTCCGAAGCAATGCGTTTTCCAGTACGGTGTTCCGACCACCAACCTAAGTTAAAATTGTCAGCGGAATGATTGACCTCCGAATTAGAGCCACAATGCATGCACTTTCACAGTTTATCCTAGCTTAACATTGATCTTAAGGGCCATATTTTGTAGATACTGTGTGCCAGCTCTCTGAACATGCTTAGGTAGACAGCACTGAGTTATTAAACCAAGCTCAATTTCACAAAGCCGCTTTACTCTTCCTGTATATGCACGAAAGGTTACTACAGCACAGCAAAAAAAAAAAAAAAAACTCCCATCACCCTGAAAAGCCATTTGATGTGCTTACCATAACAATCACTTGCATTAGGTCCATCAGGTAATACTACAAATAGTAACTCAAGGTTTTGTCCTTCCAAACCTTGCTGAGCAAGCACTTGGGCAGATTGTCTATATATATTTTTTACAGCTTCTAAGTTACCCTGGCGTGCCTGAACAATGTCTACACACGGTGCCTCACTTACTTGCTACATCAAAAGAAGAAAAAGATAGTCAGATCACCCATACATTATATTATAAACAGCATTGTATTCTGAGTTGTGAAAGTTTTTTTTACCATGCCCATGTTATTGCACGTGCCAACCAAATAGTTGCAGAACACGCTAACATCATTCCATTGCAACCGAGAGCCAAATGAAACACAGGCCCAGTGCCTGATGGACCCTCCATTTATCATTCTCTGAAAATGCAAGCTCATATTTTAACCCAGAATATAAGAATATCATACCACCAAATATGTTGAAACATTACCATGACCAACACAAAACGTTTTTTAATGATTTCTCCATGAAGATAATTACAATTATCAGCAAAAACGAGAAGAAAAAGAGATGATCTCTAGAGGGAGATGTGTTACCCTGACTAAGTATCAACTAATAAGTACATATGCCTTAAGAGACCACATAACATTATCATTGCACAAACTGCCAGTAGCAATTATATTGCTTGTGAAAACAGAATTAATTGCAAATTAGTGCAACTGAAGTATTTAAGAAGATGATTAAAAAAAGATAAATAGCTCAAAATACCTTGTTATTCATGTTCCACTGTCCTACCGACGGATTACATATTTGTTCTCGTCCAGACTGATGGTATTTAAGCTAAAAAACAGAACAATTTCATGAGGAGACACTGCGCTCAAAGTTTTTATGACATTATTCTTTAGTATAAATAAAAAACATGTACCCTTGGAGGAGGCAGCACCCGAGCATCGACCAATGCTAGTTGGTTCATCACCTTAATTCCAAATTCTTTTGCATTATCATCAATGCCATAGTTGTTTCTATTAATAACCTGATAATATAAAATGGTATATCAATGTTATAATAACATAATAAAAAAGCACAAGACAAGAACAAAAAATGTACATCTAAATGTAAACAACAAAGAGGTCAAATGTGATCAACTAACAAATTCACCTCCACTTAACATAAAAAAAATCAAATAAATAGATAATTCACCTCCACGATACTACCCTCCCTTTTATCTGGCCGCTCACATGCCAACCTAAATATGTTTGTGACTTGACGCTCATTTAGCTTTCTCGAATAGCGTTGTCCTCCAAGTATGTTGCAAACCTGCATACAAAAGGATAATTCTAATTACATATGGGTGCATCAGACAAAACCTGAAGAAGTTTACATATATAAGTATGCATATGTATCCGCCCTATTAATTGGTTTTAAGCAATCAGATAGATCAGGATTTAAAGAAAAAGGAAACCTCCATAGGCAAATATGTTGGCCTGCTATCACTGCCAGCTTGAAGGCATGGCCACTGTATATATTTCAAAGAGTAATCATATTGGCGTTTGAAGTACTGGACAACTGATACCCTTGTCCCGTCTAGGTCAAATCTGTAAAAAGCGAACAAAATTATGTAAGAGTATGGCATGATATAATAAATGAAATGCAATGCAACTAAAGAAAATGATGAGTACAAAAGAGGTAACAAATACGTCAATTCATTTAGCGGAGCTGAGGTTATCCCAGTAATTTTGTAACGAATGGATATATCAGGTCGATGTGTTGCCACAACTCGGACTCCCTTGAGGGCTTTCTTTAGCTACAAAGCAGAAAAGGACAAAACAGGATCAACTTCAACCATTATATTTTGGTACAGTAAAGAATGACAAAGGATGCAAATAAAGCTGTATCATGGTGCATACTTTCAGGCGATCCTGGTCGAACAAACGCCTTGGAGCATCACCCCGGATGTTAAGATATTCCAGTGCAAAATCCATAACTGGTTGAGCTTTGTAAAATGCTGTTGCAGAAATATCTGCATAAGGAAAATATAAAATTCATCAAACAGACAAAGGATTTTAAATAATGAACTCCAGAGCTTCATACCGACGATGAAGTTCGAAAAAGCACTTAAATTAATATGAAAACTGTGGAATGCATACTTTGTGTTTCACAAGCAAAGATAGATCTTGCAATGATATGGTTAGTTTATAAGAGATGGGTGCACCTCCCTCCGTTCATTAATATAAGACATTTTAGCTTTTTCTTGATTCGTATGTATCTAGACACATTTTAGTACGCATGTTCACTCATTTTAGTATCATGTAGTCATATTGAAATAGCTAATAGGTCATACATTAGTGAAGAAGAGAAGAACAATATCTTGTGCAGTAAGTTATTATAGGTAGAAACCAGTATGTTACTATACCAATATTCAGTGACAATCCCATCTGTGTGGGGCGCAGGCTCTGATAATACCCTCGCCAGCATTCCACCCCGCTGCCAATGTCACCACCATGTCCAAATGATTTTGAGAAAAATGATCTCGAGATGGGTGTATACCTGTTAAAAATTAGCAAGCAAAATAAATCTATGTATGAAGGAACTAGAATAACAAGCACGGCCTCAAGCAATAGGAAGACACACTCTGCCAATAAACATGTGCTGTTCTATATGAATCAAATATCTCTGGACACATTACTTTGCAGTGGGGGTTTCCCTCAGAGCGATATCAAGAGCCTGGATAGTGTCCTGCGGCAGTTCTCTCTGCCTACCAGCCAAGAATTGCTGAAGATTGTATAGATTTAATTTTGCAACTTCCTTTATGGTGACCTTATACTCCTTTTCCCTGAAAAAGAGAAGGATTAACACAAGTGATACATAAATTACAACTACATCAGAAAAATGGAAAACATCATACCCCTGGTATCCTCTCTCGGCATTTGATACTTTGACAATAAATTCTTTGGTTTTAAATGGCAGTGGAGCTGCAGTAAACATTCCCTTTCTTCCACCATAAACAGGCAATCTCCCATCCAAATGTTGTTTATGCAATCTAACAAGTTCATTAATTATAGATCTGTTCCTCTCACGAGCCATCGATTCAGGACTGATTGATACCTATATCAATAAGAATATAGCAATTGCTATTCAAATCAACCGGTGTCATGAGATAAAAGAAAGATTATAATAGCATCTTTCAAAGCATTTGACAACAACTGAATGACCCCAATACTGAGAAACAAATCTATGCAAATTGATAATTAATTTGACATATATGATCAACTATTCGACAGAGTACGGATGACACACCTTAGGTGTGTTTTGAGAAAAATATATTCAATGTAGGCAACTCAAAGAATTGTTATAAACAACATAAGAACGAGAACAGGTAAATCATATTTTTCCTACCAAATTTGCATATCAGATTAGGCCAATGTGCTGACATTTCATTTGACTTTGACAAAAATTCAACCTTTTTTATGAAATTTGATAAATAAACAAATTAAGTTGGGCCCCAATTCAGTTTTCACCGCATTTTATTTGATTAAACCGTAAATATTTTGGTAACCACTGAAACCACCAGGTTTTCATAAATCTCTGCCAAAGTGAATCCTGCTGATGTCTAGGCTGTAATTATGGTTCTCACTTTCAGTGTAATTTCGGAAATTTCATTCATTTCGGTACACTGAAATAATTGCCTTTCGGTCAAAATATTTCAGCAATTTCGGTATTACATAGAAATTCAAAATATTGTTTTGAAATTTTAAAATATTTGCTTGGATCTTAGTTTATTCAAGTTGAAATTTTGGTCATTTCACCGAAATGAAAACCAAAATAACTAAATTGGCGATTTCAGCGATGACCAAAATATTTCCGAAACAGGAACTCAAAACTCATGCCTGCGCTACAAAATTGGGTGATCGATGTATGTGGCAAAACCACTTCCAAGTGACCTTAAACTGATCTTGATTTGCAAAATTAGTCCAGCATGCCAATCAAATTTACTGCAAATTAAGGTGGATGTGAAATGAACATATACTCCTATTCCTCTACAAGCTATTAGGGATTAATGCATTGCCAATGATAGCCATGTTCTAAGGGTTTTAAAGCTCACAATAGCTATTTGTAAGTCACCTGAAAATAGTTTTTGGGTCAGTCAATTTTGGAAGGAAGGAAGAAAGAAGCCGCCGGAGAGAAGGAAGATGCAGTCCTCAGCTCGCTGGAGAAGCCCGTTGGGTCTATCTTAGGGTGGCAGGCGGCCCCACTATCTATCTTAGGCATGTTGGGGGTGAGGGTGTAGGTTCGACGGAAAAAAAAAGGTTCATGGCCGCGGTTAGAGGGATAGCCGGGGGCGGCGGCAACAAGGCGGCGGTTGGGGGAGGGCGGAGCGGAGAGGCTGGCCCGGGAGTGCTGCCGGCCGCGGGTGGTTAGCCCGGTGCTAGATCTGCGGTTCAAGGTTGAAGAAGATGAACAGTGATGAGGTTGAAGAAGCTGATCTGGTCAACCATCTTGCATCCGACGGCTCAGAGCGAATCAACTGGCCCAAATCTGATTTTCAGTTACCTGACAGCTAGCCAATCCCTTGAAAAAGCTCAAAACCTAGGACCTGGATTTTTCCTAACCGTATGTGCGCGCAACTGCAATCCCAGCCATCGAACACGCATGGGGATAAGGGCCACGCCCTGAAAAGCTGGGTCACATGCCTGCATGCATTCTCTCTTTGCTCCCCCATTCTATGCCTGCCTATTAAACTAGATTCCCTTGGGCCCACCATACTATCACCTCTTCAACACAAAATCACACAACAAACAGATATGCCACCGTAACTTCTGTATAAATTGTGCAAATTTAAATTCAAATTATGTATTTGAGTTTCTTGCGAACAGCTCTACGAAACAAGTCCAATATTGATATATTTCAAAAAATGGAATTCATATTAATGCGAGCCCAAGATAAAATAAAATTGTGCAGTCTCAAAAAGTTCCATGAAGTTTTGATCAAAGCTCAAACAGGCTGTTTATATAGTTCTTCAGTTCCAAATACAATTTCTAGCAAAGTTCTTTAATATTTCTAACAAAGTGCAGACCCACTATTAAGAAAGTTCTTCAACTCCTGATTGTTCTTATTTAATACCTTGCAATGAAAATGAAAAGTTCTTCACATCTCTAGCAAAAAGTCCAACAATTTGACTATAAGAGGTCTCACATAAAAGAATAGTGCAAAACTTAGTCTCATTACTACGGTACAGCCGCAAATGGATCATTTTTTTTAATCTATAGAGAACATAAATCTCTCAGAGAGAAAAGAGATGCAATCTACAAGGCGTGGAGGTAGAACCCAGGTACGTACAGGAAGGTATGGGAGGAGAGAAAAGAAATTCTGGCATGGGTCCCGGGTGGGCCAGCTAGCGTGAATCTAGAGGAGAGCGTGGGGAGAGGATTCCAGTTGCGCACACAACTGGTTAGACATCGCCATATTCGCAAAACCTAGCCTATTTTAGAGAGAAGTCTTTCCAAAAGAAGAGCACCGCGTGAGCGAAAGCAGAGACACATTACGTACATCCTAGTGGTAGATCTCCTTGTCGGCGACCTGCACGAGGAGATGGTTGGCGCGCACCCGGCACCTCTTGCCGGCCGTCCCGTACCCCGGCCGCGCATGGAACCCCGTCGACTTGCTCGACGCCGGAGGCAGATCCCGAGGCGGCACGACCACGGCCGCCTGCGACTCCTGGGCTCCCGTGGCGGCCGCCGCCGGCGCCGAGGACGAAGACCCCTGGACCGCCTCCGACACCGCCAACCTCCTCTCCATCTCTCCGCTCAGCGCCTCCACCTCTGCCTGACCCGGAACCGTCGCCGTCGCCGGCGGCCGGCCGCGCCCCGCGCCCACGGGACGCTCCACCGCCCCCACCTCCAAGCCGCCTCGGCCTAGCCCGCCTCGATGAGCGCCCAAGTGGCCTCGCCCGGCGTCGCGATGGCCACCGCGCTGGACCCCGGCGTCGGCGCCGCCGCCCTGGCCACGACCGCCTCCGCGGCCACGGTGGGCATCCTGCTGCTCCCCGCCTCTTCCCCGGCCTCTACCGCGTCCTCCCGTACCCTGCTGGTCGCCACCGCGGCCGCCGCGCCGGCCGCCTCCACCTCTAGCGCTCGTGGACATCGTGGGCGCGACCCCCAGTGAACGGGCAGCACGAAACCAAGAGAAACCACCGGCCGATGAGGTTGGAAGCGGAGGAGGCGGGGAATATATACAGGCTCAGTTTCGCGGATGGACGTGCCGTTTCACATGGACTTCGACGCCTAAACATCCTATATCGCTCACTGACATGTGAACCAGGGGACCGCTCGGCCCCACAGGTCAGCGACACACCTCGGGTAAGGCGTTCGCACGCGTTACCGCCGTATGGAGGCCGGAAAGCTTAGTCTAGCCAGGGCAATGCATCACATTTCCGGCCTACAATAATTTTATTTGATTAAATATATAATATTCCCTCTAAATCAAATCATCAACAATTAATAAGGATGCCAGGGAGTAATTTAATTTAAATGCGCCTAACCCTAAGTATTTGCTACCCAATAGTTCATTTTTGCGATATCTTTAGATCACATATTAGACCATTTATTGTTGGGTTGAAGATTGCTAACCGATCATTCCGCACGCGTTTAGCCATTACGTTTCGACCCATATAGGGCGCACATTTAATGGCTAGCGGGGTTTAATCTTGTGATACCGCTCGGCCCCACAGGTTAGCGACACACCACGGGTAAGGCGTTCGCACGCGTTGACGCGGTATGGAGGCCGGAAAGCTTAGTCTAGCCAGGGCATGCACCCCATTTCCGACGTACAATAATTTTATTTGATTAAAACAATTATAAAAATATATAATACTCCCTCTATATCAAATCATCGACAATTAATATGGATGCCAGGGAGTAATTTAATTTAAACGCGCCTAACCGTAAGTATTTGCTACCCAATAGTTCATTTTTGCGATATCTTTAGATCACATATTAGACCATTCATTGTTGGGTTGAAGATTGCTAACCGATCATTCCGCACGCGTTTAGCCATTACGTTTCGACCCATATAGGGCGCACATTTAATGGCTAGCGGGGTTTAATCTTATGATACCGCTCGGCCCCACAGGTTAGCGACACACCACGGGTAAGGCGTTCGCACGCGTTGACGCGGTATGGAGGCCGGAAAGCTTAGTCTAGCCAGGGCATGCACCCCATTTCCGACGTACAATAATTTTATTTGATTAAAACAATTATAAAAATATATAATACTCCCTCTATATCAAATCATCGACAATTAATATGGATGCCAGGGAGTAATTTAATTTAAACGCGCCTAACCGTAAGTATTTGCTACCCAATAGTTCATTTTTGCGATATCTTTAGATCACATATTAGACCATTCATTGTTGGGTTGAAGATTGCTAACCGATCATTCCGCACGCGTTTAGCCATTACGTTTCGACCCATATAGGGCGCACATTTAATGGCTAGCGGGGTTTAATCTTATGATACCGCTCGGCCCCACAGGTTAGCGACACACCACGGGTAAGGCGTTCGCACGCGTTGACGCGGTATGGAGGCCGGAAAGCTTAGTCTAGCCAGGGCATGCATCCCATTTCCGACGTACAATAATTTTATTTGATTAAAACAATTATAAAAATATATAATACTCCCTCTATATCAAATCATCGACAATTAATATGGATGCCAGAGAGTAATTTAATTTAAACGCGCCTAACCGTAAGTATTTGCTACCCAATAGTTCATTTTTGCGATATCTTTAGATCACATATTAGACCATTCATTGTTGGGTTGAAGATTGCTAACCGATCATTTCGCACGCGTTTAGCCATTACGTTTCGACCCATATAGGGCGCACATTTAATGGCTAGCGGGGTTTAATCTTGTGATACCGCTCGGCCCCACAGGTTAGCGACACACCACGGGTAAGGCGTTCGCACGCGTTGACGCGGTATGGAGGCCGGAAAGCTTAGTCTAGCCAGGGCATGCACCCCATTTCCGACGTACAATAATTTTATTTGATTAAAACAATTATAAAAATATATAATACTCCCTCTATATCAAATCATCGACAATTAATATGGATGCCAGGGAGTAATTTAATTTAAACGCGCCTAACCGTAAGTATTTGCTACCCAATAGTTCATTTTTGCGATATCTTTAGATCACATATTAGACCATTCATTGTTGGGTTGAAGATTGCTAACCGATCATTCCGCACGCGTTTAGCCATTACGTTTTGACGCATATAGGGCGCACATTTAGTGGCTAGCGGGGTGTAATCTCGTGATACCCTTCAGGTTGTATACAGATCATCCTATAATTTATGTTTACGCTCGTCCAGAAATATTTTTGGATACTCGTTTGGCCAACACATATTTGACCAGTTTGTTTAGTTATGTGATACCCTCTGATTACATACAATTCATTCCATAATTAATTTTTATACGCTTCTAGCCAACAGATACGTTTGGACATATCCAACCGACAACTTGCTAAAAGTTGAGTCACTCTTTGTGATCACTCGATAGTTCAATGGTTTATGTTTGCACGCATCTAGCCAGCAAATTTTTGTTGGCCGGTCTTGTGATACCCTTAGATCATATAGTGATCATCTTATGTTTTATCTTTGCATGTGTCTAGCCAACTGTATTTGCTGGCTAGTGGGCCTAGACAAATGTGCAAATGGAAGGTTTTGTCTACTTTTTGATGTGTACGACGAAAAGGAAAATCTCAAAACACTTGGTCCCCTCTCTCACTCAAGTCTGGTCTTCGGCCACTCATGCCCCGTGCCACACACGTGCCACGATTGCAAAATACATCACATGGTTTGCGCCATTCCCCTCGTCCCCACCCGCCACACCTGGCCGGTCCCTGACGTGGCTTGAGACTGCTTCGGTATTTCCCCAAAGAGAAAGGGATGATGCAGCACAGCTACCGTAAGTATTTCCCTCAGTTATGAAACCAAGGTACAATCCAGTAGAAGAACCAAGCAACACTATGTAAACGTATCTGCACACAAAGAACAAATACTCGCAACCCAACGCGTAAGAGGGGTTGTCAATCCCTCCACGGTGAAAAGATAGATTAAATGGTATGAGTTTGGATAAATAGAGTGCACAAGAACATAAAATAAAAGATGCAAATAAAAAGTGCAACAAGGTATTTTTTCGGGGTTTTGGAATAATAGACCTGAAAACAAATATTGTAAAAGATAGATCGGAAAGCAATATGATAAAAGATAGACCCGGGGCCGTAGATTTCACTAGTGGCTTCTCTCGAGAAAATAGCATACACGGGTAAACAAAATACTGTTGGGCAATTGATAGAAGATCAAATAATCATGATGATATCCAAGACAATGATCATGTATATAGGCATCACGTCCAAGATTAGTGGACTGAAACGATTCTGCATCTACTACTATTACTCCACACATCGACCGCTATCTACTATGCATCTAATGTATTAAGTTCATGGAGAAATGGAGTAATGCAATAAGAACAATGACATGATGTTGACAAGATCTACTCATGTAGGAATATACCCCATCTTTTTATCCTTAATAGCAACGATACATGCGTGTCTCGCTACCACTTCTGTCACTGGGTGAGGACACCACAAGATTGAACCCATCACAAAGCACCTCTTCCCATTGCAAGAAAAATCAATCTAGTTGGCCTAACTAAACCAAAGATTCAGAGAAGAAATACGAGGGTATAACAACCATGCATATAAGAGATCAAAGAACTCAAATAATATTCATAGATAGAACTGATCATAAACTCAATCTTCATCAGATCCCAACAAACACACCGCAAAAGAGTTACATCAAATAGATCTCCAAGAGACCATTGTATTAAGAATCAAAAAGAGAGAAGAAGCCATCTAGCTGCTACCTACGGACTCGTAGGTCTATGATGAACTACTCACACATCATTGGAGGAGCACCAATGTGGATGATGAACCCCTCCGTGATCGTTTTCCCCTCCGGCGGAGTGCTGGAATAGGGCTCTAGATTGTCATGGTTCTGGAACTTGCAGCGGCTGGAATTGTGTTTCGTCGACTCCCCTAGGGTTTCTAGAATATTCGGATATTTACAGATCTAAGAGGCGGTGGAGGAGACCGTCATGGGCCCCACAACCCATCAGGGCGCGCGAGGGGCCTCTGGCGCGCCTTGGTGTCTTATGGGCCCCACGGTCCTCCCCCCAAGTGCTTCCTTGGCTCTCAAGTTGTCTTCTAGTCCAACAAAATCTCAAAAGAGTTTTGTTGCGTTTGGACTCTGTATGATAGGGATATACTGCGAAGTAAAAAACAATAAAAAAACAGCAACTGCAGTGGGCACTATGTCAATAGGTTAGTCCCAAAAAATGATATAAAGTTGCTATAAAATGATTGTAAAATATCCAAGAATGATAATGTAACAACATGGAATAATAAAAAATTTATAGATACATTGTAGACGCATCAGCATCCCCAAGCTTAATTCCTGCTCGTCTTCGGGTAGGTAAATGATAAAAACAGTTTTTTTATGTGGAATGTTGCCTAACACGTTGTCACACCCTGATTTTTGGCCCTTTCTTTTTCTTTTGATTTTCTAAGTATTTTGCTGTAGTTTTCTTTTTTCTATGGTTATGTGGTCTGGAAACTGGAGAAGATGACCTCTTCTTTCTTTTCAGAGTGGCTTGTCATCCTCATATCCTTCCCAAGACCTTGCCATTTTCATCTTGGCCCAACCCCAATATTCTTTTCCTTGGAAATATTCCTTTTTTTGTTAAAGGAATAACCCTATTTGCCCTAGGTTGTGAAGCCACCTATATTTTCTGCTCGTCCTTGAGTAGGTAAATGATAAAAACAGATTTGGAGACGTATCAACTTAATTCCCACTCTCGCTCGAGTTTTGTCTCTGCCCCACTCATGCCCCATGCCACAATGTGTCACGGTAACAAAACGCCTCATATGGTGTGCACCATTCCCCTCGTCCCCACCTTCCACACTTGGCCGGTCCCTCCCGATTGTCTTCTGCACCCCTCACCCACCCAAAACACACATGCGCGCGTGAGTGAAAAAGTATATTCAAGATTTTTGGCAAGACCTGGTAATTGCTTCCCGTGCTTATACAACCAACCATTCTTTTGCCGTTTTTCATTTTCATCTTCCTTTTGATGAGATCAGTACAAGGCTCAATGCTTCTCACTCTGTTTTTTCTTTTTTCCAGCGAGATCATCATCAATCATCAAAACAAAAATCCTAGAAATATGGCACAACCATCCCATATTACTACTACCACATACTAAATCACATACACAAACCCCATTATTGTCAGCAATCAGTTGATCATGCTGCAGCACCCTACCCGCTACCCTAAGATAGATAGTGGGGTGCTTCTCCGGTGAACCTGCACCCGCCATCCTAAGGTAGATAGTGGGGGCGTTGTTCTTCGGTGTCGGCTCCTTCCTCTCCGGTGATTCCTTCTTCCTATTGTCCCCATCATATTTATTTACCAGGACCCTCCTTGAGTTTGAAAACTTGACACAAAAGGGCTATTTATTTACCACAAACCCCCTTGAGTTCGAAATCTTCATACAAAAGAGCCTATTTATTTACCACAAGCCCCCATGAGTTTGAGAACTTGACAAAAAAGGGCCTAGATTTTGACAAGTCCGGGGGAAATTTTGGCAGCATAACGCGTTGGGAAGAATCACATGCACAATGGCAATACAAATTTATTCAACAAAAAATGAATGTGCCTTGTTCATTCCAAAATTACATCCATTACATACCAATAGGAGGAAATTCCCGACAATTTTTCACTGCCCAGCAGAGGCCTACCAAAAAAAGGAGAAAGAATGTACATAAATTCATTCCAACAAGCAAATGTAGTAGTTGCTAGTGCAAGAAACTGTGTACATCTTGGGAAACCACCAGGGAAAGAGGCTCCTTGGCCAAATAGATAGGCTTGCATCCAGCAGTCCGCACGAGGAAAACCAGGTTCATAACTTGTGACGCCCCCGATTCAATCATACACTAATCATACGCGCAAATGGGTATGATCAAGATCAGGAACTCACCGGATGATATCACAACAGAACTCTAAACACAAATTAAAATAATACAAGCTTTATATTACAAGCCAGGGGCCTCGAGGGCTCGAATACATAGCTCGATATACAAGAGTGTCAGTGAAAGCAACAATATCTAAGTACAGACATAAGTTAAACAAGGATGCCTTAAGAAGGCTAGCACAAAAACAACATGATCGAAGAGGCAAGGCCTCCTGCCTAGGACCTCCTAACTACTCTTGGTCGTCGGCGGTCTCCACGTAGTAGTATCCGTCAGCGGTGGCATCTAGCTCCAGGGATCCACCATCCAGTTACATCAACCGGAAAGAAGAAAGATGGGGGAAAGGGGTAGCAAAGCAATCATGAGTACTCATCCAAAGTACTCGCAAGCATCAAATCTATACTAAGTATGCATTGGTATCAAATGGAAACTATGCATCTATGGACTGAACTGCAGAATGCCAGAATAGAGGGGGAAGGCCTAGCCTATCGAAGACTAGCATCTTCAAGCAGCTCTAAGCATCTTGCAGCATGTAGAAGAGTAAAGAATAGCATTTTAATTAACAAGCATGTTGTAGAAACAACGCCCAGAGATTCTTCCTCGACTCCCTGCGAGAAAGAAATCTCGGAGCCACATATCCATCACATATCTCAAGTATCCATTTCTAGTTATATAAGATCAGGATATAAGTCTGAACGTCCGCTACCGTGGACACGACTATTAATAGATAATCTTCCTTGCGGGGGTGCACCACGTTACCCAACACGCTTGATTACTCTGGTCGGACACACTTTTCTGGGTCAATGCCCGGCCTCGGAAGATCAATACGTCGCAGCCCTACCTAGGCTCAGTAGAGAGGTCCCCGCCGGTCTACATTCTAAGCGCTCCGGGGTCTTGGGCCCATCGCCCGTTGCACTCTTGGTCGTTGCGCGCAGGGTGAATACCAGCATCGTCTCGAAAGGCCAGCACGATCCGACTGTGCCGCACTACTGAACTGGACGTCTAACAAAGCTTCGGCTGATACTGCGACGTCGAGGCCCATAACTATTCTCGCGTGGTGGTTAGTGCATAAAGGCCAAAGGCCAACTCAGAACAAACACCCAAACCATTAGTGCATGGGGGGCTCACGGAGACGAGCAGAGACTCACGATAATGTGACCCCGTCGCCCCGTCTCGTGAACTTACGGCAAGAGCCTAGAATGCCCGGTCTTGCCTCATAGTAAACTCGCGGGTGCTCTCTGGGCCCGCCCGACTTTCACATCAACTCGCGGGTACCCGTCAGGGCCGACTCGACTTCAACAATGGTCTCAAGTAAAGTCAAGGTAACCGTATGTCCAAACATCAAGGGGAAAACCATCACAAGATCTACTCATGTAGGAATAGACCCCATCTTTTTATCCTTAATATCAACAATACATGTGTGTCTCGTTACCCCTTCTGTCACTGGGTGAGGACATCGCAAGATCGAACCCATCACAAAGCACCTCTTCCCATTGCAAGAAAAATCAATCTAGTTGGCCTAACTAAACCAAAGATTCCGAGAAGAAATACGAGGGTATAAAAATCATGCATATAAGAGATCAAAGAACTCAAATAATATTCATAGATAGAACTGATCATAAAATCGATCTTCATCAGATCCCAACAAACACACTGCAAAAGAGTTACATCAAATAGATCTCCAATGGACCATTGTATTAAGAATCAAAAAGAGAGAAGAAGCCATCTAGCTCCTGCCTACTGATGTCTACTATGCAACCTTCTTCTTGTAGACTCGTGTTGGGCCTCCAAGCGCAGAGTTTTGTAGGACAGTAGCAAATTTCCCTCAAGTGGATGACCTAAGATTTATCAATCCATGGGAGGCATAGGACGAAGATGGTCTCTCTCAAATAACCCTGCAACCAAATAACAAAGAGTCTCTTGTGTCCCAACACACCCAATACACTGGTAAATTGTATAGGTGCACTAGTTCAGTGAAGAGATGGTGATACAAGTGCAATATGGATGGTAGATATAGGTTTTTATAATCTGAAAATATAAAAACAACAAGGTAGCAAGTAACAAAAGTGAGCAAAAACGGTATTGCAATGCTTCGTAACAAGGCCTAGCACTACTAGGGAAAACCTTATACACAGAATGTTACCAGTAGCGCTTGTTAAAATGAGGCGCTACTGCTACTTAGCAGCAGCGCGTCTTGCAGAACCGCGCTACTGTTAGCCGCTTAGCAGTAGCGCGGCAGGAACAGAAAGCGCTACTACTATAATTGCCACACCGTTCCCGACGTGCTAGGTATAGTAGTAGAGCCCTTCTACGAACAACGCTACTACTACGGATTTTAGCAGCAGCGCGTTTTGCCTCCCCACGCTACAGTTAAAGCTATTTTCACCTAGCCCCCCCCCCCCCCGCGCGGCCTGATTCCCTCTCCTCTGCTTCCTCCCCCAATTCTCCTCTACTATTCCTCGTCGCCTCCGCCACGCCGCCGTCTCCCCCGACCCCGCCTCGCCGTCGTCTCCCCCGACCCCGCCTCGCCGCCGCCTCCCCCGACCCCGCCTCGCCGCCATCTCCGCCGACCCCGACTTGCCGCCGTCTCCCCCGCCCCGCCTCGCCGCCGTCTCCCTCGACCTGCCTCGCCGCCCTGACTCCGCCTCGCCGCCGTTTCCCCCGACCCCAGCTCGCCGCCGTCTCCCCCGACCCCGCCTCGCCACGCCTCGGTGCCGCCGTCTTCCCGCCCTCCTGTAAGCACTCTCCCCTTCCGATCCCTCTTCTCTTCTTAGTATGAACCCTAGCTATTTAGTGCTAGTTAGTATGAACCCTAGGCTATCTTTAGTGCTAGTTAGTTAATTACTTAGATGGTAATTAAGGCAGTAGTTCCTAGGTACTAATTAGTTAGTAAGAACTAGGTACTAATTAGGTACTTGAATATTTTTATTTATAGTAAGTTTATTTTTAGTAAGAACTAGTTGAATTAATAGAACTAGTTAGTAAGAACTTGTTTCTATTTTTAGTTAAAGCAATTTTTCCCGCCTCGACGTGGACGATGCCTATCCCACATCCTTGTCGTCGAGTCGGCGGAGGACGACACCTGCTTGATCAGATCGGCCATGTCCGGGACTGGGCTCCGCCGGGGTGGTACTGGGAGGCGCTACCTATCGGGGGCCGCAGGTTGGTGAGGAGCCAGCCTATCGTTGATCCGAACCTTTTTTGGTGGCGGTCGCGTGGGCCAGTGATGATCCAGAGGCTAGAGGACTCCGTGGAGGTGGTGCGTCACCGTGTCAGTGAGGAGAACGCGCACGTCCGTCGCTACTTGTTTGCGTTGGAGCACAGGCCGTTCTCCAATACCTGGCAGGTTCTCCGGGGATCTCACTGGAGCTATGATCCCGTGATGGTTCCTTCTCTATGGGTGTCCACCACCCGCGCCGATACCCGTCGTGTGCTAGAGTTTTAGTTGTATTAGTGATGTTATATGTATGACACTATTCGTGATGTATTAGTGATAATATTCGACGATGTACGGACGCATGAGATGATTTACTTTTTCTTATTGAATGCATGCTAATTTGAGTCCTATAAGATATTTTGAAATGTATATCTTGTGTTGCTCAATATCCAAGTGGCCGGTCATGTTTGCAGGTTACACCTCCGAGTGGCCTATGTTTTGCCGGAGTGTTGATTCATTTCCGTTCCGGCAAATTTCAGGCGCTCGATATGTCCTATTTTAGCAAAGGCCATGCCGGATTTTTCCGTGAATTTTGGCATGACTTGTGCCAGAATATGTAGGAAATATCGAGTGCCTCGGATTTATGTGTTGAGTATCTTGGTAGTTGTCTTCGATTGATTTTCAATTAATGTTTTAACTATGAACATAGGAAATGTCTGAAGACAAAAAGGATTTCGGTATTTGCAAATACTGCGAAGATGAGCGCGGTCTGTGCGACGGAATCTTCCTAGATGATGATAGGCGCGTCAGCGTCAAGCTGGACGAGAACTTCGAAGTGGATACAGTAAGTCACAACGACAAGTCTTTTTTCATAATTAAGCATGACATCTGCTTCATTTGCTTCAACTTATATTTTTTTTACTATTCTACTAGCGTATCCCCTACCATGCAAGAGTTTTTGTATTCGATAAGATAGGTTTCAGTCATAGTATGGAGGAAAAGAAAGTTTACTTGAAGACCGAGCATGGTTATATTTTCCATGCAAAATTATACAATTCAGACGACTACACCTATTTTGGATGCAAAATATGGCGAGCACTATGCAAGACTTATGCATTTGAGCCTGATATGGTTATCACCTTTGATATTCGTCTGGAAGATAATATTGAAGGTAATACCGAAATCTGGGTCGATGTGCAGACGCCTCCAGTTATACCATTATGTAAGTTTCTCAACCATATATATTTATGTCTTTGATATTGTTTATTCAAAAATAGTTGACAACTAATTTGTATTGTCAGCTTATTTCGGTGCAAGCAAACATGTCCAACGCTTGGTAGACAGGACCGTATACTGTCCTAGGGTTGAACTCAACTGCGAGGAGCTCAGTCATTATGTTTCATGGCTTGAGGATCTTGATACTGTCAAGACAAATTTTCGTCCTGCATTTAGAAATGTTAGTACTGCGACCAATAGTGTTCGTAATGAACTATGGTCACATCTATTTAGGAAGGATGGTAAGATTTTTACTATTTGTCATTAGTGCATCTTTTCCATACATTATTTTTGAAGCTAAACTTCATTGCTAAGTATGTTACCATACGATGTTCTTCAACAGGGACTCCCGATGAATGTTGTGCCTTATGGGATCGAGACTAAAGGTACCATGAGTATTATCAGCTTACGGCCAAGATATCCTACAGATTACTTTAGTGCATTCAAGATTAGCGACGGATGCTTAATAGTGCAATACTGGACCAAATATGTGATGGGGGAGCGCAGAGAAGTACTAGGGGGCAGCAAACAGATGCGCTACCCACGATTAGGAGACAGGTTCATCTGCATGCTCCAGTTTGATCAAGGAGGAGAGCTATACATGTTTTATGTTATTTTACCTAAGAGAGAGCAGCAGGAGTGATTAGCTAGCTAGAAATGAGTTTGAGGATGATGATGTGCTACACTATTACTATGATGATAAAATAGCTAGTGTTGGTGGTACTCACTATGATGATTATTATTAGCTAGTGTTAGTGGTGATTAAATAAATACTGTTGGTGGTAATGACTATGATGATGATTAAATAGCTTGTGCTGGCGGATTAGATTCAAGTGGAGGCAACATGTGGTGCACATCGAAAGTACTACTAGTCCAAACTAGATCAAGTTTGGATTAGTAGTACTTTTGACATGCACCACATATTGCCTCCACTTGAACCTAATCCACCTTCATTTGACACACTGTTATGGACATAATGATGTAAACCTCATGACTGGTATTGTACCAATATTTGGCGCATAAATACACTAAAAAATAAAAAAATACTAGTAGCGATGGACAGAAAAAACGCTGCAAGTAGTTACCTTAGCAGTAGTGCGGTACTGAATAAACGCTGTAGCTATTTGTCCTAGCAGTAGCACGTGCGGGCACGCGTTACTACTAAGCAATAGCTGTAGCCCCTTATTAGTAGCGCGGCCTCCCGCGCTACTAGTGGACACAAAACCCGCGCTACTCCTAGGGTTTTCCCTAGTAGTGTAGGGTTCATACTTTCACTAGTGCAAGTTCTCTCAACAATGATAACATAATTAGATCATATAACAATCCCTCAACATGCAACAAAGAGTCACTCCAAAGTCACTAATAGCGGAGAACAAACGAACAGATTATTGTAGGGTACGAAACCAGCTCAAAGTTATTCTTTCCGATCAATCATTGGGCTATTCCTATAAGTGTCACAAACAACCCTAGAGTTTGTAGTAAAATAACACCGTAAGACACACATCAACCAAAACCCTAATGTCACCTAGATACTCCAATGTCACCTCAAGTATCCGCGGGTTTGATTATACGATATGCATCAAACAATCTTAGATTCATCTATACAAACCAACACAAAGAACTTCAAAGAGTGCACCAAAGTTTCTACTGGAGAGTCAAGACAAAAATGTGTGCCAACCCCTATGCATAAGTTCATAAGGTCACAGAACCCGCCAAGTTCTGTGACCTAAACATACATCAAGTGAATCAATAGAATACCCCATTGTCACCACGGGTATCCCACTCAAGACATACATCAAGTGTTCTCAAATCCTTAAAGACTCAATCTGATAAGATAACTTCAAAGGAAAACTCAATCCATTACAAGAAGGTAGAGGGGGAGAAACATCATAAGATCCAAATATAATGGCAAAGCTCGCGGTACATCAAGATCGTGCCATATCAAGAACGTGAGAGAGAGAGAGAAAGATCGAACACATAACTACTGGTACATAACCTCAGCCCCGAGGGTGAACTACTCTCTCCTCGTTATGGAGAGCGCCGGGATGATGAAGATGGCCACCGGGGATGATTCCCCCCTCTGGCAGGGTGCCAGAACAGGGTCCCGATTGGTTTTTGGTGGCTACAGAGGCTTGCAGCGGCAGAACTCCCGATCTTGGTTCTGTTCTAGAAGTTTGGGGATATATAAGAGGTGTTGGCGCCGGGAACAAGCTAGGGGGGTCCACAAGGCAGCCACGAGGTAGGGGGCGCGCCCAGGGGGTAGGGCGCGCCCTCCACCCTGTGGTGGCCTCGGGACTCTTCTGGTCCATCTCCGATGCTCCGTGGGCTTCTTCTGGTCCAAAAATAATATCCGTAATTTTCAGGTCAATTGGACTCCGTTTGGTATTCCTTTTCTGTGAAACTCAAAAACAAGGAATAAACAGAAACGGGCACTAGGCTCTAGGTTAATAGGTTAGTCCTGAAAATCATATAAAATAGCATATAAATGCATAAAAAACATCCAAGATGGATAATATAATAGCATGGAGCAATAAATAATTATAGATACATTGGAGAAGTATAAAGCATACCCAAGCTTAATTCCTGCTCGTCCTCGAGTAGGTAAATGGTAAAAACAGAATTTTTGATGTGGAATTCTACCTAAAATATTTATCAATGTAATTTTGTTATTGCGGCATGAATGTTCAGATCCATAAGATTCAAAACAAAAGTTTAATATTGACATAAAAACAATAATACTTCAAGCATACTAATAAAGATCATGTCTTCTCAAAATAACATGGCCAAACAAAGCTTATCCCTGTAAAATCATATAGTCTGGCTATGCTCCATCTTCATCACACAAAATATTCAAATCATGCACAACCCCCATGACAAGCCAAGCAATTGTTTCATACTTTTGATGGTCTTAAACCTTTTCAACTTTCACGTAATACATGAGCGTGAGCCATGGACATAGCACTATAGGTGGAATAGAATATGGTTGTTGTGGAGAAGACAAAAAGAAGGAGATAGTCTCATATCAACTAGGCGTATCAACAGGCTATGGAGATGCCCATCAATATATCAATGTGAGTGAGTAGGGATTGCCATGCAACGGATGCACTAGAGCTATAAGTGTATGAAAAGCTCAAAAACAAAAACTAAGTGGGTGTGCATCCAACTTGCTTGCTCATGAAGACCTAGGGCAATTTGAGGAAGCCCATCATTGGCTTATACAAGCCAAGTTCTATAATGAAAAATTGCCACCAATATATGAAAGTGACAAAATAAGAAACTCTCTATCATGTAGATCATGGTGCTACTTTGAAGCACAAGTGTGGAAAAAGGATAGTAACATTGCCCCTTCTCTCCTTTTCTCTCATTTTTTTGATTGACTTCTTTGGCCTATTTTTTTTGATTGGCTTCTTTGACCTCTTTTTTTCCTCACATGGGTCAATTCTCTAATAATGATGATCATCACACTTCTATTTACTTACAACTAAAAAAATTACAACTCGATACTTAGAACAAAATATGACTCTATATGAATGCCTCCGGCGGTGTACCGGGATGTGCAATGACTCAAGAGTGACATGTATGAAAGAATTATGAAAGGTGGCTTTGCCACAAATACAATGTCAACTACATGATCATGCAAGGCAATATGACAATGATGAAACGTGTCATAATAAAGGAACGGTGGAAAGTTGCATGGCAATATATCTCGGAATGGCTATGGAAATGCCATAATAGGTAGGTATGGTGGCTATTTTGAGGAAGGTATATGGTGGGTGTATGTACCGGCGAAAGTTGTGCGGTACTAGAGAGGCTATCAATGGTGGAAGGGTGTGAGCGCGTATAATCCATGGACTCAACATTAGTCATAAAGAACTCACATACTTATTGCAAAAATCTATTAGTCATCAAAACGAAGTACTACGCGCATGCTCCTAGGGGGATAGATTAGTAGGAGAAGACCATCGCTCGTCCCCGACCGCCACTCATAAGGAAGACGATCAATAAATACTTCATGCTCCAACTTTGTTACATAACGGTTCACCATATGTGCATGTTACGGTAATCACAAACCTCAACACAACTATTTCTCAAATTCACAATTACTCCACTAGCATGACTCTAATATCACCATCTTCATATCTCAAAACAATCATAAAGAAACAAACTTCTCATAGTATTCAATGCTCTTTATATGGAAGTTTTTATTATATCCCTCTTGGATGCCTATCATATTAGGGCTAAATTTATAACCAAAGCAAATTACCATGCTGTTCTGAAGACTCTCAAAATAATATAAGTGAAGCATGAGAGTTCATCAATTTGTTCAAAATAAAACCACCGTCGTGCTCTAAAAAGATATAAGTGAAGCACTAGAGAAAATGGCAAATTACTCCAAAAGATATAAGTGAAGATCAATGAGTACTCGAATAATTGTGCAACTATGTGAAGACTCTCTAATATTTAAGAATTTCAGATCTTGGGATATTATTCAAACAGCAAGAAAACATAAACAAAATAAAATGATGCTCCAAGCAAAACACATATAATGTGGTGAATAAAAATATAGCTCCAAGTAAAGTTACCTATGAATGAAGACGAAAGAGTGGATGCCATCCGGGGCATCCCCAAGCTTAGTTGCTTGGTTGTCCTTGAATATTACCTTGGGGTGCCTTGGGAATCCCCATGCTTAGGCTATTTCCACTCCTTATTCCATAGCCCATCAAAACTTTACCCAAAACTTGAAAACTTCACAACACAAAAATCAAAAGAAAACTCGTAAGCTCCGTTAGTATAAGAAAATAAATCACCACCTAGGTACTGATGTGAACTCATTATAAATTCATATTGGTGTTATATCTACTGTATTCCAACTTCTCCATGCTTCATACCCTCCGATACTAGTCATAGATTCATCAAAATAAGCAAACAACACATAGAAAACAGAATCTGTCAAAAGCAGAACAGTCTGTAGTAATATGGAAACTTCCCATACTTCTGTAACTCCAAAAATTCTGAAAATTTAGGACAATTTAGAAAATTTGTATATCGATCTTGTGTAAAAAATTCAAATAAAAATCACGTTCTAGTGAATTTTCAAATTTCCTGGACTGAGCAAAAGTTTCTATTTTTGCACAGAATCAAGTCAACTATCATCCACACTATCCCGAAGGCTTTACTTGGCACTTTATTGAAACAAAAGCTATAAAACATGATTACTAAAGTAGCATAATCATGTGAACACACAAAACAGTAGGGATAAATATTGGGTTGTCTCCAACAAGCGCTTTTCTTTAATGCCTTTTTAGCTAGGCAAGATGATTTCAATGATGCTCACATAAAAGATAAGAATTGAAACATAATGGGAGAATCATGAAGAATGTGACTAGCACATTTAAGTCTAATCCACTTCCTATGCATAGGGTTTTTGTGAGCAAACAAATTACGGGAACAAGAATCAACTAGCATAGGAAGGCCAAACAAGCATAACTTCAAAAGTTTCAACACACACTACTGCAGGATGCTACTAACGTGACACTACAATCAGAGACCCTTTCACAAAACTGTGTGCGATGCATTAATCGCAGACGGTGGTGTAAAAGAACCGTCAAAAAAGGTGCAAAATGTTTGCGAGGACGGATGCATCAAACACGGTTCAGATTTTTGTTGCGTGTGCAATTCAGGGCATACGGTTTAGTTCAATTAACTGTTTGCGATGAGGGTGAACAAAAGAAATGGGGTGCTAGATGAAGGCATGTGCGGTGTAGAGCATACGGTTCACTCGAATGAACGGTTTGCGATTGGTGAATTCATCGCTGACGGGTTACCTAGTGCGGTCCGTGTGTGTTGTGATATGCTCTGTCTGCAGAATATCTATGCTCTGTGTACAGAAGAACAACATATATATACTTGTAACATGACATGATTGCAATACCAAATTAAACATCCAATTATGTTATATAACAAATACCATAAATATTGCAAGGTTCAAATTCAAAGATTACAATGCCCAAATTCAAACATTGCAAACATCGACATTTCTGCAAAGGGATCAACCGCTGACAAGTCATGTTTGCTCTGTCATATGCTCTTCCAAAACGAAGTTTAGCTTTTTTGGAGCCTCTTCCATTCTGCAGTACCTGCCGGCTCTGATCAATGTACCATTCATCTTTCCTAATTAAATGTGTGTTCAACCTTAGTACCCTCAGCACCTTTGCTCTGGCAAGAAAGAACCTGACGAGTGTAATCTCCGGTAAGGTCCCTCAGTAGGAGTTCAAAGTAATATTTGAGAGATGCAGATCCAGGCATTCGATGTGATTGTCGTTATAAACATTATCCACCTCCGGGCCTATTATTATCTCCAAAAGAAGAGAACGTGTTAGTGCCTACATGCAGTTTTGAACACTACCACACGCCTATTTGGTTTGTAGGATTTGTAAAATGCACCAACGTGCCATCTTTGATCTGACATGATTAACATGTGCATTTGATTACAATCTAGAAACATGTATCCTTCTTCACAAGAGGTTGGATTGGACGAAAAATTCCCTAAGAAAACTAGTACAGATGAATCCAAAGGAGAAATGCTTATGGATTGTAAGCATATGAATCAAGCAACCAATATGTAGTGGGGGTGTATGTCCTGAAATCCTCCAAAATTCCTTCAGAAATCATAGTACATTGTCATTGTAAACTTGGGAAAAGGTGCAAAAAATTGAACTCCCTTATGGTTAACATTTAACAGGAAAGGAACATCACCTCGATATACAACTTCTTCAGGCACAGAAAGCATCTTAGGCAACTGACAACTTGGTCCAGGTTGGGGCCGACAGATTCTAGTGCCAAGACCTTCACTGTGCCCAGAAACTAGGTGAAGCTTTGTTGGATGACAGACGAACATACATCTTCAAAACTACAAATAATGTTGATATCAAGAAAGAGAGGTATAAGGCGACTGTTGTACCTGAAAGTAGTAGTATTTGACAGATGAGTGGCCCACCACTGCCAATTTCGGTGCAGAAATGACATTGATTCTTGTTGGACCTTATTGATCAACTACAAGTAATCTCTCAAGTGAAGGTGTGTCCTCAGTGAACATATTGTGGTACACCTTTTGTGATCTCTTGTTGTAGCACCAACAACAGACATAAATAGTCCGGAGAGTCCTAGAGGTGATGTGGAAGGTACTCGATCAATTCATCACCTGAATATGAAGGAACTTGGGTGCAGTACATCCGCGGAGCAGGCTCTCCATGTCGTCCGTTGGGATGCAGACGGTGACGAGCTCGAGGTGCTTTAGTTGTGGTAGAAAAAGAGCGGGCGTGTCGTTAAGGGGGGATGGCAGTTCATGAACTTGGCGAGGCACAACATGGGCGCGAAGCGGAGCGCAGACGTTGGCAGCGAGCGCATATGCCCATCATTAAAACTAAGCTTCTCGAGCTGATCTATTGCAGGGGGATCAGAACCACTCGTCAAGCTTGGCTTGGTCCTTGCCATTGGAATGGAACTTGCCCGTGATAAGGCCTCTAATTGGGCCATGGTGACTGCCGAGGATCTAGGAGAATGCATCCAAGCTTTTGCGATAGCCATGGCAGAGCTCGTGGGCGTTGAGGAGGTCGACAGGGGTGAGGAGCCATAGGGGGCGTCACCGCGGGAAAGGGCGGCTGTCCTTTCCCCATATTTGATTGGGAGGAGGGATATGATGACTCTCAACATATCATCGGGGAGGTTACTGATGAAGTCTAGGCCTGCTGGAGTCGCTTGTGGTTCTTTCTCGACCCGCCTTTGCTTGTTGGCAGCCTCGTTCTCCACCTCGTCGGCGGCAACGGAAACCTCTGTCTCCATATTCACGCCGTGCTCCTGTGCACTTTGAGGACTGAGAGCAGCATCGAGGATGCAGGCGGAGAGAGAGGATTGTGTGCGTGGCGAGGATGGGGGGTGCGGCCGCTCGGGCACGCCATTAATACAAACCAGTGGGAGCGAGGCGGGTGGTGGTCAAAGGCTGTCTCGCTTCCCGGTGAGCCTGCATGACGGACTTCTGGCATTCCTATACCATCATTTCACGGAGCGAGGCAGACGCTCCATTGGTATGGAGGAGTGGGAGCAAGGTGGGCGGCGGTCAAAGGGCTGGCTCGCCTCCCGGTGAGCCTGCACGTCGGACTGCTGGCACGCCTACCATCATTTCACACAACTACTAGCATGCCCCGTATGGTGAGTGCATAGCGAACATGCACATGAATTCGATAGTGGTAGTGATTTTAGTTGCAAAAGTTAAATAGTGCTAGTGACTTTTAGCTGCATATTTTGAAAAATCGCAGTGTCTCTTGGCTTAGCGCTAAAGTCTGGCTTTAATTTGCATACCATATTCAATCTGAACCGTTTGCATTGAAGAGATGCACAAATACTGCATTGAACAGCTCGCACGCTTCCCGGTGAGCCTCTCGGTCAGTCTGCACACCGGGCTGCGCTCGCACACCTCCCGTTCAGTCAAGCAGTTGTCCACACGACACCTTCTATAGCCATTCAAACCAAGACATGTGGCGTCACGTAAATGGTTAACAGAATGCACATGATTTGAATTATACAAACATTTGAGATATTAAAGTGGCATATATTTGTTTCAAAATGCCTTTGTTGGCTGTTATTCGAGTGCGCCTTCTCTCAAAATGGACACCAAAAACACCACATCATGTCGGGTGCCATTCCAAGATAGCATGCCAAGTTTCATGAATTTTAGACGAGTTTTGGATTTACTAAAATTTAAAAACAAAGTATCTCAATGTTTTACCGGCAATCAACGGTGCCCTGGTGTTTGAAATTCATTCCCATTTCTTGCATGGGACCTAAGCATGCACCCAAGGACACATATTTGATTTTCCAACCAATTTATATGCACTGGAGCATGTGCATGTAGTTCAAATTTGAATTATGCACATAAATGCATCGAAAACTCAATTGATGCATAAAAATGTCCAAACGAACCTCGAAAAATCCCAAAAATTGACACAACACTCCTGTTATTCTCTGTTGACACTAGAATTTTTTTGAAAGCAATAAGAGGCAGTGGATATTGTTTTGTCCCCAAAGATGGGACGTTCTCTACCGAAACCATCAGGCTTGTTGTGAGAAGCTCTGGTTTGTGAGAAGCATATCCCCAAACCTGCCCCAAATGGGACAAAAAATTTACCACGACATGTTGATGCCGTTCCATGATAGCATGCCAAGTTTCATGAATTACAGACAAGTTTTGGATTTACTAGAATTTAAAAACAAGGAATCTCAATGTCTGCGGCTGAGTGATGGTGGCAGGGTGTTTGACATTCCTTCCCATTTCCTGCATGGGACCTAAGCATGCAACCAAGGACACATATTTGAATTTCCAACCAATTTATATGCATTAGAGCACGTGCATGTAGTTCAAATTTGAATTATGCACATGAATGCATAGAAAACTTAGTTAATGCATGAAAATGTTCAAACGAACCCCGAAAAATCCCAAAAATTGATACAACACTTGTGTTGTTCTATGTTGACACTAGAATTTTTTTGAAAGCAATAAGAGGCAGCGGATATCGTTTCGTCCCCAAAGGTGGGACGTTCCCTACCGAAACCATCATGCTTGTTATGAGAAGCTCTGGTTTGTGAGAAGCATATCCCCAAACCTGCCCCAAATGGGAGAAAAAATTTACCACGACATGTTGATGCCGCTCCATGATAGTATGCCAAGTTTCATGAATTTCTGACGAGTTTTGCATTCACTAGAATTTAAAAACCAGGTATCTCAATGTTTGTGGCCGAGTGACGGTGGCAGGGTGTTTGACATTCATTCCCATTTCTTGCATGGGACCTAATTAAGCGTGAAACCAAGGAGACATATTTGAATTTTCAACCAATTTATATGCATTAGAGCATGTGCCTATAGTTCACATTTGAATTATGCACATGAATGCATAGAAACCCAGTTAATGTATAAAAATGTCCAAGCGAACCCCCCCAAATCCCAAAAATTGACACAACACTCATGTTGTTCTATGTTGACACTAGGAAAAAATTGAAATCGAGAAGAGGCAATGGATATCGTTTCGTCCAGAAAGGTGAAACGTTCCCTACCGAAACCATCGGGCTTGTTGTGAGAAGCTCTGGTTTGTGAGAAGCATATCCCCAAACCTGGCCCAAATGGAAAAAAAAATTACCACGACATGTTGATGCCGCTCCATGACAACATGCCAAGTTTCATGAATTTCAGACGAGCTTTGGATTTACTAGAATTTAAAAACCAGGTATCTCAATGTTTGCGGCCGAGTGATGGTGGCAGGGTGTTTGACATTCGTTCCCATTTCTTGCATGGGACTTAATAAGCATGCAACCAAGGACACATATTTGAATTTTCAACTATTTATATGCATTAGAGCATGTGCATGTAGTTCAAATTTGAATTATGCACATGAATGCATAGAAAACTCAGTTAGTGTATGAAAATGTCCAAGCGAATCCCAAAAAATCCCAAAAATTGACACAACACTCCTGTTGTTCTATGTTGACACTAGAAAAAAATTGAAATCGAGAAGAGGCGACGGATATCGTTTCATCCAGAAAGGTGAAATGTTCCCTACCAAAACCATCATGCTTGTTGTGAGAGAGGCTCTAGTTTACGAGAAGCTTATACCATAACCTGGCGCAAATGCGACAATATTTTTTTACCCCAGCATCTTGATGCCGTTCCATGATAGCATGCCAAGGTTCATGAATTTCAGACGAGTTTTGTATTTACTAGAATTACAAAAGCAAGCACCTCAACGTTTGCCGGAGAGCCACGGTGCCGTGGTGTTTGAAATTCATCCCCATTTCTTGAATGGGATGTAAGCATCAACCCATGGACACATATATCATTTTACAACCCATTTTGGTGCACCAGAGCATGTGCATGTGGTTTAATTTCGAATTGTGCACCTGAAATGCCTAGAAAACCAAGTTACTGTATAGAAATGTCCAAATGAACCCTGAATAATTCCAAATTTTTTGACGACACACCTATAGTTGCATGTTCACTACAGATAGAAGTTCTAGCAATTCAAACACCATCCTTTGCAGCTGTGACCCCATTATGCAATTCAAATCAAAATGAAAAGTCAAGTAGATCCCACACAGTTTATTATCACCAACCGTGTGAGATGCAGTACAAAATATCCTGGAGCACCATCGGTGTATAGTACGCCTATGGCTTACGCGAGAAGGTGCGTCGGCTACAGGGAAAGTGGAATCAAAATTTTTGACGTTCAAACTCATCACACACGGGTTAAGCTATCTTAATCGTTTGTGATGTTCACATATCGTACACAGTTCTGAATAAGGGACCGTGTCTGATGACACTTTGCGCACCAATTTTTTCGCTGAAGCGATTCCAAATTTTCGGCTTCCGCGGAAATATCTACCTCCCCGCCCCCTCCCCCTTACCAAAAAGCCACATTTCCCCTATTTCCGCCTTCCTTTCCAAGTTGAAACCTTTACTCCTTGCTTGCAGCGCCGCCTCCTCATCGGCGACCCTCCTTCGCGTTGCTCGGCCTTGCCTATCCAGGAAGGTAATCCACACCTGACCCCCATACTCCTCCTCCTTCCACATCCCACATGCCCCGACCGCCAGGGCGAGCACGACACCTTCCACCCAAATCACTGACCCCTCCACCAAATAAGTGCCACCCTAAGCCATGGTGCATGCACTATAGCCAGGATCTCAAGGAGCATTTGGCAGCAGAGAAGCAAATCGCGGCCGCACGCGCGGATGAGGTTGCGATGGATGCCATTCGTGCTGACCCCCAGATCTTGGAGGAGCACCTCGCCGTCGAGGCCACCGTCGACGCCTCGCGTGCCAACGTCGTGGCGCGGTTGGCTTCTTTAAACGACAGTTCGTGCCATTTGCCCGAGGCCACCGTCGGTGCCTTCGACAAAGACTACAAGGTGTTTTCTCAGCGTGCACGTGCTTACCTCATCTCGAGAGCTATCAGGTTGGTGCCCAGAGCGGCTCAGGCAACTCATCACTATGATGCGGAGGCCTCGCCCTCTTCCATGTCCAAGGAGCCAATCGTCATCGATACCTCCGACAATGAGTAGCTTGTCTTATTAGCTCACAATAAGGACCCATGTTCAGTTTCCTAGCTACTGCCTTTCCTTAACAAATTCTAGTGAATTGTGCTATCTACTTTTACCATGCAATCTTATGCTCTAGTGTATATGTTATATATGTTGTGCAATGTGGTGTTCAGTTAATTGTTTGGTTCAATTCTGCAAATGTGATGTTCAATTCTTTAGGGTGCAATTTTCCAAGTTGTCAAGCATACTTGGTTTGGTTAACTGTCTGATCTTCTATTAGCAGTATGTTATATTGTGTAATATGGTGCTCAGTTAACATTTGTTTCATTTGTTGTGGTGTTTAGTTAACTGTTTGGTTCAATTTTGCAATGTGATGTTCAATTGTTGTGTGTGCATTCTTTTATTGTATACCATGTGAGAAATAAATCGAATTTGGCTGTAGAAAATACATGAGAAACAAATACAATTGCTATATTTCCAAGTTGTTAAGCATGTTTGGTTTGGTTAACTGTCTTATCTTCTATTAGGAGTATGTTATATTGTGCAATGTGGTACTCGGTTAACGTTTGGTTCATTTGTTGTGGTGTTTAGTTAACTGCTTGGTTCAATTCTGCAATGCGATGTTCAATTGTTGTGGCTGCATTCTGTTATTGGATACCATGTGAGGAATAAATCGAATTTGGCTGCACTTAATACATGAGAAACATATACAAGTGCTATATTTCATAGTTCTTAATCATGCTTGGTTTGGATAAATGGGTTTTCCATGTGGCTTGAATTAATCTGATGAATCTGCAATGTGCTTATTTTTCATCAACATATTTTTTATACCACTATATAGTGTGCCAATAGCTTCAATTATTAGTCGCTGGATATGCTCATCCAACGGTCAAGAGATGACAAATCCCAGCATTATCATCCGTTGGATATAGTTTCTAACTCATAGGATACTACCGCGTGGCCTTCTAATTGAAAACCCAACTCTACCATCTCATGTGTTCAAGAAGTATCTATCCACATGCTTATCCGATACTCTAATAAAAAGAGGCTAGAACAATCTGGATTCTAGAGAGGTAAGAACCAAGTTGGATTTTGTCCAGTATGATTCTAGAAAAGGAAATACGTATTCAAATGTATTTTTCCATGCTTTTTATATATATTTAAATGATGTGCAAAGCACGTACAACTTACTAGTACTGATAGCATGCGAACCCTTACTTAACTTGATGACTAACTACCTTATATGTGTTGCAGGGAAACAATGGGAAGCACTGAGGTTTACAAGATGGTACTAACTATTACACCTTGCCTTTTTTATTCCTTTGCCCCATTTCCAATATAGAGAAGATATTTATGCACATCTTTGTTTTCACGCCTTTCCAAAGCAGTTCACTGATGATTACCTCTCAAACCACCTCTATGGTCAGGAGGTGAGGAAAGTTTTCATATAACACCCATGGTTCAATATTGAAGTGTTCCTGAAGAGGACAAAGAATGGACGGTCAATCATCCACAGGCATTGGCCTAAAGTTGCAAAGACCTTCGACATGAATAAAGGCTCAATATTCGCCTTTCGCTTCAGCAGTTTTCCAAATGAGATGCATCTGTCTATGTACCATCTATGAAGCTAATTTCAAAAGGTTCTAGATGTTGCATGTGAAACTTGGTGCTGGTGCAGTTGTGTAATGGGGTAGCTGAGTGCTGAAGTTATATCATATTGTACTCTAATGTATTTCAATTATGAAATCCTGCTTCCTTAATGGGAATGAAATATATTATGTGTTTAATATGAATGTCAATTAGATTAATAAATGGATTATTAATAATAGGGCAATTAGCCTGCTAATGGCGAATTAGCCTGCTAATTGGTTTTTACTATTGCAAATGGTTATTGAGAAAATACCGTGGGTGATGACCTAAGGCAACGCACACAGTTTCTAGGAATAAACTGTGCTGGATCAATGAACAATCATACACGACATTCTCTTCCAAACTGTTTGCGTTAGGTCACCATCCGCAAAGGTTTACCGCATAAAAACTGTGTGTGATGGACAGCCTTTGCCACACAGTTTCTTCTATGTACCATGTGTGATGCATTCAATAACGGAAACGATAAAATTGTTAATATTGTGTGCGATGTTAATGCTATCACAAATGATTTAACGGGGAAAATTGTGTGTGATGTACCTGCGAACGGAAACGTTTTCCTTGGAGCGACTGTGCGGGATGTATATACGAACGGAAACGTTTAGCGGGGACTGACTGTGTGGGATGTACTTACGACCGGAAATGATTTCGCCTGTATAATTGTATTTTTTAGCACTACTATACGTATAACCGTATTTGCTCGCTCGCCGGTCGCCACGACCTCATTTTGCCGAGCGTGTGTGCCAGGAGGGCATATCCCGATGGTTTCTGGGTCGTGTGGGAAGGACCCCCTATCGCCCACACTCACTTGGCGATGGTAACAAGTGCCGTCGCGGAAAGGGGTTAAAAACCGTTTGTATAGCACCGACGCGTACCAGTGACATAGAGAGGAAACTTGATATTATTGCAATTCCTACAAGCATATATTGCTCCCTCATAATAATTTTCAGTAGCATCATGAATGAATCCAACAATATAACCATCACATAAAGCACTCTTTTCATGATCTACAAGCATAGAAAATTTACTACTCTCCACATAGGCAAAATTCTTTTCATTTGGAATAGCGGGAGTATCATAAGAAACTCGAATGCTATAAATTGTTTCCACATTAAAAGAGTAATGTTCAAAAAAGGGTAATCATAATAATGACAAGTCTTATAAATATAATCATCACTACTTTTTTTAACATAAGTATCATCACAATAATCATCATAAGTAGCAACTTTGTTCTCATCATAATCAATTGAAACCTCTTCCAAGATAGTGGAATCATTACTAAATAAAGTCATGACCTCTCCAAATCCACTTTCATAATTATCACAATAAGATTCAACACCCTCCAAAATAGTGGGATCATTAATTCCTAAAGTTGACACTCTTCCAAACCCACTTTCATCAATATAATCACCATAAATAGGAGGCATGCTTTCATCATAATAAATATTCTCATCAAAACTTGGGGGACTAAAAATATCATCTTCACCAAACATAGCATCCCCAAGCTTGTGGCTTTGCATATCATTAGCATCATGGATATTCAAAGAATTCATACTAACAACATTTCAATCATGCTCATCCTTCACATATTTTATGCAAAACATTTTATTGCATTCTTCCACTAGCAATTGAGCACAATTATCGGAATCCTTATTTTCATGAAAGACATTAAAAAATGAAGCATATGAGGCAACCTCAATTCCATTTTTTTGTAGTTTTCTTCTATAAACTAAACTAGTGATAAAACAAGAAACTAAAAGATCCGATTGCAAGATCTAAAGATATACCTTCAAGCACTAACCTCCCCGGCAACGGCGCCAGAAATGAGCTTGATGTCTACTACGCAACCTTCTTCTTGTAGACTCGTGTTGGGCCTCCAAGCGCAGAGTTTTGTAGGACAATAGCAAATTTCCCTCAAGTGGATGACCAAAGGTTTATCAATCCGTGGGAGGCGTAGGATAAGATGGTCTCTCTCAAACAACCCTGCAACCAAATAACAAAGAGTCTCTTGTGTCCCCAACACACCCAATACAATGGTAAATTGTATAGGTGCACTTGTTCGGCGAAGGGATGGTGATACAAGTGCAATATGGATGGTAGATATAGGTTTTTATAATCTAAAAATATAAAAACAACAAGGTAGCAAGTAACAAAGTGAGCGAAAACGGTATTGCAAAGCTTCGGAACAAGGCCTAGGGTTCATACTTTCACTAGTGCAAGTTCTCTCAACAATGATAACATAATTAGATCATATAACAATCCCTCAACGTGCAACAAAGAGTCACTCCAAAGTCACTAATAGCGGAGAACAAACGAAGAGATTATTGTCGGGTACGAAACCACCTCAAAGTTATTCTTTCTGATCAATCCATTGGGATATTCCTATAAATGTCACAAACAACCCTAGAGTTCGTAGTAAAATAACACCTTAAGACACACATCAACAAAAACCCTAATGTCACCTAGATACTCCAATGTCACTTCAAGTATCTGCGGGTTTGATTATACAATATGCATCACACAATCTCAGATTCATCTATTCAAACCAACACAAAGAACTTCAAAGAGTGCCCCAAAGTTTCTACCGGAGAGTCAAGATGAAAACGTGTGCCAACCCCTATGCATAAGTTCACAAGGTCACAGAAACCGCAAGTTGATCACCAAAACATACATCAAGTGAATCAATAGAATACCCCATTGTCACCACGGGTATCCCACGCAAGACATACATCAAGTGTTCTCAAATCCTTAAAGACTCAGTCCGATAAGATAACTTCAAAGGGAAAACTCAATCCATTACAAGAAGCTAGAGGGGGAGAAACATCATAAGATCCGAATATAATAGTAAAGTTCGCGGTACATCAAGATCGTGCCATATCAAGAACGTGAGAGAGAGAGAGAGATAAAACACATAGCTACTGGTACATACCCTCAGCCCCGAGGGTGAACTACTCCCTCCTCGTCATGGAGAGCGCCGGGGTGATGAAGAGATGGCCACCGGTGATGATTCCCCCCAGCAGGGTGCCGGAACAGGGTCCCGATTGGTTTTTGGTGGCTACAGAGGCTTGCAGCGGCGGAACTCCCGATCTTGGTTCTGTTCTAGAAGTTTGGGGATATATGAGGTGTTGGCGTCGGGAACAAGTCAGGGAGGTCCACGAGGCAGCCACGAGGTAGGGGGCGCGCCCAGGGGGGTAGGGCGCGCCCTCCACCCTCGTGGTGGCCAAGGGACTCTTCTGGTCCATCTGCGATGCTCCGTGGGCTTCTTCTGGTCCAAACATAATATCCATGAATTTTTAGGTCAATTGGACTCTGTTTGGTATTCCTTTTCTGCAGAACTCAAAAACAAGGAAAAACAGAAACTGGCACTGGGCTCTAAGTTAATAGGTTAGTCCCAAAAATCATATAAAATAGCATATAAATGCATATAAAACATCCAAGATGGATAATATAATAGCATGGAACAATAAAAAATTATAGGGTGAACTACTCGCGCATCATCAGAGGAGCACCAATGAGGATGATGAAACCCTCCGTGATCGTGTTCCCCTCCGACGGAATGCCGAAATAGGGCTCTTGATTGGATCTCATGGTTCTGGAACTTGCGGCGGCTGGAATTGTGTTTCGTCGACTCCCCTATGGTTTCTAGAATATTTGGGTATTTATAGATCTGAGAGGCGATGGAGGAGACCCCTGTGGGCCAAACAACCCATCAGGGCGCGCGGGGGGTCTCTGGCGTGCCCTGGTGTCTTATGGGCCCCACGGGCCTCCCCCAGGTGCTTCCTTGGCTCCCAAGTTGTCTTCTGGTCCAAAAAAAATCTCAAAAAAGTTTCGTTGCGTTTGGACTCTGTTTGATAGGGATATTGTGTGAAGTAAAAAACAAGAAAAAATAAACAACTGGCACTGGGCACTATGTCAATAGGTTATCCCAAAAAATGATATAAAGTTGCTATAAATGAGTGTAAAACATCCAAGAATTATAATGTAACAACATGGAACAATCAAAAAATATAGATACGTTGGAGACGTATCAGCATCCCCAAGCTTAATTCCTGCTCGTCCTCGGGTAGGTAAATGATAAAAACATTTTTTTTTGATGTGAAATGCTGCCTAACACGTTGTCACACCTTGACTTTTGGCCCTTTCTTTTTCTTTTGATTTTCTGAGTACTTTGCTTGAGTTTTATTTTTTTAGTGGTTATGTGGTCTGGAAACTGGAGAAGATGACCTCTTCTTTGTTTCCAGAGTGGCTTGTCATCCTCATATCCTTCGCAAGACCTTGCCATTTTCATCTTGGCCCAACCCCAATGTTCTTTTCCTTGGGAATATTCCTTTTTCTGTTAAAGGAATAACCCTATTTGCCCTAGGTTGTGAAGCCACCTATATTTCCATCACTCCTAAAATTCCCAAATAATTCTCATAAATTTTTTGGGTCATATCTTCATCAAATATGGCAAAACTTTTCCTTGCCATATTCAAAAATTATTCTCAAATAATTCATTTTCTATCCTGCCCTAAATGGCACTTGGTGAAGCAAGTGCTATTTATCTTTGCTTGATTGACCCCCAAACTTTTTGGACATCTTTTCCTGTCCAAATAACTGCCTCATGCAAAAATTCAACTTCATTTGCCTAGCCAACCTTCTTCGGTGTTTTTCAAAGTTTCTGTCAGACAGAAGCCATTGTGAAGAAAGGACTAGCTAGGAGTATCCAAATTAGTTAAAATTTTGCATGCCTCTTCTTGTGCTCATATCATTAACCTCCTCCAGTTTCCAGCTCCATCCAATCATCTATGTGAGCACATCTTCAAATCTTTGATTCTGTTAATATTTTCAGGTTGTGAAGCAAGTATAATTCATATTGCTTCATTAATTCTGAGAAATTACTAGATCATGCTCCTATCCATATATCATCTCTCCACCAAATTGGGGATAATTTCATTGAGCCATTTGATCACCAATATTATTTCAAGTTTCTGGTCAGTGAAGATGTTTGTGAAGCAAGTACCATTTGGTATAATTTTTTTACAACATCTTCATATGGCCAAATAACCCTGCCTTGCCAAGTTTCAGCTTAAGTGGCTTCTCTATGTGAGTGCATCATCCAAATCTCATTTCTGGACCAATTATGCAGTTACAAAGCAACTAGATTGTTTTGTGCCCCATTTCTCCTGAAAACACCCAGGATTATAGTCCTTCCTAATCTGATAGATGATGGCCTGTAGCGCCGGCAGTCATCGCCGAAGCGCTCAGCCTCGCCCCTGCCTCTGTTCACTGTCGGGAAGAAGAAGGAAGCCAGGAGAGAGAGTCATGATTTCTAGCAAGCCCTGGTAATTGCTTTCCGTGCTTATACAACCAACCATTCTTTTGCCTTTTTCATTTTCACCTTCCTTTTGATGAGATTAGTACAAGGCTCAATGCTTCTCACTCTATTTTTTCTTTTTTCCAGCGAGATCATCATCAATCATCAAAACAAAAATCTGAGAAATATGGCACAACCATACCATATTACACCATATAATAAATCACACACACAAACCCCTTTATTGTAAGCAAGCAGTTTGTCATGCTGCAGCACCCCACCCGCCACCCTAAGATAGATAGTGGGGTGCTTTTCCGGTGAACCTGCACCCGCCATCCTAAGATAGATAGTGGGGGTGTTGTTCTCCAGTGTCGACTCCTTCCTCTCTGGCGCTTCCTTCTTCCTATTGTCCCCATCCTATTTATTTACCACGACCCTCCTTGAGTTTGAAAACTTGACACAAAAGGGCCTATTTATTACCACAAACCCCCTTGAGTTCGAAAACTTCAGACAAAAGGGCCTATTTATTTACCACAAGCCACCGTGAGTTTGAGAACTTGACAAAAAAAGGGCATAGATTTTGACAAGTCCGGGGGGAAATTTCGACAAAAATTTTGGCAGCATATTGGGAAGAATCACATACACAATGGCAACACAAATTTATTCAACAAAAAATGAATGCGCCTTGTTCATTCCAAAATTACAACCCATTCCATACCAATAGGAGGAACTTCCCTACAAATTTACACTGCCCAACATAGGTCTACCAAAAAAGGAGAAAGGATGTACAGAAATTCATCCCAACAAGCAAATGTAGTAGTTGCTAGTTCAAGAAACTGTGTACATCTTGGGAAACCAACAGGGAAAGAAGCTCCTTTGCCAAATAGATAGGCCTGCATCCAGCAGTCCGCACGAGGAAAACTAGGTTCATAACTGCAACTTCATGTCTTCAATGACACTCGGCACCGTCCAGAGCCTTCGGTTCAACGCGGTGGCGTCTCAAAGAAAACCCCAACAAAACTGCAATTCAAAAAAGATAGGCATCTTTGGCACATTGCTCCAGCAGAAAAAACTCATTTCATTGAAAAGTCCATGGCTGGGGACAACAGATAAATAAGGAGTAAATGCCATCAATATCAACAGCAACTTGACAAGGTAGCTACTGGAGCAGACTTCTAAATATACGTCACAAGTTTGATAAGGAGTTGTCTAGCATATGCAATATATGTCACAAGTGAATATAGTGATGTCAAACACATCATATGCCATTTTAGCATGTGGTGTCTATACCACCTCATGATAACTGAAACATCTTGCTGCTTACTTTAAGATGACGAAGTGGACATAATAGGTTACGTACAACAAAATGGGTGTCTTCTATATAGTTAAGTCTAACTAGTGATCTTGGAGCTATATATCAAACAACCCAAACAACCAAAAAAGCATGTCACATGCAGTCCAAGTAATCAGCAGTATGCTTAAATGTAGTAGGTTGCAATGCAACAATAGTCGAAACAATAAATCATTTTCAGTCAGTTTGTTGGCACCACATCTCCTTCAGGGATCAATGAGAATTAACATAACTTTGAGTCCAGCCAGGGGCTCTAGCTAGGGTCTATCTTGTCTATGGATTGCTCCGACGCTTGCGGCGAACCTTCCCACATGCATCCTATAGCGACTTCACTCACATAGAGCTGGGCATGCAGTGTACATGGCAACGATCCGAGTTCCACTGGGACTTAAATAAGAAAGTGCCATCAAGATCATTCGGTTCAATGTGGTGGCATCTCAAAGCAAAACCCCAACAAAACTACAAGTCCAACAATCAATATGGATTCGAGTGAGTAGCAATACTAGGAAATGAACTTTTTACGCATGTGATCTTAGAATTATATATATCAAATAATCCAAGCAACCAAAAAAGCATGCCAAATGAAGTCCAAATAATCAAGGGTGGAGTGTTTTCATCATCCTTCCCTGGTCTCCACGGTGGCTGAAGATCACATGGCAAGGAGATGAAGAAATTTGATGCAGCACAAACATTGAGCTCAAAAGGCCTTTGGATAACGCCTAGAAAGCCTTCAATATGTGCAAGCAATCAAATCAAACTCCACTTACACAGAGTGGCCATAGCAGTATAACAATACGCAAACTGAGAACATCAACAGACTAAATCTACAAGTGTATAACCATGTTAATGAATAGTTCTCCGTTACTCAATATGAACAAAGATCGGAGATCAGGAATATGAACACTGAGTTCACATCCAAGTACCTAAATCAAGCATGAGTGGACATGATCCTCTTTGCTTGACAAGGTCGTACCGTTCTCATCACAAACACACACACACAGACACACACACATACACACACAAAGCATGTATGTCCAAATGTTCCACAAGCCAAACCCTACCCTAGAAAATAACACAGCTCGAAGGCCAGATGATCACAACATAACCTCGACCGAGCACCACAGAGCATTTGGTAGAGTAGGGTGGAGAGTGAACAATTACCTAAACAACAGTCAAACAAGAGGCAGTTGCAGCACGGTGAACTTGTTGTCGTTGCACAAGGCGAGAGCTGCTGTAGATGCTCATTGTCAAGTCATCCGCAACAGACAAAGGTGCAACCACTGTCGTTGTGACCCACAGTAACCTGCCCAATTACATACAGTAAAAAGTTTAGTTTTTTCCTCACTATAGCCAACAAGACAATAAGTTAGGAAATGCACAACCAAACTCAGAATGAACACTAGAAAATGAGCGTACTAGGATAAATATAGGCCAAAAGAATTATGCACCATTTTTAGTTTTAATCTCTAGCACAATAAAGAAGCTCAATTCAAGTGATTCAAACAAGTTTTTGATCTCCTAGAGTCGAGAGAGGAGGAGAGACCAATAGCTTCCTAGGAGTCATAGCAGCGGCCACGGGAGGGGCATCATGAGAGGCATCAAAGTGAGTGCTAGCGTAGGCAGGGATGATTCGCCGACCAAACTTTGTTGGAGAGCGGCATCTAACCCAAAACTAATTTGGTCATGAAAAAACACAAATAACAAGATGGCTGGTCGTCTGCGTCTAACTGTTGCCATGTACATCCTTCGGCAACACAAAGCTTGGGTAGCAGAGAGCATACTGTTCGCCTGCATGTTTCATGGGCATTTTCTTTGGATAAAGGAAACGCCATGCTCTTGATAGCAGAGAGCGGCGGTAGCATGGAGGCCTACGTGGCCCTCTTTGACAACCACCTTGAGAAGTTCACACTACTAGGGAAAACCTTATACACAGAATCTTACCAGTAGCGCGTGTTAAAATGAGGCGTTACTGCTACTTAGCAGTAGTGCGTTGGCTTAAAAGGCGCTACTGTTATCCACTTAGCAGTAGCACGGCAGGAACAAAACGCGCTACTACTATAATTGCCACACCGTCCCCGACGTGCTAAGTATAGTAGTAGCGCCCTTCTAAAAACCGCACAACTACTACAAAATTAGTAGAAGCACACTTTTAGGGTAGGGCGATACTGCTAAGTTTGAACACACCACAGGACGGGCCCATCTTAGCAGTAGCGAGTTTGTGAGGGCGCCCTACTGCTACGGATTTTAGCAGCAGCGCGTTTTTGCTCCCCACGCTACTGTTAAAGCTATTTTCACCTAACCTCCCGCGCAGGCTTCCCTCTCCTCTGATTCCTCACCCAATTCCCCACTATCTCTTCTCCCCCTCGTCGCCTCCGCCGGAGCCCCTGCCCTCGCTCTCCGTCGGAGTCTGCCCCTCGACGTCGTCGCGCGCCTGTGCCTCCTCCTCCTCGACCTCGACCTTGCCGAAGCCCCTATCCTCGCTCTCTGCCCCCGTCTCCCTCGACCCGCCTCGCCGCCGTCTCCCCCGACCCCGCCTCGCCGTGCCTCCGTGTCGCCGTCTCCCCCGACCCCATCTCTCTCCCCGCCCTCTGTAAGCACTCTCCCCTTCCCTCTTCTCTGCTCTCTGTTAGTATGAACCCTAGCTATTTAGTGCTAGTTAGTATGAACCCTAGGATATTTTTAGTGCTAGTTAGTTAATTACAATTAGTGTTAACCCTATTTAATTAGGTAGTATGAACCCTAGTTAAAAAAATGGATACTTATATGGTCATTAGGGCAGTAGTTCCTAGGTACTAATTAGTTAGTAAGAACTAGGTACTAATTAGGTACTAGTTTATTTTTATTTATAGTAAGTTTATTTTTAGTAAGAACTAGTTGAATTAATAGAACTAGTTAGTAAGAACTTGTTGCTATTTTTTTAGTTAAAGCAATTTTTCCCGCATCGATGTGGACGATGCCTATCCCGCACCCTCGTCATCGAGTCGGCGGAGGAGGACACCTTCTTGTCCAGATGGGCCATGTCCGGGACTGGGCTCCGCCGGGGTGGTACTGGGAGGCGCTACCTATCGGGGGGCGCAGGTTGGTGAGGAGCCAGCTTATCGTTGACCCGAACCTTCTTTGGTGGCGGTCGCGTGGGCCAGTGACGGTCCAGAGGCTCGAGGACCCCGCAGGTTCTCCAGGGATCTCACTGGAGCTATGATCCCGTGATGGTTCCTTCTCTGTGGGTGTCCACCGCCCGCGCCGCTACCCGTCGTGTGCTAGGGTTTTAGTTGTATTAGTGATGTTATATGTATGATACTATTCAGGATGTATTAGTGATAATATTCAACGATGTACGGACGCATGAGATGATTTACTTTTGCTTATTGAATGCATGCTAATTTGAGTCCTATAAGATATTTTGAAATGTATATCTTGTGTTGCTCAAATAGGATATGTGCTTGCCCAAGTGGCCGGTCATGTTTGCAGGTTACACCTCCGAGTGGCCTATGTTTTGCCGGAGTGTTGATTCATTTCTGTTCCGGCAAATTTCAGGCGCTCGATATGTCCTATTTTAGCAAAGGTCATGCCAGATTTTTTCGTGAATTTTGGCATGACTTGTGCCAGAATATGTAGGAAATATCGAGTGCCCCGGATTTGTGTGTTGAGTATCCTGGTAGTTGTCTTCAATCGATTTTCAATTAATGTTTTAACTATGAACATAGGAAATGTCTGACAACGAAAGGGATTTCGGTATTTGCAAATACTGCGAAGACGAGCGCGGCCTGTGCGATGAAATCTTCCTAGATGATGATAGGCGCTTCAGTATCAAGCTGGACGAGAACTTCGAAGTGGATACAGTAAGTCACAACGACAAGTCTTTTTTCGTAATTAAGCATGACATCCGCTTCATTTGCTTCAACTTATATTTTTTTTACTATTCTACTAGCGTATCCCCTGCCATGCAAGAGTTTTTGTATTGGATAAGATAGGTTTCAGTCGTACTATGGAGGTAAAGAAAGTTTACTTGAAGACCGAGCATGGTTATATTTTCCACGCAAAATTATACAATTCGGACTACTCCTATTTTGGATGCAAAACATGGCGAGCACTATGCAAGACTTATGCATTTGAGCCTGATATGGTTATCACCTTTGATATTCGTCCGGAAGATGATATTGAAGGTAATACCGACATCTGGGTTGATGTGCAGACGCTTCCAGTTATACCATTATGTGAGTTTGTCAACCATATTTATGTCTTTGGTATTGTTTATTCAAAAATAGTTGACAACTAATTTCTATTGTCAGCTTATTTCCGTTCAAGCAAACATGTCCAGCGCTTGGCAGACCGGACCTACTACTGTCTCGGGGCTGAACTAAACTGCGAGGAGCTAAGTCATTATGTTTCATGGCTTGCGGATCTTGATACCGTCAAGACAATTTTTCTTCCTGGATTTAGAAATGTTAGTACTGAAAACGTGCGACCAATAGTGTTCGTAATGAACTATGGTCACATCTTTTTAGGAAAGATGGTAAGATTTTTACTATTTGTCCTCAGTGCATCTTTTCCATACATTATTTTTAAGCTAAACTTCATTGCTAAGTATGTTACCATACGATGTTCTTCAACAGGGACTCCTGATGAATGTTGTGCCTTATGGGATCGAGACTAAAGGTACCAGGAGTATTGTTATCTTACGGCCAAGATATCCTACAAATCACTATAGTGCATTCAGGATTAGCGACGAACTCTTAATAGTGAAAGACTGGACCAAATCTGTGATGGAGGAGCGCAGACAAGTACTAGGGGGCAGCAAGCAGAAGCGCAGCCCACGATTAAGAGACATGTTCATCTGCATGCTCCAACTTGATGAAGGAGGACAGCTACACATGTTTTATGTTATTTTACCTGAGAGAGAGCAATAGGAGTGATTAGCTAGCTAGAAATGAGTTTAAAGATGATGATGTGCTACACTATGACTATGATGATTAAATAGCTAGTGTTGGTGGTAATGACTATGATGATTATTATGAGCTAGTGTTAGTGGTGATTAAATAAATATTGTTGGTGCTAATGACTATGATGATGATTAAATAGCTTGTGCTGGCGGATTAGATTCAAGTGGATGCAACATGTGGTGCCACTAGTAGAAAAAGGGTCAAATGTGAAGCACATTAGTGTCGGTTTGATTTTGAGCCGGCACTAATGTGTCCATTAGTGCCGGTTCCAACGGCTAGCCGGCCGCTCTCATTAGTACCGGTTCATGGAGAACCTTTAGCACTGGTTCGTGCCACGAACCGGTACTAAAGAGAGCGGTGGCAGGATGTTGTCAGTCTGGGGCCCCTCCAGCACCTTTAGTACCGGTTCGTGCAACGAACCGGTACTAAAGGTCAACGTACATAAACCCTTCATCCACCCAAGCTTGCTCTGTTCTTCCCCTTTCTCCTCTCCTCCTCTGTTCTTCCCCTCTCTTCCTCGAGCTCATCACACATTTTGCCTAAAATTTGTCAAGATTTGAAGGCCCCCATCCATTCAAATGATCACAAAGGTTAGCAACTTTGTCCTTTCATCTCTCATTGCTAGATTAGCTCTGGCAATGCTTTGTATAGTGATTAATTTGTGAGTTTAGTAATTTGGGAGGAATTATATGTGCTAGTATTTGATTTATATGCAATTTGAGGTCAAAAATAACACTTAGTTTGCATATGTAGGTGAGGTCAAAAATAACACTTAGTTTGCCATCTTCATTACACAAAATATGCATGGCGTTTCCTTTATCCAAAGAAAATGCCCATGAAATCTGCTTCTACAAACAGCAGGACAAAGCGAGCCCCGGGCAGAAAGTTGAAGGAGGGTGTAAAGTACAACATCGAATCCACCAAACCTAGTGGCGAACCCCTCATGCCTAAGAACATTGCAAACAAGTGGACTCGTCAGTGAAGAGTTCTTGTGAAGGACCAACTCCCGATCTCCATTCAAGAATGGAAAGAGCCAAAAACTAAACGTCCAGGTATTACTTGGGTCGGCGACAGAGCAAAAAAAGCCCTTTGGGAATCTCCGATGGAACATTTCACCCTACCAGATTATTTCACTGAAGCAGATGTGAAGATGGCAATTGCATTCAACACCCACAAGAAAACTGTATGGGCCAAATACCTCGCTGCAGAAAGGAAGACTCCAGAATTCACGGGGCTGATTTCGTGAAATTCAAGGAATCAGAATTATCTAAGGAACGGTCAATAAAAAACAAGGCCAATGCTGCAAAAAAGACGCAGTTCCATAGGCTGGGTCCAGGTGGCTACGCGGTGGGAATGCCTAAGTGGGATAAGTCTAAGCAAGAGATGGAGGATGCAGGGGTCACTCCGGTTACTAGGAGTTGGCCCCCAGCCCCTAGGTGCAGAACTTGGTTCTATGCGCATGGGGGGGCATTGGACCCAAAGATAGGCCTTGTTTCGCAGAAGGCAAGTCTAAAAGGAGCCGAACAAAAGATACTTGACGCAATGGAAGAAGCTCGAACGGGGGTGTTCACGCCCAACAGAGAGAACGACGAGCTTACGCGTGCCCTGGGAAATCCTGAACACCCGGGAAGAACACGAGGCAAGGGCGTTATTCCCTGGTATGAGGGCTTTTCGGAATGGAACAACGACTATAGGTCCCATGCAAGAAAGAATATGGAGGAGGAGAAGAAGAGGAAGCTGGTGGAGGAGTAGAGGAAGCAGGACGCAGAACGCCTTCAAGGCCTAGAAGCAAGGCACGCGGACTTGGCACATAAATTCCAGGAGCAACAGCAGCAGATCGACTCACTTATCCAGGAAAAGGGGTCTCAGCAGTGGCAGCAGCAAGCGGATGATCGTCCAACATTCGATAGCACCATCCCATCCATGCTGAGAAGCAGCATTGGTTCTGCCCCGGGCGACACACTGCTGGATACATACCCTGTGGATGACATCATAGAGAACACTAACTGTGAGCCACACTCCAAAATGAAGAACATATCCATGAAGGTGGCGGACGGCGTTGCTTTTACAATTACTCCCGAAGGAACCTTCCATTGCACCCTGATTCTAGAGGGCTATGCTCGTGTCTTGGTTGATGAAGTGGTGGACCCATATTCGGGGCTACAGCTTGACATTCCTGGAGGTGAAGACAAGCGCACACTTGGAGAGGACATACATCGTATCATCCTATGGAGAAAGGATTGCATCATCTTTCGAAGTCCACCGACACCGCGTCGTCTGCCGACTCCCCCTCGAAGTCCACCACCGAGTCAGCAGACTCCCGCTCCTCCAAGTCCACGAACGCGTGAGCCGACTCCTCCTCGAAGTCCGCCACTTCCTCCAAGTCCCCGAACGCGTGAGGAGACTCCTGCTTCAAGTCCGGCATAGCGTCAGGCCACTCCTCCGGTTTCAAGTCCGACACCGTGTCAGGCCACACCTCCTGCTTCAAGTCCGGCACAACATCAGGCCACTCCTCCTGCTCCAACTCAACCACGTCAGCCGTCTCTGCCGTCTCAGCAATCGCAAAAGAGACACACCGCAGCTATGCTGCGTAGCGGTATGAGTCAAGGTAGTTCAGGAAGTACAGGCGGAGACAAGCGATATAAATATGGTCCAAGCCTTGCTCCTCTTCCTCAGAGGCCTTACGACATGACCGAGGAGCAAAACGCAGCCATAGTGCAGGCCCAAGTGGATGCCCATTTTGCACCAAAACCGGCACCGTCGCCAAGGGAGAAAGTGCCTGAGGAAAAGATTGACCACTTTATTCATATGGCTAGAGCACCAGCTTCCAAGCCTGTTGACTCAGACTATGAGCGCCAAATCAGGAAGTAACATCGAGCATGACTACAGAAGGAAGCGAGCTCGAGCTCGAGCCAACAAGCAGCGGGCAAAAAATGCGGGAAAACCGTTCCCTAGCTGGGAGAACAGGCGGCACAATCGATGCCCCCGCTTGTTGTGCCAACAACACATGAGAGGAGTACGCGCGCCCAATATTATTGTGGGCAAACCGTTAACGTTCCCTAGCTGGGCGATGTGGTAATAACGGAGGAGCATATAATGCGGGCTGAAATGCTCAAGATCTCTGTTGGACGACTCCTCGAAATCGAGCCCATGTCTCCGCTTAGACAGGAGGAAATAAAACGGAAATATGTTCGGGGCCAACCTTTGGTCGAGCCAGATAAGGTCAAGAACCTCCCAACGAGAATGTATGAATTGCATCAATGGTACATGAACATTACCAAGATTTCCAATCGAGAGTCCCTCATGGTGAATGTCAAGGAGGAGCATTACTTCCATGAGAAAGCTCTGTCCGTTGAGTATTCAGAACTATTTCAGTTATACAATCAAGACGCACTCGACAAATCTATCGTTAGTTGCTATTGTCTGTAAGTGATTTCTTTCTGTAATTTAAGTCTCAAGCTAGCTGTAGTGATCATTTTGATCAATCATTACATGTAATTATCCTCACTATATATTCTTTTCTGTGGTATTATATATGCAGGATGAAGATGTATGGAATGAAAAAATCTGGACGCTATGGCATTGGGTTCATTGACCCAAATACCATTAATGAGTACACATGGAATCTTTCAACTTGTCGAGATAGTTCAGAGGAAAGCATGCTAGAGTTCTTCAAGCGCCTCAATACCAGTGAAGATATACTACTTCCTTACAACTTCCTGTGAGTCACACTGTCTTGTACTATAAATTCTGTTTTTGCTTACTAGCTAGCTAGATGTTAATAATTAAGTGTATAGGGTTTACGGTAGTTGATTAGTGTTATGCACATGCCCGCTTAATTAAAACATGCAAAGATGTGTGCATGCAGTTTCCACTGGATCTTGTTAGACATTAAAGTTGACAAAGGAACAATTGAAGTACTAGACTCACTACTGAAAGAAGAAAAAGACTACACCATCGTGAAGGGGATAGTCAACAGGTAATTTCAATCATTATTAACTATGTCTCGGCCTATTTAGTTCGTCATTTCCTGATATGAACTATTTAATAACCCCTTTATTAATTTTCTTTGCTGGCGGGTAGGGCTTGGGCAAAGTTCATCAAGGTGACTCCAGGCAAATGGGCAAAAAAGTTGTTTTGGTATCAACCAAAGGTAGTTAATTAAGTAGTACTAGCTAGCTAGCTAGCTACCATCTCTTTAATTCTTGTTTCAATACCATTAATTAATTATCACGCTTGATTAATCATTATCTGATTCAATTCCATTCTCGTAAAGGCCCTGAAGCAGGCACTGGGGAATGATCTGTGTGCATTCTATGTTTGCGAGAACATTCGCATGATGGCGTCCGAAAGGAGGAGATCTCAAAGACAGGACTGGGTACGTTTGTCAGAACACTATTCACACCATTATCGATATCTAGTCACACAACTAATACACATGCATATTGATCTCCTTCTTAACAGTTCAGAGAGGTGCGGGAGCAGCTCCTACTAGTGGACCGCATATTAGCACTTCAAGAGGAAATAGCGGGATTTTTGCTCAACCAGGTCATAGATCCCAAAGGAGAATACTATTACCCGCTACCGCCCCCGTGAACCACTTGTCATCGTGCTCCGAAGGCACCAAGGCAACATGTAGGAGAAATTGTATATGTATATACATGTGTATGTGTGAATAATTAATGGTGTTGGTTGTGAGACATTCGATGATATATATTTATATATATGAGGTTCTACGTACGAGAAAATCTATTTATATATATGCATAACGTGTACAATTTGTAGTATCGTAAAATACCAGCAAACGAAAAAGAATTAAATGGAAAACACAAAATTAATGGAAAAAAAACCACCCCCCACAAAACATTTAGTACCGGTTGGTGTTACCAACCGGTACTAATGGTCTACCAACACCCGGGCCTGGCCCGTGCCACGTGGTGGCACTTTAGCGCCGCTTCGTGCCGAACCGGTAGTAATGGGGGGGGGGGGCTTTAGTCTCCACTCTTTAGCGCCAGTTGTAGAACCGGCACTAAAGGCCCTTACACTGGCGCTAAAGCCCAGTTCTGCACATCGAAAGTACTACTAGTCCAAACTAGATCAAGTTTGGATTAATAGTATACTTTTGACATGCACCGCATATTGCCTCCACTTGAACCTAATCCACCTTCATTTGACACACTGTTATGGACATAATGATATAAACCTCATAATTGGTATTGTACCAAAATTTGTATAACGGCGTATAAATACACTAAAAATAAAAAAATAAAAAAGAATACTAGTAGCGATGAATAGTAAACACGCTGCTACTAGCTAGATTAGCAGCAGTGCGGTAGATAACAAGCGATGCCACTATGTGTCTTAGCAGTAGCGCGTGTCGCGCGCGCTACCGCTAAGTAATAGCTGTAGCGCCTTATTAGTAGCGCGGTTGCCCGCGCTACTAGTGGGCATTAAACCCGCGCTACTACTAGGGTTTTCCCTAGTAGTGTCAAGAAGATATGCCACAAGATTAACTAGCTTACACTACAAAAAAAAATACACTTCCGTGATGGTAAGTGTTTCTCACAGTAGGTCGCGTTTTTTGTCATGCATGTACATCCATGACGATTTTATGACAGAATCAAGATAGTCATACCTGTGCTGTCGTAGAAGTGTTCCACGACATTACCAAAATTATCATCACGGAAGTGTCCACTTCCATGACGATAAATCGTGCGTCATAGAAGTGCTTTCGTCAAGGATGACCGACACGTGGCATCCACCATAACGGAACACCGTTAAGCTATCGGGTCGGGTTTTGGATCCGATAACCCGTTAACAGCCCTGATCAATGGGGATTTTCCACATGTAAAATCATCATTGGCTGGAGGAAACACATGTCGGCTCATCGTTGGGGCAGATGTCATCCACTCATTGGACAGAAGGTGCCTATGATACGTCGGCACGTGGCACGGCCCAACAGAGGCCCATTCCTATAAAAAGGCCGGCCCATTTGACTTGGTCAAAAGGTGGCGGACTGAACCATGGAAAGCCTGTTAACGGCATGTTCGCATATAGCCCATTTACAGCCCGCTAACCCAAGGCCCGTGACGCCCTATCCGAATTAGGACCAGTAGCGTCATCTGGGCCATCCAATATGATTCCAGCCCGTTTTCACTTCTGGCCCATGTATGGCCCATGACATCTTTCGGCCCATATGAGGCCCTATGTAACTCTTGGCCAATATTTTGTTTGCATACTACAAGAGAAACAAGCAGACACATCACTTGTTTAGCTTGTAGTATATGAAACTCATTTTGCTAAACCGGTTCAGTAGTAAGGTGGACAGGATAACAGCATGAAACAAACATATATCTATGTACTATGGTCACTGTATTGTCCATATCATTCTAGTTTATGTTCCCTAATCAAGATAGAGACACAGTTCAACTCATATATTTTTAAGACATAGCAACATAGACAGAATATAAGCGTGAGAAACTACACAGCATTGGCAGCACTTGTAATGTGCATCACATGAGAACATAACTGTTTATACAACTTAAACTGAAATCAACATAGAGCAAGAAGTTAGAACAGCAATCCAGTTAAAGAAATAGGTTTAAAACATACCTGTTGCGCCATAGGAGTTTCAATTGGATCGTTCAAATTCGAAAGTAGTTGGTATGAGTAAATACAGTGATGCAACAGCAAAGGAGTATGGACCATAGCTACGGAATCTGACCTGAGAACAGTTGCTCTTCTGCTTTAAATGTGGAGTTTGGGTTAGCTGTGGTGGTCTTCGTGCTTTGGGCACTACAGTAGCTTTACAAACTGCCCGTGTGGGGGTACTCTATGGTGGACATGGTGCTTTGTCAACTATAAGTGGGTTACTATCTGTTGGGGTTGCGGTTAGATGGGTTGTAGCTGGTTCTCTGTCCAACGGTTTAAGTGTGCAATCTGGAAGAGTCTCGATTATGTGTGGTGGGGCTAGTTTTTGGGCCAGTACAACCATGGTTCTATCTGCATTGACGGGTAGCACTGTCTTTTGTGAAGAATGGGTTTTTGCTCCCTTAGATACTGCCATCACCCCCTCCAATTCAAATGGCTGATAAACAAGAAAAGAAATTGAACGTATAGACATTGTATGATAGACAGATGTGGTAATTCACATATATGTTGTCTAACCAAACAGGACAGCATGACACAATTTCACATATATGATGCCTAACTAAACATGATAGCATGACACAGTTTCAGATATATGATGGATAACTTAACAGGATATAATGGCATAATTCAATATATGATGAGTACCTAAATAGGATGACATGACAAAACTATATGATGTCTTTCTAAAATAGGTTGGGATGAAATAGTTCACATACATGTTGTCTAAGTATACAGGATGGCATGATATAATTGACATAATTGATTCATATACTAAGCAGCTGGCACTCGCATGTATGATCTCTAAACTAAGAAGATAGAATTCAATATTGTGCATATGATGTCTAAACTAAGCAATGCAAGACACCATATGCATCATATGAGAAATATAAACATTGCAACTTAGAGCATACACCTCAGGTGGGATATAGGACTGGTCATATGTCTCTGAATCCTCCTCTGAGGAGCTCCCTGTAACCATCGAGATATATGCTTCAACAGGTACCATTGCCTGCTCTGAAGATCTTGTTTTCACTCTAGATTTTTCCATAACCGGCTCAAATGGCTGATACACATGAAGAGTAGTTCAATATACACAGATTGTCGACAAATGGAACACGTAATGAAAAAAAAGATGGCATGAGATAATGCACATATATGATGCCTGCCTCCATGGCGGTGCATAATTCACATATATGATAACTGGCTGAAAAACATGGCATTGCATAATTCACATATCTGATATAGAAAGCAAATATGAGGCATTCACACAAAGCATGTCTAATCTAAGCAGATGGCATGGCAATTTGAGACACCATATGCATGATATGAGCAATATAACCCAGCCAAGTTTGAGCATGCACCTTGGGGAGGGGGGAATACGACTGGTCATCTATCTCTGAATCCTCCTCTGAGGAGCTATCTGTAACCAGCAAGAAATCTGCATCGACCAGTAGCACTTACTGCTCAGAAGACCTTGTTTTCACTCCAGATTTTCCCATAACCGACTCAAATGGCTGATGCACAGGAAGAGTAGATGAATGTATAAACATTCATGACAAATGGAATACATTATGGAAAAAATATGGCATGATACAATTTACATATACGATGACTAGCTAAACAGGATGGCATTGCATGATTCACGTATATGATGCCTGGCTAAAGAAGATGGCATTGCACAATTCCCATATACTCCCTCCGTTCCTAAATATTTGTCTTTTTAGAGATTTCAAATGGAATACCACATAAGGATGTATATAGACATATTTTAGAGTGTAGATTCACTCATTTTGTTCCGTATGTAGTCACTTGTTGAAATCTCTAAAAAGACAAATATTTAGGAATGGTGGGAGTATGATATAGAAACCAAACAGGTGGCATTCACACAAAGCAAATCTAAACTAAGCTGATGACATATAAGATGTATAATGTAAGCAATGCAAGGCGCCATATGCATGATATGACCAGCATCAGCATGCCAGGTTAGAGCAAACACCTTAGGTGGTAAACCGGCGTGGTCGGCTCTTTCTGAATCTCCATTTGAACAGTTATCTTCCTCTGGAATACAATCTGGAAATGCAGGAGGGGGAGGGGGGGCTAGGGCAGGAATTTGAGCCGAGTCGAGCCAGCTCGGCTCGACTCGCTAGAGCTCGTTCCGTTAACGAGCTAGCTCGACTCGACTCGTTACTATAACGAGCTCAAACCCAAGATTGGCTCGACTTGTATAACTCGCGAGCTAGCTCGTTTAGCTTGTTAAGCTCATTTAAGATATAGACATAAAGCCCTCAAATATGATAAAAATGATTATGTATATATTAAACATATATATCACTAAAAAATTGTAATTTTCTTGTAACGCATGAGTCTCCTAGGAGGCTAGGCCTTCAGCTGCTCGGCCTTGGGTTGTGCGCCTGGGACGTAGGTTGTTTAGTGGTTGATCTTTCTTTGTATTGGGAGTGGCTGGTCTATTGTATCGAGCCTAACAAGTTACACGAGTACTCATGAGATTGGCTCGTTTAACTTGGTCTATAAACGATCTTAAACTAAAGCTTGGCTTGACTCGTTATTCTTCGAGTTCGAGTCGATTCGAGCCGAGTCACGAGCTACTTTTTTAGCTCGCGAGCTTCGAGCTTTTTTTCCAGCCCTAGGGGGGGCACTTTGCCCACCATGGAGCTGCGTCTGCATGACATTATATTCGCACGCAATGGTCTTCTCTTTTTCTCTACATGTTCAGTACGATTGTGTACAATATCTAACATGCATAATAAAAAAATAGTTAGATTTTGTAAGGCCTAAGGGGTGCATGCAAAAATCAAGACTGATGGTAGCAAACGAGTGGATGGATCCAAAACTAATGATAGCAGGTAGATTATAGCTTCAGTTTAAAAAGATAGACAATGTATCATCTATTGTTTGTTGCCCACCCATCATGAACCACATAGAAGACCCCAGATGAACCAGATAGTAGACAGATACTATTCGTTGCTGGCTCGATATGAGACCCATGGGCAATTCAAAGCTCAAGATTGAACGATAAAGTAGCAGGTAATAATAACCGATGTATAAGGTAAGAAAACACGAAAGACTGCGACCTCTCTTCTGGAACTGTGTAGTCCTCAGGTTCTTCTGCGTAGTCGATGATGGTAATGCAGTTGGCGTGGCTGCCGACAACGGGGAAGATGATCTGAGGCGGCGAAAGAAAGTCTCCAGGGGGGGATCTCTGCTGCAGTGAACGCTTTTGTCGATGGTGCACCTTAGGTGGGGTGGATGACGGCACGGCAGGAGCAGGACATAACACACAGAGTTTTCTTTGACACCTATCTGAAAATGAAGTAAATATGTAAGGGCTCCTTAGAATTGGAGGATTCTATAAACGCAGGGATAGGAAAAACACAGGAATAGGATAGGAATGCACGTGCAAAACAGAGCATTTGGAAACATAGGATTTCAGTCAACCTGGATGTTTGGCTCACATGAATCGGAAGAATAGAGGAATGGAGAAATAAAGTGATGTGACGAGTGTACATCCTCTTTGGCATAGCCTTGTGGACCTAAGCATCATTGGGTTGGACGTGGAGGATGGTGATGATGCTGGTGTGACTGTCGGAGGCAGGGAAGAAGATCCGAGGCCTCTGGAAATGGCGCCGAGGGTACTGCTCCGCTGTGATGGACGGTTTCGTCGTTGGAGCAGCTCCGCTAAGGTGTACGGCGACGAGGCTGAAGCATGACAAGACAAACAACATTAATCTGAAGTGGGACCCTAATATCATCTGCAATAAATGATGTAAAATACATCACCAAAAAGTGCTACATGTAAAACGCATCAGCCGCGGCATGACCGCTCCGACAGATGTTGTAAGTACTGTTCACTCTAAACTTAACTGAAGAAAATGAACTTCATAGTCGAAACTGATTGAACTAGTAACAGAGCATTGCAATAGATGTTTAGGGTGTTCGAGCACTAGTAGCAAAGAAGCAGTGATCTAAATCAGCAGACGCTTGAGCAAGGAACACACTAGCAGAGAGCAGGTCGTGCAGTAGCACCACGAGCGAGTGCTAAAGCAGCAACTCCTGTAGCTGCCGGAGGTCGTGCAGCAGCAGCAGCAACGCAAGCGAGAGCAAGAGAAGAGCAACAGCACGAACAAAAGCAGGAGCAGTGCAGCATCACGACCGACAGCAAGAACAGAGCCGCAGCGCGAGCGAGAGCCAGAGCAGCTGCAGCTAGTGCCGTTGTGGAAGTCGCTACCGAGGAAGCAATGACATGGGGGAGAGACGCCGTGGATGATGTGGCCGGCGACGGCGCCGTTGTTGGAGACACGCCATGTCTGCTTAGTATCAAGCACCGGCAGTCCCGTGAGATCGAATAAAAGATAAAATGCAGCGGTGAGTGTAGAACCTCCTTGGTGGTGCCGAGTTGGCCTCGGCTTCATCGGAGGAATTGGTGAGGGTGCTGCGGTTCCAGTGGGGCAGGTCAAGACGGTGCTGTGGGGATTGAGGTGGTATGATAGACGAGGCGAATGTCGGGGCAGCTCCTTGGAGGTGGAGGATGGGGCGGCTGATCTGGCGAGACGACGAGATCGACAACGGATCCTCATCCGGTGCGGTGGATGAGGGACGGCGAGCTGTTGCGGTGGACGACGTAGTCGGGGAAGAGTCTCCGGCTGGGCGGCGGTCGGGAGGCCGACGGAGGAGCGTGGGGTTTCGCGGGTTTTAGCGGCCTCGGTGTACGAATGGGGGGGCGAAGCGGGAGGGGGGAGCCAAGCTTAGGGACGCGCTTGTCCGAAATGTAGGGTAAGTTACCAGCGTACCCTCACCGGTTTTGACACCGCGACGTGGAGCTTCATTTCCGGCTGAGGGGTAGAAGGGGGATTTCGCGTGTCTGGGCCGCGGGAGCGATTTTGCATGAGGAGGGAGTTCTCGCGCGCGTCCAAATTTCAGGATAACAAGGTGGGGCGTGGGTTGAAGAAGCGGGAGTTTCAAAGCAGGTGAGACAAAAGATACTCGAGCTTGAAAATTTTGGGATAACAAGGTGCGGATTCCTTGTTCGGCAGAACAAACTTAACGTGTAAAAAAACAATTCATACAAGACACAAGAGAGTCATGCCCCCTTTTACTATATTGCTATATATGCCATTGAAAAAACTACAAGAAAAATGTAAAAAAAATCGGGAGAACAAGATTACCCTGCACAATACCAAATCGATTCGCACTTCCCTCAACAACAACAAAAAACAAATCAATTCCCACCAAAGAAAGAGTAATGTCCCTTTTTATATGATTACAAATGCCATGATCTCGAATTTCAATTTTTGAATCCACGTTATGTTGAATTCCAATATATCGTTAGGTGACCTTGCGGTTTCTAATTGATGCAGTCGTACATTTTGATCTTCCATCATATATGAACATTTTACTCCACGATGTGAACATATATATTGTCGTCTACCATATGGACTAAATTCGAATCAATTTTCCTTATTTGAATACGATTGTTGTCAAGTTATACAATAATTTAAATATTATCTTGATAACAAAAACATGCATATAGCAGTAATCATATTTCACTATGAACTACATGTACCATACGCTCTCCAATTCAAATATTTGTATCCATTTTATGTTGAACACAAATCATAGTACATTATTGGTCTAGGTAGGGAGATGTTCGGGATAATCTAAACCCTGTTTTCATATGTATAATTTTGGGCTGAATTGGGACAAGTTTTGGTATAAGCTTCTTGCAAAACTAGAGATTCTCTCAACAAGCCTCGTGGTTCCGAGAGGGAACGTGTCACCTTTGTGTGTGAAATGATATACGCTGCCTCCCCCCTGATTTTATTTACAGAGGCAACATAGAACTATATGTGTGCCCTGTTAAATTTTGGAATTATTTCGGGTTCATTTGGCCTTTTTATACATTAATTGAGTTTCTGGACTTTTAATGTGCATAATCTAAATATGAATTGCGTGCACATGCTCTGGTGCACCAAAGTGGGTTGAAAAATCACATGTGTGTCCTTGGTTGAATTTCTAGGTCCCATGGAAGAAATGAGAATGAAATTCAAACATCTGGGTGTCATGACTCGGCCGAGAACATCGAGAAACTTAGATTTTAAATTCATGTAAATCCAAAACTCGCCTGGAAATCATGAAACTTGGCATGGTGTCATGTCATGGCACTAACATGTTGTGGTAAAAAATTGGGCCAATTTGGAAGCTCGTGGTTCTAAGAGGGAACGTGCCACCTTTGAGTGTGAAACGATATACGCTGCCCCCCCCCTTGAGTTTCTTAACAAAGGCAACATAGAACTACATTAGTGCCCTGTTAAATTTTGGAATTACTCCGGGTTCGTTTGTTGTTTTATACATTAATTGAGTTTCTGGTCATTTAATGTGCATAAGTCAAATTTGAACTACAAGCACATGCTCTCGTGCACCAAAGTTGGTTGAAAAATCACATTTGTGTCCTCGGGTGAATTTCTAGGTCCCATGCAAGAATAAAATTAAAACATCCGAGCATCGTGGCTCGGCTGAGAACATTGAGAAACTTGGTCTTAAAATTCTTGTAAATCCAAAACACGTCTGAAAATCATGAAACTTGGCATGGATGTCATGTCATGGTACTACCATGTTGTGGTAAAAAAATTGGCCGAATAGGAACAGATTTTGGTGTAAGCTTCTTGCAAACCGAAGCTTCTCTCAAGAAGGCTCGTGGTTCTGAGAGGGAACGTGCCACCTTTGAGTGCGAAACAATATACGTTGTCCCCCTTGAGTTTATTTACAAAGGAAACATAGAACTACATGAGTGCCCTGTTAAATTTTGGAATTATTCCGGCTTTGTTTGGCCTTATTTACACATTAATTGAGTTTTTGGTCATTTAATGTGCATAATTCAAATTTGAACTACAAGCACATGCTCTCGTGCACCAAAGTTGGTTGAAAAATCACATTTGTGTCCTCGGGTGAATTTCTACTCCCTCCTTCCATCTATATAGGTCCTAATGCATTTTTTGAGGCTAACTTTGACCAAACGTTAGAGCAATAATATATGACATGCAACTTACACAAAGCATACCTTCAAATTTGTATGTTAAAGGAGCTTCCAATAATATAATTTTCATAATATACATCTCATGTGCTATTAATCTTGTCAATAGTCAAAGGCTGTCTTGAAAAACACATTAGGCCCTATATAGATGGAAGGAGGGAGTAGGTCCCATGCAAAAAATAAGAATAAAATTCAAACATCTGGGCATCGTGGCTCGGTCGAGAACATTGAGAAACTTGGTTTTAAAATCATGAAACTTGGCATGGTGTCATGTCATGGTAGTACCATGCCGTGGTAAAAAAAATGGCTGAATAGGAACAAAGTTTGATATAAGCTTCTTGCAAATCGGAGCTTCTCTCAAGAAGGCTCGTGGTTCTGGGAGGAAATGTGTCACCTTTGTGCGCATAATTCAAATTTGAAAAACAAGCACATGTTCTAGTGCACCAAAGTTGGTTGAAAATCACATGTGTGTCCTCGGGTAAATTTCTAGGTTCCATGCAAGAAATGGGAATGAAATTCAAAATTCTGGGCATCGTGGCTGGGTTGGAAACATTGAGAAACTTAGTTTTTTAATTCCTGTAAATCCAAAACACGCATGAAAATAATGAAACTTGGCTTGGTGCCATGACATGGCACCAACATGCTGTGGTAAATTTGCAGTCCGATTTGCAAAGGCGCACACATTAACAATCAACAAAGTCATTTTGGAACAAGTGCTGTCACGTTACAATTGGAAACACAAGTATTATTGAAACCGTGGGCGTTCTACTTACTAGTACCATTTACGTCCCGCCACGCGTCCCCATTTTTTATTAGCTAGGAGGCGCCGTGCGGGGTAGCTATTTGAGTACGAGAGGCGTGTGATTAGACCCCTGTGCGTGCTTATCGGGAGGAGAGCCCTTTGACCTCCATCTGACGTCCACCTCTCTCCCAAGGTCTCCATTAATGGCGCCCGAGCCTCTGTTTAATGGCATGGCTATGTCTCACTCGACTGAGATTTAAGAGAGAAAAAAGAAAATCTGAAAGCACGGATCTTGATGTAAGATCCGACGGACCTATATAGCATCTATTGCGACTTATAGCAAGGCTGATGAATATATAAGGACGATTAATTTTTTTTGATCAAAGAAGGGCTTGCCCCTTCCGATTTTCATTACTGGAAACCACCACAATTCACAAGAAGTTCAGCACAACTCCAGCCTAACACAAAGGACTAAAAGCTAGCAGATTGAAATCGCAACATCCCAAGAGGCCAACAAAGGCCAAACATCAGCGCTAGAACCCAACATTTCACAACCGACGACACAATCCACATCCTAAACCGATTATTACATAAAAAGAAACCAGGAAACTGAAGGAAGCCCAACAGCAACTAGAAGAACGGCAATGCTAGGGTCGCCACAGCAAGAGTTTTCTTCATTCCAGCCTTGCAACATTGATCTTCCACAGAAAGATAAGGACGATTTTTTGTCTTACATAATTAGAAAGATAATTCAAAAAGCCACATGCGGCTACGCCTGAAATACACAAGGGCAAAAGAAGAAGGAAGACAAGGATCTGGCTCACTGATCTCCACTTTCTTGATGCGTTGCTGCAGGCCACGGGAACTAGTCTCCACGGCGAGCGGCGATGAGCTCTTTTCTGTCCTCAAGATGCTGCTTGAGAACATCCACGGATTCCTCCACCAGCCTTTGGTGCTCGTTGCGGAGCATGTCATTCTCGTCCATAAGTTTCTTGACGATGACGCCGGTCCTCTTCAACAAGGCACTGGTCTCCTCCTGCTGGTCCGCACTTCGGACGATCTTCTTCCTCAGCAAGTCGCGCTCGGCCCGGAGCCTCTCATTGCCCTCCCTTACTTGTCGGATGACGCTGGTAGCCTGTTCAAACGAGGCTTTCATGTCGTCCTGCAACCTTGACACGTCCATTTTGCATCATGCTTTTATATCAATATTTATTGCATTATGGGCTGTTATTACACATTATATCTCAATACTTATGGCTATTCTCTTTTATTTTACAAGGTTTACCATGAAGAGGGGGAACGCCGGCAGCTAGAATTCTGGCTGGAAAAGGAGCAAACATTGGAAACCTATTCTGCACTGCTCCAAAAGTCCTGAAACTACACGAAACATCCTTTTGGAATTAATAAGAATTTTTGAGCGAAAGAAATAAACGAGGGGGCCCACACCCTGTCCAGGAGAAGGGAGGGCGCCCCCCTATAGGGCGCGCCCCCTATCTCCTGGCCCCCTTGGTGGGCCTCCTGTGTCCATCTTCTGCTATATCAGAGCTTTTACCCTGGAAAAAATCGTGAGCAAGCTTACGGGACGAAACTCCGGCGCCACGAGGCGGAACCTTGGCGGAATCAATCTAGGGCTCCAGCGGAGCTATTCTGCCGGGGACACTTCCCTCCGGGAGGGGGAAATCATCACCAACGTCATCACCAACGATCCTCTCATTGGGAGGGGGTCAATCTCCATCAACATCTTCACCAGCACCATCTCCTCTCAAAACCCTAGTTCATCTCTTGTATCCAATCTTGTATCAAAACCACAAATTGGTACCTGTGGGTTGCTAGTAGTGTTGATTACTCCTTGTAGTTGATGCTAATTGGTTTACTTGGTGGAAGATCATATGTTCAGATCCTTTATGCATATTATTACCCCTCTGATTATAAACATGAATATGCTTTGTGAGTAGTTACGTTTGTTCCTGAGGACATGGGTGAAGTCTTGCTATTAGTAGTCATGTGAATTTGGTATTCGTTCGATATTTTGATGAGATGTACGTTGTCTTTTCCTCTAGTGGTGTTATGTGAACGTCGACTACATGACACTTCACCATTATTTGAGCCTAGAGGAAGGCATGGGAAAGTAATAAGTAGATGATGGGTTGCTAGAGTGACAAAAACTTAGACCCTAGTTTATGCGTTGCTTCGTTAGGGCCTGATATGGATCCATATGTTTAATGTTGTGGTTAGGTTTACCTTAATACTTCTTTTGTAGTTGCGGGCGCTTGCAATAGGGGTTAATCATAAGTGGGATGCTTGTCCAAGTAAGGACAGTACCCAAGTACCGGTCCACCCACATATCAAATTATCAAAGTACCGAACGCGAATCATATGAGCGTGATGAAAACTAACTTGACGATAACTCCCATGTGTCCTCGGGAGCTCCTTTCTCATTATTAGAAATTGTCCAGCCTTATCCTTTGCTACACAAAGGATTGGGCCACCTTGCTGCACTTTATTTACTTTATTTACTTGTTACTCGTTACTATTTATCTTATCACAAAACTATCTATCACCTACAATTTCAGTGCTTGCAGAGAAAACCTTACCGAAAACCGCTTATCATTTCCTTCTGCTCCTCGTTGGGTTCGACACTCTTACTTATCAAAAGGACTACGATTGATCCCCTACACTTGTGGGTCAACAAACCTCGCCCAGCTGGAGATCTGATCCATCTGGCTATGGACGATCGCATGCATGCGCCTGTAACAGTCGTCGCCTACCCGCGAGAAATTTTCCCAGGCCACCGCGGTGCTGCGGGACATCTCTGCTGCATTCGTGGCGCGACGGGACATCTTTGCTGCTTCCGCGGCGCGGCCGGACCAGTCTGCTGCATCGACGGTGCGGTGGGACCTCTGTGCTGCTTCAGCGGCGCGGCGGGGTGCTGCTACTTCCGCGCGGAGGGACATGTCGGCTGCTCTCGCAGCGAGGCGGGACATCTCTCGTGCTTCCGCTTCCATGCTCGCCTCTCCCTGGTGGCAATCTCTCGACCCAGAACTCACGCTGGCCATGGTAGACGCAACGGAAGGATGCTGAATGACTTGTTTGTTTTTGTGGATGAGGAGCTAAGGAGGAATGTGCATTCATCTTGGCATACTAGTATTTATAACCGAGTACTAATACGCTCCTAAGTGGGAAACCGTTTAGGTTGTGATCGGTGTGAACAGGTTTGCAATTCAATATAGCGTGATACTAATACGCTCCTAAGTGGGAAACTGTTTAGGTTGTGATCGGTGTGAACAGGTTTGCAATTCAATATAGCGTGGAGTAATTTGGAATGTGACGAGACGCAAGCTCAAAACTTATTGACGGTTCTAGTTTCGAAGTGTGGCACTATTCCCGGATGGAGTACTTGTTTTTCTATTCCCTCCTTTCTGGTTTTATAGGGCTTATCTCAAAATTTTAGTTTTTCCATTTTATAAGGCTCAATTTGGTTGTTCCCCAACACATATTTAGATTCCAAGGTGCATTAAATCATTGCATGCAAGTATTAAAAGAAAATTGACCAATGCATGTACTTTATGCATGCATGCATTGCAATTAATGCATTGATAAACATAATTTTTTGAGAAAAACAAGAGCATTAATTAGGTGCTTTTGCAAACTACAAAAAATATTCCACCACTCACCATCTTGGCTGGTGAGATTTTTGAATTAAGCCCTATAAACCGGAAAGGAGGGAGTACTACTGTGTACGTGCAATAACTGGCACCGTCGTATACATATCTTACGGTTAATGGGGCGTTCGACAGGAATAGCCGCGTGGTGAGCTCTAGGCTAGTCTTTTTTTCAGACGCATTAAACCTATCTCTCGGGACTTCTCGCACGCACCATCATGCCACCCATAAAAACTTGTACTCTGAGTTTAGTACTCCCTCCGTCCAGAAATACATGTCATCAAAATGAATAAAATGGGATGTATCTAGACGTATTTTAGTTTGAGATACATATCTTTTTATCCATTTTGATGACAAGTATTTTCGGACGAAGGGAGTACGTTATACAGGAAAAGAAGAGGTGCACGCATGCACTCGTCCTCTCACAACGCGTCTGTTTTTTCTCGAAAAGGAGGATGATGACCCCCGGCCTCTGCATCTAGGAGTCACACACGCATCTGTAGCTACGAATTGTAGTGTTCTCAACCATCCGATTGACGCTATCATAGATGTACCTATATACTAAAACATGTCTAGATACATCTATATTTTGACAAATGGAAGGCATGCATTGTGGAATGGAGGGAGTGCTTGTCATCAAAATGGATAAAAAGCGACGTATCTAGAACTAAAATACGTCTACATACATCTTCTTTTATCCATTTTGATGACAAGTAGTACTTCTTACCTAAAGGAACTTTATATCCAACAGACACAAAATATCCGTTCGACTGTTGGAAATTACTGATCTGATGTCTAAGTAATTGCTGCATCGCCACCAAAACCCACAATTTCTTAAGCTAAAGTAGACCAAGGTAATCCCTATATTACCATATTGCTAAGATAAACAGAAGGCACTGTAGAAACATTTAGGGCGTGAGCTTGTCAATCTGAATGTGGAGGGACACAAGCTTAGCCCCGACCAGCAGCTTGGGTGGAACTGTCAAGAAGGTCAGCTCCTAGACGTCGCCGTCGCCGGGATCCTTGCTGCTTGTCACCTCCATTTCCACCTTGACGGCGTCGGTCGTGCCTTTGGGCTCCCCCGGTGGGCCGTTCGCCCACAGCATGGCCACGTAGTGCGATAGTGGGGATGCCCCCGCTCTGATGAAGACGACCGACACGGCGATTGGCACGCCGATGTCGAGCACGCCGCCGACCAAGAAAAATGCGCGGTGGTCCTCCTCCGCAAACAGCAAGAGCCGTGGCTCCGACAATGGGATGTGCGGTGCTGATGTGATGGTAGAGTGCCGGCGACGGGCCTTCATAGCCGCTGACGGGCACGGGGCATTTGCAGGGCATGAGCGGACACACGCTCTGGTGATCGGCGAGCTTGTGGTAAGTGACGTAGAGCCCACAACCTTCGTGCGGGCACTCCACCCTCACCGACGAAAGGACGGAGTCCACCGCCGTGTTCATCACGTCGAAGCCACCGCCGCGCTCGCACTTCTGGCACTGCCGCTGGTTCCCGGGGCGCTCGACGCGGCAGTCCGCGCAAGCCAGGTGCCCTCCCTTGCACTGCATAAATCAATCGAACATCACATCGATCAAGAAACATGCACCTTGCTCAATCAGCCGAACGGACGAGGTGTATCCGAACCTCATACACTGTAGGCGTCAAGGGGCGGAGGCACAAGGGGCAGTGGAGCACGGTGAGGTCCATCGAGACCTTAGAGAGCTCCATCGTCGGGTCCTGTTCGGTCTGCATGATCTCGCCCTCCTCGTGCACAACCATCTCTCGACTTGGGCCGGGGTATTACAAAGCTTTACCGTCACATATTTTATACTACTTCAAGGTGCATTAAATCAACACATGCAAGTATCAAAAGGAGAGTCACGGCATGCATGCATGCGTTGTAATTAATGCATCGGTAAATGCAAATTATTGAAATATATCGAGTGCAGTGCTTTGATGTGTCGCGTCAACTCGTACATCAACGAGAAGTTTGATTATCCTCTCCCTCCTGGACTTAACTACACCTGCCTTTGGCTGTATGACAGGTTGGCCACACACCTGTCGGGCCCACGTGTCATACACGCAAAGGCAGGAGCGTCCCTCCCTCACCCATGAGCGTGGTGGCTGGCAAGACTAGGAGAAGCTTTCACTACACGCTCTCCCTCCCGCACGCGGTGGACATGCAGCAGTTCAATCGGTGTCAGATGGCCAGAAGCGTACTGTAGTACTCCTCCAGTGCAGTAGTACTCCATCATTGTTTGACTTCCCGAAGAGGCGAAGAGCCAAGCGCAACCCAGACGCTCGTGTGGCAGTTTCATGTGTAGAGTAGTCTAGGATAGCGTGTATCGTGCCTGTAAGCTTAAAATCGTTGGGGTCGGCTCCATGCTATGTGGCCGTCTCGAAGTTTTTTTAAAAAATTAAAATAGTCTTCTGGCCCTACGTGTCACCCTGGTGATTGTAGTTTGCACGCTCATCTGGTCAAGACAGGAATATATATTTTAATTTGTTTTTCTTTCGAAAAGGGAGGACTCCCCGGCCTCTGCATTAGAACGATGCATACGGCCACATATATTTTAATTTGTGGTGGGTAAATGTTAGAGTTTGCAGCAAATATATTGTACATTGCGGGTCTTTCAGTCAAGTTTAGAAGCAAGCATGTGGGGCCAGTGCTATGATGTGTCACGTCAACTCGTATAACGAGAAGAAGCTTGATTTTACTACACGCCTTCTCCCTCGTCCATGCGCCAGTTGCTCGCAAACGAGGACATGCTTTTGCTTAGTAGTACTTCTACAACAAGCTCTCCGTTCCGCTCGCGGTGGACGGACATGCAACAGTGGATTCGACACTGTAGAAGCAGCAGTAGTAACATCATTGTTCGTCTTCTCGAAGAGGCGAAGAGCCAAGCGCAAACCGAACGTTGCAGTTGCGAACATTGGAGCACGCATATAGCCAGGCTTTTGCATGAGACAAAATTGCTATGTGAGCCCACTATTGTACTAGTACGTACAACTACTTGCTAGTACAGCCCTGTAAACCAGAAAGGAGTATTTGCCCTTCTAGAGATTTCAACAAGTGACTAGACTACACCAGACGGAGTACATGTGGAGCAAAATGAGTGAATCTGCACCGTAAATAAATACGTACTAGTTCTATCGTTTTCCTCTCTGAGGTGTACAATATTGAGTATACTGACTATACATATATACTACTATATAGTGTACGAGTTTTTGATTTTTGAATCCTAAGCCTAGGAAGCAATTTTGGCCGTTGATGACATCAATCCTATGGTCCAGAATGAAAGGATTCGCATCTACAGTGCTCACTGCACAAACACACTTCACTCTAGAGAAATCTCGACACTGCGGAATTGTTTATTTTTGGATGTTTGACATTTTCTGTACGTGCAGTAGAAGTTTGCAGCCACTCCAATGCCCTGTCCTCCCATCTCTGACTTTCTCTTTTTTGGCATCATAGGATTTTCTGTGGCTACACACGATTAGTAGATGATGGTGCAAGTGTGGCCAGTTATTGCTTTTCACGTGTCCGCAATGCATCACAGGAATGGATTATATGTGTCCAAACTTCGTACCCCGGAATATTGCATTTCTTAGAGAATAATATAACAGAGTTGTTATACATTAGCTAAGTCACCTTGTGATTAGAGTATAACATGGTACACATATTTGGGACTGATAACTTTTTGGTGTGTGCATTTTCTTCTAAGTTTTGCAACTAAAATATTATTCTTCCGACAATAAATGTAATTATAAGATAATTCCTATTTACTGTATGTATCATTAAAAAAATGTTTGCATCAGAACCACCCACTCTTAAGTGATAACTACCATAATAGCTTTACGTACAAACAAAACACAATGGTTGATTTGTTAGAATTTCAAAGAGCCATGTGTTTGCTTTTTTTCTTTCGGAAAAAATTGTATCCATGAATTAAAAATTTCACGTGTTGTGCACGTACCCGCGTACTAGTACTGACTAGTCTCTTTTTGATACGCATTTACGTTTTTTTTGACACAGTACAGACGCAAGCGCTCATATACACGCGCATACACTCACCCCTATGAACGCACACACGCACGGCACTATCATTTTGAAATTTACGAAGTCATCATAGGCACCTCGTCATCGACGGGTCCATAGGTGCTTGAATGCCAATGAGGGAGAGGGTAGCGGTTCCCGAGACGTTGAACGGTCAATGATGCATCCTCAATTACATGCAGAGGGAATTAATTGGAGAAGCAGAATAGAGCCAGCACGATGTGAATGCAACAGAGTTTGGACTCTCATATAATAAAGGCGCCCCACCACTCCAATCCATCTACTCCCAAGTCTCTGCGTAACACTGCTCACTCCAATTCAAGACCAAGTGACCAGAAGCCACAAGCACCTATGGAGGCGATGGACGCGAGCGGTAGTCGGCTGTGCCAAATCATCCAAGGCGCCGGCCTGCGGCCCCGCACCGTGCAGCGTTTCCAGACGGTGCTAGCGACCGCAGGCATCGTAGCCCTCGCCGACGCTGACTTCGCCTCTCGCATGGACAACATGATGGTCAACTCCATCCGCAAGTTCACCGCCGTCAAGAAGCGCGTGGACGACCTTGCCGTACTGCTCCAGCCCGCGCGCCCAGGCTCCTCATTGCCTGCCACCCTCATCGGCCTCCATGGTGACGAACTCTTTCAAGCCCTGGTGGCCCTGCAGGTGCCGGAGGTCGCGACGAAGAATGTGTACCTCGAGGTTGCACTCGCCGCGCAACACCTCGCCATGCAAGAAACCGTTGACCTGCACATCCACCTTTACGAGGAAATCGTCTGCATAGGCCACTACAAGGCAAGCGAGGACAGAAAGACATTGGCCTTCTTCCAGTGGCCGGAATCTTTGGACGCCATTGTTCAGATTCACGTCGACCTGGCCACGAAAGCCGCTGCTACTTAGGCACCGTTCGGTGGGCCGGCGTCCTGAGTCGAGGAGGTGGACGTCGTCGATGGATGCATCTCTTCTTCTTGCCTCCTATAACCAGCACTGCATCGCCTCGTGGCCTTAATGTTTTATTAGTATAGTACTCCCTCCGTTCCCAAATATAAGTCTTTCTAAAGATTCCAGCAAGTGACTACTACATACGGAGCAAAATGAGTGAATCTACACTATGCTACATTCCATTTGAAATAGTATCTAAAAAGGCTTATATTTATGAACAGAGGGAGTATGTGGCATTTTTATCCCAGTCATAACGTTTTCACTGTGAGGTGGGGCCGCAGTTGAGCAAACCCACCATGCCCACCGGGCGTCGGCCGAGTTTAGAATTAGAAGAGAGAAACGAGGGAGGAGAGCTAGCTGTAGCACAGACGCTGTTGTCAGATGGGACTCGTGTTTATAGAATGGGAGTACTGAGCACTCGTGCCTCTTTTTTTTTGGGGGGGGGGGGGGAAATTAGTCGTATGTCTAGTACCACTAGTTGGGTGCGTGTGATCTATAGCTGTCATTACTTTAGGTCTCCTTTTCGAACCGCGGCTACGCTTCACAATACATATTTTTTCACGCATTTATCCTCCTATATGTACTCCTAGGCTATTTCCACGTGCTCCCATTCGCCGACATGTGGGACATAGAGCATCTGGGTCGTAGTGCATGCACGACTCAGAGCATATGCCGGGGTACTTTACATTTCAGACCTCATGAATTACATGCAAACCCCCGTAGAAGAATAAATAAATGAATGAATTACTACATGAAACGGGATTATTTTCATGGAAACCGGAGCACGTTCATTAAATTTTGGACATAACACGTTTATAAAAAATGACCGGACCTAAACCAGTCTAAGGGCCTCTTTGATTTTTCCCGCAAAAAAGGGCCTCTTTGATTCGTAGGATACTGAAAACACAGGAATGGGGAAAGTATGATGGCGATGAACCGAGACGAGAAGAACTCTAACTCAGTTAGAGGTTAGAGTTAGATTCTAACCCTGAACTAACTCTAAACCAAAGAGGTGTATGGATGGCAGGGTTAGATTGACAATAAATGCTCTATCTCAATCATTTGACTACTTTGGACCCTATTTCCTGCAGGATTTGGAGGGTGCTTGGATACGTTTTAGTTCCATGGCTAAAAGTAGTGGGACTAAAACTGGCTAGCCTCACCCATGCTTGGATCCAAATAATAAAGAGACTAAAATTCAAGTTAATGAGCATTTATTATCCTCCAAACCCTCCAATCCAGAACTCGCCTGTGTTAAAGGAGAGGAGTTAAATGAGGAGAGAGAGGACTAATCCACATTTTAGTAGGGGTACCCCTGACTAAAAAATTTTAGCCTCAAGACTAGTTTTAGCCCCTCTTTAGTCAGGGGTGCTTGGAACTTTAGCCTCTTAAAGTGACTATTTTTAGTCAGACTAAAATAAGTCCCTTGGATCCAAGCACCCTCTTGGTGTGGCCGGCTCTTCTGTGGCCTCCTCCTGTTCACAATTGACATAAACGAACCATCTATACAAATCAAGCATGCAAAACATGATAATTTTTACTTTGTCCATACAAATGAGATATCCCACTTAAACATACAAGTCGTCAATCAAGCTTCAAAAAATAAAAAAACACTTCATGAAACAAAGGATGAGCTAACTCATCACGGAAGTCATTCATGATAGGGAGGGAGCACGGAGCCCCTCACGCACCGAGGGAGGAGCTCGCCATCGTCACTCTGGAAGGCTCTGTAGAGCCCAAGCCCCGGGAACCCCTCTGACGCCGGCCCTTGCGAGTTGAGGTCGACACCGGCATGGGTAGCAGGGCCGCTTGCCGCCGACTGGGAACTTAATCTTTGGGCCTCTAGAAATAATGCAAGCCTGTAACTAAAATACCTAGAAAGGTGAACTAAATCTTTGGGCCTCTAGAAATAATGCAAGCCTGAAATTGAAATACCTAGAAAGGTGAACTGAATCTTTGGGCCTCTAGAAATAATGCAAGCCTGAAATTGAAATACCTAGAATGGTGACCTGAATCTTTGGGCCTCTAGAAAGATTTATTACCTCCTCAAGCAGCATCAAACAATTCCATGCATGCACCGCAAATCTATACCAAGTTTGATCAGGATCTACTTTTCCAAATCAGAATTAGCGCTAGAGCAAGCAAGATAAATGATATGGCCGTGAGACAGAGAAGGAACGAACAAACTCACCCCTCTCACGACCTCCCTGGTAGATGCGCCGCCACCGCACACGACTGAGGGAGAAAAATGACTGGTGAAGGGAGAGCGGGGCGACCTTCGAAGGCCGGAGGGAGAGGGCGACCGGAGTAGGGCGGCGGAGGCCGGAAGGAGAGGGCGGCCGGAGGAGAGAGAGGGCGAGCGGCGCTTGGGCGGGCAGCCCTATGGGAAACAGAGAGGAGTCGTGCGAGAGGGAGTGGAGCGATCTGGTGCGGGCAGGGGAGATTTTTTTAGTTCTCTTTTAGTGGGCCCGAGGATAACTAACCCAATTAGAACCTCTCCACTGGGCTATTTTTTAGCTGGGTTAGAGCAAACTAGCTCAAACTAACCCCTCTTGTTTTGATAATTTGAGGCTATTTCAACCCAAACTAGCTCTAACTCAGGGATCCAAACAAAGAGGAGTGTTACTGTACATGCTACAGTGTGGACCGTAGCACATTATTTTTTATGGCCATATCACAACATTGTTTTCTACTGCTGGTTCACTGGGCTATCGTGCTTCGCACTGCTGGTTCACTGGGCTGCCGCGGTTCGCACTCCTCTGACCTGAGTAGTAATCCCTCCGTTCCTAAATATAAGTTTTCGTAGATATTTCACTGTGGACCACATACGGATGTATATAGATGCATTTTATCTGTAGATTCACTCATTTTTCTCTGTATGTGGTCCATAGTGAAATCTCTCCCAAGACTTATATTTAGGAACAGAGGGAGTAGTATAGTACTAGTATATACCGCATCATTCTTTGCTCCTTCTTACTACTCCGACATGTGGGAAAGCCAGCATCCGGGTCGACGTGTCATGCACCAGATTAGAGCGCGGAACCGAAGGGGGGCATCACCCTGGTCGGAGCGCCAGTAATTCATGACTATAATGAGTGGTCATATCACAAGTCTTTCCAGCAGTAATGCACCGTCAAATCACATAGCCCCACTCGCTCACCCTCCTCGCCTCTCTGTCAAACCGCCTACCAAAAACTGCTGCGCGTACTGCCCAGGAAAAGCCCCGCCCTCAACTTTTAACTACGCAAAAATAGGCTGAGCTTATTTATTCACCCGTGGGGTTGTTCAATGAATGGAGGGGCGGGGAGCACAAGTGAACAATACTTTAGTGCTACTAGTAGTAAGTAGGAGTCGTACATTAGTCACCTTAAATAGAGAGTTTCTTTTCTTTAATGCCACGTACACAAATTGAAACACTTGTTGTGGATAGAAAAAAGATAATCACTCCACTATATATGGACGCAGGGGCCTGAGCTCTTGCTTTACTAGGGTTGCTCTCTTCATTTTCTCATCCTCTCCAGATATAAACAAGACAGCGGTAGCGACATTTTCTCTCTGCTCATCGCTGGTCACAGATCCGGCCGGATCCCTTCGGTCGGTGTGTGTAGAGCACTAAAAGGTGCATCATTCAGGCGGTCATTACCGCCGAGGGAGGAAACCAATAGCTGCCGGAGGGGCCCAATCCTCTGCCCGTGCCGTTCTCTCCGACACAGCACCGGCTCGGGAGGTCCTCCGACCCTTCTTCCTTCCTGCCGTATTGTCCATAGATCCGACCTGCCACCGCCGACATCCCGACGACCCTCAGGTATAAGTTCTTCGAAAGCGGCCTTGCTCTACTGCCCCAGCTCCCCACGTGTCTGCATGTGCATATTTTTTTACTCCCATCAGCTCTTCCAAAGCCACCTAAATTTTTAGTATTATTAGAGGTAAAGCTACTTCATGCATTCGAATCTAGGGCTTTGTTCAAACAACGAAGAAAGGGGGGAAAGTTGTAGCATGAATCTAGGACTTGATTCAAAGAGGAAATAATATGGTGAAAGTAGTAGAGACCGGATACCCAACCGGTCTCTTGGTTGAAAAGGGAAATAATGGGAAAACGCAATACAAACTGGATAAGGAACAGATCTATTATTGGTTGAAAAAAGGATAGAAAGTGGCGGCTGGTGGACAAGTCAACAGAGTATGTCCAGGATTAGATTTGCTGCCATCACATAGTAAAAGGTCTCCAGGATTAGATTTGCTGCCCTCACATAGTAAAAGGTCTCAGGATTAGATTTGCTGCCCTCACATAGTAAAAGGTCTCAGGATTAGATTTGCTGCCCTCATATAGTAAAAGGTCTCCAGGATTAGATTTGCTGCCCTCACATAGTAAAAGGTCTCCAGGATTAGATTTGCTACCCTCACATAGTAAAAGGTCTCCAGGATTAGATTTGCTGCCCTCACATAGTACAAGGTCTCCAGGATTAGGTTTGCTGCCCTCACATAGCATGAACAAACTCGGCATCACCACTTTATGCCTCCTTGTAGGTACATTGTGCTGATGCGTCCACTGTCACATGTCCTTATACCAACCTTTTGTTGTTGTTAATGTAAGGGCGCATGTAAAATGAAGCGATCACACTGTTACCTTAGGGACATGTCTAACCAGTGTTATTGTTAATCTAATGCCTCCAGTGATAAGATGCAATTGAACTGTGTTACAAATGGCACTCCTGCTGTTTTCCTCAGTATGATAAGTAAGTTTCTCCGTTACGCTGCTGAGTGTCCTAGTGTCCCCATGGTCCCATGCCCTTAAACCAACTCTTTAGCTGTTGTTGATTTACCGTGTCTGGTAAACAAGCAATGCCACCATTAAAGTAATCCCATATTTGAGGAATCTCATTGTTGATCGTAATGCTTTTGGTAACATGAAGCATTGCTGGCGCTTTAAAATTTCTACTGTCCTTGCGTGATTGCCATGAACATAATTAAGATGCTTCTTTTCATTTTGTATATGTTTCGTATATTCTTATTGACCGGCAACTGTTTACTTTCTATCTTTTTGTGCAGATAGGGATATCCATTTCACCTTATTGCTATTGTGACCTTTTGGTGAACTGCACAAAACACTTTTTTGGGGATGAGTGTCTTGTGCAGTTCAACTAAAATGCCATGTGGGCAACATCTCTCAATTTTGGTGGAACTGCACAAAATGGTGATTGGAGTTTCCAAAATCTCCGTCAAGTTCTGCTGGTAATCTCGTGCAACATTTTATTAGCCTTTGCAAGATGGAGCCATCACTGTCACCACAATGGCACTTTATTTTAGTGGAACTGCACAAAAGAATAAGAAAATTATAGTTGCACCTTACATGAGCCGGACAACCAACCTTAATGTTCCTCAATTTTAGTGCAACTACTAAAGAAGAACCGCCAGCTCACAAGAGCAAGTACTTCTTGCTAGTTGAATGATGCAATCTTTGCTTCATTTCAAGTGAACTGCCAAAAAGGCGCATGAATTCAATCATGGAACTCCAGGCAGGCCTCATCCAAGTAGAGCTGTAGGTTGAGTTCAAGGAGGCCACTATTAAAGCGAAATCATGCTCTCTTGTCTCCTTGTTTGTGCTGTGCAAACAGGAATACTCAACTACATATGTTGTGATGGTCAAGAGCATTCGCCAAGTTCTTCGATTGTATGACATGGCTAGCCAAGATGGATTTAATCCCAATATTCACTTTATCAAAAGGCTCTAATGGGTTGGTTCTGAATCTTGCAAGCTGGGAATCAGTGAGATGTGTAGGCATCTTTGTTGTAATTATTATTTGAATCTTATTTGTTGGTTCTGAATCTTGCAAGTTGGGAATCAATGAGATGTGTAGGCATCTTTGTTGTACTTATTATTTGGATCTTATTTGTTGGTTCTGAATCTTGCAAGCTGGGAATCAATGAGATGTGTAGGCATCTTCGTTGTACTTATTATTTGGATCTTATTTGTTGGTTCTGAATCTTGCAAGCTGGGAAACACGGCATGATGATGCAGAGGACAACAACCATAACAAACAGTTCAAACTTGGTAGTATTATCTTTGTGAAAGTGCGACAAACGTGCTGATCATGTGCGTCTTGAGAATAATAATTCTAATTGTTGTGCATGTTGATCCTGTGGCACTGATAGAACGAGCCAATGCATTGCTTGTTTTAAGTATAAATTTCTATTAAAGCTAATTAAATTTAAGTAAAGTGACCACTAACTACTGTTAGTACAGTACCAATACAGACCCACTCGTGAACCGACGTGTGGCCGGAGTAGGTTTCTTAATGGAGGCGTTTGAATGCACCGAGGGTGCATCCTTTGCCGGGCGTGCAGCTGACGAGGGAGGAGTAGTAACTATTGTCGCCTGTACACACTCAGCTTACTGTTCAATCCAGTTCCCCAAGAGCTGAAAAATGAACTGCTGCCGCCGCCTACACACTCGTTCACCCGAAGAGACTCCAATGGCGATCCGAGGGGTGAGCCTGCTGGATATGGACTCCAGCAAGGAGTTCCCCTTTGAGTTTGCCGTTTAGTCCTATGGCTGCACCAAGTTGAATGTGATGTACACCAACGATACGGAATCGGTGAAGCTCTGCCTCGCCTCAGTCCTGTGGCTGCAACAGGTTCTGGAGCATTCGCTCGTTTCATCGGCAGCGCCGACTGCACCTTTGCTACGATGGAGAGAAGGAAGAACGCGACGATTCGGCCATCTGGTGCAACAAGCTTGTCGACATCCAGAAGCAATACAAGATCATCAGCAACGGGCAGGAGAAGGACTCCGTGGTTGACCTTGCTGAGACCATCATCTCCCTTGATACGCCAACATGAAAGAAGACGACCTGAACACGTGGGAGGTACCTCTGAATCTAGCCTACATAACCTACGCGGCCAAGGACGCATACGCATGCTATGACATGTACAGGTAGATCTTGGACATGAGGGCGTGTCTGCTTCCCGTAACCGACGACTACACGGACAGCCGTAGCGTCATGATCAAGCGTGCCAGGAAGGTCTAGATGTTGTACTTTATCTGTTTATAAGAACCTTTATCATCTGAGTGTTTCATGCATTAGCCTATGTGTCGTAATTATCTGTTTTGTCCGAAATATTTCTTAAGAACCCATTAACCTGATTGCTTTTTTTAGTGGCTATTTGCTCATGTATGTAAACTAGTTCACTTGTCCGTTAAAAAAACTAGTTCACTCGGCTGCCGTGCTTTGAGTCTCCTTCCTCCCAACATATTCCCCTCCTCAGCTGGACCCAGCAGGTCTCTAAATTTTCTCCCACTTTCTTTTCCGATGTAAACTGAGTTTTCTCCCAGTACTTTCCCCTAGAACCAACTCAACTGTCCCATGTCTAGCCTAAAAAATAATAATACCCCACGTACTATTAACTCATCAAATTAAAATGATATTTTATTTCGTGAGTTGAAAGTTCTTACAAATAATAATAATAATTGTTTATATATAACATGGCAAGTTAACTCCTAGTGATTGCGTACATAAGCTTGCAAAGATTTTACTGACCAATGCAGTAATAGACGTGCAATCATGTGTTTATGGTTTATAACATTTCTCTGTCTAGCCCAACATGATATTTTCACCCAGCCCAGCAAGTCCGCGGATTTCGAGAAAAATGCAAATGGGATTTAAACGGGCTGCATAGATGCTACATCATCGTTTCACCCAACCCACCAAATGGACTAAAAAAACAAATGGACTGGCTGACATGTGGGCCAGTAGGTCGAAGCCTAAGAAGGCGTTGGATTTACATCCAACGGCTGGCATTCTTCTTCAGTCTCTCGTCTTCTTCCCCAGCGCTGCCGGAATCGCCTGCTCCAGCCTTTGGCGTCCAGCGGCATTGTTTTGCGCTCCTCAGCAAAACGCTACCCCGCCAACGGCCAGGCCATCCCTCCACTCCGCACCTCCTGTCATTCTCTACCGAGTGTAGGCCCACCCAGCACCCAAACCAGTCAAGTTTCCCACCCCTCTCTGTCTGCGACTCCACTGCCGCATCTTCCCCATCTCTGGGTCATTCCAGTCTGGGGCCTCGCCGTCGTCCATCGCCTCGGTGCGCTCAGCGCGGCATGGTCAACATATGAGAGTCATCGGAAGAGGACTGTACATGGAGAGCCTGACGGCTGGGACCCACGAGGTCTATGGTCGCATGCAAGGAAAGTTCCTCCTTATTACGCACTGTACGTGCACTGTACGTGGGAAGGGCTTTTCTATTTCGCGAAAAAAATGTTCCCTCCGCTGACAAGTCGGACCCACCAGCTATATCTTCGCACCAAGGAAGTGCCTCCTTATTACGCACCAAAAAATGAATGCCCCTGCTAGCTGGGACCCACCATAGTGGGTGGCTGACTTGTGGGCCTACTAAGTTGACGAGGACAGAGGGCTTTGTCAACTTAGTCAATATGAACGATTCTAGCTCCAGTGACTGTACGATGTCCATCCAACGGCCATAGTGCTTCTTCAACCTCTGGTCTTCTTGCTCCAGCCGCCCAAAGCAGCGTCGGTCGTGCCGCATGCTCCTGCCTCTCGTGGCCGGTTGTGATGCCGCAGAGACCTCACCGCCCCCTACTACTCCCACCGCTAGCCCAGGGTATCCCTCTACTCACCCACACCCCCTGTTATTCTGCGGTGACGACAGCCTCACGCCACAGCCGAACCAGTGAACCCTCATACTCCTCTCCGCATGGGCATCCACTGCCGCGTCTTCCCCGGCTCTGCGTCGTCCCCTTCCTAGGCCTCGTCGTCGTCCACCGCCGTGGTGCTCTCGGCGCGGCATGGTCAATGTGGTCAATGACCGACTTCCACTGGAAGAGTATTGTACGTGGAGAGGGTGACAGCTGGGTCCACGGCCACACCCCAGTTTTTTTGTGATTTGCCAAGTAAGTCACTTTGCCAGGCCTGTTGGGCTGCAAATCTTTCAAGACGAGGAGAGCTTCATTCGGCTGGCCGAGAAAATGGCCTACCAGTAATGAGAAATGGGTTGTACATTTTTAAAACACATCAAACCGGCAATTAGTTTCAAATATCTTTTTTTCATTTCGAGATTTTAAATTACATTAATTTTTATGCGTGGAGAATTTGTTGGATTTTATATTGATATACATTTATTTTTAAAATCAGTTTGAATGTGAGTCAAAATTTCGGGATTAAAAACAGTTCGAACCTCACCGAAATATGCAAAATTTCGTATAATTTTTTAACCGTGGCCACAATATGGGCTGTAATGCTAACAAAAAGAACATGTGCTCCAAAAAAACCTTAAGAATTAGCAAATGGGCTGTAAATTATTAGAAATAATGGCAGATGGGTTGTATGTTGTTTTCCACAGATTTGAGGCTTTCCTAAAAAAGGTTGACGCACAAGCAGTGACTGTTGGATGTCCATCGAACGGCCGTCGTGCTTCTTCAATCTCTGCTTTTCCTGCTCCAGCTGCTCAAACAAGCGCCGGCGGGACTGCCTGCTCCCTCCTCCCCGCGGCCGGCTGTGCTGCCGCGCAGGCCTCACTGCCCCACCGTACTCCCATCGCTGGCCTAGCCATCCCTCTACTCACCCATACCTGTTGTTATTCTCCGGCGATGGCAGACGAACCAGTAAACCCTCGTACAGTCATACTCCCCTCCGCGTGGGAAACAACTGCTGAGTCTTCCCTACCTCCGTGTCGTTCCCTTCCTAGGCCTCGCCGTCGTCCACCGCCCTGGTGCTCTCGGCGCGGTCTGGTCAACGTGGTCAACAACTGACATGCATTTGAAGTGGAATGTACATGGAGAGGCCGACAGCTGGGTCGACGGCCGCACGCAAGGAAATGCCTCCTTATTACGTGCAAAATAATGATTCCTCCACCTGACATCAGGGACCCACCAAAAAGGCCTCTGTGTTTCGTGAAAAAATGTTACCGCCGCTGACAGCTCGGACCCACCAGCTATATCTTCGCACGCAAGGAAGTGCCTCCTTATTACACAAAAAAAATGAATACTCCCCTTGTTAGCTGGGACCCAGTATAGTGGCAGGCTGACTTGTGGGCCTACTAAGTTAACGGGGACGGAGGGCTTTGTCAACTTAGTCAATATGCACGATTCTAGCTCCAGTGACTGTACGATGTCCATCCAATGGCCGTAGTGCTTCTTCAACCTCTGGTCTTCTTGCTCCAGCCACCCAAACCAGCGCCGATCGTGCCTCGTGCTCTTGCCTCCCGTGGCCGGCTGCGATGCGGCGGAGGCCTCACCGCCCCCTACTACTCCCACCGCTGGCCAGGCCATCCCTCTACTCACCCACACCCCCTGTTATTCTGCGGTGATGGCAGCCTCATACCGCAGCGAACCAGTGAACCCTTGTACTCCTCTAAGCGTGGGGATCCACTGCCGCGTCTTCCCCGGCTCCATGTCGTCCCCTTCCTAGGCCTCACCGTCGTCCACCGCCCTGGTGCTCTCGGTGCGGCGTGGTCAATGGTCAAGGAACAACTTTCATCGGACGTGGACTGTACATGGAGAGGCTGACAGCTGGGTCCACGGCCGCAGCAAGGAAGTGCCTCCTTATTACGTCCAAAATAATTATTCCTCCACCTGATAGCAGGAACCCACCGGATGGGCCATCGTATTTCACGAAAAAAATGTTTCCCCCCCTGACTGCTGGGACCCACCAGCTACACCCTCGCATGCAAGGAAGTGCATCTGGGCAAAAAAACGATTTGCCCCCTGACTGCTGGGACCCACCAGCTACATCTTCGCACACAAGGAAGTGCCTGACAGTCGGGACCCACCTGGTCGAAGCGTACGTAGCATTGTCATTCTGGTCGCGAACGTGTACGTACATATATACTGGTGGATGTAGAGGCGCGCACGTGTCGTAGTAGAGGCACGCACGTAATATGTCCACGTACGTACATCGGCCAGGGTGCAAGAAAGAAAATACGGCCACGTATGTATACATACGGGCAGGGTCTCGAACGCCTACTCGCGCATACGTACGGCGAGTGCTTGTTGACATGGCTAGGTCGGAACGGAGAAATAGCATCGTCGTCATGTTCATGAGGAGGCAACGGAATGCGTCGTGTTCATGGGGAGGCAACGTAATGTGTCGTGTTCATGGGGAGGCAACAAAATGCGTCGTGTTCATCGGGAGGCAACGAAACACGTGGGAGCCAACCGGCTGGGTCGGAACGACATGCGTGGTCGTGTTCATCAAGAGGGCTTGGACGGAACAGGCGATGGAAACGAGGCCTGGCGTACCGCAGAACGGAGGAAACGGACCTCCTATGTTCGGAACGGGGTCCTATTGATCGGGAGGGGTGTGGCGTACTGCAAAACGGAGGAAACGAACCTCCTACGGTCAAAACGGGGGTCCTGTTGATTGGGAGGGGTGTGGCGTACCGCAAAACGGAGGAAACGGACCTCCTACGGTCGAAACGGGGGTCCTGTTGATCGGGAGGGTGTGGCGTACCGCAAAACGAACGAAACAGACTTGTGTTGGAGCACTACGGTCAAAACGGGGGTCCTGTTCATTGAGAGGGGTGTGGCGTACCGCAAAACGGGACTCCACGGGATACTGTTCATCTCCACCGTCGACCTCCTCCAGCCTCCACGGGCTCCTGTTCATCCAGCCTCCACCGCGCGCTACTCCACCGGCTATTGTTCAACCACCCCTCCACGGGCACCCCTCCACCGTCTACTGTTCATCCAGCCCTCCACACCATGGGGTCCTGTTCAACCACCACTCCACGGGCACCCCTCCACCGTCTACTGTTCATCCAGCCCTCCACACCACGGGGTCCTGTTCATCCAGAGGCAACGCCACCGCTCACTGTTCATCCACCCCCCCCCCCCCCCCCCGCAACACTCACTGTTCATCCAATCGAGCGGCTTTACTTAGCAGCAGTAGCCAAGGAATCGCTCGATCAGGTTCAGTTAACAGCCATCGATTATTTGCTCGGGTTCAGTAACGCGTAGCCTGCAGTGCAATCGCTCGGGTTCAGTTAGAGCCCAACGCCTCGCTCGGTTTCAGTTAGAGCCAACGCCTTGCACACACGCGCGTACGTGTACGAGAGAAACGTGCATCGCTCGGCCCCCAATCTCCCACCGTAACCGGGAACTCCCCAAAATTTTCCTCGCCCTCGCTTCTACCATGGTTTTTTCCGTCATGGACAGCCCAAAGAATGTCATGCAGCTGCGTCTCCGGCCCGCCCAGGACGAAAAGCCCATTTTCTGTCATGATTTTTTGTCATAGAAGTAGGAGCCCACCACATCTATGATGATACCCGGTTTTGTCACAATTATCGTCATAGAAGTGTCATATGTATGACAGAAAAAATTTCGTTCGGCCCAAAATGTCACGGATGTGTCTTTTTTTGTAGTGTTAAGAAGATGTTGGCATTATAGATTTACATAATTTACCAACACTCGATTGACGTGGTCTGATGGAGATATAAAGCATGAAAGAAAGCTGAGAAGAGGTCATAGGTCATACTCATCGTTTAAACACAAGTGGGGTTACCACTTTTATGTAAAGCATTGTTATATTCACACCATTAGAGTTGCTTTAGCTCAAATATTATAGTAAAGCTCCCCCTGTATGTGATATCCCCTTTTAGAGGGATGAACTAACCTTGGGTTTTGTCGATGTGTCTTTTTGTCTGCCAAAGAACCTTATCTGTCGGGTTACAGACAGAAGGGCCAGCCCCCCCCCCCCCCCCCCGCCAACTTCCCTTTATCAAAGGTGACTACAACCATCCTAATTGAAGCAGTGTTCAGGTCAGGGATGGGAGCTCCTAAGTCTAAAAGGGGTGGTGAGGTTTTTCTAATGCTTGAGTTATAGCTTACAGAATACGAATGGACAAGAGGTAGAACTTATCTGTTTGGCTTACCAGGATCACAGTGCCGGGCAATCTTCTCACTCCTTTGTCGAAGCCAAGTCCACAGTGAGAACCTGCAACTCCATGCAGATGAGAATGAATGCGGGATGCGATCCTATCTATATGCATATGCAGATGCTCATGAAAATGCTTATGCAGTAATCTGGAATGCTCATGCATGGATGCAATCTAGGTTGGGCCCCCCCTACAGCGCTTCTTTATTTTCTCTTGCATGGGGTCATCGCCTCGGCTCTGTACAAGGGGTTACATGCAACTGAGGCAAGGCCTGTACAAATGGGTGGCTGCCGGGCAGGGCCCAGCAGCCTCGTGCCTTATGGGTAGAACTTGCGGAGATGCTCAATATTCCATGAGTTTTGCAACAGAGTGCCATCTCCGGTCTCCAGACGGACTGCACCAGGTCTGATGACTCATACTACCTGGTAAGGGCCTTCCCACTTCGGTGAAAACTTGTGTGTACCCTTGGCGGACTGAACACGCCTAAGGATAAGGTAACTGAGGGAGTCCTGGACTAGGGGGTGTCCGGATAGCCGGATCACCATCATCGGCCGAACTATCATCGGCCGGACTATCATCATCGGCCGGACTCCAAGACTATGAAGATACAAGATTGAAGACTTCGTCCCGTGTCCGGAGGGGACTTTCCTTGGCGTGGAAGGCAAGCTTGGAGATACGGATATGTAGATCTCCTACCATTGTAACCGACTCTATGTAACCCTAGCCCTCTCCGGTGTCTATATAAACCGGATGGCTTTAGCCCGTAGGACATAATAACCACAACCATTACAACAATCATACCATAGGCTAGCTTCTAGGGTTTAGCCTCCTTGATCTCGTGGTAGATCCACTCTTGTAATACCCACAATATCAATATCAATCAAGCAGGACGTAGGGTTTTACCTCCATCAAGAGGGCCCGAACCTGGGTAAAACATCGTGTCCCTTGTCTCCTGTTACCATCCGCCTAGACACACAGTTCGGGACCCCCTACCCGAGATCCGCCGGTTTTGACACCGACATTGGTGCTTTCCTTGAGAGTTCCTCTGTGTCGTCACCAATAGGCTTGATGGCCTCTTCAATCAACAACGATGCAGTCCTGGGCGAGACTTTTCTTCCCGGACAGATCTTCGTATTCGGCGGCTTCGCACTGCGGGCCAACTCGCTTGGCCATCTGGAGCAGATCGAAAGCTACGCCCTTGGCCATCAGGTGGGGTTTGGAAGCCTAAACTTCACGGCCGATATCCGCGGAGACTTGATCTTCGATGGATCCGAGCCGCAGCCGAGCGTGCCGCACTGTCACGATGGGCACGACCTAACTCTGCCGCCGGACAACACCTTGGAGGCCGCACACGAATCCGCTCCGACCCATAGTCCGGAGCCGATCGCGTAGATCGAGGACGGGTGGCTGGACACCGCCTCGGGAGCTGCAACTTCCACGGCGATGGAGACGAACACTGACCTTGTCCCTTATAAAGCTCATGACTCCGAGGTGCCGGACTCCCTGCCGGACTCCAAACCTCCTGCGCCCCTGCCAATCGAATCTGATTGGGCGCCGATCATGGAGTTCACCGCTGCGGACATCTTTCAGCACTCACCCTTCGGCGACATCTTAAATTCGCTGAAGCACCTCTCGTTATCCGGAGAGCCCTAGCCGGACTATGGCCAGGATGGTTGGGACACAGACGACGAAGAAATTCAAAGCCCACCCACCACCCACTTTGTAGCCACTGTCGACGATCTAACCGACGTACTAGACTACGACTCCGAAGACATCGACGGTATGGACGACGATGCCAGAGACTATCAATAACCAGCGCCTACAGGACACTGGAAGACCACCTCGTCATACGACATATACATGGTGGACACCCCAAAAGATGGGGAAGGCGAAGAAGTAGCGGAGGCAGATTCCTTAAAGAAACAGCCCAAGTGCCGACGTCAGCGGCACCGCTCTAAATCCCGCCATAGCAAGAATGGAGATTCCGGCACAGGAGATAACAACACCCCAGAAAGTGCCGAAGACAATCCCCTCCAGCAAGATTCAGCGCAGGAGGATGCAGAAGCAAGCCCTCACGAGAGAGCGGCAGACGAAGAGGTCGAGGATGATAATTACATACCTCCCTCCGAAGACGAGGCAAGCCTCGACGACGACGAATTCGTCGTGCCGGAGGATCCCGTCGATCAAGAGCGTTTCAGACGCAGGCTAATGGCCACAGCAAATAGTCTAAAGAAAAAGCAGCAACAGCTTCAAGCTGATCAAGACCTGCTGGCCGACAGATGGACCGAGGTCCTCGCGGCCGAAGAGTATGAACTCGAACGCCCCTCCAAAAGCTACCCAAAACGCAAGTTGCTCCCCCAACTAGAGGAGGAAGCATACAAACCTTCATCACCAGCGCACAATACGGCAGACCGACCACCTCGTGGCCGCGACAGGGAGGCATGTAAGCCCTCCACCAAAACCGTACCCCGGCACCGCTCAAAAAGTACGAAGCCACGGGGGAACACGCCAGACTTGCAGGATATATTGGAGGACAAGGCAAGACAATCCAGATCCATCTATGGATCTCGTGGGCACCCCAAGACCCACGACGAATACCTTCGCACCGGATACAACTACTCCGGCCGGGCCGAACACAGCAGACAACGCTCTTTTGAGCTACGTCGTGATATTGCTCAATACAGAGGCGCCGCACACCCACTATGCTTCACTGACGAAGTAATGGATCATCAAATCCTTGAAGGGTTTAAACCTGTCAACATCGAATCTTACGATGGCTCAACAGACCCCGCAGTTTGGATTGAGGATTATCTCCTTCATATCCATATGGACCGCGGCGACGATCTTCACGCCATCAAATATCTCCCGCTCAAGCTTAAAGGACCGGCTCGGCATTGGCTCAACAGCCTGCCCGCAGAGTCAATTGGGTGTTGGGAGGACCTAGAAGCCGCATTCCTCGACAACTTCCAGGGCACATATGTGCGACCACCAGACGCAGATGACCTAAGCCACATAATCCAGCAGCCAGACGAATCGGCCAGACAATTCTGGACACGGTTCTTAACAAAGAAAAATCAAATCGTTGACTCTCCAGATGCAGAGGCCCTCGCTACCTTCAAACATAGCATCCGCGACGAGTGGCTGGCCCGGCACCTAGGACAGGAAAAGTCGAAATCCATGGCAACCCTCACCTCACTCATGACCCGCTTCTGCGCGGGAGAGGATAGCTGGCTCGCTCGCAGCAACAACCTCAGTAAAAATGCTGGCAGTCTGGACACCAAGGACCGCAATGGCAGGTCGCGTCGAAACAAAAACAAACGCCGCATTAACGGCGACAGCAATGAGGATACAGCAGTCAACGCCGGATTCCGAGGCTCCAAACCCGGTCAACGGAAGAACCATTTAAAAGAACCACTCCGGGCCCGTCCAATTTGGACCGAATACTCGACCGCTCTTGCCAAATACATGGCACCCCCGAAAAGCCAGCTAACCACACCAACAGAGATTGTTGGGTATTCAAGCAGGCAGGCAAATTAATTGCCGAAAACAATGACAAGGGGCTACACAGCGATGACGAGGAAGAGACCCGGCCGCCGAACAACAGAGGACAGAAGGGTTTCCCCCCTCAAGTTCGTACGGTAAACATGATATACGCAACGCATATACCCAAGAGGGAGCAGAAGCGTGCACTAAGGGACGTAGACGCGATGGAGCCAGTCGCCCCAAAGTTCAACCCATGGTCCTCTTGCCCGATCACTTTCGATCGAAGAGACCATCTGACCAGTATCCGCCATGGCGGATTCGCCGCATTGGTTTTAGACCCAATCGTCGATGGATTTCACCTCACGAGAGTCCTGATGGACGGCGGCAGTAGCCTGAACCTTCTTTATCAGGATACAGTGCGCAAGATGGGCATAGACCCTTTGAGAATTAAACCTACAAAGACAACCTTCAAGGGTGTCATATCAGGTGTTGAGGCCAATTGTACAGGCTCAGTCACACTGAAAGTGGTCTTCGGATCCCCGGATAATTTCCGAAGCGAGGAATTAATCTTCGACATAGTCCCGTTCTGTAGTGGCTATCACTCTCTGCTCGGACGAACCGCGTTCGCAAAGTTCAACGCGGTGCCGCATTATGCCTACCTCAAGCTCAAGATGCCAGGCCCTCGTGGAGTCATCACGGTCAACAGAAATACGGAACGCTCCCTCCAAACGGAGGAACATACAGCGGCTCTCGCGGCAGAAGTACAGAGCAGCCTTCAAAGGCAATTTTCGAGTCCGTCCGTTAAACGACCAGACACGGCCAAACGCGCCTGGAGCAACATCAACCGAGACCACCTGGCACGTTCCGAGCACGCGTAGCAATGCGGCCCCAACCCCAGCCCTCGCACGATCGCAAGACAAACTCTCCGCGTACATCATTACGCTATGGAGATACCATGGGCATAGGGGGAGGGGCACGACCACAACAGACCTAGAGTGTGGTTCGACCACGCCAGGGGCTCCCAAGTGTGTTGCCTTTTTCTTTCTTTTCTTTTTCTTCCTTTTTACACAGGACTCTGTCTGGCGGCGAACCTGCCGAACTCATGATACAACAGCCAGAGAGGGACAAAGGCTGCGACGAACACTCAGGTGGTCTCCTTTACGAGCATTAAATTTGTTAAATATACAATTCCGCAGCCTACCCCTGGAGGGAGGCACATTTCATTAGTCCAATCCCTTGCTTACCGCACCATTTGTATCATTCCACACTCATAGCAGGATTTCTTGAATAAACAATGCAGCATTTTTTGCCTATAATTGCATTACTTTTATATTTATGTTCATTTACGACATGTTGCATCCGTATATTTTGGTACGGCCAAATACACCAGGGGCTTATGTTCCCCGCATTATGGTGTGATAAGTCTGCACACTTTCACAAGTGCGGCACCCCGAACTTATAGCATTATATGAATCGGCTCGAAATCATGTCTTGGGTCAATAGTTGGGTTTGCCCGGCTCCCATGTTTGGCACCTTACGTTCCATTCTGTCGGCTAAGGTAGCACTGGGAGAACCACTGCGATTGCGCCCCGATTGAGCCAGGTTAACGCCTCAGTGGAGAAAGCTAAAACTGACTGTCATGATAAGGCGAGAGACTGGTCGCTGTTCGAGAGGTCATTTCGAGTCCCTAAAGACTTATGCCGCTTCGAGCGAAGAACCGGATAATGTCCGGCCAAGGCGTGGATAGCGCCCCAAACTTGGTCTTCCGAATACTAGGGGCTTCGCTGAAATTTAAAATTATAGAATTCTATGGCTAAGTGAGAGTGTTCAAGCATTATAAGTCCAGTTGCCTTGTTCGTTGTGTTGAGCGCCTCCCTAGATGGACCCAAAAATGGGAACAAGAGTGCTCAAGTTTATCCCGAACACCCCAGCACTCGTGGCGTGGGGGCTGAAGCCGACGACTTGCCATCTCTCAGATTTAATAAACGTCTGCACAGAAGGTAATATTTTAAATTAATAACCGTTGCTTAGCGCATATGAACAAAGTTTTCAGCGCACAGGATAACACATTGCGAATTTACTCAATAATTACATCCCTAGGGCACTCATCCGCAATCTTGCGGGCACCCTTCAGGACAGTCTTATAGTACATCTCGGGTGTACGATACTCCTTGCCCGCTGGTGGTGCGTCAGTGATTAGCTTCTCCGCATCCAGCTTGCCCCAGTGCACCTTTGCGCGGGCAAGGGCCCGACGAGCACCTTCAATACAGGCGGAGCGCTTGATAACTTCCACCCAGGGGCACGCATCCACCAACCGCCGCACGAGTCCGAAGTAGCTCCCAGGCATGGCCTCTCCAGGCCACAGCCGGACTATGAGGCCCCTCATGGCCTGCTCGGCTACCTTGTGGAGCTCGACCAGCTGCTTCAGCTGGTCGCTAGGGGGCACCGGATGGCCGGCCTCAGCGTACTGAGACCAGAAGACCTTCTCCGTTGAGCTCCCCTCCTCGGCTCGGTAGAATGCGGTGGCATCAGACACGCTGCGAGGCAGATCTGCAAACGCCCTTGGAGAGCTCCGAATTCGGGTAAGTAACACGTAATTTACATTCACATGCTTGCTTTGCATGAAAAATGCCTTACCCGCCGCTATCTTCTTCACCGACTCAATCTGCTGAAGGGACTTATGGGCCTCGTCCTTGGCGGCTTTGGCACTTTCAAGAGCCGAGGCAAGCTCGGACTCTCGAGTCTTTGAGTCATGCTCCAAACACTCATGCTTTTCCATGAGAGCCTGGAGCTCTTGCCGAACCTCCGCCACCCGCACCTCCTGCTTTTCTCGCTCTGCCCATTCCGCGGCCGCATTGCGTTCGGCCGCGGACACGGCCTCCTTCAGGGTTGCCACCTCGTTCGTGGCCCCTGCAGTACCCACGTTATCCTTGTTATTTTTTGTCGCAACCTAAATCCTTTTCTGTAAGGTACAAATTCAAAGTGGTATTACTCACCTTCTTTGTCCTCGAGCTGCTTCTGGGCACGGCCGAGCTCTTGCTCGGACCGCTCGAGCTCCTGCTTTAAAGCACCGACCTCCGCAGTTAGTGCGGCAGAGGTCAGCAGCGCAGCCTGCAACCCATATTGACATAATTTTTTAGCAACCCTGCGTATATCTTTTTTAGATCCTCAGTCCGGCTTTTCTTTCTGAACACCGAATCGAGCATCAGGGGCTACTGTCTATGCGGTATTACATTGCATATTTTTAACTTCTTACCTCAAAGCCTGATAGAAGGCTACTGCAGGCTTCGGTCAGCCCGCTCTTGGCGAGTTGTACCTTCTGGATCACCGCACTCATAATAGTGCGGTGTTCTTCCTCGATGGAAGCGCCTTGGAGCGCCTCCAACAAATTGTCCGGCGCCTCTGGTTGGACGGAGGCCGCCGGCGTCACGGTCTTGCCCTTCTTGCGAAGGGGCCGCCGGCCGGACTCCGGAACCACTGCGGGTTCCGACATGGAGTCCGGCGCAAAGTCCGGGAGGCCGCCTTGTGGCGCCTCCGGAGCCTCCCCCTGATGGGTCCCCTCTTGGGATCCCACCTCGGCGTCCTCGGCGTCGCGAGGGGTGGAGGCGGTCGGGATGGAGTCTACATCCGACGGAGCCAACGACCCGCTCGATGAAGTGGGGAGATCATCATTGGCCGGACTACAGGCAGCACGCGGCATTAGAATGACACTATGTGACATAAAAGAGAAATTGTAAATCATTCAGGAATCCGGATACTTACGATCTCGCCGGAGGCCTGGCCCTTGAGGGCCATTCTTCGTCGCCAACGTTGACGTTGGTGGAGCTGTCCGGTGCAATAGTCCTTCCCCTCTTGGACCCTTCGGCCTCCCCTGTTGGGGAAGCCTTCCTCTTCCTCTCTCCCTCCTCTGGGAGAGAGTCCTCTTTCTCCTCCTCGTTTTCGGGGAGGAGTCCGCCTCGGAGTCGTCGGACATCTGAAAACGGGAACTCTTTCGAGTACCCGTGGCCTCCTTCTTGGCCTTCTTCTCCGGCACCACATGCGGTGCCGGAACCAGCAACCCCGCTAGACGGGCGTCTACTGGGTTTTCTGGCATAGGAGCCGGACAGATGATCTGCTCCGCCTTCCTCATCCAGCCCTGTCAAAGGAAAAGGGGAAATTGAAACCCGCATAGAGTCAAACTATGAATAGCAAGTGTCCCATAAAGGGGTAGAATCACTTACCATGTCAGCTTGACGCTGCGAGCGGAATCCGCGATCTTCGGTGGCGGATGCGGGGGCTTCGGCGCCCTTGAAGAGCACTTTCCAGGCGTCTTCGTACCTAGTGTCGAAGAGCCTGCTCAAGGTCTGGTGCTGCGCCGGATTGAACTCCCACAATTTAAATGCCCGTTCTTGGCACGGGAATCCGACGGATGAGCATGACCTGGACCATGTTGACAAGCTTGAGCTTCTTGTTCACCAGCCTCTGGATATAGGCTTGGAGTCCGGTCAGCTCCTCCGAATTACCCCAGGTCAGGCCGCTCTCCTTCCAAGAGGAGAGCCGCATTGGGATCCCAGATCTAAATTCGGGGGCCACAACCCATTTAGGGTCATGCGGCTCGGTGATGTAGAACCACCCCGATTGCCATCCCTTGATGGTTTCCACGAAGGCACCCTCGAGCCAGACGACGTTGGGTATCTTACCCAACATGGCGCCTCCGCACTCCGCCTGAGTGCCCTTCACCACCTTCGGCTTGACATTGAAGGTCTTGAGCCACAAGCCGAAGTGAGGCTGGATGCAGAGGAAGGCCTCGCACACGACGATAAACACCGAGATGTTGAGGATGAAGTTCGGTGCCAGATCGTGGAAATCCAGGCCGTAATAATACATGAGCCCCCGGACAAAGGGATGCAGTGGGAAGCCCAGTCCACGGAGGAAGTGGGGAAGGAATACGACCCTCTCATGGGACCTGGGGGTGGGGATGAGCTGCCCCTCGTCGGGCAGCCGGTGCGTGATGTCGTCGGATAGATATCCGGCGCTGCGTAGTCTTTCGATGTGCCCCTCCGTAACGGAGGAGGTTATCCACTTGCCTCCCGCTCCAGACATGACTGGGGAAGGTTGAGACGAGATGTGCGGGCTTGGGCACTGGAGCTCGAGTGCGCGGAGATGGATAAGCAAAGGAGGAAGAAGGCGTAGGTGAAAGGGTGGATCTTAATCCCCTTATATATGGGCGGACGAAGCTTATGCGTCCCCACCGGCCTGGTAAAACTCGCTTATCTCCCAAGCGCCACCATCAATGGCGCGGTTGGGTTACCCACGTCCGTATTGATGAGAATCCCGGAATAAGGGGGAACACGATCTCTGCTTCGACAAGACGTGCCAAGGAAACCGCTTCGCTAAACGCGCTGAGGCGGTAAAGTAAAAAATGATTCAAGAAAGGACTTGGTAGTGGTGTGACATCATGCCGCAAAAAGCGTCAGCAGATTGAACTTGTGTGTATATTATTCTCTCTACGGTAGAATGTGGAATTTATTTTGCAGAGCCGGACACTATCCTGGTGTTCACAATCTTCTATGAATTATTCGGAGGAGGAACCCGCCTTGCAATGCCGAACAATATGTGCGCCGGACTCATCGTCGTTGAAGCCTGGTTCAGGGGCTACTGAGGGAGTCCTGGACTAGGGGGTGTCCGGATAGCCGGATCACCATCATCGGCCGAACTATCAGCGGCCGGACTATCATCATCGGCCGGACTCCAAGACTATGAAGATACAAGATTGAAGACTTCGTCCCGTGTCCGGAGGGGACTTTCCTTGGCGTGGAAGGCAAGCTTGGCGATACGGATATGTAGATCTCCTACCATTGTAACCGACTCTATGTAACCCTAGCCCTCTCCGGTGTCTATATAAACCGGATGGCTTTAGTCCGTAGGACAGAATACCACAACCATTACAACAATCATACCATAGGCTAGCTTCTAGGGTTTAGCCTCCTTGATCTCGTGGTAGATCCACTCTTGTAATACCCACAATATCAATATCAATCAAGCAGGACGTAGGGTTTTACCTCCATCAAGAGGGCCCGAACCTGGGTAAAACATCGTGTCCCTTGTCTCCTGTTACCATCCGCCTAGACGCACAGTTCGGGACCCCTTACCCGAGATCCGCCGGTTTTGACACCGCCAGTAACCTTCCTCAAAACGTCGAGCATGGACCCTGCGACTATGATAGCAACGCAGGGCTTGCCGGTAGAGTGCAGCACGCGTAGCAGCCCGGAGACGGTTCTCCTCGAGTAGCACAGCGTCGTCACACCGATGCGGATCTTGTACGATTTTGTCATAAGCAAGTACTCGAGGCGACCCGTAAATGAGTTCTATGGGGATAACTGCTTCTGCCCCGTAGAACAGGGAGAAGGGAGTTTGCCCGGTAGCTTGGTTTGGTGTCATTCTGAGGGACTAGAGAACTACCGGCAGCTCCTTGATCCACCACCTGCCGTGCTTCTGCAGCGTATCAAAGGTTCTTGTCTTGAGTCCGCGTAGCACTTCAGCGTTCGCCTTCTCAGCTTGCCCACCGCTCCGGGGGTGTGCCACAGAGGTGAATGAGATCTTCATCCGAGGGCATGAACATATAGCATGAAGGCGCGTCTCATGAACTGGGTGCCGTTGCCAGTGATGATCCTTGCTAGAACTCCAAAATGACACACCAGATCTTTCAAGAACTTGATAGCTGACTGAGCAGTCACCTTTCTCATGGAAGTCACTTCCGGCCACTTTGTAAACTTGTTGATGGCAATGAACAAGAATTCAAAGCCCCTGATTGCTCGATGGAAGGGGCCGAGGATATCGAGCCCCCAGACCAAAAATGTCCATGATAGAGGGATTGTCTGAAGCGCTTGGGCAGGTAGGTGGGTTTTCCTGGAATGGAACAGACAGGCTTCACAGTTAGTGACTAGCTCAACCGCATCTTGGAGGGCTATGGGCCAATAGAATCCTTGTCGGAATGCTTTCCCAACTAATGCCCTTGATCCAATGTGGGAGACGCACATTCCTTTGTGTATCTTGGCCAGTAGCTCCTTTCCTTCTTCCCGGCAAACACACTTCAATTTCACATTGTTGGGCCTCCTTCTATACAGAGTGCCATCGACAAACTGATACATACTGGCCTCTAGGCTACTCTTCCAGCTTCGTCTTGATCGCCGGGAAGCTCTCCGGTTTAGAGGAAGCGGACAATGTGCCTTGCCCAAGTTGGAGCATGTGGCTCGGCAAAGAGGACTAGTGGCACCACTTCTGTTGCGGGAGCACTGGCCTCGTGTGCAGGGTCCATGGACCCGGCAGGAGGGGGTGGTCTGGCAGGCTACGAGGAGTTGTTTCCGGCAGGGTCTCTGCCGGGAGCAGACGGCTCTACTGGGAGAGGCTTTCTGGTGTCCAACTTTCTCCTCTTCTGGGCCATTGTTGCTGGGGATACGGAGTGTTGAGTAAGACGGAGAACAAAAGTCCTCGGTTCCACAGGAAGTTCTGCACAACACACTTTGACAGATGATCAGTTATGCTGTTTTCCGCACGGGGTACGTGCTCTGTTTGCAATCCGTCAAAGTGCTCCTACAATCTTCTCACTTCCTCGACATATGCCTCCATTAATGGACTTTGATAATCCTTGTTAACTTGTCTCACCACCAACTGTGAGTCTCCTCGAATGATCAGCTTCTTAATTCCCAATTCTGCTGCAACTCTGAGCCCAGTAAGGAGCCCTTCATACTCTGTTGTATTGTTGGTGGCTTCTTCCCGTGGAAAATGCATCTGGGCGACGTACTTCAAGTGCTCTCCGGAGGGGGCAACAAGAAGCACGCCAGCCCCCGCACCTTGTAGGGAAAAGGCACCACCAAAACACATAATCCATTCTTGGGATGATTCCTTGCCGGGGACAACTGTCTCTGTCGCTTCCTCATCAGGGGTTGGTGTCCATTCTGTAATAAACTCTGCCAACGCCCTGCTCTGGACGATTGATGTGCTCTCAAAATCAAACCAAAGCTAGATAGCTCCAAAGCCCACTCCACTATTCTGCCGGTAGCCTCTGGGTTTCGGAGTATCCGTTGCAACTGGAAACGAGTAATAATCGTGATCTCATGGTCTTGGAAGTAGTGGCGTAGTTTCCTTGAGGCCATGATGAGACCAAAGATCAACTTTTGCACGCCAGAGTACCTCGACCTAGCCCCCTATAACAAGGAGCTGATGAAGTACACTGGGCGCTGCACCATTTTCTTCTTTTTCGTGTCCTTGGGGTTGTCATCGTTGTCATGTTCACTGTTGTTCTGATCCTTATCTGGACCTATTGGCCTCTGCTTACTCTCTTTCTCATCCACTTCTCGCTGTGCTACCAAGGTTGCACTGACCACTTGGTTTGTTGCCACCAAGTATAGCAATAATGGCTCCTGAGGCTTGGGTGCAGCCAGGGTAGGCACAGAGGACAGGTACATCTTCAGCTCTTACAAAGCTGCCTCTGCTTCAAGGGGCCACTTCATGGGACATGCCTTCTTCAAAATCTTGAAGAACGGCAGGGCGCGCTCCGCAGACTTAGAGATGAACCTACTTAGCGCGGCAACACATCCCATTAGGCGCCTCACATCTTTGACTGTCCTTGGTTCTTGGATCTGCTAGATGGCGTTGATCTTGTCGGGATTGGCTTCGATCCCCCTATGGGACACAGAGTATCCAAATAGCTTGCTGGAGGGGATGCCAAACACACATTTCTCTAGGTTTAGCTTCAAGTTGATCTTGCGCAGATTTACGAACATCTCCTCCAAATCCTGAATGAGAGTTGCTCTGTCCTTGGTCTGGACCACAATGTCATCCATATAAGCCTCAATGTTTCTGTGCAGCTGAGGTTCAAAACCAATCTGGACTGCCCTAGCAAAGGTGGACCCGACACTCTTTAATCCGAACGGCATGCGGACAAAGAAATACATACCGCATGGAGTGATGAATGATGTTTTCTCATCGTCCTCCTTTGACATGAAGATCTGGTGGTACCCAGAATAGGCATCCAGAAATAAGAGCAAATCACAACCTGAAGTGGAATCCACTATTTGATCAATACGTGGCAAGGGGAACGGGTCCTTTGGGCTAGCCTTGTTGAGGTCTGTGAAGTCAATGCACAACCTCCACTTTCCATTCGCCTTCTGGACCACCACTGGGTTTGCTAGCCAAGTGGGATGCAGCACTCCTCTGACCAATCCAGTTGCTTCAAGCTTCTTGATCTCTTCTGCAATAAACTGTTGCCTCTCCAAGGCCTGCTTCCGGACTTTCTGCTTAACAGGTCTGGCGTGTGGGCAGACAACAAGGTGGTGCTTGATTACCTCCCTGGGAACACCGGGGATATCAGATGGTTGCCAAGCAAACACATCGATATTCGCTCACAGGAAGGCAACGAGCGCGCTTTCCTATTTGTCATCGAGGGTGGCGCTGATGGTGAAAGTACCATCAACGCCAGCCAGCCCTGCCGGGACCTTTTTCACTTGTGGAGCAGCAACCTTGGATCTCTTGCTGTTGGAACACTCTGGCACGTCGTCAACGGGTGTCGTGCACTCGGAGGGGGCACGCTTCCCGGACTCTTTGCCAGAGGTCTTACAATCCTGTTTCTTCCCTTTGCTCTCCTTGGCAGGAACCGCTGCCGTCGTGGCCTCTGCCGTGACCACGTCCCTGTACATCTTGTCCACATGGATGATGGCATCTTTCTCATCTGATGGGATGGTGAGGACTCCCAATGTCCTAGGCATCTTCAGGGTATTGTAGGCATAGTGGGATGCCGCCATGAATTTAGCCAAGGCCGGGCACCCAAGGATCCCGTTGTACGGCAGGGGGAGATCAACTACGTCAAACACGACCTTCTCAGTCTGGTAGTTAAGTTGTCCCCCAAATGTTACTGGCAACATAATCTTCCCTTTAGGATGACTCCTGCCAAGGTTGATTCCTTGAAACGTGCATGCAACCTCTAGCTCTTCTTCTGCTATCTGAAGCTTGCTAATAACTGTCATGGAAATCAGATTCAGTCCTGCCCCGCCATCCACCAACATCTTTGTGACCTTGAGGTTGTGAATTGTTGGAGAAAACAACAAAGGCAGGCATCCTACCGCAGTGGTGTGGGTAGGATGGTCCTCCTCGTCGAAGATGATGGGTGTACGGGACCATTTGAGCAGCCTCCGAGCCTCTAGCGCTGGTTCCATGGCATTAACTTCCCCTGCCCACCGCTTGAGTTGGTGATGGGAGGTGTGCAAAGATACACCCCTGTCAACGCACAGGGCGTCCGTGGCCTTCTGAAACTCCTGCTCACTGGTTTCCTCTTCATCCCCTTTATCACTCTCACATCGCAAACTTCTTTCTCCTGGCCCCTGGCAGGTTTTCCTTTGTTTTGAAAGGGCTTGCCGGGGCAATTTGCTCCATCGCCTCGGCCCTTAACGCCAACGACATTCCGACCCTTTTCCTTATCACACTTCTCATATTCTGCTCTCTGTCTCTTAACCAACTACCCAACCTGATAGCACTCTTGAAGGTCGTGGCCCTTGGTCTGGTGGATCTTGAAGTACGGCTCATCGCCCTTCCTGGCTTTCTCGGCAGCTGCAGCTTTCCGGCAGTCGGTGCACGTGGCAACCTCCTTGCCGGGGGTCTCAGTCTTGGCGATCTTGCCGGTACTCTGGGTGCCTGACCCTTCAACAGACAATACTGCTTTATCCCTTCGCTTCTTACTGCGCTTCTTAGCCTTCTGCTGACTGGTGGATTCATCATCATCCTCTGAATCAACATCAATGCAATCTTCCTCTCCAGGCAACTTCCTCCCTTCCTCCATCCGGGCACACTTATCCGCTAGGGTGTACAGCTCCTTCACGGTCTTGGGCAACCGCACATTCATCTTGGCGCGGATTCGGCGGTTGCGCATATTGGACTAGAAGGCAGCTATCATGGCCGCTGGATGGATATTTGGAATATTCCTATGAACTTTACTGAACCTCTATAAATACTTACAGAGGGTTTATCCTTACTTCTGTTGGAGAAGCTGCAGATCGCCGGGGCGGCCCGGCTCCTTGCCACCGGTGAAAGCGCCGATGAACTCATGGCACAGGTCTGCCCACGACGAAATAGAGTTCTCCGGCAGGTGCATCAGCAAAGACCTCACGTTGGATTTGAGTGCCAACGGGAAGTAGTTGGCAAACACCTTCTCATCTCTTCCCTCGGCAGCCTGAACAACGATGGTGTAGATGCTCAGGAACTCTGTCGGGTTCAGCCTTCCGTCGTACTTCTCAGGTATCTTCGACTTAAACGTGCGAACGGATGGCCAACAGACTTGCCGCAGCTCATGGGTGAAGGCAGGGCAGCCAACCTTGAAGGGCAAGAGCCCGTCAGCACCAAGAGTGGGCTCGTCGATGTCGGGGCCATTGCACCCGTCGGCTCAGAGGAGGTTGTTGCGGCGTTGCTCGACGACGCACACGTCCCCTCTTCGCCTATCCTCTGGGGTTTGCCGTTGTCCTTGACGTGCCTGAGGATCAGAAGAGGCCATCGAGGCATCATGGGATCTTGATTTGGACGCGCCTGTGCCGGCCGCCATGGCGGGGACTGCACCGTGGGGACGGCTCCCTCCGTACGGGCAGCGGCATGGGACGTAGCCGTTGCTTGGGGAGGCCGCGACGGGGCAACTCGTTGTGAGCCCTCGGCTTCGGCAAAACCGAGCAGGCTTTGGATGGTGGCCCATTCGTCCATCTGCTCGGCCGCTGGTGGAAACCTCAGCAGCAGCTGAGCCCTCGCCATGGCCTCCAAGGCTGTGCTTGGCATAGATGATGATGAAGTCGATCGCGTCGTTGCTCGGCCCCTGGTGGAGCCAGCGGCAGCAGCACTGCATCCCCGCTGTTGCGGTGCAACCTCCTGGGCGGCAGGGTGGTGAGGTGGAGGCGCCCGAGGGCCATCAGCTCCATTGGGCGCATCAGCTCAGTCAACCCGCCCTTGGGAGAGAACACGCGCAACAGTCTTGCCTGCGGCGAGGACAGTTGTAGGGTGGTGGCTCGCCCCAAACCTAGTACCGGCGCTGTGGCTACGCCCGTCGATGGGCGGAGCGCGACCGTCGAGGCAATGCTGATGCCGTTCTCCTCCGGCATCTTTTGCTCCCGCGTCGACTGCGAGGGGCATGGTGGCGGTGCCGCCTGTCCTGACCATATCCCCAGCAGCGTTCGCATCCTCGTGCGTCTCCACGCCCCCCGCAGCGTTGGAGGCCGTGGGTAGTGGAGCCTTCGAGGTGGATGGATGAGATGAAGAAGCTGGTTTCTTCTTGGGCGCCATGGTCGATGGCACCGTCAACGATGCAGATGTCGATGAAGATGGCGCACTGCTTACGTCTTTAGGTTCGCGCAAGCAACGTCCCCTACCTGGCGTGTCAAAGATGTTGCGAGAAACCACAACCACCTATGGGACCAGGACGGCCCCTTGCTGGTTCGGCAGGGGGAGTCACGCTTCACAAAGAGCAGACCAACGCAAGGCAGCACAGCAAGGATCGCACAATCAATTTTTACCCAGGTTCGGGCTGCCGTGAGGCGTAAAACCCTACTCTTGCTTTGGTGGATTGATGAGGAAAGGTGGTGGTGGAGCGTAGTACACTTGCCCGACAAGGGTTGCTTCGGGGCAGCAACAACTACGTCGTGTATGGGGGTGTGAGTGGTCTAAACCTCTAACCCCTTGAATCATTGCCATGGGCCTCCTTTTATAGATCAAGGGGTTACCACAGTGGCAAATTAGTCATTTGACACTGATATGATAGCAAATAGTGTTATCATACCTAACTCTCCAGGATAACAGCATGCATTTCATGCGCCGTTTAGTGTCACGCCGTTGGTTGCCCGGCAAGGCTTGCCGGGCTAATTCGCCAGCTCCACGCCTTCTCACCATGACACGTCACTGTACGGGTGTGATTTGTGGGTTCACTTGGTAGGAAGTGTGGCTGCCACTTAATCATCATGTGTCTTGACACCGCACTGATCGACGACGTGGGTCGTGGTGGAGTAGTCGGTGAGGCGATTTGGTCTTCGCAAGTCCTGGTAGGCCCTACCGGGACGCCTTAGTCCTCTTCTTTTGGGGGTGGCCTCGCCCCTTGCTGGGCTCGCCTTCCCGGCAAAGGAGGCCTCTCTCTTGATAATATCAGGCTCCTTTGTCTTAGTCTTGGTTCCTCCTGATGCTTCGAATCTCCTGGTCTCTTGGTCTCTTGCTCCGGTGTTCCAATATTGATCTTGTGCCTGTGCACAGTCAGGTCAACAGGCCCTGGGTCTGTTGCACCGACAACCTTCACCATCCTTCATTTTGAACTTGTCAAACTGACTTAGAAGCACATCCAATTTGGATTCCTTGACGGACTCGGTACCTTCGTGCATATCAATCAAAGTATCCCAAATTTCCTTTGCATTCTCAAGACGGCTGATTTTGTTGAATTCTTTGGGGCACAATCCATTGAATAGGATATCGCAAGCTTGAGCATTGTATTGTAGCATCTTTAATTCTTCTGTAGTTGCTTTACGATTTGGTTCTCTCCCATCGAAGAATTCACCTTGCAAACCAATACACACAATAGCCCAAATGGCGGGGTTATGTCCAAGAATATGCATTTTCATCTTATGCTTCCAACTAGCAAAATTAGTACCATCAAAGTAAGGACCTCTATGGTGGTAATTTCCCTCGCTAGACGTCATACTCTCCTAGGTTGTGAAACCAAGGCTATGATCACCAAAGCTATGGAAATCAAGGCAAATGGAGACCAAAGCTCTGATACCACTTGTAGGATCAAAAGTATGTCTAGAGGGGGGTGGTTAGACTACTTGACCAAATAAAAATCTAGCCTTTACCCAATTTTAAGTCTTGGCAGATTTTAGCAATTTAACACAAGTCAAGCAATCAACCTACACATGCAATTCTAAGAGTGTAGCAGCGGAATGTAAACATTGCATATGAAGGTACATGGAAGGGTTTGGAGAGGGCAAACGCAATATAGACACAGAGATTTTTGGCATGGTTCCGATAGGTGGTGACGTTGATGGAGACTTCAACCCACGAAGGGTAATGATTGTGTGAGTCCACGGAGGGCTCCACCCATGAAGGGTCCATGAAGAAGCGACCTTGTCTATCCCACCATGGCCATCGCCCACGAAGGACTTGCCTCACTTGGGTAGATCTTCACGAAGTAGGCGATCTCCTTGCCCTTACAAACTCCTTGGTTCAACTCCACAATCTTGATGGAGGCTCCCAAGTGACACCTAACCAATCTAGGAGATACCACTTTCCAAAAGGTAATAGATGGTGTGTTGATGATGAACTCCTTGCTCTTGTGCTTCAAATGATAGTCTCCCCAACACTCAACTCTCCCTCATAGATTTGGATATGGTGGAAAGATGATTTGAGTGGAAAGCAACTTGGGGAAGGCTAGAGATCAAGATTCTTGTGGTTGGATTGGAATGTCTTGGTCTCAACAGATGAGTAGGTGGTTCTCTCTCAGAAAATGAGTAGTGGAAGTGTAGGCACGTTCTGATGGCTCTCTCTCAAATGGAGAAGTGGTGGAGGGGTATATATAGCCTCCACACAAAATCTAATAGTTACACACAATTTACCAAACTCGGTGAGACCGATCTGGTACAAAATGTGAGCGTTAGGGTTTTCGGTGGGACCAACATGATCAACTCGGTGGGACGGGTGAGCTAGGGTTAGGGCAAAACCTCATCTCAGTGAGACCGATCACATGAACTCGGTGAGACCGATTTCAGCAATAAGCAAACAGAGACTTGGTCAAGCAAACTCGGTGGGACCGATCGCTCATTTCGGTGAGACCGAAACGTTACGAAAAGGAAACAAAGAGTTTGCATTGAGAACTCGGTGGGACCGATCGCTCATCTCGGTATGACCGAAACATTACAAAGGGAAACAGAGAGTTTGCAATCCCATCTCGGTGAGACCGAGATCCCTATCGGTGAGACCGAACTTATTAGGGTTTCTAGCAGTGGCTATGTCAATGAACTCGGTGGCGCCGGATGAATCAAATCGGTGGGCTGAGTTTAACTTTAGGTTTTGGACATATGTGGAAATGAGAAAGTGGTTGAGGGCTTTGGAGCATATCACTAAGCATTTTGAGCAAGTAGACCATTAAGCAACACCTCATCCCCTTTTAATAGTATTGGATTTTCCTATGGACTCAATGTGATCTTGGATCACTAAAATGAAAATGAAGAGTCTTGAGCTTTTGCCAATATGTGTCCTTAGCATTTTGAGGGGTCCACATCTCTAGTCCATGCCATGCCAATCATTGAACTTTCTGAAACATTTAACTTGAATGGATATTAGTTCAGTGAGCTATATGTTATTATGAATTACCAAAACCACCCGTGGATTAGTTGCACTTTCAACGTGACGTTGTTTCGTCCGTTTCGACCTAGCCGGTTGGTTGTCGATGAATAGGATACCATTGTTGCGTATCCCCACCGTCCACGGAGCTAACCGAGTTCAGTAAGCAAAGGGCTCACACACACACGCACGTGTACGAGAGAAACGCACAACTACCCTTGCATCGCTCGGGCCCGACCACCCACCCACCATATACCAGGTAATCCATGAAATTTTTCTCGCCCTCACCTCTACCACGATTTTTTATGTCATGAACGGCCCAAAACATGTCATGCATGTCCGCCTCTGGACTGCTCAGGACTGATCAAGGAGGTCGTCCGCAATACGCCACACCCCAGCCTGTTGGGGTGGATGAATAGGACCCCGTTGAGGCCGTAGACACTTGACGGTGGATGAACAGTAGCCCATGGAGGATGCAGGAAGTCGATGGTGGGTGAATAATAGCCAGTGGAGTCTGTTTTGTGGTACGCCATACCCCTCCCGATGAACAGGACCCTGTTTTGACCGTAGGTGGTTGAGCATAACTCTGTTTCATCCATTTTGTGATACGCCACACCCCTCCCGATGAACAAGACCCCATTTCGGCCGTAGGTTCTTGAACAGAACTCCGTTTGTCCGTTTTGCGATACACCACACCCCAACCGATGGGGGGGTGTCAATGAATAGGACCCCTTTTCGGATGTTTCATCCAAGTCGGTTGGCTCTCGATGAACAGGACGCATTTCGGCCCAGTCAGTTCGTTCCTGATGAACATGACGTTGTTCCGTCCATTTCGACCTAGCCGGTTGGTTGTCGATGAATAGGATGCCATTGCTGCGTATCCCCACCGTCCACGGAGCCAACCGAGTTTAGTAAGCGAAGGGCTCACACACACGCACGTGTACGAGAGAAACGCGCAACCACCCTTGCATCGCTCGGGCCCGACCACCCACCCACCGTATACCACGTAATCCATGGAATTTTTCTCGCCCTCACCTCTACCACGATTTTTTATGTCATGAACGGCCCAAAACATGTCATGCATGTCCGCCTCTGGATTGCTCAGGACGAAAAGCCTATTTTGTCATAAAAGTAGGTGCCCACCATGTCCATGATGATCCATATTTTTTGTCACAATTAAATATTTTCTTTGAGCCATAATGTCGCAGATATGTCTTTTTTTATAGTGTGAGTTAACCAACATGGCAAATGCTAGATGGAATTCTGATTTGATTGACGAAGTGTCCTTCCCTATGATGCGTCAGCTATATTGGAGATTCCAATTAGTACACGAAATATAGAGGATTTCTGGCCTTGGAGAAGATTGGCGCGATGAGCGTGCGGGGTCCTCCAACACTTCTGCCATTGAAAAATCTTGGGAGACGCTTTGGAAGGTAATAGTACCAGCAAAACTGAAAATGTTTCTATGGAGACTAGCACAACATTCCCTCCCAACGGAAGATGTACCGAAAGCATGCCAGCGTTGATAATTGTTGCGTGTGTGGTATGCAAGATTCATGGCGTCACAGTCTCATCGAGTGCACGTTGGCGAGATATGTGTGGTCTCTGGCTGATCCAGTGCTATTGGAACATATGATCGCCACTTTGGAACCACTCGCACGAAATTTTGTTCAACATGATGGAGGTTCTGCCGCATGAGGAGCTAACTCATATGACGGTAACATTATGGGCGATCTGGACGATAAGAAGAAAACTCATCCATGAGGGTATACATCAGAGCCCCCTTTCCACTCACCTTGTTGTGACGAGTTTTATTTCACAACTTGATCAAGTTATTCCTTTGATGACACGAAAAATTGGCCTTGCAAAAGGGGGAGAAGAGATGGATGCCATCTCCTGTTGAATGTGTTAAGATGAATGTTGACGCGGGAGTATCTGTGAACCATAATATTGGGGCGGCTGCAGCAATTTGTCGTGACAGAGATGGCACATATTGGAGTCATCAGTCCTGGTCACTCATGGATCGGTGGATCCTACTTCACTAAGACGATTGCATGCTCTATCGTTGGCTGAAGACTTGGGTGCGCCATCTTCATATTGCATCAAATTGCAAGTGGTGAAAAATATCAATTGTGTGGCTGGAGGATCTTATGGTGTCGTCGTCAAGGAGATTAAGGAGATGGAGGAATCTTTTATTTCATGCTCTCTTGTTCATGAATTTCGAGCTTCTAATTTTGAAGCTCATAAGTTGTCTAGGCTAGGTGTTTCCCTTCCAGAGTAGACATTTGTGGTTAATTAGGTGCTCCTCATGATCCATATGTAATACCTGTAAACATTACCTCGGTTTAATAAAGCCTAGCTGATTTTGCTCCCCCAAAAAATACAATTATAGCAGTACCGAAAGAACATGTAGCACCAGAAATCTACCTTGTTAGCTGTGTTTGCCTTCAACGTTTTAGCCTCCATAAATATTAACAAATGTCCTTATGGCAATCGAAAGTCTGCAGGATCCGCTAGAGTTGCTCTTACAAGCCCTGCGCGGAGGACCAATACATCTTGACCGGAAAACCAATGAAAACATCCAAACTGCATCAAACAGGCAGAAAAAAAGAAGACATGCCGACTGCCGAGCGGCATTTGGTAACAGTTTCAGGTACTGATAAGAGCTCCCAGCATCCAAAGGGTTGGATCGTAACATGCAAAACCACTACACAAGTACGTTCTACCTTTTTACAGGTATAGTATATATATACACAGAACGAACATTCCGAAAAGACTACTGTGGAAGCAGAAGCACTCCTGAAGAACTAATCCAGTGCGTAGAGACTCGGCTCAGACTGTTCCTTCCTCATTGCCTCAACTGCCTCCCTGAAATTGCCAACAGGAATTTGAAATCTCAGTCATTTCACACGACATGACGCGATGCAATGGTGTTAGAAATGCTCCAGGTTGTTTCATTTTCACACAAACATTTCATAGTCCCTCTGTTTGAAAATCAGACGGGAATGCTATTTTTTTGTCGCAAAAGGAATGATATGCTACAGTATAATATGCACTACCATTTGGCGAGCAAGGTAACACTAACTTTCATAATGTGAAACCATCATACAAGCACCAAGGTTCGTAAAACATGGTCCATAATATCACTACTGTTTAGAAGTAATTTAATTAATCAACCGTTGAAGAATAGCTATAGAAGGAATGAACTGGATTGTAATACCTATGCGCCGCCTGCATCTCCTTGTTGTTAGGCTTCAGTTTCATTCCAGCCAAGAACGCATCAGAGGCCTCTTTGTACTCCTAATAATGAAATCATCGTTCAAAGATTTTCTACAGGGCCGGAGGTGATGTATAAAGCAGCAAAAAAAGAAACTAATCTTACCAGAAGACATAAGGGCGGCTCCTTTCCGGTAGTAACCTTTATGCCACTTAGGGTCCAGGCTTATGCAAGCATTGGCATCAATCAAAGCGTCATATTCTTCATCACACTTCAGATAGCAAAGGCTCCTGTTCGAATACAACACCGCGTCAGCGGGATCCAGCTTGATTGCCTGCACCAAACCAAATGTTAAAAGACCACGAAGCACAACCTGTTTATTCCGGGATAAAACAAGAACCATGATCTGCTCCATTTGTGTTAACTAATTAATGATACATTATTACATTAGCAATACAGAAATAAAAGAGTTTTCCAATGGGTTTTCAGTAACAGCATTTTTTAGTATAACTGCCTCAAAATATACCTCTGTATAGAATTTTGATGCGGCGGCATAGTCCTTGCCCTCAACTGCTTTTGCACCTTGTGATTTCAGCCGAGCCTTCCTATCTTTGTCACTTGACTTGCCCTACATTATTAAGAAACTTGTACCACGATTAAATAGAAAAGTAAGATGCCACAGGCTGTAACATGCCGGAATAACGGATGTCTTATTTCCCGAACTAGTACAAAAAACATGGTTTTCTTCAAACAGCAGGATAAATGCCAAGATATACTCGAATCCAAATGAATGGGCAGAGCATTCACTCTAAATGTAAACCTTGGATGGGAATTCTACCGTCCTTTCGTAAGGCCTTGCCTACTTCAGCAAAAACATGCAAAATAGCCTTTCTATAGCACTGACCCCCCCCCCCCCCCCCCCCAAACACACACACACACACAAAAATCAAATGTCATTTTTTTATCAAATGGTACGCAGCTATAACATGTTCTTCACACCAAAATTCAGATTTCCTCGTTTTTTCCTATTTTTTTGGATTTACTTTCACCTGGGTGCATGTGAGCTAGGGAGCCAAAACGCCCAGCTCAATTTTGTAACTTCAGGATGATCAAAGTTAATAGCTGAAACCCGGCGGAAAATAGGATAGAAGTAGTCAAGTGAACCAGTTAAAATAAATACATTCATTTATTAGTAATGAAATATTGTTAAAAATTAATGATATACATTAAAAAAAGGGGTTATAAAAATTAGTCAAAACTCAAAGGCACAGATCAAGAGTAACTTGCATTTGCTGGTATATTAACTCCCGACTCTATGCAGTTATACAGGTCAATTATTTAAAAGCACAGCAAGCATTCTTAGATGTGGGAATCAGTAACCAGTAGTGGGAACATGTACATTCGATGCCAAGTGTTATATTCTCATCTAATGTCCACGGCTATGATGTATTAGCAATATGAAAATAACAGTTCTCTCCCAAAAGCTTGTTCAGTAAGAGGGCCATTGAAAATGATTGCACAACAATATTACCTCAGAACACAATTTTGATGCAGCAACATAGTTCTTCCCCCTAACAGCTTTTGCACCGCTTGATTTCAGTGGAGCTTTGCTATCACTGTCACTTTTCTTAACCTAAATCATTAAACAGAACTTATGTTAAGATGCTGCAAAACTGTACCAAGGCAGAATAACCTGTCTTATTTCTCCTATTGATAGAAACAGCTGATGACATATTAACTGTACAGAACTAAGATGACATTCTAAGTTTCTAACACAAGGATACAAATTACTTCCGCACATTACCCACTCTTAATATGCAGAGTAAATTTCCCAGTTCTCGATGAAATGATTCCAAATATCCCCCATTTATCGGAAAGGTGTGGCTACTCTGATGGACGGATCAAATCTCATATCTAGCTTTCCATCCTATAGTTATGTCCCAAACATGGAAGGATCTAGGGAAGTATCTATCTAGCTTTCTGACTATTATTTTTGAAAGCGGATCAAAGTGCTCTATCTATTCATCAAAGAGATGAGTAGAGTTTGATTATTGCTTTGTCTTCTTGTATAGACTTGTCGCCAACCATCCAAATTCTGGCAACCAGAGGCACCTGATAGGCTGATACCAGTTTATACTTTATACCAAAAAAACGAACACATAAATGTCCCCATTTGTCACTCCTACATCAGAAAATCCCAGCTGACAGTTTCTTGTTTGCAATAACCCTTCACTATTGTTTTCCATCACTTCAATGTCCATATGTGTGTGTGAGAGGGGTTTACCAAACAGGTCAGGGTATGGAGGATACCAAAAAGGAAAATACAGGGGCGGTGAGTGCAAAAAAATGACACGAGAAGATTTTTGCAAAAATCAAAGATACCTAATTTATGCAATCTCCTCTATAACATAATGTCATGACAGACAACTAGTGTGAGCAATAGCAAACAGTTCTTGGGCTTGTGATATGCCCGGATCCAAAATTTCGCATGGAACTAGTAAAAATGTAACATCGTCGGGTGCCTACAATTCTAACACTAAGCTAAACATGAAATTGCAGATATTAAAAAGTGAAGTCATGAATGATACAATGGAACAGCAACAGATCTCAGCAATAGGATCATTCCGTCCAGATGACCTCCATGCTGGAAATCGTCAGCACCTACTTTTTGGATAGGACTACTGGGGCTTCTAAACAGATTTTCTCTCCATGATTTCGTCTCAATATCACTGAACCTCACATATTGAATACTACGATATGCACTGAAGGAGCAGTAAACAAGAAATACGATTCGAGTGCACTCCAAGATTTCATGAGACATCACATATTATTCATCACCAGGACAAGTTTATGCAACAAGTGCCAGAGCATCAAGTATCAAGGGTTAAGAACAGACATAAATTGGAAAAATAATTCACCTGGTTAGCTGGAACATTGATATTGGCGCCAACCTCCAACAAGTATTTAAGGCATGTGGTTAAGCCATTGTTAGTTGCTATTGCCAATGGAGTTTCAGGAATTGTACAATTGACATCCGCGCCAGCCTGTGGGTTAACAGATATAACATAAATCACGTGGAGAATACAAAAAAGTATCTTCCGACATGAGATTCCGTCAAGCAACCAAAATGTGCAGAATGTGAATTGCACACACACCTTGACAAGAAGTTTCACGCACTCTAAGCAAGTGGACTCATTCATTCTGTCAGGAGTAGCATAGAGTGCTGTGGTCAGGGGTGTACCAAAGTCCCATGAGACTTTGTTCGGCTGCAATTTTATTTGAAAAATACAAGTCACTTCCCAGGTCCCATATATGTTGAACAAATAGGATTCTAGGGATTGTATACGCATCAAAACTTGAGCTATGCAGAAAATGAAGTAAGCTCAAGTGGAAGAACATCAATTTACTAATTACATCTGCATGGTGCTCCAGCAAAATCTTCATAGCATTGAACTTCCCATGGGCTGCAGCAGCAACTAAAGGTGTCCCATGAGGAGAAGGTGCATCAACATTAGCTCCTTTCGATAGCAGCAGTCGTGCAATTTCATCACAGCCTAGCAAGAAAGGAGGCATCCACACCGTTTAAATAGTTATATCCTATCAGTATACACAACATGTTGACAAGAAGGTTTTCAATTGCTGGACAAATTCATTTTAGGACATTATTTTTAAGAAGTCATGTAGTGGAACCATCACTTCCATATTATCACTCCTGGGCTGCATCCCAATCATAAACACAAAGTTGGGACGGTCAACCTCATAACACAATCGGACAGCAACTCTACAGAGAAATATGACATCATACATATGCAACCAACTTTAACAGAGCAGAATGTGAAGAAATAGACACCTGTTGCTACTGCTTCATGCAGAGGAGTCGTGCCGGTGGAGGAACTTTTTGTGTTGGGATTAGCACCTTTTTCAAGAAAATACCTCGCAGAAGTTATTTCCCCATGCGCCACCGCGAAAGACAAGGGTGTCGAACCTGCCAAGAGAATTACAATCAAGCAATTTTAGTCAAATAGCAACCGGTTGGGCCTAAGAAATCTACTGCCATTGTCTGCACTTCCTCAGCATCATATCACAAGCAATACTGAAGACTGAAATCTCACAGACACGCACATTTGCAGGTGCATATAAACAAAATGGTATAATTAATACCGTCATTCACAAGCATGTTTAGAAGGAAATCTTATAATCATCAGGTCTCACTATCACAAGCTTATATTATGCGACAAAAACATATGAAAACGAAGTAATAAACTGAACAGTAAGATTATCATTTTTGAATTCTGAATAAGTAGTAAGAATTCAATTAACTGGCCCTATCACGAGCAGATATACAGAGCATGAGAGATGAAACAAATAAGGAAATTCCTATGAATGGAATGCCAATAATTCACGTTCCATCTACGAATTGCATTGTATGGTATAAACAAGAACTGGAATGAAACATTGGAGCATTTGATTTAGTATTTCGGAGAGGCGTACATACGCACCAGAGCTAGCGTCCGAGTCGACATCAAATCCAAGCTGCTCCACCAGGTACTTGCAGATGGCCATATCACCCGAGCCCGCTGCCGAATGCAACGCCCCACAGCCCTCGACCCTCACAGAGGCAAGCGACTCCCTGTCATCCTTGTCCATGCCATTTACCAAGGCTTCAAGACGACCCAGATTTCAACAGAACCATGTTAATTAAGGCACAGCCTCATACACGATCCAATTTCAACAAGATACTCAATAAACTGAGGGTGAAATGTACAAAAACGACCCCCAAAGAGCAAAATCAATCAATTACAGCGAACAGAGGCCATCATCATCAACTTATTATACATAGCAACCACGGCTTAAACCCTGTCCAGAACAACGCCATCACGGAGGAGGATCTTACCCTTGACCCGGCGCAGGTCGCCTTGCGAGCACGCGAGGAGGAACTGCATCTGCGGCGACCAGCCGCCAGTACCTACACGCGCGACGAGCAGGAAATTAAACCAGGAACGCATGCCGCCATCAGTGACCTCGAGGATCGCAGAGCGGATCTCGCCCGAAATGGCGGCGCGAAACGGGACAGAGAGAGGGGGGTCGGTCGCGGCGCGCGGCACGTACCGACGTCGGTGACCTCGAACCCGTGGAGGGCGGCGGCTTCGGCGAGGGCGAGCGCCGCCGCGGCTCGCTGGACGTCGCCCGCGCTCGCCGGCGCGCGCCCTCCTCCGGCGCCGCGGCGGCTCTTCCCCTTCCCCATGGCGAGAGGCGAGAGGCGAGAGCTCGGGAAGGGTCTGGAAGCCGGCGGAGGGTCGGGTTTAGTGGTGGCTTTGTGGCTTTGGCTTCGAGGGGAAGGAGCGGAAGAAGGGCGAGGGAAATGGGAGAGAGAAGCCCGCGACGCGGTGGAACGCTCGACGCGTGTCTACACGGACGGCGGGGATGTGATAGGGACGGGGTGCGGCATGGTTGGCCGTGCGGAATCAGGGGGGACGTGCGCGCCGTTGACTGCGGTTGACGACGGAGAATCCGGGAGGCGTGACGGTTTCCATGGGAAAGATGATACGACAACCAAGCCTGGCATCATGCACTAAGTCAACGTTAACCTTTCAAAAAAACAAGTCAGCGTCAACACGTAGTTTCTTCGTTTTTTGTTCGTTTGGCTCGCTGGTAGAGGCGGTGTCCGCTCATTTTAACCGGCCGACCCATTTGGTCCACCTCTGCCGGTTTTTTCAACAAATATAGTTTCATCATCAAACGTAGCAAGTAGATAGCAAAATAAAATTATAAATTGTTGCATAGTATCGTACGTCATATGTTGGCGTACAACATTGCGCCAAAATAATCGCATCTCGGCCATAGTTATGCAAAACGAATAAATATAAGATGAACACGCAGATCTCTAGTTCCCTTGAGATTAGCGAGAGCTCTACCTCCTTGGCTCTTCATATCGGGCAATGGCCTCATCGATCTCGAGCTTCTACATTTGTATGTCAAAAAAGGTCTTCAATGCCTCCTCTTTGCCACTTCGTCTCTTCCAACTCTTCTCTCTTCTCAATTAACACCTCCTTTTGGGTCACGAATCCCTTCAAAGTTTCTTGCAAGGCGAGTGTCGAAGCATTACGCTTTGCATCCACCTTGAATTTGGTCTTTCCCATCGGCCTCTTCTCACTTTCACTTGGGTCGACGAACGATACAAGGAGTTCTTAGAGCATATTACAACACAACACATACAACAACCTAAAGGAGTTAAAGAGAAAGTACACCTTGCAAATGTCGATGCCCACTACACTCAAGAACCTCAAACGACTAAGCAGAAGAGGTGTCATGCATCAGCCGACAGCCACAAGAAGGACGTTGTTGACGCTGCTCCACTAGGATGAGGGAACACAACTCCTTCCTTCTCCAATTCAGAAGAGGGACCCTACCCTCTTGTCCTGGTTCAAAGGGCACCGCATCGTTGGCAAGAAGAGGCGCTCACCTGATAGCTAGGCAAGGAGCTGGTTACCCAACCACATGGATACATCATGGCACATTGCTCGCTTGAAGCACAATGCGCAAGACATAACCTACATAGTCGTCGTACTAGAACACTCGAGCGAAGGGGAAAGCTACTAGTGGCAAGCGAAGAGGAAATGCAGCTCCGAGGACAACGAAAAAACGGTTGTGCCGATTGAAGGTGCGCCCAAGTGGAGAAAGAACCCGACACTCCCCGTCATGGCCAATCTGTAGCCATCAGGAAGGGGAACTCTATCCCCTTCCCCCCAGGGACGAGGACGTCGAACCATTGTGACTCGACAATGTAAGTTGGACCTAAGAGCACCACGAACAGAGAAGACGACAAACCTGCAAGAAAGACTAGTGCGCACAATTGCCACACAAGGCTTGGAGTCGCGGGTCACCTCCACCCCAAGGCACCACCCTACCAAGTACCCAATTTTCCCATACGACGTCTCCAAGGAGAACACGACGCGCATGTCACCGTCGCCTGCCCAATCAACCATGGATTTTGATCTTTTGCTTGGAAAAGAAGCCGAGGATGAGGAGGCAGTGTCCTCAACAACGCCTCAGCGGAGGAAAGCAACGCCCTTGGGCGTCGCCGCTGCCATAGCCGAATTGGTTGGCCAGGGGTTTCCCCGGACCCGAGCTTGTCATATCACCATGCCAGTGAGAGAACTGGACCAGAGGTCGTCGAGAACCCTAGGTGGCGAGGAAGCGTGAGCCAGAGAGGGGAAAGGGGACCGAACCTACATATCTGGATTTGAAAACCGAAGGTGCACCGACACCTTGACCACCGCCCGCCGACACCTCGCCACGCCCACATGGCCGAGGGATTCGGTCACCAGCCCCAGAAAACGTCATATGTTGAAAGACGTCCCCGCCGCCACTAGGGACCACCGTGCCACGACTGAAGTCCTTTGCCCGCGTGACGGAGTGACGCGAACCTCGTCGCCACCTTCGTCCATGACCGCGCGAGCAAAGCAGGCTTTCTCCTCTGATTACGTCGAGGGATTTTGGAGGAGGATGTGTGGCGGCAATGACGGGAACCCTAGTCGCCCTCGGGAGGACGACGCGAGGGCCTGTTTCTTTTCACTCATTTTGCTTTGTTATACTTTTTTTTCATAGCTCAGTTATGTTAATCTGTATGTTCCATCAAACATGCAAGCTGGTATTTCTTTAGAAGTAAAATTCATTTCCAGTAGAAGCAAATTTTGATTGCGGAGTGCTTCTGTTTATTCCAGTGTGCCATAAGACTGCAGCATGGCTCCACTATGTCTTATATTTGTTTAGCTTATTCACATTTTTACTTCTACCAAACATGCTTCATTATTTCTCGCATTTTTATTTCTAAATGGTTTATTGCACATGACAATATACATGCTTCCTTTACCCGTCATGTTTCTATGGTCCTCATTGTTTATCTTGATATATTGATGTGCTTTCACTATCAATCTGTGCTTCTTTTATTTTTCTTATGTGTTGCGTATAGTCTTGCATTGTCATTGATTTCAAAAATTTCCACATAATGTCACCATCCCTCACATATGTTTCCATGGTTTTCCAGTTGTATTGTGCCTCCGTTCTTGAGTACGAGCTTCCTCCATTTCTCATGTATCCAATGTACTGACAATAATATGGAGGATATTGTCCATGTATTCATTGTATGTAATTATGCTTCACTGGTTTATTTACATGTGTACCAATGGTGGTGGAATTTTGCATCAATCACTACCGATGTGTGATTCTTATTGTATAAACATTTTCCCTAAACCACACATACCTCAACCATCCTGAGCATAGCTTCTTCCAATGAACTTTTATTTCACTAACTTTTTGCCAATACATTTCCATTGCAAGTGTGTGCTTCTTTGTTTCCATTTGTTTTGTTTTGTTTATTTATAGACATTTTTCTGCACCCGACTTTAGCCATGATCATCCCATTTGGAATCAATTGGGCGGAAGAGAAAGTTGTATAGTTGTAGATAGTGTTATTTTTTTCTTAAATAAAAGACCTGCAAATTGTTGCTCATAGCAAGTGGATTTGTTCCAATTCTTCGTGGTGATTGTTGCGCTTCCACACGTGTTTTTTCACCAGTAGTATATTCGATCACACCAGAAATTGATGCTTCCAATGGACTTACAGTTGTGGTCATAGTAAGAAAGTGTTTGCTATTATGCGAACATTTTGTTTCAGAAAAAAAATGTTTATTATCATGCGAGCAGTGTGTTCCAAAACATTAAAATGGCTCTGTGTTTAGTTAGGCTTGTCACTCTGGCAAGCTAGCCAAATTGTGCGAAAAAGGAAAGATGTCCTTAGTCTTTCTTCAGTCATGTTTGATTTGTGTGGTTTGACACGAGTCACGCCATACTTCGATTAGCTCCATGGCCCATAAGTAAAATACACATCTTCCTCTTACAAAAAAAAATACTTTAGAGTTATGGAGCTATAAAGTATTTCGGGCCAAGCATGCAGTTCTAAAATATGTTCCTGAATTCACATTTGAAGTTTGTCAAGGGGAAAACATTAATATACAAAGCAACATAAAGTATATAATTTGGTGAAGCAACATTGCATTGTTCCACGTATCCAAAATAAATAGGAAGGGCACATATCAATATAGATTAAACAAGTACAAGTTAACACCTGAACATGTGAAGAATCCCTTTGTATGGAACTTCAAAGGTGAAAAACAACAGTGAAAACTAGAGCCGCGGTATCAGAAAAAAGTATGTGCATAGCTCAGCTCTCTAGGAATTCAAGACCAACACCCTACCAGCACAATCACATCGGAGGGCAGACCCGAAATCCACTATCAACTCAGAAAGACCCAGGCACCAGCACCACCTTTCTGACATGTTTTACCCACAATTCTCTTGACAATTGGCGTCAGTCATGGTATTTTGGTTGGGTCACGTAATTCACAACCAAAAGTGGAGTGGCAAGTAATAAATCGACTAAGAAACATGTGTCTCACACATCAGAAGGTAAAACTAAAATCATGTTCTTAGCCAATACAATGGCATCCAAGGATAAACATATGTGCCTTTATGGTTGATAATAGATACATCACAAGCTTATGCGTGTTATTCACCATGCTTGCGCAGCTGACAGGTGTGCGCTGATTTGCCATATTTCTCCAGTATGCCTAACTGCGGTCGTGAACTAAGCAGCAGATCAAACAAGTATGAAATGCCTTAACTTTTGGGAGGAGACTTGTTGTCATAAACTATGCAGGCCCAGCAGTCCAGCACTAAAGTGCTGCCAAGTTTTACAATGTACTCCCTCCGTCCCATAATATAAGAACGTTTTTGACACTAGTGTCAAAAACGTTCTTATATTATGGGACGGAGGGAGTAGATACACAGTTATGAATGTTTAAAGTTTATGATGTATTTGAAAATGTTTGACAATCACAATGGGAACAACCAAAGGAATAGTTCACGATAAGCAGTATCTTAGTCACTCTACAAAATAATTATTAGTAGAAGCATTTCACATAATCAAGTCAAAAAGAGTTCTGCTGTTGATTTTGTTCTCAACTGACAAGTGGCATGTACATAACCATTCCAATCTGTCAGTCTAGTTACATCTTTTATACTTCTACTATAGAAATATGTACATGAATAGGTGTAAAAAGTAAATTACACAGGACATTGTCAATGCATTGCAAGATGTAATGGGATTCCTAAAAAAAAAGTCGTGATGGGTAAATTTTATGTGTTCCATGATTAAATTTGATGTGTTCCATGATAACACTATGCCTGTAAATATCCTCTCCTCTTGGAGAAATGCCAATATGTATGCTGGTTAAAGAAATCGTGTACATTACCATGTTACTTCAGAGTAGGAAACATGCATATCCAGTAGGTGCGCTCCACACATTCAGGAAAACTTGGTCCCTCAATTTCCAGAATGTCGAGGGTTGAGTGTATCCTGGGAAACATGAAAATAGAAATGCACACTCCCTTCGCAGGCATTATCCTGTTCAGGTTCAAAGGGACTTTCTCAGCCCATATCGCAACGATCCAGGCCAAGGGGCCTTCAGATCGTTGGGAATACAAGCACCCCTGGTGCAACTTTCATCACTAGCAATCCCATAATGATATGCAAAGATAATTATAACATAAGTAACACAATATAGAGTTCACTTTTATTACAACCCATAATCCATAATGACATTAAAAACTGACGCTAAGCAGCAGTAGCTTTATTGAGGCATATATCCTGCTTACCACCTAACAAAAGATGGTAGAAGTGCTGCTGACAAACGGCAAAGCCACCAAATCTGCATCACCTGGATCAGACGGCTGCCAAGGACATCTGCACAAAGTTTGATTTCTGAATTCAGAGATTATATTAGAGAGATACAAAACATTGTCTATTTCACACTGGTACGTTATACAAGCCAACGATAATCATGGTTTGTTAACTGTCCTAAACTTACAACTGGAAAAGGTCACTTCAATAAAAGTTCATTATGATGTCAACGTAATTGGTTAGAATTTATTGAATGGATCATTCAACCACATTATCATGCTACAAAATGTTTGCTTAATTCGACCATTATAAAACACAATTTTTTTAATTCGACACTTGACTTTTTATAAGAAGATAAAGTTTGCTCAGTGCTGGAAAAGTTTCACACTCTATGCAAATGGAACTAATCCATTGCATGACATCACAATGTAGAACTATGATCAAGCAGATCATGCAATGCAATTACGATATGTTGTAACTGATGGGATCATCCTTGGTTAGAATTATTAGCTAGAGGATAAAAAACATATGTGGCTCCAAATTAAAATTGTGCTTCATTTTCTGAAATACTTCAGATGTAGGGGGAATAGCAGTATTGTTAAAGTGTTATTATCATGTATAGTCTTCTCAAAGGGGAAAAGTTTTATGAGCGTCCTCTCCCTACTTGCAAGACAATCTTTAAAAGATACACAACAAACTGACCTTATTTTTGAACTACGTAGCTTTCTGGCACATAGATTTCCCCTCCAGCTTCACCATGTTGTTCGCCACTAATTGTTTTTCTTGCAGCCAAAAATTCAGCACTCATCTCACTCATTCCTTGCCTCACAGCTTCCTCTACTGTCCCATAACCATGTTCATCAGCATACTTTCTAATATCCTCGGTGATTTTCATCGAGCAAAACTTGGGACCACACATTGAGCAGAAATGTGCTACTTTGGCACCATCAGATGGTAGTGTTTCATCATGGAAAGACATTGCAGTAACTGGATCCAGGGATAAAGCAAATTGGTCCAACCATCTAAACTCAAACCTTGCCTTGCTTAGTGCATCATCCCATGCTTGTGCATAGGGGTGACGCTTTGCCAAATCAGCAGCATGAGCAGCGATTTTGTAGGATATCACACCTGTCTTAACATCATCCCTGTTAGGCAACCCAAGGTGCTCCTTTGGTGTTACATAACAGAGAAGTGCGGTGCCAAGAGCCCCAATGTTGGCAGCACCAATGGCTGAGGTGATGTGATCATAACCAGGTGCAATATCAGTGGTCAATGGACCCAACGTATAGAAAGGTGCTTCGTTGCACCACTCCAGCTGTTTCTCCATATTTTCAGGAATCTTATGCATCGGAATATGCCCAGGACCTTCATTCATCACCTAGAAGTTAAGAAGTGTAAATATCAGAAAGACAACGCCCAGGTTTCAACTATTGAATAACAATACAGTTCCAAGTTCAAGTGTCAGAGTTCAACTGTCGAGTCACTAGGCCATAAAAAAGATGATTCATCACTTAAAGCACTTTACAATCAAAACTAGGGACAACTAATCTCTATGCAAGCTTATTCATTAAGGTAAGCTATGGTACACTATAGATGTATATGGTTGTATATACAATGTTTCAAAAATAATTGACCCATCAGGCACCAGTGCAGAAATCTTGTTTTTAACTGAAAATGCAGAAATGCTGGATGATAAACAGCTAACATATATCTTAATAAAAGTGTTCTTTTACATGTAATATATAATCTGCCGATCTGACAATCATTTTCAATTGTAGTGGAATAAAAACTTGTTTCTACCGTTTACCAGTTACTTGAAATATCCACTTCAATTTTATGCATAAACCAAGCTACAGTTTTGAACGAGTAACATAGTTAATAATCTTGTCAGCACAATTTATATCGAAGGTTGATTACTCAAAGCTTATTTGGAACATCCTGTTTTTGATTATTGCAATAGAAAAAGAAACATAAAACCATGACTGTACACATAAGAATATTGATACTGTAAAAAGGAAACAACTCTGTATGTTCAACTTCACTCCTATTATTCTCACCTGCACATCCTTCTCCCATGCTCGGCGAGTTAGTTCCCCTTGAGTCAGCAGTTCTGCAAACTGAGCGCTGTCATTAGCATCATAGATAGAACCAGGCCTCAGGCCATCACCAATTGACAATGCCACATCATACTGGTTACATATGTCAAGAATGTCATCCCAGTGCTCATAAGCAAAGTTCTCCTTGTGATACGTCAAGCACCATTTTGCATGGATTGATCCACCACGAGAAACTATGCCAGTCATCCTCTTTGCTGTGAGAGGAATGTAACGAAGCAGCACACCAGCATGGATGGTGAAGTAGTCAACACCCTGCTCGGCTTGTTCAATTAAAGTGTCCCTGAAGACTTCCCAGCTAAGGTCTTCAGCGATACCATTAACTTTCTCAAGTGCTTGGTAAATCGGAACAGTTCCAATAGGAACGGAGGAGTTACGAATAATCCATTCCCGGGTCTCATGGATATGGCGCCCTGTTGAAAGGTTCATGACAGTATCTGCTCCCCACATTGTGGCCCACTGGAGCTTGTGGACTTCCTCCTCAATGGAGCTCACAACAGCTGAGTTCCCAATGTTTGCATTCACCTTTACAAGGAAGTTTCTTCCAACAATCATGGGTTCCAATTCCAGGTGCCTCTTGTTGGAAGGGATAATGGCTCGTCCGCGGGCGAATTCTGACCGGACAAATTCAGGAGCAAGGTTCTCACGTTTGGCACAGTACAACATCTCCTCTGTTATGATTCCCTGCTTAGCATAGTACATTTGCGTGTAACGAGGACTACCCAACTTCTCCCTCCTGTCAATCCATTCCTTTCTTATCTTTGGGAGTCCTGTAAAAGTTCAATGCATGCTTATTACAAACAAACTTACTGTATATGTCTTGAATTTTAAACTTGACATAATTTATTCAAAAGTTTAGAACTTATTCAAAAAGCTTGACACAAAAATAATAATTTGGACGACTAAAATAATATATTGCTATTTTCATGCTATCTAACTTCCCGAGGGACCTAATAGATTTCCCTGGATACTTCATCAGTTCTCTTCTAGAACACTTTAAATGAGAATATACAGGAGGAAACTACTTTTTTCCTAAAGGAGCGTGGGAAGAACCCGAGTACTCGACCACAACCCTGCGCTCTACCAATAATTTTCCTTTTTTATAATTAAGTATGTCTTTATCTCTACTACTACTACTACTACAAAAAGATGTAAAAAAACTCCAACCAAACAACGACGTAGCCCAACGACGTAGAGCCAATGCGCTTACTAGGGTAATATGGTTGTTTTTATCCTTAGCAAAGCAGAGTCATTCAGCTAGGTAAACTTAAGAATGGAACAGCGAAATAATACAACTAAGAAAACATCAGAAAAATATCTATAGAGATATCCGATGTATGATCATGAAAAGTTAATAGGTCTATTGTGCCTTTGTAACTATTTTCTAAGTCCAAAATCAATCCTCAACTCCAAAACCAGGCAGTTGAATACCATCCGACTGTTGAAACAATGAAACTGTCCATTAATTGACTGTAAGATGAACTTATTAACACACAAAAGGCGAAACATCAGAGCAATTCAAGGCACCAAAACAAATATGTGGTTGCATGAGAGCAATAATACAAACACACCGTGTAATTTCCTATTGGACAGCTGATCTAGATGTTATGGCTTATGAGTAAAAAGCAGTCTACATGGTTTAGGACAGAGAATATGACAAGAGAGATAAGGCTAGTGAGTTACCAATCCTTGGGCTTATGTTTTGTGGACCACTGGTGTCATATGTGTCGAAATGCCCGCTATCTCCGGTCAAATGGACTCTCCGAAATGGAACCTTCAGGACATGACCTGATTCCTCATGAACGACTTCACTGCAGATCATAACCATAGCAAATATAAGATAAAACTGATACATTAGAACACAACAATATTGGCACTCCCAGTACAGTTGCTAGGCGAAGCAAAAGCAGGAAGCATGCCTGCTTTCTTTGGTGCTCCGTGGGAAGCAATCTTCAAATGCTGGGAGCGGCAGAAATTCTGGAGCAGCAGGATCAACTGTATGTTTCGATTGCCTGGGTTTTGCTGGCTCTGCTACTGACTGATCAGTCACTGAAACTGCCTTAGGCCTTGAACAGGTGAGGCTAGCATTCCTGTCCTGCACATCTTGAGGACGCGAAATGCCACCGAAAGCAGGCAAAAGTGCAGTCTTGGGGAACTTCATGGTGTTGCAGCTATTGTTCATAGCCATTAGTGACGAGAACGATGGTTGCAGCGCGGCCATTTCCTGTTCAAGGTACAGATTAGTAGATGCAGGCAGGCAGGCAATATGTTGCAATAGATTAACAGATATTACGAACTAAATTAATACTCCCTCCGTCCCGAATTACTTGTTGAAGAAATGGAGAATGGATGTATCTGGAACTAAAAAGACGTCTTAGATACATCCATTTCTGCGACGAGTAATTCGGGGATGGAGGGAATACGTAGTAACATATAACCATATAAATTCATCGGGCAATTGATCAAAAGAGTTAACCGGTAGATGTCAATGGACAGTTGATCGGACAGATGAACGAGACACAATTTCCTGAGGTATCCCCCTTCGTATCCCTGAGGTATCCCCTTCGTATCCCAGCCGTTTTCTAATTTCTTTCCTTCTTTAACAATTCAAAAAAAAAAAGATACATCAGGATACGCGTATCCCCGGCGTATCGGGGCGTATCCTGCACCAATTCGGCACGGAGGTGCCGTATCCCTGCAGCAAATGCCAAAGATTGCAGTAATACTGCAACTACACACTCACTAATCTCCACGTTTGGCAGGACAACATCATCATCATAGATTCATAGCAGTACGTACTCAATTGTGAGGTCCCAATTCCCATTACAGAGCAGATTCCCTACGGGTTTTTTTTTCTTATTCGCCATGGACAATTGGATATGGAGATCGATTGAACTGACACAAACGGAAAATTATTCACAATTCGCTTAGAACAGTTGTAATCCCACAAATTCATTCATCAGAATAAGAAAACATGAGCCGTAGACCCTTGGCGCCCGAGTAGTACTGCAACTACACACTCACTAATCTCCACGTTTGGAGAGGACAACATCATCATCATAGATTCATAGATCGATTGAATCTGGGTCGTTTCTGCTACTACTACACACTCGTACTGTACTCAATTGTGAGGTCCGGATTCCATTACAGAGCAGATTCTCTACGGGTTTTTTTTTTCTCATTCGGCGTAGACAATTGGACAATGGACATGGATCGATTGAACTGACACAAACGGAAAAGTACTCGCAATTCGCTTAGAGCAGTTGTAATCCCACAAATTCATTCAGGCGTCCGAGCTCTGGACCGGGGTAGGGAGGGGTCTCACCTGAGAAACGGCGGATCCGGCGAGCGGCGTGGGAGCGCGGCCGGAAGCGTTGCTGACAGTGGGGAGAAGGGAGCGGATGGGATGGGAGTGCGCACCTGGTCAGTGGTGCCGAGAGTGAGGTTTTTTATAGAGGGTGCGGCGGATCCCGGAGAAAACGACGCCAGCAGTGACGCCAGCAGCTCGCCGCGGAGAGGTCAGAGGACAAGCCGCAACCGGACGTGGCGGGTGCCTGGGTGGCGCCAGCAGTGACGCCAGCAATGGCGAGAGAGAGGTCGAGAAGGTCTGGAAGCGGGCGGAGGGTCGGGTTTAGGGGTGGCGCGGTGGCTTGGCTTCGAGGGGAAGGAGCGGAACTGCGGAAGGCGTGCCCATCTCCACAGGAAAGGTGATGATACGGACCATCAAGCATGCACGTTGAATTAAGTCAACATCAACGCGCATTTTGTCTTTTTTTTTTCGTTTGGGGTCGCTCGTAGAGACGGCGTGTGTATATTTATCGGCAGTGCGCTAGGGTTGCAAGAAAAGCTCCAGACTCGTAAGTCGCTCAAGATCGACTCGTAAGTCGCTCAAGATCGGCAGTGCGCATGTTGTCCATGACTTTTCTACATTTTATTTACCAGCAAACATGAAAACTTAATTAAGTGCAGAGTAGATTTAGGCCTAATTAAGGCATGTGGTCAACTATATGTTAAATATCCTGTAATTTTGGCAAAAGTTCTCACCATGTTCATCTTCATTTTCTTGTTTTTCGTTCATGGATTTATAATTTTTACAATCTCATTTAGCTCGAAACTAGCTCAAGATCGACTCGAGATCGTTACAAACTGAGCACGAGTCATGTTCTACAGCTGGATCTTGAGTTTCACTCAGCTTGAGCTCGTTTGAATTTTAATACGAGTTGAGCTGAGCCAACTCCAACTCGCTCGAGCTCGACTCATTTACAGCCCTACAGTGCGCCTAACCGGCTGATCCATTCAGTTCATCTCGGTCGGTTTTTTCAACAAACATATTTGTTGTCATCAAACATAGCAAGCAGATAGCAAAATAAAGATATAAATTGTTGCATAGTATTGTATGTCATATGCCGGCATACAACATTACGCCAAAATAATCGCATCTCGGGCATGGCATGCATCTCGGTCGTAGTTATGCAAAAAGAACAAGCATAAGATGGTCATGCATCTCGCTCGAGCATCAACTTTTGCTTCTTCTCCAACCAAATCTTGCTCAAGTCGGACCTCATGATCTCTACCTCCTTGGCTCTTGATTGGGCATTGGCCTCATCGATCTCGAGCTTCTTCTTTTGTATGTCCACCGTTCAAGAATTAGTCTGATTAATCAGTTAATGGGCCAGTTAATCACTACTCGTAGGGTGGCCGAATCGAATAACACCTATTCACGATGTTAACTTGCCATGTGAATTAATTGGTCTATCAAACCGATTAATCGGTTGCTAGGCCGATTAATCGTTGTTGACGCATTAACTTGTGGAACAAAACCCAAAATTTTGCCCCGTAACACCTCCCATCCCCCTCTCGCTCCCAAAGAAGATCTTCATTGCCTCATCTTTCTCTTCCTGCTTACTCTCTTTCCTCTCCTCTCTACTCAATTGACACCACCTTTTGGGTCACAAATCCCTTCGAAGTTTCTTGCAAGGCGAGTGTCGAAGCATCATGCTTTGCATCCACCTTGGATTTGGTATTTTCCCTTGGCATCTTCTCACTTTCACTTGGGTCGACGAACGACACAATGAGCTTAGAGCATATTACAAACACAACACATACAACAACCTAAAGGAGGCAAAGAGAAGGTACATCTTGCAAATGTCGATGCCCACTACACTCAAGAACCTAAAACGACTAAGCAGGAGAGGTGTCCTTCATCAGCCGACGGCCACGAGAAGGACATTGTCGACGCTGCTCCATTAGGATGAGGGAACACAACTCCTTCCTTCTCTAATTCCGAAGAGGGTCCCTACCCTCTCGTCCTGGCTCAAAGGGTGTCGCACTGTCAGCAAGAAGAGGCGCTCACTTGACAGCTAGGCAAGGAGCTGGTTACCCAATCGCATGGAGACATCACGACACACTGCTTGCTCGAAGCATGAACCACACCGCACAACCTACATAGCCGCCGTACTTGGACACCCGAGCAAAGGGGAAAGCTACTAGGGGCAGGCAAAGACGAAATGCAACTCCGAGGACAGCGAAACAACTGGTGTGTCGATTGAAGGTGTGTCCGAGCGGAGAAAGAATCCAACACTCCCCGCCATGGCCAATATGTAGCCATCAGGAAGGGGAACCCTATCCCCTTCCTCCCAGGGACAAGCGTCGAACCATAGGGACTCGACGATGCAGGCTGGACCAGAGAGCACCACCAACAGAGAAGACGACAGACCTGCAAGAAAGAATAGTGTGTGCAATTGCCACACAAGGCTCGGAGCCGTCGGTCAACTCCACCCCAAGGCACCACCCTTCCAAGACCAATTTCCCCATAGAAGGTCTCCAAGGAGAACACGACGCTCATGTCACTGTCACCTTCCCAATCCACCATGGATTTTGATCTTTCGCTCGGGAAAGAAGCTGGGGTTGGGGAGGCAGCGTCCTCAACAGCGTCTTAGGGGAGGAAAGCAACGCCCTTGGGCATCGCCGCTACCATGGCCGAATTGGTTGGCCAAGGGTTTCCCCGGAACCGAGCCTGTCACATCACCATGCCAGTGAGAGAAGTAGGACTAGAGGTCGTCGAGAACCATAGGTGGCGAGGAAGCGTGAGCCAGGGAAGGGAAAGGGAACCAAACCAAAAACCGAAGGTGCACCAACGCCTTGACCACCGCCCGCCGACACCTCGTCGCGCCCACGCAGCCGAGGGATTCGGTCACCAGCCCTAGCTGTCGGTGTCAAAACCGGCAGATCTCGGGTAGGGGGGCCCAAGCTGTGTGTCTGAAGATCAATGGTAACAATGGAGAAGGGACACAGTGTTACCCAGGTTCGGGCCCTCTTAATGGAGGTAAAACCCTACTCCTGCTAGATTATATTCGATGGTATAGGGGTTACAAGAGTTGATCTACCACGATATCAATTCGGCTAACCCTAGATAGCTAGCCTAGCAATGTTTTGATCCTGCCTCCGATCTAACCCTCCAGTTTATAGACACCAGAGGGGCTTAGGGTTGTACAAGGTCGGTTTTACAGAAAGGAATAAAATATCCAGACACCTATACTTGCCATCCACGCATGCGAGAGTCCCCACCGGACATGAGAGATGATCTTCTGTCTTGTGTCTTGACGGCACATCAGCCCGGCCCACATCAGTAGACCGGACGCCCGAGGACTCCCTAATCCAGGACACCCACAATAGCCCCTGAACCAGTCTTCAATGATGATATATTCGGCGCTCGGATTGTCTTCGACATTGCAAGACGGGTTCCTTGAAGAATACACATCGGCTTTCCTCTGTAAAAGAATTGTATCTGGCTTTTCGCAATAAACACAACCCTTAGCCACGAAGGCAGGATATATATAAAGAATAAGAATAGCGTCTTATACAGACAACTTTTTTGATGAAGCGTCAGACTCGACCCTTCGTCATTTTGAACCGTTTTGATGTCCCGTGCTCCGTGCTTCGAGGCTACGTCTCATTGGCACGTCCTGTCAAAACAGAGATCGTGCCCACGTAAGACGGGATTGCATATCAATGATATTTGGGTAATCCAACCATTTGCGGCGCACACATTTGTTGGGGAACGTAGTAATTTCAAAAATTTCCTACGCACACTCAAGATAATGGTGATGCATAGCAACGAGAGGGGAGAGTGTCGTCCACGTACCCTCGTAGACCGTAAGGGGAAGCGTTATGACAACGCTGTTGATGTAGTCGTACGTCTTCACGATCCGACCGATCCAAGTACTGAACGCACGACACCTTCGAGTTCTGCACACGTTCAGCTCGATGACGTCCCACGAACTCCGATCCAGCAGCGGGAGAGTTCCTTCAGCACGACAGTGTGATGACGGTGTTGATGATGCTACCGACGCAGGGCTTCGCCTAAGCACCGCTACAATATTATCGAGGTGGAATATGATGGAGGCGGGCACCGCACACGGCTAAGAGATCAATGATCAATTGGTGTGTCTAGAGGTGCCCCTGCCCCCGTATATAAAGGAGCAAGGGGGGAGGCGGCCAGCCTAGGAGGAGGGCGCGCCAAGGGGGAGTCCTACTCCCACCGGGAGTAGGACTCCTCCTTCCCTTGTTGGAGTAGGAGAGAAGGAAAGAGGGGGAGAGGAAGAAGAAAAAGAGGGCTGCACCCCTTGTCCAATTTAGACCAGAGGGGGGGGGGGGCTCCTTCCTTTTGGCCTCTCTCCTCTATTCCCGTATGGTCCGATAAGGCCCATATACTCCCCGGCGAATTCCCGAAACTCTCCGGTACTCCCATAAATACCCGAATCACTTGGAACCTTTCCGATGTCCGAATATAGTCGTCCAATATATCGATCTTTATGTCTCGACCATTTCGAGACTCCTCGTCATGTCTCCGATCTCATCCGGGACTCCAAACTACCTTTGGTACATCAAAACACATAACTCATAATATAAATCATCACCGAACGTTAAGCGTGCGGACCCTACGGGTTCGAGAAGTATGTAGACATGACCGAGACACATCTTCGGTCAATAACCAATAGCGGAACCTGGATGCTCATATTGGCTCCCACCTATTCTACGAAGATCTTTATCGGTCAAACCGCATAACAACATACGTTGTTCCCTTTGTCATCGGTATGTTACTTGCCCGAGATTCGATCGTTGGTATCTCAATACCTAGTTCAATCTCATTACTGGCAAGTCTCTTTACTCGTTATGTAATGCATCATCCCGTAACTAACTCATTAGTCACATTGCTTGCAAGGCTTATAGTGATGTGTATTACCGAGAGGGCCCAGAGATACCTCTCCGACAATCGGAGTGACAAATCCTAATCTCGAAATACGCCAATTCAACAAGTACCTTAGGAGACACCTGTAGAGCACCTTTATAATCACCCAGTTACGTTGTGACATTTGGTAGCACACAAAGTGTTCCTCCGGTAAACGGGAGTTGCATAATCTCATAGTCATAGGAACATGTATAAGTCGTGAAGAAAGCAATAGCAGCATACTAAACGATCAAGTGCTAAGCTAACGAAATGGGTCAAGTAAATCACATCATTCTCCTAATGATGTGATCCCGTTAATCAAATGACAACTCATGTCTATGGCTAGGAAACTTAACCATTTTTTATCAATGAGCTAGTCAAGTAGAGGCATACTAGTGACATTCTGTTTGTCTATGTATTCACACATGTATTATGTTTCCGGTTAATACAACTCTAGCATGAATAATAAACATTTATCACGAAATAAGGAAATAAACAATAACTTTATTATTGCCTCTAGGGCATATTTCCTTCAGTCCCCCACTTGCACTAGAGTCAATAATCTAGATCCCATCGCCACGTGATTTAACATCAATAGTTCACATCACCATGTGATTAACACCCATAGTTCACATCGTCATGTGACCAACACCCAAAGGGCTTACTAGAGTCAATAATCTAGTTCACATCGCTATGTGATTAACACCCAAAGAGTACTAAGGTGTGATCATGTTTTTCTTGTGAGAGAAGTTTAGTCAACGGGTCTGCCATATTCAGATCCGTATGTATTTTGCAAATTTCTATGTCTACAATGCTCTACACGGAGCTACTTTAGATAATTGCTCCCACTTTCAATATGTATCCAGATTAAGACTTAGAGTCATCTGGATCGGTGCCAAAACTTGTATCGACGTAACCCTTTACGACGAACCTTTTGTCACCTCCATAATCAAGAAACATATCCTTATTCCACTAAGGATAATTTTGACCGTTGTTAAGTGATCTACTCCTAGATCACTATTGTACACCCTTGCCAAAATCAGTGTAGGATATACAATAGATCTGGTACACAGCATGACATACTTTATAGAACCTATGGCTAAGGCATAGGGAATGACTTTCATTCTCTTTCTATCTTCTGTCGTGATCGGGCTTTGAGTCTTACTCAATTTCACACCTTGTAACACAGGTAAGAACTCTTTCTTTGACTGTTCCATTTTGAACTACTTCAAAATCTTGTCAAGGTATGTACTCATTGAAAAAAAACTTATCAAGCGTCTTGATCTATCTCTATAGATCTTGATGCTCAATATGTAAGCAGCTTCACCGAGGTCTTTCTTTGAAAAACTCCTTTCAAACACTCCTTTATGCTTTGCAGAATAATTCTACATTATTTCCGATCAACAATATGTCATTCACATATACTTATCAGAAATGTTGTAGTGCTCCCACTCACTTTCTTGTAAATACAGGCTTCACCGAAGTCTGTATAAAACTATATGCTTTGATCAATTTATCAAAGCGTATATTCCAACTCCGAGATGCTTGCACCAGTCCATAGATGGATCGCTGGAGCTTGCATATTTTGTTAGCACCTTTAGTATTGACAAAACCTTTTGGTTGCATCATATACAACTCTTCTTTAATAAATCCATTAAGGAATGCCATTTTGTTTTATCCATTTGCCAGATTTCATAAAATGCGGCAATTGCTAACATGATTCGGACAGACTTGGGCATAGATACGAGTGAGAAACTCTCATCGTAGTCAACACCTTGAACTTGTCTAAAACCTTTTTGCGACAATTCTAGCTTTGTAGATTAACACTACTATCAGCGTCCGTCTTCCTCTTGAAAATCCATTTAATCTCAATGGCTCACCAATCATCGGGCAAGTCAATCAAAGTCCATACTTTGTTCTCATACATGGATCCCATCTCGGATTTTATGGCCTCAAGCCATTTCGGGGAATTTGGGCTCATCATCGCTTCCTCATAGTTCGTAGGTTCGTCATGGTCAAGTAACATGACCTCCAGAACAGGATTACTGTACCACTCTGGTGCGGATCTTACTCTGGTTGACCTACGAGGTTCGGTAGTAACTTGATCTGAAGTTACATGATCATCGTCATTAGCTTCCTCACTAATCGGTGTTGGAGTCATAGGAACCAATTTCTGTGATGAACTACTTTCCAATAAGGGAGCAGGTACAATTACCTCATCAAGTTCTACTTTTCTCCCACTCACTTCTTTCGAGAGAAACTCCTTCTCTAGAAAGGATCCGTTCTTAGCAACAAATGTCTTGCCATCGGATCTGTGATAGAAGGTGTACCCAACTGTCTTCTTTGGGTATCCTATGAAGACACATTTCTCCGATCTGGGTTTGAGCTTATCAGGTTGAAACTTTTTCACATAAGCATCGCAGCCCCAAACTTTTAGAAACGACAAATTTGGTTTCTTGCCAAACCATAGTTCATATGGTGTCGTCTCAATGGATTTAGATGGTGTCCTATTTAATGTGAATGTAACATTCTCTAATGCATAACCCCCAAAACAATAGTGGTAAATCGGTAAGAAACATCATAGATTGCACTATATCCAATAAAGTACGGTTGTGACGTTTGGACACACCATTACGCTGTGGTGTTCCAGGTGGCATGAGTTTGTGAAACTATTCCACATTGTTTTAATTGAAGACCAAACTCGTAACTCAAATATTCTCCTCCACGATCAGATCGTAGAAACTATATTTTCTTGTTATGATGATTTTCCACTTCACTCTGAAATTATATGAACTTTTCAAATGTTTCAGACTTATGTTTCATCAAGTAGATATACCCATATCTGCTCAAATCATCTGTGAAGGTCACAAAATAACGATACCCTCCGCGAGCCTCAATATTCATCGGACCACATACATAAGTATGTATGATTTCCAACAAATCTGTCACTCGCTCCATTGTTCTGGAGAACGGTGTTTTAGTCATCTTGCCCAAGAGGCATGGTTCGCAAGCATCAAGTGATTCATAATCAAGTGATTCAAAAGCCCATCAGCATGGAGTTTCTTCATGTGCTTTACACCAATATGACCTAAACGGCAGTGCCACAAATAAGTTGCACTATCATTATTAACTTTGCATCTTTTGGCTTCAATATTATGAATATGTGTATCACTACGATCGAGATCCAACGAACCATTTTCATTGGGTGTGTAACCATATAAGGTTTTATTCATGTAAAAAGAACAACAATTATTCTCTAACTTAAATGAATGACCATATTGCAATAAACATGATCAAATCATATTCATGCTCAACGCAAACACCAAATAACACTTATTTAGGTTCCACACTAATCCCGAAAGTATAGGGAGTGTGCGATGATGATCATATCAATCTTGGAACCACTTCCAACACACATCATCACTTCACCCTTAACTAGTCTCTGTCCATTCTGCAACTCCCGTTTCGAGTTACAAATCTTAGCAACTGAACTAGTATCAAATACTGAGGGGTTGCTATAAACACTAGTAAAGTACACATCAATAACATGTATATCAAATATACCTTTGTTCACTTTGCTATCCTTCTTATCCGCCAAATACTTGGGGTAGTTCCGCTTCCAGTGACCAGTCCCTTTGCAGTAGAAGCACTTAGTTTCAGGCTTAGGTCCAGACTTGGGCTTCTTCACTTGAGCAGCAACTTGCTTGTCGTTCTTCTTGAAGTTCCCCTTATTCCCTTTGCCCTTTTTCTTGAAACTAGTGGTCTTGTCAACCATCAACACTTGATGCTTTTCTTGATTTCTACCTTCGTCGATTTCAGCATCACGAAGAGCTTGGGAATCGTTTCCGTTATCCCTTGCATATTATAGTTCATCATGAAGTTCTAGTAACTTGGTGATAGTGACTAGAGAACTCTGTCAATCACTATCTTATCTGGAAGATTAACTCCCACTTGATTCAAGTGATTGTAGTACTCAGACACTCTGAGCACATGCTCACTAGCTGAGCAATTGTCCTCCATCTTGTAGGCAAAGTACTGTCAGAGGTCTCATACCTCTCGACACGGGCATGAGTATGAAATACCAATTTCAACTCTTGGAACATCTTATATGCTCTGTGGCGTTCAAAACATTTTTGAAGTCCCGGTTCTAAGCCGTAAACCATGGTGCACTAAACTATCAAGTAGTTATCATACCGAGCTTTGTCAAACGTTCATAACGTCTGCATCTGCTCCTGCAATAGGTCTGTCACCTAGCGGTGCATCAAGGACATAATTCTTCTGTGCAGCAATGAGGATAATCCTCAGATCACAGATCCAATCCGCATCATTGCTACTAACATCTTTCAACTTAGTTTTCTCTAGGAACATATCAAAAATAAAACACGGGAGCTAAACGCGAGCTATTGATCTACAACATAGATATGCTAATACTACCAGGACTAAGTTCATGATAAATTAACGTTCAATTAATCATATTACTTAAGAACTCCCACTTAGATAGACATCCCTCTAATCATCTAAGTGATCACGTGATCCATGTCAACTAAACCATAACCGATCATCACGTGAGATGGAGTAGTTTTCAATGGTGAACATCACTATGTTGATCATATCTACTATATGATTCACGCTCGACCTTTCGGTCTTAGTGTTCCAAGGCCATATCTGCATATGCTAGGCTCGTCAAGTTTAACCCGAGTATTCTGCGTGTGCAAAACTGGCTTGCACCAATTGTAGATGAATTTAGAGCTTATCACACTCCATCATCACGTGGTGTCTCGACACGATGAACTTTGGCAACGGTGCATACTCAGGGAGAACACTTTTATCTTGAAATTTAGTGAGAGATCATCTTATAATGCTAGCGTCAATCAAAGCAAAATAAGATGCATAAAAGATAAACATCACATGCAATCAATATAAGTGATATGATATGACCATCATCATCTTGTGCTTGTGATCTCCATCTCCGAAGCACCGTCATGATCACCATCGTCACCGGCGCGACACCTTGATCTCCATCGTAGCATCATTGTCGTCTCACCAACTATTGCTTCTACGACTATCGCTACCACTTAGTGATAAAGTAAAGCAATTACAGGGCGATTGCATTGCATACAATAAAGCGACAACCATATGGCTCCTGCCAGTTGCCGATAACTCGGTCACAAAACATGATCATCTAATCCAATAAAATATAGCATCATGCCTTGACCATATCACATCACAACATGCCCTGCAAAAACAAGTTAGACGTCCTCTACTTTGTTGTTGCAAGTTTTACGTGGCTGCTACGGGCTGAGCAAGAACCGTTCTTACCTACGCATCAAAACCTCAACGATAGTTCGTCAAGTTAGTGCTATTTTAACCTTCTCAAGGACCGGGTGTAGCCACACTCGGTTCAACTAAAGTTGGAGAAACTGACACCCGCCAGCCACCTATGTGCAAAGCACGTCGGTAGAACCAGTCTCGCGTAAGCGTACGCGTAATGTCGGTCCGGGCCGCTTCATCCAACAATACCGCTGAACCAAAGTATGACATGCTAGTATGCAGTATGACTTGTATCATCCACAACTCACCTGTGTTCTACTTGTGCATATAACATCTACGCATAAAACCAGGCTCTGATACAAGTGTTGGGGAACGTAGTAATTTCAAAAATTTCCTACGCACACGCAAGATCATGGTGATGCATAGCAACGAGAGGGAGAGTGTCGTCCACGTACCCTCGTAGACCGTAAGCGGAAGCGTTATGACAACATGGTTGATGTAGTCATACATCTTCACGATCCGACCGATCCAAGTACCGAACGCACGTCACCTCCGAGTTCTGCACACGTTCAGCTCGATGACGTCCCACGAACTTCGATCCAGCAGAGCTTTGCGGGAGTGTTTGTCAGCACGACGGCGTGATGATGGTGTTGATGATGCTACCGACGCAGGGCTTCGCCTAAGCACCGCTACGATATTACCGAGGTGGAATATGGTGGAGGGGGGCACCGCACACGGCTAAGAGATCAATGATCAATTGTTGTGTCTAGAAGTGCCCCCTGCCCCCGTATATAAAGGAGCAAGGGGGGAGGCGACCGGCCTAGGAGGAGGGCGCGCCAAGGGGGGAGTCCTACTCCCACCGGGAGTAGGACTCCTCCTTCCCTTGTTGGAGTAGGAGAGAAGGAAAGACGGGGAGAGGAAGAAGGAAAAGGGGGTTGCACCCCTTGTCCAATTCGGACCAGAGGGGGGGCGCACGCCTCCTTCCATTTGGCCTCTCTCCTCTATTCCCGTATGGCCCAACAAGGCCCATATACTCCCCGGCGAATTCCAGTAACTCTCCGGTACTCCGATAAATACCCGAATCACTCGGAACCTTTCCGATGTCCGAATATAGTCGTCCAATATATCGATCTTTACGTCTCGACCATTTCGAGACTCCTCGTCATGTCCCCGATCTCATCTGGGACTCTAAACTGCCTTCGGTACATCAAAACACATAACTCATAATATAAATCGTCATCGAACGTTAAGCGTGCGGACCCTACGGGTTCGAGAAGTATGTAGACATGACCGAGACAAATCTTCGGTCAATAACCAATAGCGGAACCTGGATGCTCATATTGGCTGCCACCTATTCTACGAAGATCTTTATCGGTCAAACCGCATAACAACATACGTAGTTCCCTTTGTCATTGATACGCCCATTTTGCATCATGCTTTTATATCAATATTTATTGCATTATGGGCTGCTATTTCACATTATGTCTCAATACTTATGGCTATTCTCTCTTATTTTACAAGGTTTACCATGAAGAGGGGGAATGCCGGCAGTTGGAATTCTGGCTGGAAAAGGAGCAAATATTGGAAACCTATTCTGCACAGCTCCAAAAATCCTGAAACTCCACGGAAGTCAGTTTTGGAATTAATAAGAATTATTGAGCAAAGAAAACACCAGAGGGGGCCCACACCCTGGCCAGGAAGGTGGGGGGCGCGCCCACTCCTACTGGGCGCGCCCCCTGTCTCCTGGGCCCCCTGGTGGCCCTCCGGTGCCCATCTTCTGCTATATGAAGGCTTTTAACCTGGAAAAAAAATCATAGGCAAGCTTACGGGACGAAACTCCGCCGCCACGAGGCGGAACCTCAGCGGAACCAATCTAGGGCTCCGGCGGAGCTGTTCTGCCGAGGAAACTCCCCACCGGGAGGGGGAAATCATCACCATCGTCATCACCAATGATCCTCTCATCGGGAGGGGGCCAATCTCCATCAACATCTTCATCAGCACCATCTCCTCTCAAACCCTAGTTCATCTATTGTATCCGATCTTGTATCCAAAACCATAAATTGGTACCTGTGGGTTGCTAGTAGTGTTGATTACTCCTTGTAGTTGATGCTAATTGGTTTATTTGGTGGAAGATCATATGTTCAGATCCTTAATGCATATTAATACTCCTCTGATTATGAACATGAATATGCTTTGTGAGTAGTTACATTTGTTCCTGAGGACATGGGTGAAGTCTTGCTATTAGTAGTCATGTGAATTTGGTATTCTTTCGATATTTTGATGAGATGTATGCTGTCTTTCCTCTAGTGGTGTTATGTGAACGTCGACTACATGCCACTTCACCATTATTTGGGCCTAGAGGAAGGCACTGGGAAGTAATAAGTAGATGATGGGTTGCTAGAGTGACAAAAGCTTAAACCCTAGTTTATGTGTTGCTTCGTAAGGGGCTGATTTGGATCCATATGTCTAATGTTGTGGTTAGGTTTACCTTAATACTTCTTTTGTAGTTGCGGATGGTTGCAAAAGGGGTTAATCATAAGTGGGTTGTTTGTCCAAGTAAGGGCAGTACCCAAGCACCGGTCCACCCACATATCAAATCATCAAAATACCGAACGCGAATCATATGAGCGTGATGAAAACTAGCTTGACGATAATTCCCATGTGTCCTCGGGAGCGCTTTTCTCATTATAAGAAATTGTCCAGGATTGTCCTTTGCTACAAAAAGGATTGGGCCACCTTGCTGCACTTTATTTACTTTCATTGCTTGTTACCCATTATAATTTATCTTATCACAAAACTATCTGTTACCCACAATTTCAATGCTTGCAGAGAAAACCTTACTGAAAACCGCTTGTCATTTCCTTCTGCTCCTCGTTGGGTTCAACACTCTTACTTATCAAAAGGACTACGATAGATCCCCTATACTTGTGGGTCATAGATAAATGTTTTTGGGTTTTTGTAGTAGTTGTAACAGTAGCAACAGAAAAGTAAATAAGCGAAGAACAATATGTGAAAAGCTCGTAGGCAATGGATCAGTGATGGATAATTATGCCGGATGCGATTCCTCATGTAATAGCTATAACATAGAGTGACATAGAACTAGCTCCAGTTCATCAATGTAATATAGGCATGTATTCCGTAAATAATCATACGCGCTTATGGAAAAGAACTTGCATGATATCTTTTGTCCTACCCTCCCGTTACAGCGGGGTCCTTACGGAAACTAAGGGATATTAAGGCCTCCTTTTAATAGAGAACCATAACAAAGCATTAACACATATAGTGAATACATGAACTCCTCAAACTACGGTCATCACCGAGAAGTGTCCCGATTATTGTCACTTCGGGGTTGTCGGATCTTAACACATAATAGGTGACTATAGACTTGCAAGATAGGATCAAGAACACACATATATTCATGAAAACATAATAGGTTCAGATCTGAAATCATGGCACTCGGGCCCTAGTGACAATCATTAAGCACAGCAAAGTCATAGCAACATCAATCTCAGAACATAGTGGATACTAGGGATCAGACCCTAACAAAACTAACTTGATTACATGGTAAATCTCATCCAACCCATCACCGTCCAGCAAGCCTACGATGGAATTACTCACGCACGGCGGTGAGCATCATGAAATTGGTGATGGAGGATGGTTGATGATGATGACGGCGACGAATCCCCCTCTCCGGAGCCCCGAACGGACTCCAGATCAGCCCTCCCGAGAGAGATTAGGTCTTGGCGGCGGCTCCGTGTCGTAAAACGCGATGAAACTTTCTCTCGGATTTTTTTCTCCCCGAACGTGAATATATGGAGTTGGAGTTGAGGTCGGTGGAGGTCCAGGGGGCCCATGAGATAGGAGGCCGCGCCCTAGGGGGGGGGGGGCGCCCCCCTGTCTCATGGACAGGCTGTGGGCCCCTGGCACTAATTCTTTCGGCAAAAATCCTTATTAATTCCAAAAAGTGCATCCTTTGATTTCCAGGACATTCCGAGAACTTTTCTTTTCTACACATAAAACAACATCATGGTAGTTTTGCTGAAAACCGCATCAGTCCGGGTTAGTTTCATTCAAATCATGCAAGTTAGAGTCCAAAACAAGGGCAAAAGTGTTTGGAAAAGTAGATACGTTGGAGACGTATCAACTCCCCCAAGCTTAAACCTTTGCTTGTCCTCAAGCAATTCAGTTGATAAACTAAAAGTGATAAAGAAAAACTTTTACAAACTCTGTTTGCTCTTGTTGTTGTAACATGAAAAGCTAGCATTCAAGTTTCAGCAAATATTATGATCTAACCATACTCACAATAACACATAGGTCTCACAATTACTCATATCAATAGCATAATCAGCTAGCGAGCCATAATAATAAAACTCGGATGACAACACTTTCTCAAAATAATCATAACGTGATATAACGAAATTGTATCTCGCTAGCCCTTTCTGAGACCGCAAAACATAAATGCAGAGCACCTTTAAAGATCAAGGACTGACTAAACATTGTAATTCATGGTAAAAGAGATCCAGTCAAGTCATACTCAATATAAACCAATATAATGAATGCAAATGACAGTGTGCTCTCCAGCGGGTGCTTTTAATAAGAAGGATGATGACTCAACATAAAAGTAAATAGATAGGCCCTTCGCAGAGGGAAGCAGGGATTTGTAGAGATGCCAGAGCTCGATTTTAAAATAGAGATTGAATAACATTTTGAGCGGCATACTTTTGCTGTCAACGCAACAACTATGAGATGGCTGTATCTTCCATACTACATGCATTATAGGCAGTTCCCAAACAGAATGGTAAAGGTTTATACTCCCCCAACCACCAACAAGCATCAATCCATGGCTTGCTCGAAACAACGAGTGCCTCCAACTAACAACAGCCCTGGGGGAGTTTTGTTTAATTAATGTGATTTGCTTTGATCTTTTTGGATCATGGGACTGGGCATCCCGGTTACCGGCTCTTTCTCGTGAATGAGGAGCGGAGTCCACTCCTCTTGAGAATAACCCACCTAGCATGGAAGATATAGGCAGCCCTAGTTGTAACATGAGCTGCTCGAGCATGCAAAACAGAATTTCATTTGAAGGTTTGGAGTTTGGCACATACAAATTTACTTGGAACGGCAGGTAAATACCGCATATAGGTAGGTATAGTGGACTCATATGGAACAACTTTGGGGTTTAAGGAGGTTGGATGCACAAGCAGTATTCCTGCTTAGTACAGGTGAAGGCTAGCAAAAGACTGGGCAGCAACCAACTGAGAGAGCGACAACAGTCGTAAACATGCATTAAAATTAATTTACACCGAATACAAACATGAGTAGGATATAATCCACCATGAACATAAATATCGTGAATGCTATGTTGATTTGATTCAACTACATGCGTGAACATGTGCCAAGTCGAGTCACTCAATTCATTCAAAGTAGGATACCATCCCATCATATCACATCATAATCATTCTAATAGCATGTTGGCATGCAAGGTAAACCATTATAACTCATAGCTAATCAAGCATGGCACAAGCAACTATAATCTCTAAATGTCATTGCAAATATGTTTACTTCCTAATAGCTGACTCAGGAACGATGAATCATCATATTTACAAAAACAAGAGAGGTCGAGTTCATACCAGCTTTTCTCATCCCAATAAGTCCATCATATATCGTCATTATTGCCTTTCACTTGCACGACCGAACGATGTGTATAATAATAAGAGTGCACGTGCATTGGACTAAGCTGGAATCTGCAAGCATTCAACTCAAGAGAGCAGACAAGGTAATATGGGCACTAAGTTAAATAAACAATCATGCATATAAGAGCCACTAAACATTTTCAATATAGTCTTCTCGACCCCCAAAAGAAAGAAAAGAAAATAAAACTATTTACACGGGAAAGCTCCCAACAAGTAAAAAAAGAAGAAGAAATCTTTTTGGGCTTTCATTTTAACTCCTACTACAAGCATGGAAATTACACTAACTATTTTTTTGGTTTTTCTTAAGTTTATCAAACACACAAGAAGAAAACTAGAAAAAGAAATTTAAACTAGCATGGATAATACAATGAAAGAGTATGAGCACCGACGACTAGTGTGTGAACATGAATATAAAGTCGGTGAAAAATACGTACTCCCCCAAGCTTAGGCTTTTGGCCTAAGTTGGTCTAGTACCAAGGACCGCCGCTACTCTCCCCGGTGAAGTGGGAGGTGTAATCAGGATACCACTGGTTGGTCATCTCCGGATCCCACTGGACAGATGATGCACGATAAGGGTCCAGTTCAGGTTCCGGCTCAGGTTCAGGTTCTGGAGTAAAAGCTTGGGCTAGATGGTTGTTCACCGCTTCCGGCGTGACAAGACGATTTTCTGCAAGCAAATCAAACAACAGAGGCGCAGGCAAAATAATAATCTCAATGTGTTTCTTATTAAATCTAAGTTTATACAAGAGCATATTTTCTTCGTTGTCAACAATAAACTTGTGTGCTACCATGCTCTTGTAATCTAAAATATGAGGATGCAATTTTATCTCATCCTCCTCATGGTGCCTAATGGGTATCTGAAAATGTTCAGCAAGACGTGTAGCATAGATACCTCCAAATATGGGGCCTTTTGTACGATTCAGGGCTAGCCGTTTAGCAACGATGGCACCCATACTAAAAGTGTTGTCTCCTAGCAAAGCATGTTGAAGAATAATAATATCTGGAACGCTCAAATCTCCACTATTTCCACGACCAATCAAGCATCTACTAGCAAATATGGCAAAGTAGCGTAAAACAGGAAAGTGTATGCTAGAGACTTTTGCCTCAGAACCCTTCTTTGGCCCTTCCACAGCAATAGTTTTAACGAAGCCACCCACATCTTCACGATGGGGTTCCTCTAATTCTCCCTCATAAGGTATCCTACATACCGCACAAAAATGACGTAAAGACATTTCTTTGAATTCATCATATAAATGAAATGATACTGCAGGCGGTGACTTCTTAGGATAAAAATAAAATTTTTGCACGAAAGTATTGGTAAGTAAGAGATACTGATCGATTCGGTCGTTGATGAAACCGGTGAGGCCTGCAGTCTCGATTAAAGCATAAAAGTCTTCATGAATTCCGGCTTCTTTCAAGAAATCCTCGCATGGCCATTCACACGACCATACTTCCACTAAGCGAGGAAGATTATACTTGGTTTTTTCCTTCTCTTTGTCTTGTTTTTCCTTAGAGCTTTGGCTAGAAGAGCCTTTAAAGAGCCTCCTTAACATTTTCTGAAAATTTCAGAAATTTTAGCAAATTCAAAATAAAAGTGAACAAAACTAAACAAGATTGATAGCAACCACTCCTACAAGTGCCTAAAGCCTATATCATGCATTGGAATTGCTTGGGACCTCAAAAATTTAACATGCAAGCTCAAGAACATGGTCACCTATGCAGCAAAAATTTGCAATGAATAAAGCACTAGAACAAAAACTAATTGGACTAATGGAGGAGTCACATACCAAGCAACAATCTCCCAAAGCAGTTTTGTGAATGGAGCTTTGAGCTAAGAGATCGAAAATCGCAGCAAAACGAGCTAGAACTCGTGCTTGAGCTGGATGGGGATTTTTTGGGTAGAAGATGAAGTGTGTGGGTGCTGGCATAAGTGGAGGGGAGCTACCAGGGGCCCACGAGACAGGGGGCACGCCCTACAGGGGGGGGGGGCGCCCTCCTCTCTCGTGGCCTGGTGCTTGCCCCTCCTGCAATGTTTTTAGTGCCTAAAATCCTCAAATATTCTAGAAAAAATCATACTAAATTTGCAGGGCATCTGGAGCACTTTTATTTTTGGGCTATTTTTTAATGCACGGATAATTCAGAAAACAGACGGATAATACTATTTTTGCTATATTTATTCTAAATAACAGAAAGTAAAGAGAGGGTACAGAAGGTTGTGCCTTCTAGTTTCATCCATCTCGTGATCATCAAAATGAATCCACTAACAAGGTTGATCAAGTCTTGTTAACAAACTCATTCCGAATAACACGGAACCGGAGAAATTTCGAATAACACTAAGTTACCTCAACGGGGATATGAAAATCCCCAACAATAAGAATATCATACTTTTTCTTGACAGTAGGGAGAGGAAATTCAAAACCTCCAAAAATGATAGTTGGAACTTTTTCAATAGAATTGATGCTATGAACTTGAGATTGTTTCCTCGGAAAGTGTACGGTATGCTCATTACCATTAACATGAAAAGTGACATTGCCTTTGTTGCAATCAATAACAGCCCATGCAGTATTAAGAAAAGGTCTACCAAGGATAATAGACATACTATCGTCCTCGGGAATATCAAGAGTAACAAAGTTCGTTAAGATAGTGACATTTGCAACCACAACAGGCACATCCTCACAAATACTGACAGGTATAGCAGTTGATTTATCAGCCATTTGCAAAGATATTTTTGTAGGTGTCAACTTATTCAATTCAAGTCTACGATATAAAGAGAGAGGCATAACACTAACACCGGCTCCAAGATCACATAAAGCAGTTCTAACATAGTTTCTTTTAATAGAGCATGGTATAGTTGGAACACCCGGATCTCCAAGTTTCTTTGGTATTCCACCCTTAAAAGTGTAATTAGCAAGCATGGTGGAAATTTCAGCTTCCGGTATCTTTCTTTTATTTGTAATGATATCCTTCATATACTTAGCATAAGGATTTACTTTAAGCATGTCAGTTAAGCGCATACGTAAGAAAATAGGTCTAATCATTTCAGCAAAGCGCTCAAAATCCTCATCATCCTTTGACTTGGATGGTTTAGGAGGAAAGGGCATGGGTTTCTGAACCCATGGTTCTCTTTCTTTACCGTGCTTCCTAGCAACAAAGTCTCTCTTATCACAATGTTGATTCTTTGATTGTGGGTTATCAAGATCAACAGCAGGTTCAATCTCTACATCATTGTTTTTGCTAGGTTGAGCATCAACATGAACATTATCATTAACATTATCACTAGGTTCATGTTCATCACCTGATTGAGTTTCAGCATCAGAAATAGAAATATCATTGGGATTCTCAGGTGTGTCTACAGTAGGTTCACTAGAAGCATGCAAAGTTCTATCATCTTTCTTTTTCTTCTTTTTAGAAGAACTAGGTGCCTCTAAATTGTTTCTCTGAGAATCTTGCTCTATTGTCATAGGGTGGCCTTCAGGATACAAAGGTTCCTGAGTCATTCTACCAGTTCTAGTAGCCACTCTAACAGCAAAGTCATTTTTATTATTTAATTCATCAAGCAAATCATTCTGAGCTTTAAGTACTTGCTCAGCTTGAGTAGCAACCATAGAAGCATATTTGCTAACGTAGTGAAGTTCATCTTTAACTCTAGCCAGATTATCACCTATGCGTCCTATCTCGAAAGCATTATTCTTTAACTCTCTACCAACATAAGCATTAAAACTTTCTTGTCTAGCCATAAAGTCATCGAATTCATCTGAGCATGGGCTATGAAATTTAGTAGAGGGTATTTCAACTTTATCATATCTATAGAGAGAATTTACCTTTACTACCTGTGTCGGGTTATCAAGACAACGTGGTTCTTCAGGCGGTAAATTAAGACCATGTATTTCTTCAATAGGTGGTAAATTCTTAACATCTTCAGCTTTAATACCTTTTTCTTTCATTGATTTCTTTGCCTCTTGCATATCTTCAGGACTGAGAAATAAAACACCTCTCTTCTTCAGAGTGGGTTTAGGAATAGGCTCAGGAGTTGGCTCAGTTGGTTCAGGAATTACTTCAGGAACTGGCTCGGGAAGAGTCCAATTATTTTCATTAGTCAACATATTATTCAATAGTATTTCAGCTTCATCGACTGTTCTTTCCCTGAAAACACAACCAGCACAACTATCCAAGTAGTCCTTGGAAGCATCGGTTAGTCCATTATAAAAGATATCAAGTATTTTATTCTTCTTAAGAGGATGATCGGGCAAAGCATTAAGTAACCGGAGAAGCCTCCCCCAAGCTTGTGGGAGACTCTCTTCTTTGATTTGCACAAAATTATATATTTCCCGCAAGGCAGCTTGTTTCTTATAAGTAGGGAAATATTTAGCAGAGAAGTAATAAATCATATCCTGGGGACTACGCACACAACCAGGAGCAAGAGAATTATACCAAGTCTTAGCATCACCCTTTAATGAGAACGGAAATATCTTAAGGATATATAAATAACGAGACTTCTCATCATGAGTAAATAGGGTGGCTATATCATTCAACTTGGTAAGATGTGCCACAACAGTTTCAGATTCAAGGCCATAAAAAGGATCAGATTCAACTAAAGTAATAATATCAGGATCAACAGAGAATTCATAATCCTTATCAGTAACACAGATAGGTGAAGTAGCAAAAGCAGGATCGGGTTTCATTCTAGCATTAAGGGACTGCTGCTTCCATTTAGCTAATAATTTCTTAAGATCATTTCTATCATTGCAAGCAAGAATTTCCATAGCAGCTGCTTCATTCATAACATAACCCTTACGAACAACATGTAATACATAATCATTGGGGGAACCTTCATCATCACTATCATCAATAATAGGTTCTTCAATATTTTCATTCCCCCTAACTCTAGCAAGTTGTTCATGAAGAAATTCACCTAATGGCAAAGTAGTATCACGCACAGAAGTAGTTTCATCATGCATAGCAGGAGTGGCATCATCAATAACATGCAACATATCAGAATTCATAGCAGTAGTAGGTTTAGGTGTCGCAAGCTTACTAATAACGGAAGGAGAATCTAGTGTAGAGCTAGATGGCAGTTCCTTACCTCCCATCGTAGTTGAGGGAAAAATCTTGGTTTTAGCATCTTTCAAGTTCTTCATAGTGATCAACAGATATAAATCCCAAGTGACTCAGAGAATAGAGCTATGCTCCCCGACAACAGCGCCAGAAATTAGTCTTGATAACCCACAAGTGTAGGGGGTCGCAACAGCTTTCGAGGGTAAAGTATTCAACCCAAATTTATTGATTCAACACAAGGGGAGCCAAAGAATATTCTTGAGTATTAGCAGTTGAGTTGTCAATTCAACCATACCTGGATAACTTAGTATCTGCAGCAAAGTGTTTAGCAGCAAAAGTGGTATGATAATAAAGGTAACAGTAGCAAAAGTAAAGATAAATGTTTTGGGGGTTTTTGTAGTAGTTGTAACAGTAGCAACAGAAAAGTAAATAAGCGAAGAACAATATGTGAAAAGCTCGTAGGCAATGGATCAGTGATGGATAATTATGCCGGATGCGATTCCTCATGTAATAGCTATAACATAGGGTGACATAGAACTAGCTCCAGTTCATCAATGTAATGTAGGTATGTATTCCGTAAATAATCATACGCGCTTATGGAAAAGAACTTGCATGACATCTTTTGTCCTACCCTCCCGTTGCAGCGGGGTCCTTACGGAAACTAAGGGATATTAAGGCCTCCTTTTAATAGAGAACCGGAACAAAGCATTAACACATAGTGAATACATTAACTCCTCAAACTACGGTCATCACCGAGAAGTGTCCCGATTATTGTCACTTCGGGGTTGTCGGATCTTAACACATAATAGGTGACTATAGACTTGCAAGATAGGATCAAGAACACACATATATTCATGAAAACATAATAGGTTCAGATCTGAAATCATGGCACTCGGGCCCTAGTGACAAGCATTAAGCACAGCAAAGTCATAGCAACATCAATCTTAGAACATAGTGGATACTAGGGATCAAACCCTAACAAAACTAACTTGATTACATGGTAAATCTCATCCAACCCATCACCGTCCAGCAAGCCTATGATGGAATTTCTCACGCACGGCGGTTAGCATCATGAAATTGGTGATGGAGGATGGTTGATGATGACGACGACGACGAATCCCCCTCTCCGGACCCCCGAACGGACTCCAGATTAGCCCTCCCGAGAGAGATTAGGGCTTGGCGGCGGCTCCGTGTCGTAAAACTCAATGAAACTTTCTCTCTGATTTTTTTCTCCCCAAACATGAATATATGGAGTTGGAGTTGAGGTCAATGGAGGTCCAGGGGGCCCACGAGATAGGAGGCCGCGCCCTAGGGGGGGCGCCCCTGTCTCGTGGACAGGCTATGGGCCCCCTGGCATTAATTCTTTCGCCAAAATTTTTATTAATTCCAAAAAGTGCATCCGTGGATTTCTAGGACATTCCGAGAACTTTTCTTTTCTACACATAAAACAACATCATGGTAGTTCTGCTGAAAACAGCATCAGTCCGGGTTAGTTTCATTAAAATCATGCAAGTTAGAGTCCAAAACAAGGGCAAAAGTGTTTGGAAAAGTAGATACGTTGGAGACGTATCAGTCATCAAGACTCTTTTCTGGCGCCGTTGCCGGGGACTGAAGCGCCTTTGGTGACTGGAACTTGGTAAGGAAACATTTATATAGTGTGCTGAAATTTTCTGTCACTTGTTATTATGGAAACTAATCCTTTGAGGGGCTTGTTCGGGGTATCTTCACCCCGACCAGAAGAGCAAAGAGTTGCTCCTCAGCCTACTGAACCTACTGAAAATATTTACTTTGAGATTCCTTTGGGTATGATAGAGAAACTGCTAGCTAACCCCTTTGTAGGAGATGGAACATTGCATCCTAATTTACAACTTATCTTTGTGGATGAAGTTTGTGGATTATTTAAGCTTGCAGGTATTCCCGATGATGTTGACAAAAGGAAGGTCTTCCCTTTATCTTCGAAGGGAGATGCATTGACATGGTATAGGCTATGTGATGATACGGGATCTTGGAATTATAAACGATTGAAGTTGGAATTTCACCAGAAGTTCTATCCTATGCATCTTGTTCATCGTGATCGTAATTACATATATAATTTCTAGCCCCGCAAAGGAGAAAGCATCGCTCAAGCTTGGGGGAGTCTTAAATCAATGCTATATTCATGCCCCAATCATGAGCTCTCAAGAGAAATGATTATTCAAAATTTTTATGCTCGGCTTTCTCCCAATGATCGCAACATGCTCGATACTTCCTATGCTGGTTCTTATATGCTGAAGACTATTGAATTCAAATGGTATTTATTGGAAAGAATTAAACACAACTCTAAAGATTGGGGTTCCGACGATGGTAAGGAGTCAGGTATAACACCTAAGTTTGATTGTGTTAAATCTTTTATGGATACCGATGCTTTTCGTGGATTTAGCGCTAAATATGGACTTGACTCTGAGATAGTAGCTGCTTTTTGTGAATCTTTTGCTACTCACGTTGATATCCCTAAGGAGAAGTGGTTTAAATATAATCCTCCCTTTGAAGTAAAAGTAGTTGCACCTATTATAGTTGAAGAAAAGAATATCATTTATAATGATCCTATTGTTCCTACTACTTATGTTGAGAAACCTCCTTTCCCTGTTAGGATAAAGGATCATGCTAAAACTTCGACTGTTGTTCGTAAGAGTAATACTAGGACTTATACACCTCCTGAGCAAATCAAAGTTGAACCTAGTTGCCGGGGAAACGGATCCACGAACACCTATGGGACCGGCGGACCGAGCCCCTTTCGGTTCGGCGGGGGACGGAGATCGCACGAAGAGCGGATCGAGGCGAAGCACACGAGCGGTTTACCCAGCTTCGGAGCTCTCCGGAGAGATAATACTCCTACTGCTGCATGTCTGAGTGTATTGAGTTCTTGCTCGGGAGCGCTAAGTGCTACAGTACACACTAGCTGCTAACGAGACCGGGCGTGAGTGTTTTCTGGCTTCCGAACCCCCCTCTACGTTGCGCATGGGCCTCCTTTTATATGCTCAAGGGGTCACCGACAGGTGGCAACGTAGACAAGGGTAAAAATGGAAAAATATTGCGGTTGGTACAACTACCTGTACAGTGTATCATACCTAACCCTGACGGCAGGGGACAAAGGCATTAAATGCCCGTCTGTGTCGCCCAAACAGTGCAAAAAGGGACCGTCAGGGACGCCACCGCTTGCCACGATGGCAATCTTATCAGCGTCGCTTGCCACCTCGCACCGCTGGCTGCACAGCCTCTTGCCACGCGCACCTGGAAAGGTCCCAGGGCGACACGTTGGTGGATGTGCTGGAGCGCGGGTATAGAGTGGTAGCCTGCCGCGGCAAGCGCCTTGCCGCGGTCGTTGTCTTGTCGCGTCCGGAAGCTTGTCTCTCACCGGGCCTTGCCGGGACGCGTGGCGCATCGCGGCAAGTTCCTCGAGATGCCTTGGTTGGCCTTCCCGGCAAGCTCCTCTTGCCGGGGCCTTGTCTCCTTGGCTTGAATACTTTGTTCTTGAATGGCTCCAAAGGAACCACGGAGGACCTTGGCGGTCACCCGGCAAGCCTTGCCGTGGGGTGCTGCGACTGCCCGTGCACTAGTTCGGGATACTAGGGTACCCCTACTCTAGTACACCGACAGGAGCCCCCGGGCCTGGGCCACACACGGTGCCGAGCGCTGTTGGGTCAGGCCCAAAATAGGGCACGGGCACGCACGGCCTGGGTTACGCCGTATCTTACTCCGTATCCACCGCGCCCTCCCCGAACGGCATGCGTTGAATGCGGCGTCGTGGGAGAGATCGTGGGTGGTTTCTTTATTCGGAAAGACGGAACGTCCGCCCCCCCCTTTATAAGCAGGGGAAACAGGGGCAGTTCGCCCATCTCGCCGGTTGCTAATCCAATCTCAGAAACTTCCGCCGCTCCCCCCTTTCTTCCCAAAGCTGAAAAGAGAGCAGCGCTCCGCCCCCCATCGCCACTAGCACCACCAACGCCGTCGATCTCCCCCACCACCTCCGCCATGGCTCCGAAAGCCAGCAAGGGGAAGGCCGTGAAGTCGACCGAGGCGCAGCGGCTCGCGGCGCTGCGAAAGGAGTGGACAACCTTCCCCCCCAAGGTCGCCGTGAAGGAGCTGAGGGAGTACTACTACCTCTTCTGGTCGACGGAGACGCGAGCGCATCTGCGCATGAAGGTACTCTCCGTCGCCGCTTCAGAACGGGCTCCGAACGGATATCCCTTCTTCGCGTTGTTCTTCTACTGCAGGCTCTGCCCGCCTTTCTCTGAATTTTTCTACGACATTATGAACACCTACGGGTTCCACCTCCTTGACTTCACCCCCAATGCCGTTCTGACCATGGTAGTTTTCGCACATCTCTGCGAAAACTTTGTCGGAGTCCATCCAAATGTAGCTCTTTTCCGCCACTTCTTTATGCCCCGATTTGAGAGAGGGGAGCCCTTATCCGGCGGAATCGCCTGGATCTCGAGAGCCGACAAGAAGGAAGCTTATCTGGAGGGAGAGCTCCGCGGCAAGTGGGAGGAATGGAGAGCAGACTGGTGCTGGATTGTCGAGGAGAACCCGCAGCCGTTTACCGCCCAGCGCCAAGCCCCAGTAGCGCGCGGCAATGATTGGAGCAGCGTGGCCCCGGAAGACGATAGGCTGAAGATTGCCGTCACCCGGATCCTACGCCTCAGGCTTGCCAGGCTCACTGTAGGCGCCGTTGGCGCAGATTTTCTTCGCCGCCGCATCGCCCCCCTGCAGGAGAGGAGGAGACCCGCCTGTGAGTTCCAGAATGCGGCGGACATCATGAGGCTGCGCCCGGGCCTCAACTTCAACTTCACCGTCATGGAACTGGAGGCGATGCTCCAGGAACTGTTCAAGTACGACCGTCAACATCCCGAAGTGTTCAGGTTGCCGAAGGATGTCGTTCCGTTGTGCAACAATTCCTCGCTCGACCGCATCCGTGCAATGATGCCGCAGTGCGATTCGCATGGAATTGTCCCAACTTGGCAAGAGACTGCAGACGACGTCGTGCAGGAGTTCTTCGACGGCTTGGTAGAAGTGGCGGTCCGCGCCGATGAGCAAAAAAGCCTCACCCGCGACACCACCGACGCGGAGATGCAGTGTATCGCCACTAGGCTGGAAGAGGCGGCGGCAGCCGCTGCCGCGGGCGAGTTTGGATTCACCGTGGAGGAGGCAGAGGCAGCAGAGGCGGCAAGCCTTGCCGAGCGAGAGTGGCTTGCCGGCAAGGAAGAGCTTGCCGAGCCCGAAGCTGAGTCGAGCGAGCCCGCCGAGGGTGCGAGCGGCTCGTCAAAGACCAACTCCTCTTCCTCCTCATCTTCAGACAGCTCGCCGCAAGCAGAGCCTCCAGCTCCACCAAGAAGGCATCTTCGCAAGGCCGGGGACGTAGCAGGGCGGCAGACGAGTCAACAGCCGCCGCGCCGCGTGACACACTCCACCGTGGCAAGCACTGTTGCCGCAGGAGCGCCTCACGCCGCTGCGGCAACTGGAGCGGGGTCCTCCCGGACCACCGCTTCTGCTCCTGCCGCTCCTCATGCCGCGACGGTGACCGGAGCCGGGTCGTCTCAGACCACCGCCACTACCCCCGCCAAGCGGCTAAGGGAACCTACTCCTCCGCCTCGTCGCGCCGAAGGTGGGCCAGACTTCGACCTCTCCGCGCTCAGCTCCGACGAGGAAGAAGAAGAGTAAGATTCTTTGTTGTACTTGTAGTTCTTCAATTCTTGCTGTTTTGTCTTGTATATGATTTGCTTTACTCTGAACTCATTCCTTTTCAGGACTCTGGCCTAGAGAGCCGCGAAGAGAGCCAAGGTCCCGGTGATTATCATCGAGGACGAACCCACCGCGACAGCGGGGTGTGTGCCCGAGACCACCTTGTCGGACCCGGCAACTACTCCCCAAAGCAGCCCCCAGTGCAGCCCCCAGCGTAAGTATATGGTTTACTTCCCGCTGTTAGGCGCGCATGGGTGCTCTTTCTTTGCTAATATCTGACTCTTGGTTTGTGTAGGAGCAGAGCATCCTCACCAGGAGTACTCGGAAGCCGCCCCCGACGTGCCATCTGCTTCGACTACACCGCCAAGGGATGGTTCCCCGGCAAGGGAGCGTTCTCTGGCAAGGGAGAAGTCTCCGGCAAGGGAGAGTTCTCCGGCAAGGGACAGTACCAGAGACCCCCTGGTGGTGGAGACCGTGACTGTAGAACCCAGTGCAGGTAATCCTCTTGCTTGAAAACTTCCCTTGGGTTCTTCTTCTTCTGATTTTCTTTCTGGATATTTGCTTAACTTTTCTCCCCTTTCTGGCCGTTAGATCCATCTGCCACGGAGCCGATGGAGACCGAGGTTGCCGGCGAGGAGAACGCGCGCGGCAACACCGACGACGTCACCGCTACCGAAGAAGCAGCCGACGCCGATGATCCTGCCGGTGAGGAGGCCGCCAAAGCTGCCGCCGCAGAAGCCGGTGAGGGGTCCGGCGATTGCACTGACGGCCCTGAGGCTGCAGGAGCTTCAGGCGCTACACCGACCGCCGATCCCTCCGCCGCTGCTGCAGCGTCAGGCTCCGAAGAGCCCCAGCCCGGCGCCTATTTGAAGGCCGGCGATGGCGTCTTCATCAAGCTCCCCCGGGCGTCAAGCTCCAGGGCGCTGGTCGAAGGAGAAATCTTTGATGGAGAGGTGCTCGCCTCCGCTGGGCTGACGCTGGTTGACGCGCCGAGCAGCAGTAGCGACGAGCCTGAGGAGGAGGAGCTGCTGCGGAAGCTGTTGTCGCTCTACCGCGCTCGGCAGGCCAAGCTGGAATCCCGAGAAGCGCTTGTCGCGAAGGCGGGAGTGGACATCGAGAAGCACACGGAGGAGCTCCGGGATCGTAACCAGGAAGCTCTCCGGTCCCTGGCAAAGGAGCGGGAGCAACTCGTTGAGGCGCGGAAAGCCTTCCTCCTTGAGAAGGCCGAAGTTGAGGAGCAACAGCGGCTTGCTGCCAAGGAGCTGTTTGCGCGGGAAGGCGAGTTGGCGCAGCGGAAGGTTAACCTTGACAGCCACGAGGAGGAGCTTGCTGCGCGCGAGCAAACATTCGGCGGGGCTCTCAAGGAAGCAGAGGATGTTGCCGCAGCTGCCGAGGCTGCCAAGAAGGAGCTGGAGACGAAAGTGGCACAGCTGGAGGCCGATCTCAAGGCGAGCGGTGAAGAGCTTGCCGCACTCAAGCGTGAGCGCGAGAAGGACGCCTACACCCTTGGCGAGCTGCAGGGTTGTTTTGCTGAGAAGGGCAAGGAGCTTAGTGCCGCCAAGGACTCCAACGCAGATCTTGAGTTGAAGCTGACTACTTTGACCAAGACGCTGGACGGCGCCAGGGAGCAGGAGGGGCCCCTGAAGGAGAAGATCAAGGCCGAAGAGACGCTGCTGGCGAGGGCTTCCGTCACCTAGAACACCTTTAGGGAGAACGTGGAGCACTGGACGGAAGGTCTCGTGGATACCGCCGCAGCTATTGACAGGGAGCTGGCGTAGCTGGGGATGGAGGACCTCGGGTATCCCTCCGATGAGAACCTCCAACCCAGCGCCAAGCTCACCTTGTTCTTCAAAGGCGTGGCGACGGCCCTCCAGCGACTCCGGGAGAAGATCCCAAAGCAGCTGGCCGACGAGTCGCGCAAGATCTGCGCGGGAGCTCTTCAAAAGGTGTTGGTGAAGGTGGCCTTCCGCAACCCAGGCCTCAACCTCACCAACGTCCTCAGGACCTTGCCGCCGGAAGCTGATCTGGAAGCGCTCAAGACCCTTGTCGCACCCATTGTGGACAAGGTGAGCGGAATCAAGAGGGTTGAGGGCGATCGCGTAGATTAGGCCGCCCGTTTTCTCCTTTTCTTGTCGCTGCTGGTCATGTTATGAGAACAATCTATTAGAGCTGCGACAAGCTATCTTGTAATATAACTCTATTTTGGGTATCGATTGCTATGTTATTTCCATTACTTGATTCCTTCCTTTGTATGTTTCTGCCCTACACTTTTAGGGAACTTGTCGGCGCAGGCACCTTAGCCGCGAGCGCTGAGTGCGGGACGTCAGCAGCCTGCTGGCGGTGCCGCCACCGACAAGAAACCTTGTCGCAACTAGTCGCAGCTCACTTAAGTTGTTGAGCGGACTCGAAACAAAGTAAGGGAGCAACTAGCTACGAGTTGGTTCCTCCGCGCACAGGTTTTCCATACAAAGCACGGTCGTTCGAGGAAGATAACTTAAATTTTTTTAAAACTGATTGCTCAAACTTTGGCCACTTAGCTTTTCTGTCGTTTGCTTCCTGGTAAGGCGAAACTTTCTTGAACGGCGCTTGGCCCACACCATTATCTTCTCCTTTCCCCACGGCAAACTTGTGGGCGAGGGAACCTTCCTTTCTTTGAGAAAAAGAAAGAAGAGAAAATAAAGATATGGAGCCTTACGGCTCATTATTGCTTACCGGGGGTAGGCGCTGCACAAACTGTCAGATAACACATGCAAAAAATAGAAAGCATGAAATTGACAAGATGTGCGGAGCACATGAGCTTTACTTATGCACGGGGTCTGCGCCCAGCTTTGTACAAAGGATTACATGCAACAGCGGCAAGACTTGTACAAAAGGTGGTTGCCGGAACAGGTTCCGGCAACCGCGCCCTACGGGTAAAACTTACGAAGATGCTCAATGTTCCAGGAGTTGCTCACCGGAATGCCATCTTCGGTCCCAAGGCAGACAGCGCCAGGCCTAGTGACTCGTTTCACCCGGTAAGGGCCTTCCCACTTCAGCGTCAACTTGTTGGAATTCTTGGCGGACTGAACGCGCCGAAGAACAAGGTCACCTTCCTCGAGACTTCTGGCACTAACTTTGCGGCTATGGTAGCGGCGCAAAGCTTGCTGGTATCGAGCAGCTCGTACAGCGGCCTGAAGACGGTCCTCCTCAAGGAGCAGCGCGTCATCTTGTCGCAGCTGCTCTTGCTCAAGCTCATCATAAGCGAGCACTCAAGGTGACCCGTATACGAGTTCCGTGGAGAGAACTGCCTCTGCTCCATAGACTGGAGCAAAAAGTGTCTGGCCAGTGGCTCGATTTGGCGTCGTCCTGATCAACGAAAGAACCACCGGCAGCTCCTCAATCCAGTTCTTTCCGCACTTGTGCAGCCTGTCGAAAGTCCTGGTCTTGAGCCCGCGCAACACTTCAGCATTTGCCCTCTCCGCTTGACCGTTGCTTCTCGGATGAGCAACAGAAGCGAAGCAGACCTTGGCGCCAAGATCTTGGACGTACTGCATGAAGGTGCGGCTCGTGAATTGTGTGCCGTTGTCGGTGTTGATCCTGTTAGGGATCCCGAAGCGGCAAACAATCGACCTGAAGAACTTGACTGCTGACTGTGCTGTCACCTTCCTCACTGCTTCCACTTCTGGCCACTTTATGAACTTGTCGATTGCAACGTACAAGTACTCAAAGCCCCCGGCAGCTCAGGGAAAGGGGCCGAGGATGTCGAGCCCCCAGACCGAAAATGGCCAGGATAAAGGGATCGTCTAGAGAGCTTGAGCTGGCTGGTGTATCTACTTGGAATGGAACTGGCACGCTTCACACTTGGTTACTTGTGCAGTTGCATCCTGGAGGGCTGTCGGCCAAAAGAAACCTTGCCGGAATGCTTTGCCGACAAGCGCTCTTGCGCCATTGTGGTGACCACATATGCCTCCATGTATCTCTGCCAATAGCTTTTGTCCATCTTCCCGGTGAATACACTTCAATTTCACACCGTTGAGTCTTCTTCTGTACAGTGTGTTGTCGACAAACTGGTACATACTTGACTGCCGGGCTACTCTTTCCGCTTCTTCTTGTTCTTCGGGAAGTTCTCCTATCTGAAGGAAACGGACAATCTGCTGTGCCCATGCTGGAGCTTGCGGCTCGACAACAAGGACTAAAGGCACATCTGCTACTGCAGGAACATCCGCTTCTACGGCGAGAACCTGTGGCTCAGCCGGAGCTTGACGTTCCCCGGCAAGCTTGCCGGAGCAAAACTTGTCGGGAGCGTCTGCTTCAACGGAACACACCCTAGGGCTTGCCGGAGCAGACTGCTCCTCAGCACCCTTGGTGTTGATCTTGGGGACCTTCTTGGCGGCGACTTCGGGGAGCTCTGCCGGAAAATAGTTACCAAAAATCAACTTCCTCTTCTTGTTCTGTCCAGTTGATGGCGTTACAGACGGTTGAGTCAGTTTGAGCACAAAGATCCCTGGTTCCACAGGCAACTTAAGTGCGGTGCACTTCGACAGGCCATCGGCAATGTCATTCTGAGCTCTTGGAACATGTTCCATCCGTAGGCCGTCAAAGTGCTCTTCTAACTTTCTCACTTCATCAACGTAAGCTTCCATCAACGGACTCTGATAATTCTTGTTCACTTGGTGGACGACAAGCTGTGAGTCACCCCTGACGATGAGCTTCTTGATCCCAAGGTCTGCTGCGATCCTGAGACCGGCAAGCAAACCTTCATACTCTGCGGTATTGTTCGTTGCTTGCTCCTTGGGAAAGTGCATCTGGACTACGTGCTTGAGGTGCTCTCCGGTGGGTGCAACAAGTAGCACGCCCACACCGGCGCCTTGCAGCGAGAAGGCACCATCAAAGTACATCAGCCACGCTTTGCTTGCTTCCTTGACGGGGATGCTCATTTCTGGAATTTCTTCATCTGGTGTTGGCGTCCACTCTGCTATGAATTCCGCCAATGCTCTGCTTTGGATAGTTGAGGTGCTCTCAAACTTGAGGCCAAAGCTTGACAGTTCCAGTGCCCACTCGACAATCCTGCCTGTTGCTTCTGGATTCTGCAGTATCCTCTTCAGCGAAAAATGAGTGACAACTATGATCTCATGTGCTTGGAAGTAATGGCGCATCTTTCTTGAGGCCATGAGAAGGCCGAAAAGCAATTTCTGCACACCAGAGTACCTCGACCTAGCCCCCTGCAAAAGGGAACTGACAAAGTAAACTGGGCGCTGCACCATTCTCTTCTGCATTTCCTCACGCGCCTGTGCAGATCCATCTTTGTCGGGACCAGAGCTTGTCGGTGAAGTCCCCTGCTTGTCGCTGGATGCATCTGCCGTGGTTGCTGGCTCATCATCCGCCTCCCTCTCCGCTACTAACGCAGCACTAACCACTTGATTGGTTGCAGCTATATACAACAGCAACTTCTCTTGTGGCTTAGGTGCGACAAGTGCTGGAGTGGAGGACAGGTATCTCTTTAAGTCCTGCAGCGCAGCCTCCGCTTCCGGAGTCCATTTCATTGGACCTGCCTTTTTCAATATTTTGAAAAACGGCAGGGCACGCTCAGCAGACCTAGAGATAAACCTGCTGAGAGAAGCCACGCAACCGGCAAGTCTTCGTACATCCTTGACGTGCTTTGGTGCTTCAATCTGCTCAATGGCCTTGATCTTGTCGGGATTGGCTTCAATTCCCCGCTGAGACAAGAAGAACCCGAGAAGCTTGCCGGAGGGGACTCCAAACACACACTTCTCGGGGTTAAGCTTGAGGTTGATCTTGCGCAGATTTGCAAAGGTTTCGTCTAAATCTTGAATCAGAGTTGCCTTGTCCTTGCTCTTGACCACTATGTCATCCATGTAGGCTTCCACATTTCTATGTATTTGAGGCTCAAAAGCGTCATGGACTACTCTTGCAAATGTTGAACCAGCATTCTTTAAATCGAAAGGCATCCGTACGAAACAGTATGTGCCACATGGAGTGATGAATGCGGTCTTCTCCTCATCCTCTTCTGCCATGAAGATCTGATGGTATCCTGAGTATGCGTCAAGAAATGAAAGCAAGTCACATCCGGCCGTGGCGTCAACAATCTGGTCAATGCGCGGTAAGGGAAATGGGTCTTTGGGACAAGCTTTATTGACATCGGTAAAGTCGATACAAAGCCTCCATTTCCCGTTTGCCTTGCGCACGACTACAGGATTGGCCAACCACGTAGGATGGAGCACTCCTCTGACAAGGCCTGCTGCTTCCAATTTCTTGATTTCTTCTGCGATGAATTCTTGGCGCTCCACTACTTGTTTCCTGACCTTCTGCTTGACGGGCCGCGCATGAGGGAAAACGGCAAGATGGTGCTCGATTACTTTCCTGGGAACACCAGGGATGTCAGACGGTTGACACGCAAACACGTCGACGTTCGCCCGCAGGAAAGCAACGAGCGCGCTTTCCTATTTAGGGTCGAGAGTGGCACTAATGGTGAAGGTACCACCAGTGCCGTCCTCCTTGGCGGACACCTTCTTGGTCTCTGGTGGAGCTGCCATTGTCTTCTTATGCTTGCCGGTGGAGCTCGATGGTGCGTCCTTGACGGTAGCGCAGCACTCCAAAGAGGTGCGCTTGTCGGAGTGGGCATCAGAACTCTTGCCGGACTTGGTCTTCTTCTTCCCCCCGGGAGCTTCAACGGCAAGCGACTTGCGATCTGCTGCGGCTGCTGCTTCCCGGTAGATCTTGTCGGCGCAGATAAGAGCATCCTTCTTGTCGCCAGGGACAGAGATGACACTTATCGGGCCTGGCATCTTCAACATGTTGTATGCATAGTGAGAGGCTGCCATGAATTTGGCGAGTGTTGGACGGCCGAGTATCCCATTGTAAGGCAATGGAAAGTCAGCAATGTCAAAAGTGACCCTCTCAGTCCTGAAGTTCAACTCGCTGCCAAATGTCACCGGCAACGTGATCTTTCCCTTCGGCTTGCTCCTTCCCGGATTGATTCATTGGAATGTGCCGGTCTCTTCGAGCTCGCTGTCAGGGATCTGGAGTTTCTGGAGTACCGCGGAGGAGATCAGGTTCAAGCCGGCCCCGCCGTCAACTAGCATCTTAGTGACCTTGAGGTTGCGGATAGTTGGTGAAACCAACATCGGCAAGCACCCGACCGCAGTTATGCGATTAGGGTGGTCCTCAATATCAAAGATGATAGGCATGCTGGACCATTTCAGAGGCTTGCGTGACTCGATGGGTGGTTCTGCCGCATTGACTTCCCGCACCCACTGCTTGAGCTGGCGGTGTGAAGTATGCAGAGAAGCACCGCCGTCAACGCACAGGACCTCTGTGGCTTTCTGGAACTCCTGCTCATCGGTCTCGCCATCATCCATATCTTCATCGTCGTCGTCATCTTCATCCTTGTCGCGGCCGCTGGGAGGTCTGTCTCCTTGCCAATTCTTGGCCTTGCCGCGGCGTCCTCCTCGGCCGGGGCGTTTCTTGCCGGCTCCTCGAGCACCTTCTTGGACCTTCTCCTTGTCGCGTCGCTCATATTCAGCCTTTTGCTGCTCGACAAGCTGCTCGACCTTCTTGCAGCTCTGGAGGTCATGGCCCTTAGTGCGGTGGATCTTGCAGTACTGCTTGTTGGTGTCGTCCTGCTTGTCGGCGACCGCTACAGCCTCGCCGGAGCTACCAGCTTTGGCTTTCTCGGCGCCACCTCCGTTGCCGGACTGCTCAATGACTAGCACATCTTTGCCTTTCTTCTTCTTGTTGTTCCGCCACCGGTTTTTCTTTGCTGGGGCAGCATCCTCGCTATCAGATCCTCCTGCTTCTGTATTCTCTCCGAGGAGTTTCCTCCCTTCCTCAGCACGTGCACACTTGTCGGCCAGGGCATATAGCTCACTGACGTCTCTAATCTTGCACATCACCATCTCCTCCCGCATCCTGCGGTTTCGCACGTTCTGATGGAATGCGCTGATGATCGCGGCAGGGTGGACATCTAGGATGTTGTGTTGTACACGGCTGAATCTCTGAATGTACTTGCGCAGGGACTCTCCTTCCTTCTGGGCGAGCAGATGAAGGTCGCTCTCTTGGCCATGAGGCTTGTGGCCGCCTGTAAAGGCGCCGACAAACTGATGACATAGGTCTGCCCATGAGGATATGGAGTTGTCCGGCAAGTGCATGAGCCAGGACCTGACGTTGGGCTTGAGCACCAGCGGGAAGTAGTTGGCAAGGATCTTGTCGTCTCGCCCCCCGGCAGCTTGCACTGCGATGGTGTAGATGCTGAGGAACTCCGACGGATGCGACTTGCCGTCGTACTTCTCTGGTACGTCTGGCTTGAAATTCTTCGTGCTGGGCCACTGGACTTGCCGCAGCTCATGAGTGAACGCAGGGCAACCTACCGCGTACGGCAAGTTGCCTGGTTCCCCTAGCGCATGCATGTCGACAGAGGGCCCAGCGCGCTGGTCCGATTGACGCCGCGCTTCTCTCTGGCGCTCGATGCGAGTACGAGCGTCCTCTTGCTGTCGTTCGTGAAGAACTTGGCGCTGATCGCGACGAGCTCGTGGATCTGATGACGCGGTGGAGTCGTTGTCGAGGTAGATCCGGCGAGTCGGCGATATTGGCCTTCGGGTCGGAGAGTGCACGGTGGTTGCACCCCCACCGGTTTTGTCGCCATCGGCTCGTGCCTGGCAATCTTGCCACGGCTGCGATGTACTCGGCTGCCATGGAGTGTCGCCGTTGGCGAAGCCGATGAGACTCTGAATGGTGGCCCTCCACTCATCGATCTTGTCTGCCGTTGGAGGGTAATCCAGGAGCAGTTGGGCTCGTGCCAAAGCTTCTGCTGGAGTGGTGGGTGGCAGTGGCGAACGGTGCGAGGAGCGGGATATGCTCGGACTTCTAACTATGTTAGAAGGAGCAGTATCCCGTCCGGGCGACCGTGTCTTGCTCGTGCCAGCATGTTGGCGTGCATGCTGGTCTTGAGCATCCCGAGATCCACCAGCTCGATCTTGGTCCAACGAACGTATGGTACCGCGAGTACCATGACGTTGTCGGTCCCGCGCCTCCTGAGATGGGCGCGGTGCATGTACGGACGCCGAGGTCTACGCAGCCTTGTCCTTGGACCTGGCAGCACCGTGAGCTCCCTCGTCGATGCCCGTTCTTCCGCCGGCGTCTACCCCACCACCCGTTTGCTCCGGTGGTGGTGGGATCGACACAGACGGAGTAGCCGCCTCCGAAGCCTTCTTCTTCGGCGGCATGTCGATGAAGAAGATGAAGATCTAGCTCGTGTGAACGCCGGATCAGGTTCACACAACCTCGACGCCCCCTACCTGGCGCGCCAAAGATGCCGGGGAAACGGATCCACAAACACCTATGGGACCGGCGGACCGAGCCCCTTTTGGTTCGGTGGGGGACGGAGATCGCACGAAAAGCGGATCGAGGTGAAGCACACGAGCGGTTTACCCAGCTTCGGAGCTCTCCGGAGAGATAATACTCCTACTGCTGCATGTCTGAGTGTATTGAGTTCTTGCTCGGGAGCGCTAAGTGCTACAGTACACACTAGCTGCTAACGAGACCGGGCGTTTGTGTTTTCTGGCTTCCGAACCCCCCTCTACGTTGCGCATGGGCCTTCTTTTATATGCTCAAGGGGTCACCGACAGGTGGCAACGTAGACAAGGGTAAAAATGGAAAAATGTTGCGGTTGGTACAACTACCTGTATAGTGTATCATACCTAACCCTGACGGCAGGGGACAAAGGCATTAAATGCCCATCTGTGTCGCCCAAACAGTGCAAAAAGGGACCGTCAGGGACGCCACCGCTTGCCACGATGGCAATCTTGTCAGCGTCGCTTGCCACCTCGCACCGCTGGCTGCACAGCCTCTTGCCACGCGCACCTGGAAAGGTCCCAGGGCGACACGTTGGTGGATGTGCTGGAGCGCGGGTACAGAGTGGTAGCCTGCCGCGGCAAGCGCCTTGCCGCGGTCGTTGTCTTGTCACGTCCGGAAGCTTGTCGCTCACCGGGCCTTGCCGGGACGCGTGGCGCATCGCGGCAAGTTCCTCGAGATGCCTTGGTTGGCCTTCCCGGCAATTCCCGGCAAGCTCCTCTTGCCGGGGCCTTGTCTCCTTGGCTTGAATACTTTGTTCTTGAATGTCTCCAAAGGAACCACGGAGGACCTTGGCGGTCACCCGGCAAGCCTTGCTGCGGGGTGCTGCGACTGCCCGTGCACAAGTTCGGGATACTAGGGTACCCCTACTCTAGTACACCGACACTAGTATTGCTATGGTTAAAGATCTCTTGGATGATAATTTAGATGGGCATGTTATTTATTTCTGTGGTGAGACTGCTAATATTGTTAGACCAGATGCTAAGATACATAGACCTGTTATAGGCATGCCTGTTATTTCTGTTAAAATAGGAGATCATTGTTATCATGGCTTATGTGATATGGGTGCTAGTGCTAGTGCAATACCCTATGACTTATATAAAGAAATTATGTATGATATTGCACCTGCTGAATTGGAAGGTATTGATGTTACTATCAAGCTTGCCAATAGAGATACTATTTCACCAGTTGGGATTGTTAGAGATGTTGAAGTCTTGTGTGGGAAGGTTAAATATCCTATTGATTTTCTTGTTCTTAGTTCCCCACAGGATGACTTTTGTCCCATTATCTTTGGTAGACCTTCTTGAATACTGGTAATGCTAGGATTGATTGCAAAAAGGATGTTGTTGCAATTGGCTTAGGGGATATGTCTCATGAGTTTAATTTTGCTAAGTTTTGTAGACTAGTAAATATGAGATTATTGGTCTTGCTTCTATTGCCGTGCCTCCTACTGACCCGTTAGAACAATATCTGCTAGACCATGAAAATGATATGTTTATGAATGAAAGAAGGGAAATAGATGAAGTGTTCCTTCAACAGGGTCCTATTCTAAAACACAACCTACCCGTTGAAATTCTAGGGGACCCCCCTCCACCCAAGGGTGATCCCGTGTTTGAGCTCAAACCATTACCTAATAATCTTAAGTATGCTTATCTTGATGAAAAGAAAATATATCCTGTTATTATTAGTGCTAACCTTTCAGAGCAAGAAGAAGAAAGATTATTGAAAACTCTGAAGAAGCACCGTGCTGCTATTGGATATACTCTTGATGATCTTAAGGGCATTAGTCCCACTCTATGCCAACACAAAATAAATGTGGAGAAAGATGCCAAACCAGTTAGGGATCCTCAACGATGATTGAATCCCAAGATGAAAGAAGTGGTAAGAAAGGAGATACTGAAGCTCCTTGAGGCAGGTATAATTTATCCCGTTGCTGATAGGATTGGGTAAGTCCCGTCCACTGCGTTCCTAAAAAGGGAGGTATTACTGTCGTTCCTAATGATAAAGATGAATTGATCCCGCAAATAATTATTACAGGTAATAGGATGGTAATTGATTTCTGTAAATTAAATAAAGCTACTAAGAAAGATCATTACCCTTTACCTTTTATTGATAAAATGCTAGAAAGACTAACCAAACACACACATTTTTGCTTTCTTGATGGTTATTCTAGTTTCTCTCAAATACCCGTGTCAGCGGAGGATCAATCAAAAACTACTTTTACTTGCCCTTTCAGTACTTTTTCTTATAGACGTATGCCTTTTGGTTTATGTAATGCACCTGCTACCTTTCAAAGATGCATGATGGCTATATTTTCTGACTTTTGTGAAAAGATTTGTGAGGTATTCATGGATGATTTCTCCGTTTATGGATCCTCTTTTGATGATTGCTTGAGCAACCTTGATCGTGTTTTGCAGAGATGCGAAGACACTAGTCTCGTCTTGAATTGGGAAAAGTGCCACTTTATGGTTAATGAAGGCATTGTCTTGGGGCATTAGATTTCCGAGAGAGGTATTGAAGTTGATAAATCTAAAGTTGATGCTATTGAAAAGATGCCATGTCCCAAGGACATAAAAGGTACAAGAAGTTTCCTTGGTCATGCCGGTTTTTATAGGAGGTTCATTAAGGACTTTTCTAAAATCTCTAGGCCTCTGACTAATTTATTGCAAAAAGATATTCCTTTTGTCTCTGATGATGATTGTGTAGAAGCATTTGAAATACTTAAGAAAGCTTTGATCACCGCACCTATTGTTCAACCACCTGATTGAATTTATCCTTTGAAATTATGTGTGATGCTAGTGATTATGTTGTAGGTGCTGTTCTAGGGCAAAGAGTTGATAAGAAATTGAATGTTATCCAGTGTGCTAGTAAAACTCTTGATACTGCCCAGAGAAATGATGCTACTGCTGAAAAAGAGTTCTTAGCAGTTGTGTTTGCATGTGATAAGTTTAGACCTTATATTGTTGATTCCAAAGTTACTATTCACACTGATCATGCTGCTATTAAATATCTTATGGAAAATAATGATGCTAAGCCTAGACTCATTAGATGGGTTCTCTTGCTCCAAGAATTTGATTTGCATATTGTTGATAGAAAGGGAGCTGAGAACCCCGTTGCAGACAACTTGTCTAGGTTAGAGAATGTTCTTGATGACCCACTACCTATTGATGATAGCTTTCCTGATGAACAATTAGTGGTCGTTAATGCTTCTCGTACTGCTCCTTGGTATGCTGATTATGCTAATTACATTGTTGCTAAATTTATACCACCTAGTTTCACATACCAGCAAAAGAAAAAGTTCTTTTATGATTTAAGACATTACTTCTGGGATGACCCACACCTTTATAAAGAAGGAGTAGATGGTGTTATTAGACGTTGTGTACCTGAGCATGAACAGGAATAGATCCTACGCGAGTGTCACTCTGAATCATATGGAGGACACCATGCTGGAGATAGAACTGCGCATAAGGTATTGCAATCCGGTTTTTATTGGCCTGCTCTCTTCAAAGATGCTCGTAAGTTTGTCTTGTCTTGTGATGAATGTCAAAGAATTGGTAATATTAGTAGACGTCAAGAAATGCCTGAATTATTCTCTTCTTATTGAACCGTTTGATGTTTGGGGCTTTGATTATTTGGGACCTTTGCCTGTCTCTAATGGTTACACACATATTTTAGTTGTTACTGATTACGTTACTAAGTGGGTAGGAGCTATTCCAACTAGTAGTGCTGATCATAACACTTCTATTAAAATGCTTAAAGAAGTTATTTTTCCGAGGTTTGGAGTCCCTAGATATCTTATGACTGATGGTGGTTCATATTTTATTCATGGCGCTTTCTGTAAGATGCTTGCTAAGTATGATGTTAATCATAGAATCGCGTCTCCTTATCACCCGTAGTCTAGTGGTCAAGTAGAGTTGAGCAATAGAGAGCTCAAATTAATTTTGCAAAAGACTGTGAATAGATCTAGAAAGAATTGGTCCAAAAAACTTGATGATGCATTATGGGCCTATAGAACCGCATACAAAAATCCTATGGGTATGTCTCCGTATAAGATGGTTTATGGAAAAGCATGTCACTTACCTATTTAACTTGAACATAAAGCATATTGGGCTATTAAAGAGCTCAACTATGACTTCAAACTTGCCGGTGAGAAGAGGTTATTTGATATTAGCTCACTTGATGAATGGAGAACCCAAGCCTATGAGAATGCCAAGCTATTGAAAGAAAAAGTCAAACGCTGGCATGACAAAAGGATACAAAACGTGAGTTTAACGTAGGTGATTATGTGTTATTTTTCAACTCTCGTTTAAGATTTTTTGCATGAAAACTTCTCTCTAAATGGGAAGGTCCTTACGTTATCGAGGAGGTCTATCATTCCGGTGCCATAAAATCAACAACTTCGAAGGCACAAGTCCGAGGGTGGTGAACGGTCAAAGAATCAAACATTATATCTCAGGTAATCCTATCAATGTTGAAACTAATATTATTGAAACCGTAACCCCGGAGGAATACATAAGGGACACTTTCTAGAACGTTTCAGACTCCGAAAAGGAATAGGTATGTAGTACGGTAAGTAAACCGACTCCAAAACAATTCTAATGGAAATTTTTATCCGTTTTGGAATATTTAAGAATTTTAGGAAGAAAGAAGTAATCCGGGAAGGACACGAGGCCTCCACGAGGGTGGAGGGCGCGCCCACCCATCCTGGGCGTGCCCCCCTGTCTCGTGGCCACCTCGTGTGCCTCCCAGACTCCGTTTTCTTGCACATTATGTATTTTGGTCGGTAAAAATTCATTATATAATGTCTCGAAGGCTTTGACCACCATATCACGCAAATATCCTCTGTTTTTGTTTCGAGCTGTTTTTCTGACAGATCTAGAGCATCATGACGTCTCCAAGCGCTCCCAAGGACAAGTTTTTCGAGAGGGTTATCAACCCCTATCTCGCGGAGGTGCTGCAACACCCTCAAACCATTGAGATGCGTGAGGGGGTGCTGCACATCCGCGATGTGGAGGGACCAAGGCGTACCGGAAGCGTGGAGACAAAGCTCGAAGCCATGGAGCAACAAGTTTTCAAGTGCCAAGGGATGGTGGAGCGTGGACTCAACGCCAACCAGATGATGATCACAGAGTTCACCAACAACCACAAGCTAGATGCCAAGGTCATTGTTGAGACCATCTTCAAGCTTCAAGAGAAAATCGAGCACCTCCAAGCCCAGATATGTGACCTGCAAAACCAAAACTGTGAGTATGAATATAGATTCAAGAGGATGAGTTTGGCTGCAGATTTGAGGATCCCGGAGACTCGATCATCCTTCTATGATGGTGAGCCTATGCCTTGGAAGATGGACGACAAGCCTACATCACCAGCAACTCCTACTTCACCACCTCCGAGGACATAATTACATGGGTATGGGCACTCTCCTTGGCAACCGCCAAGCTTGGGGAGGTGCCCCGGTATCGTATCACCATCACACTCCTATCTTTACCGTTTTATTTAGTTCGATCCTTTTAGTAGTATCTTGATCTAGTAGATTGAAGTTTTAGTATCAAGTAGTTTTGAGTTTTGCTTTGTGATCTCTTTATGTAATCGAGTCCGTGAGCTCTCTATAATAAAGATTAGTGTTGAGTCAAGGGCTTTGCTATCTTGGTATGATCTTGAGAAGTAGAAAGAATAAAAAGAATAAAGAGTTCATATTGATCTTATGGATAGTAATGACTTCAGACATAGAAAGTATGAGGCATAAAAGTTGTTGAGAGTTGACAAACATATTTTTGGTCATTGTTGCAATTAATAGGAAGTAATAAGGAAAGAGAGGTTTTCACATACAAATATACTATCTTGGACATTGAGGGAGTCCTGGACTAGGGGGTGTCCGGATAGCCGAACTATCACCGTCGGCCGGACTCCAAGATTATGAAGATACAAGATTGAAGACTTCGTCCCGTGTCCGGATGGGACTTTCCTTGGCGTGGAAGGCAAGCTTGGAAATACAGATATGTAGATCTCCTACCATTGTAACCGACTCTGTGTAACCCTAGCCCTCTCCGATGTCTATATAAACCGGAGGGTTTTAGTCCGTAGGACGAACAACAATCATACCATAGGGTAGCTTCTAGGGTTTAGCCTCCTTGATCTCGTGGTAGATCTACTCTTGTACTACCCATATCATCAATATCAATCAAGCAGGAGTAGGGTTTTACCTCCACCGTGAGGGCCCGAACCTGGGTAAAAACATCGTGTCCCTTGTCTCCTGTTACCATCCGCCTAGACGCACAGTTCGGGACCCCCTACCCGAGATCCGCCGGTTTTGACACCGACATTGGTGCTTTCATTGAGAGTTCCACTGTGTCGTCACTTATAGGCCTGATGGCTCCTTCGATCATCAACAACAACGCGGTCCAGGGTGAGACTTTTCTCCCCAGACAGATCTTCGTATTCGGCGGCTTCGCACTGCGGGCCAATTCACTTCGCCGTCTGGAGCAGATCGAAAGCTACACCCCTGGCCATCAGGTCAGATTTGGAAGTTTGAACTATACGGCCGACATCCGCGGAGACTTGATCTTCGACGGATTCGAGCCACAGCCAAGTGCGCCGCACTGTCACGTTGGGCAGGATTTAGCTCTGCTGCCGGACAGTGCTCTGGAGGCCGCACAAGAGTCCGCTCCGACCCTTAGCTCGGAGCCGACGGCACCAATCGAGGATGGGTGGCTGGACACCACCTCGGGGGCTGCTACCTCTATGGCGATAGAGCCGAATACCGACCCTGTCCCTTGTGAAGCTCGTGACTCCAAGGTGCCGGACTCCTCTCTGGACCCCGAACCTTCCGCGCCCCTGCCAATCGAATCCGATCGGGCGCCGATCATGGACTTCACCGCTGCAAACATCTTTCAGCACTCGCCTTTTGGCGACATTCTGAATTCGCTAAAGTATCTCTCTTTATCAGGAGAACCCTGGCCGGATTATGGTCAGAACTGTTGGGATGCGGACGACGAAGAAATTCAACGCCCACCCACCACCCACTTCGTAGCCACTGTCGATGACTTAACCGACATGCTAGACTTCGACTCCGAAGATATCGACGGTATGGACGATGATGCCGGAGACGACCAAGAACCAGCACCTACAGGGCACTGGAAAGCCACCTCGTCATATGACATATACATGGTGGACACCCCAAAGGATGGGAATGGCGATGGACCAGCGGAGGATGACCCCTCTAAAAAGCAGCCTAAACGCCGGCGTCAGCGGCGCCGCTCCAAATCCCGCCACAGCAAGCATGGAAATTCCGGCACCAGAGATAATAACACCCCGGACAGTGCCGAAGACAACCCCCTCCAACAAGATTCAGCACAGGAGGACGGAGAAGCCAGCCCTCGTGAGAGAGCGGCAGGCGAAGAGGTAGAGGATGGTAATTACATGCCTCCCTCCGGAGACGAGGCAAGCCTCGACGATGACGAATTTGTCGTGCCTGAGGATCCCGTCGAACAAGAGCGTTTCAAACGCAGGCTTATGGCCACGGCAAGCAGCCTCAAGAAAAAGCAGCAACAGCTTAAAGCTGACCAAGACTTGCTAGCCGACAGATGGACTGAAGTCCTCGCGGCCGAAGAGTATGAACTCGAACGCCCCTCCAAAAGCTACCCCAAACGCAAGCTGCTACCCCGATTAGAGGAGGAAGCACAATCGCCAGTGCACAATACGGCCGATCGGCCACCTCGTGGCTGTGACAGAGAGGCCTCTAGGCCCTCCACTAAAGCCGCACTCCGGCGTCGCTCTAAAAGTACAAAGCCATGGGGGAATGCGCCGGACTTGCGAGACATATTGGAGGATAAGGCGAGGCAAACAAGTTCGATCTACGGATCGCGCGGGCGATACGCGACGACAACCGTCACACCGGATACAGCAAACCCGGCCGGGCCGAACACAGTAGACAAAGCTCGTTTGAGCTGCATCGTGATATAGCCCAATACAGAGGCGCGGCACACCCACTATGCTTCACAGATGAAGTAATGGATCATCAAATCCCAGAAGGGTTCAAACCCGTGAACATTGAATCCTATGATGGCACAACAGATCCCGCGGTTTGGATCGAAGACTATCTCCTTCATATCCACATGGCCCGCGGTGATGATCTTCACGCCATCAAATACCTCCCACTCAAGCTTAAAGGACCAGCTCGGCATTGGCTCAACAACCTGCCGGCAGAATCAATTGGGTGTTGGGAGGACCTGGAAGCCGCATTCCTCGATAACTTCCAGGGCACATATGTGCGACCACCAGACGCTGATGACCTAAGCCACATAATTCAGCAGCCAGACGAATCGACCAGACAATTCTGGACACGGTTCTTAACTAAGAAAAATCAAATCGTCGACTGTCCGGACGCAGAGGCCCTTGCAGCCTTCAAACACAACATCCGCGACAAATGGCTTGCCCGGCACCTAGGACAGGAAAAGCCGAAATCAATGGCAGCCCTCACATCACTCATGACCCGCTTCTGTGCGGGATAAGACAGCTAGCTAGCTCGCAGTAACAACCTAACCAAAAACTCTGGTAGTTCGGATACCAAAGACAACAATGGCAGATCGCGTCGCAATAAGCACAAACGCCGCATTAGCAGCGATAATACTGAAGATAAGGCAGTCAACGCCGGATTCAGAGGCTCTAAACCCGGTCAGCGGAAAAATCCATTCAAAAGAACTACTCCAGGCCCGTCCAATTTGGACCGGATACTCGATCGCTCGTGCCAGATACACGGCACCCCCGAAAAGCCAGCTAATCACACCAACAGAGATTGTTGGGTGTTCAAGCAGGCAGGCAAGTTAATCGCCAAAGGCAATGACAAGGGGCTGCATAGCGATGACGAGGAGGAGACACGGCCACTGAACAATAAAGGACAGAAGGGATTCCCCCCACAAGTGCGGACGGTGAACATGATATATGCAACCCACATACCCAAAAGGGAGCGGAAGCGTGCGCTCAGGGACGTATACGCGATGGAGCCAGTCGCCCCAAAGTTCAATCCGTGGTCCTCCTGCCCGATCACTTTTGATCGAAGGGACCACCCAACCAGTATCCGCCATGGAGGATTCGCCGCATTTGTTTTAGACCCAATCGTCGATGGATTTCACCTCAGTAGAGTCCTGATGGACGGCGGCAGCAGCCTGAACCTGCTTTATCAGGATACAGTGCGCAAGATGGGCATAGACCCCTCAAGGATTAAACCCACAAAGACAACCTTCAAAGGCATCATACCAGGTGTAGAGGCCAACTATACAGGCTCAGTTACACTTGAAGTGGTCTTCGGATCCCCGGATAACTTCCGAAGCGAGGAGTTAATCTTCGACATAGTCCCGTTCCGCAGCGGCTATCATGCACTGGTCGGACGAACCGCATTTGCAAAGTTCAATGCGGTGCCGCACTACGCATACCTCAAGCTCAAGATGCCAGGCCCGCGAGGAGTCATCACGGTCAATGGAAACACTGAACGCTCTCTCCGAATGGAGGAGCACACAGCTGCTCTCGCGGCGGAAGTACAGAGTAGCCTTCTAAGGCAATTCTCGAGTCCGGCTGTTAAGCGACCGGACACCATCAAGCGCGCCCGGAGTAACCTAAAACAAGACCACCTGGCACGTTCAGAGCATGCGTAGCAATGCGGCCCCAACCCCAGCCCTCACGAAATCGCGATACCAGTACCACGCGTACATCACTACGCTCTGGAGGTACCATGGGCATAGGGGAAGGGGCACTACCACGGCATGCCCAGAGTGCGGATCAACCACACCAGGGGCTCCCAAATTTGTCATTCCTTTTTTCTCATATTCTCAGGACTCCGTTTTCCAGAAGCCCTGTCCGGCAGTAGATCTGCCGAACTCACGATGCAACAGTCAGGGAAGCAGAAAAGCTACGACGAGTATCCAGGTGGCCTCCATTACGAGCATTATACCTGTTTTACATACCATTTTGCAGCCTACCCCTGGAGGGGGACATGTTAAATAGTCTCACCCCCCGCTTATCGCACTATTTGTATCATCCTGCCTTTATTGCAGTATTTTTTGCATAAACAACACATCACCTTTTGCCTATCATTGCATTCCCTTATATATATGTTCACTTATGACATGTTGCAACCGTACACCTTGGTACGACCAAATACACCAGGGTTTAAGTTCCCCAAAGTATGGTGTGATAAGTCCGAACACTTTCACAAGTGCGGCACCCCGAACTTATAGCATTATATGCATCGGCTCCGAATCATGTCTTGGGAGAATAGTTGGGTTTGCCGGCTCCCATGTTTTGGTACCTTACGTTCCGCTATATCGGCTAAGGTATTGCTGGGAGAACCACTGTGATTGTGCCCCAGTTGACCTGGGTTGAGCACCTCAGTGGAGAAAGCTAAAACTGACCGTCATGATAAGGTGAGAGCTGGTCGCTGTTCGAGAGGTCTTTTTGAGTCCCTAAAGACTTATGTTGCTTAGAGCGAGGAGCCGGCTTTGTCTGGCCCCAGGCGTGGATAGCGCCCCGAATTCGGTCTTCCGAATACTAGGGGCTTCGCCGAAATTTAAAATTATAGAATTCTATGGCTAAGTGAGAGTGTTCAAGCATTATAAGTCCGGTTGCCTTGTTCGTTGTGTTGAGCGCCTCCCTAGAAGTACCCAAAAATGGGAACAAGAGCTCTCAAGTTTATCCCGAACACCCCAGCACTCGTGGCATGGGGGCCGAAGCCAACGACTTGCCATCTCTCAGATTTGATAAACGGCCGCACATAAGGTAATATTTTAAATTAACAAGCGTTGCTTAGCGCATATGAACAAAGTTTCAGCGCACAGGATAACAAAACGCGAGTCTACTCAAAAATTACATCTTTGGAGCACTCACCCGCAATAATGCGGGCACCCTTCAGGACACCCTTATAATACATCTCGGGCATGCGATACTCCTTGCCCGGCGATGGCGCGTCCGTCACAAGCTTCTCGGCTTCCATCTTGCCCCAGTGCACCTTAGCGCGGGCAAGGGCCCGACGGGCGCCTTCAATACAGGCGGAGTGCTTGATGACGTCAACCCATGGACAGGGGTCCACCAGCCGCCGCACCAGACCGAAGTAGCTCCCAGGCATGGCCTCTTTGGGCCAAAGCCGAACTATGAGGCCCTTCATGGCCTGTTCGGCCACCTTGTGGAGCTCGACCAGCTGCTTCAGCTGGTCGCTCAGGGGCACCGGATGTCGGGCCTCAGCATACTGAGACCAGAACACCTTCTCCGTCGAGCTCCCCTCCTTGGCTCTGTAGAATGCGGCAGCATCGGACATGCTGCGGGGCAGATCTGCGAACGCTCCTGGAGAGCTCCAAATTCGGGTAAGTAACAGGTAATTCACTTTTACATGCTTGCTTTGCATGAAGAATGCCTTACCCGCCACTATCTTCTTCACCGCCTCAATTTCCTGGAGGGCCTTTTGGGCTTCGGCCTTAGCGGCTTTGGCATTCTCAAGAGCGGACGCGAGCTCGGACTCTCGAGTCTTCGAGTCACGCTCCAAATTCTCGTGTTTTTCCACGAGAGCCTAGAGCTCTTGCCGCACCTCCGCCACCCTGTAAGTGCATCTAGTGCCCCTTAGTGATTTTGGTGTATTGAAGACTTATAGGTTAAGTAACTGATGCGTTTGTGAGTGTACACAGGTCTATAAGTCTATGAGGAGTTTGATATTTACAGAGAAAGTCGACCCCTAAAAATGAAGTTCTTCGACTGAAGACTTTGATATTCTGAAGACTTTCTGAAGACTTTGAAAGTGAAGAAATTGGTGTGACCTTGAGGACTTGATATTCATTCGAGGAATATGAAGCATGAAGACTTTTGTTTTCGTAGTTTCATTTTCTCTTTCTTGAGTCATAGGAAACACCGTACTGTTAAAGGGGGTCGAGGAAATACTAAGGAAAGATTTCCATGTGATGCTCAACTCAAAATCCTAAACCTACCAATCCCTTCGAGTGAAGCCATTGGAAATCTCATACAGTTCAGTCAAATTCTTCAGTGACAGAGACGCAGTTCTTCTGGTCACTGATGACTTTGCTCTGACTGAGGAGTTAGGAATTCGCCAGTGCGAATTGCCTACACAGTGAGGAACATGATAGCCCTGAGGAATTTGAGAGTCAAATTTCCGACCGTTGCTGTGCTGTGCGCCGGCTGTCCCAAAATATCTTATCCACCTAACGGTCATATCATTGAAGGGCATTTATGTCTTATCATGTCGGGCTGCTCCCTAGGCTATAAATAGCTGCCCCCTACAACCACTAGCTGGTTGGCTGCTCCGAGAGAACTTGACACTTGTCATTTGAGAGCAACCCATCCTCCGAGGACTTTGAGCGAAAATCATCGAGTGAGGAAAATCCCAAAACCAAAACCCCCACAAACCCAAAGTGATTGAGCATCACTGAAGAAATTGATCCTGCATGGATCCGACGCTTGTTACCTTTGAAGACTGTGCTTCTTCCAGACGGTTAGGCGTCAAGGTCTAGAGCATCCAAGAGGAATTGTGGATCGCCGAGTGACCAAGTCTGTGAAGGTTTGGAAGTCACCTGAAGACTTACCACGAGTGATTGGACGAGGCCTGCGTGGTCTTAGTTCAAGGAGAATACGGTGAGGACTGGGTGTCCTGAGTTGCGGCTCAGAGACTGGGTGTCCGGGACTGTGTGTCCTCGAGTTTAAATACTCAGCCGCTCCAACCAGACGTACAACTGAGACAGCAGTTGGAACTGGTTTACCAAGTCATTGTCTTCACCAACTGACTGGTTCTATTTCCTCAACTCTTTCATTTCCTCATTACTGTGTTGAATGTTGTTCATATCTGTGCTTGAAGACTTTGACTGAAGACTTTCACAAATTCCTCAGTTCAATTTCTTCAGTCTGTTTGTCTTCATCTTGCTATCCTGTGTTTACGCTTTATGTACTCTGTTTTTAGTCTTCATTTCATCATGCTGACTATGTGTGTATCCTATTATGTTTACTTCTGAGTACATATTCCGCTGCAAGTAGTTCTTCGCTAAGGAATTTCCTCACCAGCAAATTCCTCAGTGAAGAATTCATAAAAATCGCCTATTCACCCCCCCCCTCTAGTCGATATAACGCACTTTCAATTGGTATCAAAGCAAGGTACTCCCTTGTTCTGTGTGATTTTGGTTTAACCGCCTGGAGTTTTAGTTATGTCGACCGCATGTATGATCAATGTCTCGGCTGGGTGTCCTACCTTTGATGGAACGGACTACCCCTACTGGAAGAAGAAGATGCGAATGCATCTTGAGGCAATTGGCAATGATCTCTGGTATGTTGTGGAAAATGGTGTCCCCTCTGTCACTGAAACACTGACCGCTACCGATGTGAAGAGATTCAAACAACTCAATTCTCAAGCGAAGAATATCATCTGTGGCCATCTGAGCAAAGGACAGTATGGAAGAGTGAGTGCTTTGGAAACTGCTAAGCTTATCTGGGATAGGCTGTCCAAAGTAAATGAAGGAGTTTCAACTCAGCGTGACTCTCGAGTTGATGTTCTTCGGAATCTCTTCAACCGCTTCAAAAGACTCGACAATGAGAATGTACAACAAACCTTTGATCGCCTCACTGACATCTCAAATGAGCTTCAAGCCCTCGGTGCCACTGACATCACTGATCATGAAGTTGTGAAGAAACTGCTGAGATCACTTGATTCCTCATTTGATACTCTGGGACTGATGATACAAGAACGTGCTGACTACAAGTCGCTTGATCCTGCTGATATCCTCGAAAGGCTAAACACTCACGAGTTCCAGCTTGCTGAAAAGAGAGATCTCTATGGCTCAAACTATGGTAAACCACGTGCCCTGAAGGCTAAGGTTGTGTCTGACTCTGAGTGTGAGGATTCTGGTAGTAGCCTTGGTGATCCTGAAGAACTGAGCCAGGATCTAGCTCTGCTTGTGAAGAAATTCCAGAAGTTCACAAGACGTGGTCGCTTTGGAAAACCCTCAAGAGGAAATGATTCCTCATCTAGTGACTACAAGAGAAGACTTTGCCACAAATGCAAGAAGCCTGGTCACTATATTCAAGATTGTCCTCAGTGGGAAAAGGAAATGAAGAAGAAGAAATACAAGGATTACAGTTCTGATGATATGAATAAGAAGAAGAAATCGTCAAAATCTTCGTCATCAAAACCCTCAAAGTCTTCATCTCACAAGAAGGGCAGCTCCAAGAAAGCTCGGGCATTCATTGGCAAGGAAATGGACTCTGAAGCTGAATCTGAGGAAAATGATGAAGAGGAGGAGTCTGAAGAATCTGAGTCTGGTGTGGCGAGTCTGGCCGTTGCTACTGCTTTCGTCAGCAAGTCCATCTTCAACACTGAAGAAACTGACTCCACCGACAAGCCTGATGAAGATAATGATGGCTACGCTCCCACCTATTGCTTCATGGCAAAAGGAGCTAAGGTACTCAAATACAACTCCTCTGACTCTAGTGAAAATGAATCTGATGAGGATCTCAAGCCCAGCTACTCTAAACTTGCTAAAATTGCAGTGAAACAACAACGGGCTCTTGAAAAGGTTCAAAACATGCTAGATAAAAGTGATGATATGTTGGGTGAAGAAATGGATCGCACTAAAGCCCTGACTGAAAATCTTCAGAGACTTCAGTCTAAGTATGATAACCTTCAAGGTCATCATAACTCTCTCTTGTCTGATCATGAGAAACTTTCTTATGAATTTCTTCAAGAAAAGCAAGATCATGAGAGGCTTTCTCTTGAAGCTATTCAAAGAAAGGAAGATCTTGAAAAGCTAAGAGTGTGTTATGAAGATCTTCAGAAGGAGCGCGATTCATTACTAGCTCAACAAATCAGCACTTCTCAGGAAGAATTTGTTCCTCCATGCTTAAAGTGCATTGAACGTGAATCTGCTAATTCTTCACCTGAATGTTCAAATGCTTCAAATGTTACAAATTCTTCATCTGCCTCTGCTATCACTAATTCCTCATCTGAGGACATTGCTAGTATCACTGACAATGCAGGGCTGAAGGAATTGTACATGACAGGCATGTACAAAAGCCTCAAAGGGCATTAGACACTTTGTGATGTGCTCAAAAAGCAGATCCTCAACAGAAACCCTAGGAAAGAGGGTATTGCCTTTGAGAGGAAACTCAATGCCGATGGAACATATTGGAAGCCTGAGCAGTATCCCAAAACCTCATGGGTTGCTGCAAAGGGACCTCCAGTTGATCCATCTAACTTATCTGGCTTTACATGTGAATCTCCTCATTCTTCTGATGAGTCATTTGACTCCAACTATAAACTGTTCAAAAATCAGAATGGTGAAGTATTTGCTAGATATGTTGGCACTAACTGCAGGAACGGTTCCCCTATGAAGAAAATCTGGGTTCCCAAAAGCTGTGTTGAAAGTCTTCAGGTGAATGCCCTCATGACACCACCTATGAAGAACAGGAACCCCAGATCAAATTCTTCATATGGATCAAATTCCTCATCTGGATCAAAGTCCTCATATGATTATCATCGTGCTACAACTCTGTCTCGCAGGGTAGAGCTAAGGGCTATGAATATGTGCATTATTCTTCAAACCATTATGTTCATAAGTCCTCGAAGAATTACTCTGCTTATTCATATGCTTACCCTAACCCCTCCCATGCTAAGCGAAATGGTTTGGCATCTTTGCCACCTTTCTCACATGGTGCTCGCAGGATGATGAACTCTTTTCCACCCCTCCAGATGTGGGTGGTGAAGAAAAAGAACTAATCTCTTCTGCAGGGTCAGGTCTCCAGACGTGCTCTAACGTCTGAAGAATTTGCTGGGGACCTGACAAACTGCCTGAAAGGACGCAGGCGAATCATGATGAAATGAACTTTCATTTCACACGTCCTCATACTGCTATATCTGTTTACTGCTTGATGAAATTCATCTGATGAACTTGATATCATATTCTTCACTGATGAAGCATATGAGATTGTAAGCTACACTAATTCATCTGCAGGATGATCAACCCAAAACCACTGAATGGGTCCTCGATAGTGGATGTACAAATCACATGACTGGTGACAAGAATCTATTGATGGATGCTCCCTTATCACCGTCACCTCTGAAGCATATCATCTTTGCTGACAAAGGCAAAAGTCAGGTATTGGGTCTTGGTAAGGTTGCTATCTCTAAGGATAAGCACATGGACAAAGTCATCCTTGTTGAGTCCTTAGGATACAATCTTATGTCAGTCTCGATGCTTTGTGATCTTGATATGGTTGTTGTCTTCGGCAAATATCGCTGTGTTGTGATTATGGAAGCTGACAATTCCAAAGTCTTCGAAGACTTTAGGAGAGGAGATCTGTATATTGCTGATTTCTCTACAGGACCACAACCAGCCGTGTGTCTACTTGCAAAAGCCTCAGAAGGCTGGCTATGGCATCGACAACTTGGTCATGCAGGCATGAGGAATTTGAACACGCTCGTGAAGAAGAAGCATGTTATTAGCATTGAGAATGTCAAATTCCTCAAGGATCACTTATGCAGAGCATGTGAAGCCGGAAAAATGACCAAGGCCAAGCATCCAGCGAAGACTATCATGACCACTACACGTCCATTCGAATTGCTTCACATGGACCTCTTCGGACCTAATCATTATTCAGCAGTCACTAATGACGCATCTTTATATGGTTTTGTCATTGTTGATGATTATTCTAGATATACATGGGTACACATTGTTACTTACAAACATGAAGTGCAGGAAGTCTTCAAACGATTTTCCTCGAGGGCTTCAACCAACTTTGGTGTGAATATCAAGCATATCAGAAGTGATAATGGAACTGAGTTCAAGAATTCTGGTCTTGATGCCTATCTTGATGAACTTGGTATTACTCATGAGTTATCTGCTGCCTATACTCCTCAGCAGAATGGCATCGTGGAGCGCAAGAACAGAACTCTTGTTGAGATGGCTCGCACTATGCTTGATGAATACAAAACGCCTCAGCGTTTTTGGATTGATGCAATTGATACTGCCTGCCACATCATCAACAGAGTATATCTTCACAAATTCTTCAAGAAGACTGCCTATGAACTCCTCACTGACAAGAAACCCAATGTGATTTATTTCAAAGTCTTCGGTGCTAAATGTTGGATTAGAGATCCTCACCACAACTCTAAATTTGCACCGAAAGCACATGAAGGTTTTATGCTTGGTTACGGAAAGGACTCGCACACCTACAGAGTCTTCAACATTGTTCTTCACAAGATTGTTGACACTGTAGATGTGCGGTTCGATGAAACTAATGGCTCGCAAAGAGAGCACCTACCTTCCATGTTAGATGAACCAGCACCTGAGGATGCTATCAAGATCAAGGCAACTGAGGATGTCATTCCTACTGAAGAATCTGCTGAAGAATTCATTCCTGTTGATGAAGAACGTCGAGCTGATGCACCTGAAGAACATGATGAGGAAAATGGTGCTGAAGAAAATGCTGATCAAAATCCTCAGCGACAGCCTACTCATCCACACGTTGCAAAAGAAGTGCAAGTGGAGAAGATCATCGATGACATTAGCGCACCAGGTCCTCTCACATGCTCAAAAGCTTCTCACTTATCTAACTTTTGTGGGCACTATGCTTTTGTCTCTATCTCAGAGCCCACTAAGGTAGATGAAGCATTTCTGGAGCCGGAGTGGATTCAGGCTATGCACGAAGAATTACATCAGTTCGAGTTGAACAATGTCTGGGAATTGGTCAATCGCCCAGATCCTCGCAAGCATAATATTATTGGCACAAAGTGGATCTACCGCAACAAGCAAGATGAAAATGGCCTTGTGGTGAGGAATAAGGCACGGCTAGTAGCTCAAGGCTACACACAGGTTGAAGGAATTGATTTCGATGAAACTTTTGCACCTGTTGCTAGACTTGAGGCTATTCACATTTTACTTGCCTATGCTAACCATCATGATATCATCTTATATCAAATGGATGTGAAAAGTGCATTCCTCAATGGTAAGCTTGAGGAAGAACTATATGTTGCTCAACCCCCAGGTTTTGAAGATCCCAAGAATCCTGACAAAGTCTTCAGACTCAATAAGGCCCTCTATGGCCTCAAGCAAGCCCCTCGGGCGTGGTATGACACATTGAAGGAATTCTTCGTGAGGAATGGCTTCACACCTGGTTCACTCGACCCTACTCTTTTTACTAAATCATATGATGGTGAACTGTTTGTGTGCCAAATATATGTTGATGATATTATTTTTGGCTGTACTAACCAACGATATAGTGATGAATTTGCCTATATGATGAGTGAAGAATATCAAATGTCTATGATGGGAGAATTGAAATTCTTCTTAGGTCTTCAAATTCGTCAGCAGCACAATGGCATATTCATATCTCAGGAGAAATACCTCAAAGATGTACTGAGGAAATTCGGCATGCAAGATTGCAAAGGCGTCAAAATTCCTATGCCCACAAATGGCCATCTATGCACTGATGAAAATGGTATTGACTTCGATCACAAGGTATACCGCTCCATGATTGGTTCTTTATTGTACTTATGTGCATCTAGGCCAGATATAATGCTTAGTGTTTGCATGTGTGCCCGATTTCAAGCTGCACCGAAGGAATCACACCATAAGGCTGTGAAGCATATTCTTCGATATCTAGCTCACACACCAACACTAGGATTATGGTACCCCAAGGGCTCTACTTTTGATCTCATTGGATATTCTGACTCTGACTATGCTGGTTATCGTGTGGACCGCAAGTCAACATCTGGCACTTGTCATTTCCTCGGACGATCTTTGGTCTGTTGGTCCTCGGAGAAACAGAACTGCGTATCACTGTCTACTGCTGAAGCTGAATACATTGCTGCTGGCTCATGCTGTGCTCAACTGCTTTGGATGAAGCAAACCCTCAAGGACTATGGCGTCAACATGAAGAATGTGCCTCTCCTCTGCGACAATGAGAGTGCCATCAAAATTGCTCACAACCCAGTTCAGCACTCGAAGACTAAGCACATCCAGATTCGTCATCATTTTCTTCGTGATCATGTGTTGAAGGGCGATATCTCCATCGAGCATGTGAAGACTGAAGAACAGCTAGCTGATATCTTCACTAAGCCCTTGGATGAGAAGAGATTTAGCAAGTTGCGGTGTGAGCTAAATATCTTAGAATCTTCGAATGTTCTTTGAAAAGGACACACATCCTAACCCTTATGCAGAATTGATGACTTAGATGTGCAACACATGAAGAAACGTTTTTCTTCAATCAATGAAGAATAACACTCTAAGTGTGAAGAAATTAATGAAGAATTTGATTCTCAGAACCCTACGACAATTGTACGCGGTGTCTGAAATCATCATTCTTATACGGTGGGCTACGCCACCACAAAAGTTGAAAATCTTCAATTTGAGTTTTTCCTCATTTTTGAAATTCTTTAGTTTTTTTAAATTCTTCAACTTTTCAAAATCTTCACAAAATCTTCAATATCTCCGTCGTTTTTCCTCATTGGCTATATATATAATATGTAAGTTTATGTCCTCTATAGCATTCACTTATTGCTATTTCTTCAAGTTGTGATTTCCGCTAAGTGAATGTGATCGGACCCTTCCCCCTCTATGCTATACTCAACCCAATCTATTCACAGATTCTTCATGTGCGTTCTGATTGAAACTCGTTCAAAGTCTTCACTGTGCCCTTGACAGCTGAAGAAATTGCGAACGAAATTTTAAAACAAATCTTATCCAGATTTTCGGTTTTACCGCTCAAACCGTTCCGCTTCCCACGATACATTAGTTTATTCACCCACGATCTTACACAATCTCATCTGCACAGTACGTGGGTGACACATGTCGTGTGAAGGAGAAAGGGCAGGGGCATGTTCGTCCCAAAATCTTCGGGCGAACAGTTTTTCACCGTGGCTATAAATACCCCTCTCCCTTCCTTACTTCATTTACTCTGCTCGGTCGCTGTCTCTCGCTCGAGCTCTCTTCAAACCCTAGCGCCGCCGCTACTCCATCGCCGTCGGTGAGGAAGAGCTTCACTGCCTCGACCTCGTCGCTGTTGTACTCGCGCCAGCCGCGGAAATCTTCACTCCGCCGCCGCCGTAGCCGTCTCCCTCTGCCAAGTTAGGGCGTGGGAGATCTAACGTGACGAACTTCACCACGGTTCACCTCTGTTCGTCGTGTTCTTCAGTTCGGGTAATTAAAAGTCATTTTTATTACTCACTTTGATTCTCAAATCTTTCTGAAAATCTTCAAAGGTGTTTTGTTCCTCAAATCTTCACATATAAACACCTCACACACTATATGCTCTTGATTTATCTCTCTAAGCATTCATTTCTTCAAGATTCCTCAATTGTGCGGATTTTCAATCTGTACAACTCTGGAACCTAAGACGAAACGCTTAGTGAAATTCCTCAAGGCTCAACTGGTCAAATTCCTCAAAACTTGTTCCTTTTGAAAAATCTTCTGAGAACGCACATGACCTCTCCAAATTCCTCGCACCTACACTCTGTTCACAGGTACTCATGTCCGCTGCTGAATCACTAGGTTCTCATCAACTTAACTCATTTGCAGCGTTCCTCGAAGAAAAACTGCATACTTCTTCAGAGTGTTCTATTGTTCAAATTCCTCATCTGAAGAAAATGGCAGAAGGCAAGAGACCGCAGAAGGGAGGAAAGAAACCGGAGGTCGTGACTGCCTTTGAGATTCCTGATGAAATTTACAAAGATTACTACACACCTGATGAAGCCAAGTTTGGCAAGGAGACCAAAAATCAGCGCAAAGTGCGCATCCAGAGGATCGAACGAAGATGGGCACGAGAGTGGAGGGAATATCGCTATGTGACTCCCAAGTACATGAATAAATTCGCCTTAAACCCTCCATGCCCAAGAGCTCCTTTGGCACCTGGCCAAGTTGCTGATCCCACCAGCATCAAGCGTGGTGAAGACTTTCCTGAAGAATGGTCCAGGCGCCAAGCCAAATTGGCAAGACAGGCCAAGGAGGCAGTGAGGAAATTCAATGAGGATTCTGCTGCTGCAGCTGCTGCTGAGACCTCGGTCAAGCCGAGGAAATCAATGCCGAAGAAGCCTGCTCGCAAGCCAAGTGCTTCACCATCAGCGCCCTCACGGCCCGGTTCCTCAGCCGCGCCCTCACGGCAAACTCCTCAGACTGCTGCTGCTCCCTCAAAATCCTCAGCAGCTCCCTCCAAGTCCTCAACTCCTGTGCATCTGGCTACCTGTCAAAGGACTCAGGGTTTCTCGATTGCTTCTAGTGTCTCAGCAAGTTCCTCAGCTGCACCAATGTCCTCATCAGGTCCCACTCCGCTGAAGACAAAAGCAACTGCTGGACGCGGTCCTCGGCCAAGTCCTCGAAAGAAACAGGTTGCCTTCAACGTGCTCTCTGATGATGAAGCTTCTGATGAAGAACTTGCAGAAATCATCAGAGACAGACTAACAAAGGCCGCTAGAGCCAAAGGAACAACTGTGCCTCTACTTTTGGATCCGAAGAAGATCCTTGACTTCATCGACCTATGGCATCAAGATCCAAACACTCCCATTCCTGATCTGCCACTGACTCCTGGTCAAAGTCATATGCTGAACCATTTCATCGCTGAAGAGAAATGGAAATTTGAAAAGGCTCGTGAGATAAAGAGAACACAAGCCAGAAAGGAGAAGCTTCTGAGGAAGAACATCGTCAACCTAACTCCTGAAGAACTTCTCAAAGCTCAATCTGAAATCCAAGCCCTCAGCAAGGATTTCGATGCTTACAATGCTGACTGGCAAGGAGCCAAGGTGAGATTCGTCAATTTGACGAAGAAAATGACAACTGTTGCAGCCCCATCGCAACAAGAAAATCCTCAGGCTGAAGACTCTGCTCAGCCTACCGAAGAACATGCCAGCACTGCTGATGACTCTCAGCCTGCTGATGAGAATACAAGTTCCAGGGCTGATGACTCTATTCCAGCTGCTGAAGAAATTCCCAGGGCATCCACTAGCGGTGCGCCTGAAGAAACTGAAGAGATCAGGGCAACTGCACCAGTTGCGCCTGAAGAAACTGAACCACAGTCCTCAGCTCCTACTGCGCCAACACCAACTCCAATCCTTCCTTCTGGTTATGAAGTGAAGAAGACAAAGGCTGCAGAACGAGCTGCAGTGAAGAAGAGGAAGGCATCTGCTGCGTCAAATTCTTCGGCTGCGAAGAAAATGAAGTAAATGACCAGCTCGATTGAAAATCCCATTGATGCCGTTCCCATTTCCTCAATGTCGTCTAAGGAAATTGTTCCTTATGGAGAAGACTACAAGATCCCAAGCGGATCTGATGAAGATAATCAATCTGTTGCTACCTCAGAACAGTTTGATGAAGAAATTGAAGTGGAAGCATTCCCCTCACCGCCAGTCGTTTCCTCACCCATGCCTCAGTTCACAGTTGAAGAGGCTGGTGTTGAGGAAATTGAAAAAGAAGATGAAGACGTGGATATTGGATGCACTACACCAGTGATGAACGATGACTTTTGGGAAAGTCAGCATCCCAATACTCCTCTCTTCACTCCGATTCAACAAATTCCTCAGTCCCCGGCTACAACTGTTCAATTGGGCTCTGAAGAAACTCATCCCACATCGTCTGTTCATGAAGAAATTCCAGCCACTAGTGCTGAAGAACCTGCTGTTGATCCCCAGATTGCACAAGAAGAGGAACCAAAAATTCCTCAGCCTGAAGCACCTGAGATCGCGATTCCTGAGGTTGTGCTGCAAATCACTGATATTCCTCTGCCCAAACCGAAGAATCCGTTCTCGAGCAAGCAAAAATTCAAGGCTGAAGACTTCTTTTCTGAGCATGTGTTCTTCACTGCTTACAATCCATATGACTCTGCTCGCATGAGGAAAAGACGCTTCTGGACTCCTACTCAAGCAAACTTTTATTCCTCAGTGCTATTTGACAAGGACAAGATCTTCGACCATGAGCATATTCCTCATGTGGATATGGAATCACTACCATGCTTCGAGCCAGTCCTTAGAGTTATTCACGATGCAGGGCTGCTGAATTTCTGCACTGATATCTGTGACTGGAATGAAGAACTCATTCTTCAGTTCTATGCCACTTTGCATATCACAGGCGATGCTGAAGATGTCAATTCATGGGTGCTGGATTGGATGACGGAAAACACTCACTACAAGGCACCGGCAACTGAATTGCTTCGTGTCCTTCCTCTTGATCCTCCCCATGAAAGTGCACGTTGCATCTACAATGACCGCGAGCTGACTGATCATTATATGCAAGTGCTCATGAAGCCGTTGAAGCCAGGGCAGGCCCCTCGAACCAAATTCCTCGTCAAGGAATTGCTGTATGTGCCTCGGACTGTCTATCGAATTCTGACGAAGACAATGAGTCCCATCAAAGGCCACGACTCAAATGATGAAGATGTCATTGGCATCATGAAGAACATGCTTTTCAACATCATTCATGGCGTTCCCGTCAACTTCCATGATTTCTTCATGAGGACTCTGTCTAATGTTGCAATGTCACCTTTTGAGCTGAAGCCCTATGCGCCTTGGATTATGAGATTCATAAGGGCAAGATCTTCACTGAATTACAAGGCTGACACTCTGAACCATGGTAGCTACTTGCCGCCCATTGAAGTCCTCAAGCGACCAGTTTCATCATCTGATGATAAGGGCAAGGCAGCTGCTGTGATTGATGAAGGCACTCGTCCATTGGATGGTCAATTCCGTCTCGCCACATCTTACTCCACCAATGACGATTCTGCAACACATGACTCTGCCGCAAATATCTCAGCCAAGCAAAAGCCTCAAGCAACAGCACCCAGGGTGATGACTGACCGTGAGTTACTCCTTAGTCTTCATCAGAAGGTTGAACGCAATCAGAAATGGGTGAAGCGTCCATTTGCTGCAATTCTTCACAACATGACCTCAACACATAATGCAGTGAAGAAAAATCAGTACTATCTTCATGAAACCCTCAACCGCACCTGGGCTGTTCTCAATCATGTATATTCTGCGGAAGAATTGAAGACTATGAGTCTCCAGGAAGCTTTTGACTGGTCTGCACCACCTCCGAAGAAATTCAAGAGAGTCAAAGTTCCTGATCTGGTGGCCAATTCTTATTCTTCATCGCGTGAAACTGATGAACATGAAGATTTGGACGACACTGCGGCAGGCCCTACATCAACAACCAACCCCGACAACGCTGGCGCTCCTCCATCAACTTGAAAATCTTCAGGGGCGTTAGTCCTCAGTTTCGATCCTTTTGGTCATTTGATGACAAAGGGGGAGAAATCTGAGTTAGTCTTCAAGCGGGTTTATATTATGGGCGTTTTTATTAAGTTACAACTCTCGTTCTTCCGAAACTTTTATTGGATCGAGTTGTAATCTTAAATCCGATGGTGCCTTGATACTTTTGGTCGTGCTCTGATGCTTTTGATGCTCTGAGCTCTAAAACTTTTGATGTGCTATTCTGCATGCTTATTCCTTGTTAATATTATTGCACGCATGCTGAATCTCATCAGGCACCATATTTCATCATGCATTTCAAATTCTTCATATTATATATCAAATGCGTGTATGAATTACAAGATATAGGGGGAGATCTCCATGATTCAACTCTTCAAATGTGCATTGCCTCAAAAGCAAATTCCTCATTATGCACATATTCAGGGGGAGTTCTTCTATATCTTGCAATCAAATTCCTCAATATCAGTATTTACACTTCATATGTTTATCCCCGTTGAAAACTTAACCTATGTTGTCATCAATCACCAAAAAGGGGGAGACTGTAAGTGCATCTAGTGCCCCTTAGTGATTTTGGTGTATTGAAGACTTATAGGTTAAGTAACTGATGCGTTTGTGAGTGTACACAGGTCTATAAGTCTATGAGGAGTTTGATATTTACAGAGAAAGTCAACCCCTAAAAATGAAGTTCTTCGACTGAAGACTTTGATATTCTGAAGACTTTCTGAAGACTTTGAAAGTGAATAAATTGGTGTGACCTTGAGGACTTGATATTCATTCGAGGAATATGAAGCGTGAAGACTTTTGTTTTCGTAGTTTCATTTTCTCTTTCTTGAGTCATAGGAAACACCGTACTGTTAAAGGGGGTCGAGGAAATACTAAGGAAAGATTTCCATGTGATGCTCAACTCAAAATCCTAAACCTACCAATCCCTTCGAGTGAAGCCATTGGAAATCTCATACAGTTCAGTCAAATTCTTCAGTGACAGAGACGCAGTTCTTCTGGTCACTGATGACTTTGGTCTGACTGAGGAGTTAGGAATTCGCCAGTGCGAATTGCCTACACAGTGAGGAACATGATAGCCCTGAGGAATTTGAGAGTCAAATTTCCGACCGTTTCTGTGCTGCGCGCCGGCTGTCCCAAAATATCTTATCCACCTAACGGTCATATCATTGAAGGGCATTTATGTATTATCATGTCGGGCTGCTCCCTAGGCTATAAATAGCCCCCCCCCCCCCTACAACCACTAGCTAGTTGGCTGCTCCGAGAGAACTTGACACTTGTCATTTGAGAGCAACCCATCCTCCGAGGACTTTGAGCGAAAATCATCGAGTGAGGAAAATCCCAAAACCAAAACCCCCACAAACCCAAAGTGATTGAGCATCACTGAAGAAATTGATCCTGCGTGGATCCGACGCTTGTTACCTTTGAAGACTGTGCTTCTTCCAGACGGTTAGGCGTCAAGGTCTAGAGCATCCAAGAGGAATTGTGGATCGCCGAGTGACCAAGTCTGTGAAGGTTTGGAAGTCACCTGAAGACTTACCACGAGTGATTGGACGAGGCCTGCGTGGTCTTAGTTCAAGGAGAATACGATGAGGACTGGGTGTCCTGAGTTGCGGCTCAGAGACTGGGTGTCCGGGACTGTGTGTCCTCGAGTTTAAATACTCAGCCGCTCCAACCAGACGTACAACTGAGACAGCACTTGGAACTGGTTTACCAAATCATTGTCTTCACCAACTGACTGGTTCTATTTCCTCAACTCTTTCATTTCCTCATTACTGTGTTGAATGTTGTTCATATCTGTGCTTGAAGACTTTGACTGAAGACTTTCACAAATTCCTCAGTTCAATTTCTTCAGTCTGTTTGTCTTCATCTTGCTATCCTGTGTTTACGCTTTCCGTACTCTGTTTTTAGTCTTCATTTCATCATGCTGACTATGTGTGTATCCTGTTATGTTTACTTCTGAGTACATATTCCGCTGCAAGTAGTTCTTCGCTAAGGAATTTTCTCACCAGCAAATTCCTCAGTGAAGAATTCATAAAAATCGCCTATTCACCCCCCCTCTAGTCGATATAACGCACTTTCACACCCGCGCCTCCTGCTTCTCTCGCTCGGTGCGTTACGCGGCCGCATTGAGTTCGGTCGCGGACACCGCCTCCTTCAGGGTCGCCACCTCGTTCGTGGCCCCTGCAATACCCACGTTATTCCTGTCATTTTTTGCAACCAAATCCTTTTTTATAAGGTACAACTTTAATAAGGTGCTACTTACCTTCCTTGTTCGCGAGCTGCTTCTTGGCACGGCCGAGCTCGCTCTCGGACCGCTCGAGGCTCTTCTTCAAGGCATTGACCTCCGCAGTCAGTGCGGCAGAGGTCAGCAGCGTAGCCTGCATTCCCATATTGACATATTTGTGTTAGACTCCTGCGTATATCTTTTTAGATCCTCAGTTCGGCTTTTCTTTCCGAACACCGAACTGAGCATCAGGGGCTACTGTCTATGCGGTACTATTTTTACATATCTTAAAACCCTTACCTCAAAGCCTCTTAGAAGGCTGGTGCATGCTTCGGTCAGCCCGCTCTTGGCGGACTGAACTTTCTAAATCACCGCACTCATTATAAAAAAGGTGCGGTGTTCTTCTTCGATGGAAGCGTCGTTGAGCGCCTCCAGCAAATTATCCGGTGCCTCCGGTTGGACGGAGGTCACCGGCGTCGCCGTCCCGCCCTTCTTACGAAGGGGCCGCTCCCCGGACTCCGGAACCACCGAAGGTTCCAGCACGGAGTCCGGCCCGAAGTCCAGGAGGTTGCCCTGCGGCACCTCCGGGGCCTCCTCCTCCTGGCCGGTCTCCTTCTAGGACCCCACCTCGGCGTCGTCTGCGTCACGAGGGGAGGAGGCAGTCGGAAGTGAAGCGCTATTCACATCTGATGAACCCAGGGACCCGCTCGACGAAGCGGGGAGATCATCCTTGGGTGGGCTATATCGTGGTGTTCAGCATTAGAAGACACTATGCGGCGAAAGGAAAATCATAAGTTATTCTGGGATCCGGACACTTACGATCTCACCAGGGGCTTGGCCCTCGAAGGCCACTCCTCCTCGCCGTCGTCGGCGTTGGTGGAACAGTCCGGAGGAAGGGTCCTTCCCTTCTTGGACCCTTCGGCCTCCCCCGTCGGGGAAGCCTTCCTCTTATTCTCTGCCCCCGCCGGGGGAGAGGCCTCTTTCTTCTCCTCCTCATCCTCGTGGGAGGAGTCCGCCTCGGAGTCATCGGACGATGAGTCCGATAACACCTAGCGCCGGGAACTCCTCCGAGTTCCCATGGCCTTCTTCTTGGCCTTCTTCTCCGGCACCACGTAAGGCGCCGGGGCCAGCAGTCCCGATAATCGGGCATCCGCTGGGTCTTCGGGCAAGGGAGCCGGGCATTGGACCTGCCCGGACGTCTTCTGCCAAGCCTGTCAAAGGTAATGGGAGTTTTAGATCCCGCATAGAGTCAAACTATGGAAAGCAAGTGTCCCGTAAAGGATAAAATAACTTACCTCGCCAGCTTGACGCTGCGAGCTGAATCCGCAATCTTCGGTAGCTGATGGGGGAGCCTCGGCGCCCTTGAACAGCACCCTCCATGCGTCTTCGTACGAAGTGTCGAAGAGCCTACTCAAGGTTGGGTGCTATGCCAGATAAAACTCCCACAAATTGAAAGCCCGCTGTTGGCACGGGAGAATCCGGCGGATGAGCATGACCTGGATTACGTTGACAAGCTTGAGCTTCTTGTTCACTAGGATTTGGACGCAGGATTGAAGTCCGGTCAGCTCCTCCGAATCACCCCACGTCAGGCCCTTCTCTTTCCAGGAGGTGAGCCGTGTGGGGATCCCAGATCTGAATTCGGGGGCTGCTGCCCATTTAGGGTCACGCGGCTCGGTAATGTAGAACCACCCCGATTGCCACCATTTGACGGTTTCCACGAAGGCGCCCTCAAGCCATGTAATGTTGGGCATCTTGCCCACCATGGCGCCTCCGCACTCCGCTTGGCAGCCGCCCACCACCTTCGGCTTGACATTAAAAGTCTTCAGCCATAAGCCGAAGTGGGGCTGGACACAGAGGAAGGCCTCACACACGACGATGAACACCGAGATGTTGAGGATGAAATTCGGGGCCAGATCATGGAAATCCAGGCCGTAGTAGAACATGAGCCCACGGACAAATGGGTGGAGTAGGAAGCCCAGTCCACGGAGGAAATGGGGAAGGAACACCACCCTCTCATGGGGCCTGGGGGTGGGGATGAGCTGCCCCTCGTCGGGGAGTCGGTGCGCGATATCGCTGGACAAGTATCCGGCCTTGTGCAGCCTCTTGATGTGCCCCTCCGTGACGGAGGAGGCCATCCACTTGCCTCCCGCTCCGGACATGGTTGGAGAAGGTTGAGGTGAGATGTGCGGACCTGGGCGCTGGAGCTCGAGTGCGCGGAGATGGATAAGAAAAGGAGGAAGAAGGTGTAGGTGAAAAGGTGGATCCTTATCCCCTTATATATGAGCGGACGAAGCTATGCGTCCCCACCGGCCCAGTAAAACTCGCTTATCTCCCAAGCGCCGCAATCAATGGCGCGGTTGGGTTACCCACGCCCGTATTGATGAGAATCCCGGAATAAGGGGACACAATCTCTGCTTTGACAAGATGTGCCAAGGAAAGTGCTTCGCTAAACGCGCTAAGATGGAACAATAAAAATGATTCGAATAAAGGCTTGGTCATGGCGTGACGTCATGCCGCGAGATACCTCAGCAGATTGAACTTGTGTAAATATTATTCTCTCTACGGTGGGATGTGGAATTTATTTTGTAGAGCCGGACACTATCCTGGTGTTCAAAATCTTCTATGAATTATTCGGAGGAGGAACCCGCCTTCCAATGCTGAAGACAATATGCGCGCCGGACTCGTCATCATTGAAGCCTGGTTCAGGGGCTACTGCGGGAGTCCTGGACTAGGGGGTGTCCGGATAGCCGAACTATCACCGTTGGTCGGACTCCAAGATTATGAAGATACAAGATTGAAGACTTCGTCCCATGTCCGGATGGGACTTTCCTTGGCATGGAAGGCAAGCTTGGCGATACAGATATGTAGATCTCCTACCATTGTAACCGACTCTGTGTAACCCTAGCCCTCTCCGGTGTCTATATAAACCGGAGGGTTTTAGTCCGTAGGACGAACAACAATCATACCATAGGCTAGCTTCTAGGGTTTAGCCTCCTTGATCTCGTGGTAGATCTACTCTTGTACTACCCATATCATCAATATCAATCAAGCAGGAGTAGGGTTTTACCTCCACCGTGAGGGCCCGAACCTGGGTAAAAACATAGTGTCCCTTGTCTCCTATTACCATCCGCCTAGACGCACAGTTCGGGACCCCCTACCTGAGATCTACCGGTTTTGACACCGACAGACATCTTTTATGATTGTGTGTACTCATTAAGTATGACATGCTAAAAGAGTTGATGTTGGACAAGGAAGACAATGTAATGGTTTATGTTTTCTCACATCTCAGTTAAATTATATTGTCATTGATCTTCCCAATATGTTGAGCTTGCCTTTCCCCCTCATGCTAGCCAAATTCCTTGCACCAAGTAGAGATACTACTTGTGCTTCCAATTATCCTTAAACCCAGTTTTGCCATGAGAGTCCACCATACCTACCTATGGATTGAGTAAGATCCTTCAAGTAATTTGTCATGTTGCAGGCAATAAAAATTGCTCTCTGAATATGTATGACTTATTAGTGCAGAGAAAATAAGCTTTATACGATCTTGTTATGGAAGCAATAAAAGCGACGGACTGCATAATAAAGGTCCATACACAAGTGGCAATATAAAGTGACGTTCTTTTGCATTAACATTTTGTGCATCCAACCCTAAAAGCACATGACAACCTCTGCTTCCCTCTGCGAAGGGCCTATCTTTTACTTTATGTTTTTAGTTTATGCTTGAGTAGGTGATCTTCACCTTTCCCTTTTTCATTTTATCCTTTGGCAAGCTCCTCGTGTTTGAAAGATCTTGATATATATATATATATATATATATATATATATATATATATATATATATATATATATATATATATATGTATCCAATTGGATGTAAGTTAGCATGAATTATTATTGTTGACATCACCCAAAGGTGAATACGTTGGGAGGCAACACAATAAGCCCCTATCTTTCTCAGTGTCTGGCTGAAACTCCATAACCACAAGTACTGCGTGAGTGTTAGCAATTGTAGAGGACTATATGATAGTTGAGTATGTGGACTTGCTGAAAAGCTCTATTCTTGACTCTTTCTGATGTTATGATAAATTGCAATTGCTTCAATGACTGAGATTATAGTTTGTTAGTTCCCAATGAAGTTTCTGAACCATACTTGACATTGTGAATTGATTGTTACTTGAGCATAAGAAATCATATGACAAAATTTATATATGTTGCTGTTATAAGAATGATCATGATGCCCTCATGTCCGTATTTTTTTATCGACACCTCTATCTCTAAACATGTGGACATATTTATCCATTTCGTCTTCCGCTTGAGGACAAGCGAGGTCTAAGCTTGGGGGAGTTAATACGTCCATTTTGCATCATGCTTTTATATCAATATTTATTGCATTATGGGCTATTATTTCACATTATATCTCAATACTTATGGCTATTCTCTCTTATTTTACAAGGTTTACCATGAAGAGGGGGAATGCTGGCAACTGGAATTCTGGCTGGAAAAGGAGCAAATATTGGAAACCTATTCTGCACAGCTCCAAAAAACCTGAAACTCCACGGAAGTCAGTTTTGGAATTAATAAGAAGTATTGAGCGAAGAAAACACCAGAGGGGGCCCACACCCTAGCAAGGAGGGTGGGGGCGCGCCCCTGTCTCCCGGGCCCCCTGGTGGCCCTCCGGTGCCCATCTTCTGCTATATGAAGGCTTTTACCCTAGAAAAAATCATAAGCAAGCTTACGGGACGAAACTCCGCCGCCACGAGGCGGAACCTTGGCGGAACCAATCTAGGGCTCCGGTGGAGCTGTTCTGCCGGGGAAACTTCCCTCCAGGAGGGGGAAATCATCACCATCGTCATCACCAACGATCCTCTCATCGGGAGGGGGTCAATACCCATCAACATCTTCACCAGCACCATCTCCTCTCAAACCCTAGTTCATCTCTTGTATCCAATCTTGTATCCAAAACCACAAATTGGTACCTGTGGGTTGCTAGTAGTGTTGATTACTCCTTGTAGTTGATCTAATTGGTTTATTTGGTGGAAGATCATATGTTCAGATCCTTAATGCATATTAATACTCCTCTGATTATGAACATGAATATGCTTTGTGAGTAGTTACATTTGTTCCTGGGGACATGGGTGAAGTCTTGCTATTAGTAGTCATGTGAATTTGGTATTCATTCGATATTTTGATGAGATGTATGTTGTCTTTCCTCTAGTGGTGTTATGTGAACGTCGACTACATGACACTTCACCATTATTTGGGCCTAGAGGAAGGCATTGGGAAGTAATAAGTAGCTGATGGGTTGCTAGAGTGACAGAAGCATAAACCCTAGTTTATGCGTTGCTTCGTAAGGGGCTGATTTGGATCCATATGTCTAATGCTATGGTTAGGTTTACCTTAATACTTCTTTTGTAGTTGCGGGTGCTTGCAATAGGGGTTAATCATGAGTGCGTTGCTTGTCCAAGTAAGGGCAGTACCCAAGCACCGGTCCACCCACATATCAAATTATCAAAGTACCAAACGCGAATCATATGAGCGTGATGAAAACTAGCTTGATGATAATTCCCATGTGTACTTGGGAGCGCTTTTCTCATTATAAGAAATTGTCCAGGCTTGTCCTTTGCTACAAAAAGGATTGGGACACCTTGCTGCACTTTATTTACTTTCATTGTTTGTTACCCGTTACAATTTATCTTATCACAAAACTATTTGTTACCTACAATTTCAGTGCTTGCAGAGAAAACCATACTGAAAACCGCTTGTCATTTCCTTCTGCTCCTCGTTGGGTTCGACACTGTTACTTATCGAAAGGACTACGATAGATCCCCTATACTTGTGGGTCATCAGTCATCGGTATTTTACTTGCCCAAGATTCGATCATCGGTATCTCAGTACCTAGTTTAATCTCGTCACCGGCAAGTCTCTTTACTCGTTATGTAATGCATCATCCTGCAACTAACTCATTAGTCACATTGCTTGCAAGGCTTATAGTGATGTGTAGTACCGAGAGGGTCCAGAGATACCTCTCCTACAATTGGAGTGACAAATCCTAATCTCGAAATAAGCCAACTCAACAAGTACCTTCGGAGACACCTGTAGCGCACCTTTATAATCACCCAGTTACGTTGTGACGTTTGGTAGCACACAAAGTGTTCCTCCGGTAAACGGGAGTTGCATAATCTCATAGTCATAGGAACATGTATAAGTCATGAAGAAAGCAATAGCAACATACTAAACAATCAAGTGCTAAGCTAACGAAATGGGTCAAGTCAATCACATCATTCTCCTAATGATGTGATCCCGTTAATCAAATGACAACTCATGTCTATGGCTAGGAAACTTAACCATTTTTGATCAACGAGCTAGTCAAGTAGAGGCATACTAGTGACACTTTGTTTGTCTATGTATTCACACATGTATTATGTTTCCGGTTAATACAATTCTAGCATGAATAATAAACATTTATCATGAAATAAGGAAATAAATAATAACTTTATTATTGCCTCTAGGGCATATTTCCTTCAGCATTCATCAGGAATAGGCGAGATACAAGGCACGAGCGGGGGGCGGTTGGTATTTTTACCGCCTATAAGAGGGCAAGGGGACCCCCCACTTTCCTCCCCATGCCTTCACATCTCCTCAGCCTTCCAATCTCCAAGCTCTCTACGCTCACAAAGTCTCCGTCTTTCTCACCACCACCACCTACTCTGACCATGGCCGGAGCTGGATCCAAAGGCAAGTGGGAGGCCTCCCCCGTGATGGAGGAGAACATAGCAGATCTCCGGAGTGCGGGGTATCTCGCTGCTGATATCAAGCACCGGCTTCCCTATGAAGGTCAAGTCCTTCCCACTTGGGAGCCCAGCGAACGGGTCGTCTTCCTTCCCCATTTCCTTAGAGGGTTAAGTTTACCACTCCACACGTTCGTATGCGGGCTTATGTACTACTATAAGCTAGAATTCCACGATCTATCCCAAAACTCATTTCTCCACATATCGGAGTTCATAGTCGTATGTGAGGCTCTCCTCCGCGTCTGCCCACACTTCAGCTTATGGCTCAAGGTCTTCAATGTGAAGCCGAAGGTGGTTGACGGGAAGCACACGGGCTGCGGTGGGGCCGTGATTAGCAAGCTGCCAAACACCACTTGGCCAAAGGGGGCCTTCATGGAGACCGTGAAGATCTGGCAACATTAGTGGTTTTACATCACCGAGCCACGCCGCCCTAACTGGGCGGCCATTCCAGAGTTCAGATCCGGACCCCCCCATGAGGCTCACCTCCTAGAACGGGAAGGGTATCGACTGGGGGTCCTAAACGGAGGTGCTGGTGCTGCAAATGCGCATCACCAACGTGCTGGGAAAGAACGTTGGTCTAACCAACGTGATACAGATCATGCTTTTTCGCTGCATTTTCCCCTGCCAGCACTGGGCCTCCCCTGTGTGGGAATTCAAGCCGGCCCATGGAGACCGAAGACATCGGCATCAACGTTGCGTATCCGGCCTCTTCGGTAAGTACTCAGTTTCTCCGAAGACATATCTAGTCACATGTATATTCACACGTATCGGTCTATGCCGAACTCATCAACCCGTCTTTTGTTGCAGGGTTGGACCAAGAAGTCAGAGCGGATCAAGTGTCCGGCTCCATTGCCCGAAAACCCAGTCACTCCTCAGCTGGAGAAGATGCTGGTTCTGGCGCCTTATCAGCCGTCGGAGAAGAAGGCCAAGAAGAAGAGCAAGGGGTCCAAGAATGGGCCCCGTCGCAAGGGCCCTCCGGCAACAGTGTCCGGAGAGGCCAAGCCCGTCTCCTGTCATGAGGAAGACGAGGACAAAGAAGAGGAGGAGGAGGAGGAGGAGGAGGATGAGGAGGCAGAGAGTGACTCCCCCCTCAGGATGAGGATGGGGAAAAGGACGGCCCCCCAAAACCTGGAGGGGGCGACGCCGAAGAAAGGGCGAGTGCTCCTCTCGGACAGTTCGGACACAGAGTCCAAACACAGTCCCGGACGGGTCCAAAGGGAGAAGCCCCTAGCCGAGAGGTAAGTATTAGAAACTCACTTACTCAATTGTCTTTTTAATCTGACTTTATCATGCTCAATCTCCTTTATATTTTTTAGCCCTCCGCGCGAGATCCCGATCCCCTCTTCTTCGACGGGGAACTCTTTAGCCCTTGAGGAGGCGGAGAGCGATGGCCCATCTCGCGCCCTTTCTGCCCCCGCCATGGAGGACACCGAGGTGTCATCCGAAAGGTCGTCTCCTGGACGGGGAGGGGCGGACGAGATGGTCTGGAAGGCGCCCGAGGACAACACCTCGTGCATTGTAGAGCAGCGCACGGCGATCCCCACAACCATCGAGGGTGGAGGACCTCAGCAGTCCGGGCCCTCGCCGAACACCATCCTGGAGACTAGTACAACACCGGGTTCGGATCAACATCCCCCTTCGAAGGAGGGCGGAGGAGCAAGAGCTCCGTCGGCGGCCTCTATCAATTCGAAGGCTGCTGACAGTATGGGGAGGCACTGGAGCATGCCTCCGTCGTAGAGGAACATGAAGGAAATATGCCCTAGATGCAATAATAAAGTTATTATGTATTTCCTTATATCATGATAAATGTTTATTATTCATGCTAGAATTGTATTAACCGGAAACATAATACATGTGTGAATACATAGACAAACATAGTATCACTAGTATGCCTCTACTTGACTAGCTCGTTAATCAAAGATGGTTAAGTTTCCTAACCATAGACATGAGTTGTCATTTGATTAACGGGATCACATCATTAGGAGAATGATGTTATTGACTTGACCCATTCCGTTAGCTTAGCATTTGATGTTAGTATGTTATTATTGCTTTCTTCATGACTTATACATGTTGCTATGACTATGAGATTATGCAACTCCCGTTTACCAGAGGAACACTTTGTGTGCTACCAAACATCACAACGTAACTGGGTGATTATAAAGGATCTCTACAGGTGTCTCCGAAGGTACATGTTGAGTTGGCGTATTTTGAGATTAGGATTTGTCACTCCGATTGTCGGAGAGGTATCTCTGGGCCCTCTCGGTAATGCACATCACTATAAGCCTTGCAAGCAATGTGATTAATGAGTTAGTTGCGGGATGATGCATTACATAACAAGTAAAGAGATTGCCGGTAACGAGATTGAACTAGGTATTGAGATACCGACGATCGAATCTCGGGCAAGTAACATATCGATGACAAAGGGAACAACGTATGTTGTTCTGCGGTTTGACCGATAAAAGATCTTCGTAGAATATGTAGGAGCCAATATGAGCATCCAGGTTCCGCTATTGGTTATTGACCGGAAACGTGACTCGGTCATGTCTACATAGTTCTCAAACCCGTAGGGTCCGCACGCTTAAGGTTTCGATGACAGTTATATTATGAGTTTATGAGTTTTGATGTACCGAAGGAGTTTGGAGTTCCGGATGAGATCGGGGAGTCTCGAAATGGTCGAGACGTAAAGATTGATATATTGGACGACTATATTCGGACATCGGAAAGGTTCCGAGTGATTCGGGTATTTTTCGGAGTACCGGAGAGTTACGGGAATTCGTATTGGGCCTTAATGGGCCATACGGGAAAGGAGAGAAAGGCCCCAAAGGGTGGTCGCACCCCTCCCCATGAACTAGTCCGAATTGGACTAGGGAGGGGGGGGGTGCCCCCTTCCTTCCTTCTCCTTCTCCTTTCCCTTTCCTTCTCTCCTACTCCTTCTACTTGGAAGGGCTCCTAGTTCTACTAGGAAAGGGGGAATCCTACTCCCGGTGGGAGTAGGACTCCCCTAGGGCGCGCCATAGAGAGAGGGCCGGCCCTCCCCCTCCTCCACTCCTTTATATATGGGGAGGGGGCACCCCTTGGAGACACAACAATTGATCTCTTGATCTCTTAGCCGTGTGCGGTGCCCCCCTTCACCATAATCCTCCTCGATAATATTGTAGCGGTGCTTAGGCGAAGCCCTGCGATGGTCGAACATCAAGATCGTCACCACGCCATCGTGCTGACGGAACTCTTCCTCGACACTCGGCTAGATCGGAGTTCGAGGGACGTCATCGAGCTGAACGTGTGCTAGAACTCGGAGGTGCCATAGTTTCGGTGCTTGATCGGTCGGGCCGTGAAGACATACGACTACATCAACCGTGTTGTTCTAACGCTTTCGGTCTACGAGGGTACGTGGACACACTCTCTCCTCTCGTTGCTATGCATCACCATGATCTTGCGTGTGCGTAGGAATTTTTTTGAAATTACTACGTTCCCCAATTGTGGCATCCGAGCCTAGGTTTTATGCGTTGATGTTATATGCACGAGTAGAACACAAGTGAGTTGTGGGCGATACAAGTCATACTTCTTACCAGCATGTCATACTTTGGATCGGCGGTATTGTTGGATGAAGCGGCCCGGACCGACATTACGTGTACGCTTACGCGAGACTGGTTCTACCGATGTGCTTTGCACACAGGTGGTTGGCGGGTGTCAGTTTCTCCAACTTTAGTTGAACCGAGTGTGGCTACGCCCGGTCCTTGAGAAGGTTAAAACATCACTAACTTGACGAACTATCATTGTGGTTTTGATGCGTAGGTAAGAACGGTTCTTGCTCAGCCCGTAGCAGCCACGTAAAATTTGCAACAATAAAGTAGAGGACGTCTAACTTGTTTTTCGAGGGCATGTTGTGATGTGATATGGTCAAGACGTGATGCTATATTTTATTGTATGAGATGATCATGTTTGTAACCGAAGTTATCGGCAACTGGCAGGAGCCATATGGTTGTCGCTTTATTGTATGAAATGCAAACGCCCTGTAATTGCTTTACTTTATCACTAAGCGGTAGCGATAGTCGTAGAAGCAATAGACGGCATAAACGACAACGATGCTACGATGGAGATCAAGGTGCCGCGCCGGTGACGATGGTGATCACGACGGTGCTTCGGAGATAGAGATCACAAGCACAAGATGATGATGGCCATATCATATCACTTATATTGATTGCATGTGATGTTTATCCTTTATGCATCTTATCTTGCTTTGATTGACGGTAGCATTTTAAGATGATCTCTGATTGATATCAAGAAGTGTTCTCCCTAAGTATGCACCGTTGCCAAAGTTCGTCGTGCCCAAACACCACGTGATGATCGGGTGTGGTAAGCTCTACGTCCATCTACAATGGGTGCAAGCCAGTTTTGCACACGCGGAATACTCAGGTTAAACTTGACGAGCCTAGCATATGCAGATATGGCCTCGGAACATGGAGACCGAAAGGTCGAGTGTGAATCATATAGTAGATATGATCAACATAGTGATGTTCACCATTGAAAACTACTCCATCTCACGTGATGATCGGACATGGTTTAGTTGATTTGGATCACGTGATCACTTAGATGACTAGAGAGATGTCTATCTAAGTGGGAGTTCTTAAGTAATATGATTAATTGAACTTAAATTTATCATGAACTTAGTCCTGGTAGTATTTTGAAAATTATGTTGTAAATAAATAGCTCGCGTTGTTGTTTTCATATGTTAATTTTGATATGTTCCTAGAGAAACTGTGTTGAAAGATGTTAGTAGCAATGATGCGGATTGGATCCGTGATCTGAGGATTGTCCTCATTGCTGCATAGAAGAATTATGTTCTTGATGCACCGCTAGGTACAGACCTATTGCAGGAGCAGATGCAGACTTTATGAACGTTTGGCTAGCTCAATATGATGACTACTTGATAGTTTAGTGCACCATGCTTAACGGCTTAGAATCGGGACTTCAAAGACGTTTTTGAACGTCATGGACCATATGAGATGTTCCAGGAGTTGAAGTTAATATTTCAAGCAAATACCTGAGTTGAGATATATGAAGTCTCCAACAAGTTCTATAGCTAAAAGATGGAGGAGAATTGCTCAACTAGTGAGCATGTGCTCAGATTATCTGGGTACTACAATCGCTTGAATCAAGTGGGAGTTAATCTTCCAGATAAGATAGTGATTGATAGAGTTCTCTAGTCACCATCACCAAGTTACTGGAACTTTGTGATGAACTATAGTATGCAAGGGATGACGAAAACGATTCCCGAGCTCTTCGTGATGTTGAAATCGACGAAGGTAGAAATCAAGAAAGAGCATCAAGTGTTGATGATTGACAAGACCACTAGTTTCAAGAGAAGGGCAAAGGGAAAGAAAGGGAACTTCAAGTAGAATGACAAGCAAGTTGTCACTCCTGCGAAGAAGCCCAAAGCTGGACCAAAGCCTGAAACTGAGTGCTTACACTGCAAAGGAAATGGTCACTGGAAGCGGAAATGCCCTGAATATTTGGTGGATAAGAAGGATGGCAAATTGAACAAGGGTATATTTGATATACAAGTTATTGATGTGTGCCTTACTAGTGTTTATAGTAGCCCCTGAGTATCTAATACTTGTTCGGTTGCTGAGATTAGTAACTCGAAACAGGAGTTACAGAATAAACAGAGACTAGTTGAAGGGGAAGTGACGATGAGTGTTGGAAGTAGTTCCAAGATTGATATGATCATCATCTCACACTCCCTATATTTTCGAGATTAGTGTTAAACCTAAATAAATGTTATTTGGTGTTTGCGTTGAGAATAAATATGATAAGATCATGTTTATTGCGATACGATTATTCATCTAAGATAGAGAATAAATTGTTATTCTGTTTACATGAATAAAACCTTCTATGGTCATACACCCAATGGTGATGGTTTATTGAATCTTGATCATAGTGATATACATATTCATAATGTTGATGCCAAAAGATGCAAAGTTAATAATGATAGTGCAACTTATTTGTGGCACTGCCGTTTGGGTCATATCGGTGTAAAGCACATGAAGAAACTTCATAAAGATGGATTTTCGGAATCACTTGGTTATGAATCATTTGATGCTTGCGAACCGTGCCTTTTTGGCAAGATGACTAAAACTCCGTTCCCCGGAACAATGGAACGAGCTACTAACTTGTTGGAAATAATACATACCGATGTATGCGGTCCAATGAGTGTTGATGCTCGTGGCGGGTATCGTTATTTTCTGACCTTCACAGATGATTTGAGAAGATATGCGTATATCTACTTAATGAAGCACAAGTCTGAAACATTTTAAAAGTTCAAAGAATTTCAGAGTGAAGTGGAGAATCATCGTAATAAGAAAATAAAGTTTCTACAATCTGATCGTAGAGAAGAATATTTGAGTTACGAGTTTGGCCTTCATTTTAAACAATGTGGAATAGTTTCACAGTTCATGCCACATGGAACACCACAACGTAATGGTGTGTCCGAACGTCGTAACCGCACTTTGTTGGATATGGTGCGATCTATGATGTATCTTACCGATTTACCACTATCGTTTTGGGATTATGCATTAGAGACAGTTGCATTCACTTTAAATAGGGCACCATCAAAATCTGTTGAGATGACGCCTTATGAACTGTGGTTTGGCAAGAAACCAAAGTTGTCGTTTCTTAAAGTTTGGGTCTGTGATGCTTATGTGAAAAAGTTTCAACCTGATAAGCTCAAACCCAAATCGAAGAAGTGCGTCTTCATAGAATACCCAAAGGAAACTGTTGGGTACACCTTCTATCACAGATCCGAAGACAAGATATTCGTTGCTAAGAATGGATCCTTTCTAGAGAAGGAGTTTCTCTCGAAAGAAGTGAGTGGGAGGAAAGTACAACTTGATAAGGTAACTGTACCTTCTCCCGAATTGGAAAGTAGTTCATCACAGAAATTAGTTCCAATGATTCCTACACCAATTAGTAAGGAAGCTAATGATGATGATCATGAAACTTCAGATCAAGTTACTACAGAACCTCGTAGGTCTTCAAGAGTATGGTCCGCACCAGAGTGGTACGGTAATCCTATTCTGGAAGTCATGTTACTAGACCATGATAAACCTACGAACTATGAGGAAGTGATGATGAGCCCAGATTCCACGAAATGGCTGGAGGCCATGAAATCTGATATGAGATCCAGGTATGAGAACAAAGTGTGGACTTTGGTGGACTTTCCCAATGATCGGCAAGCCATAGAAAATAAATGGATCTTCAAGAGGAAGACGGACATTGATAGTAGTGTTACTATCTACAAAGCTCGACTTGTCGCAAAAAAGTTTTTCAACAAGTTCAAGGTGTTGACTACAATGAGATTTTCTCAACTGTAGCAATGCTTAAGTCTGTCCGAATCATGTCAGCAATTGCCACATTTTGTGAAATCTGGCAAATGGATATCAAAACTGCATTCCTTAATGGTTTTCTTAAAGAAGAGTTGTATATGATGCAACCAGAAGTTTTTATCAATCCTAAAGGTGCTAACAAAATGTGCAAGCTCCAGCGATCCATCTATGGACTGGTGCAAGCATCTCGGAGTTGGAATATACGCTTTGATAAGTTGATCAAAGCATATAGTTTTATACGGACTTGCACTGAAGCCTGTATTTACAATAAAGTGAGTGGGAGCACTACAGCCTTTCTGATAAGTATATGTGAGTGACATATTGTTGATCAGAAATGATGTAGAATTTTTCTGGAAAGCATAAAGAAATGTTTGAAAGGAGTTCTTTAAAAGAAAGACCTCAGTAAAGCTACTTACATATTGAGCATCAAGATCTATTGAGATAGATCAAGACGCTTGATAAGTTTTTCAATGAGTACATACCTTGACAAGATTTTGAAGTAGTTCAAAATGGAACACTCAAAGAAAGAGTTCTTGCCTGTGTTGCAAAGGTATGAAATTGAGTAAGACTCAAATCCCGACCACGGCAGAAAATAGAAAGAGAATGAAAGTCATTCCCTATGCATCAGCCATAGGTTCTATAAAAGTATGCCATGCTATGGACCAGACCTATTGTATACTCTGCCCTGGTTTGGCAAGGGAGTACAATAGTGATCTAGGAGTAGATCACTGGACATTGGTCAAAGTTATCCTTAGTGGAATAAGGATATGTTTCTCGATTATGGAGGTGACAAAACGTTCGTCGTAAAGGGTTACGTCGATATAAGTTTTGGCACTGATCCAGATGACTCTAAGTCTTAATCTGGATACATATTGAAAGTGGGAGCAATTAGCTAGAGTAGCTCCGTGCAGAGCATTGTAGACATAGAATATTTGCAAAATACATACGGCTCTGAATGTGACAGACCCGTTGACTAAAGTTCTCTCACAAGCAAAACATGATCATACCTTAGTACTCTTTGGGTGTTAATCACATAGCGATATGAACTAGATTATTGACTCTAGTAAACCCTTTGGGTGTTTGATCACATGACGATGTGAACTATGGGTATTAATCACATACAGATGTGAATATTGGTGTTAAATCACATGGCAAGTGGGAGACTGAAGGAAATATGCCCTAGAGGCAATAATAAAGTTATTATTTATTTCCTTATATCATGATAAATGATTATTATTCATGCTAGAATTGTATTAACCGGAAACATAATACATGTGTGAATACATAGACAAACATAGTATCACTAGTATGCCTCTACTTGACTAGCTCGTTAATCAAAGATGGTTAAGTTTCCTAACCATAGACATGAGTTGTCATTTGATTAACGGGATCACATCATTAGGAGAATGATGTGATTGACTTGACCCATTCCGTTAGCTTAGCACTTGATCATTTAGTATGTTGCTATTGCTTTCTTCATGACTTATACATGTTCCTATGACTATGAGATTATGCAACTCCCATTTACCGGAGGAACACTTTGTGTGCTACCAAACGTCACAACGTAACTGGGTGATTATAAACGAGCTCTACATGTGTCTCCGAAGGTACATGTTGAGTTGGCGTATTTCGAAATTAGGATTTGTCACTCCAATTGTCGGAGAGGTATCTCTGGGCCCTCTCGGTAATGCACATCACTATAAGCCTTGCAAGCAATGTGACTAATGAGTTAGTTGCGGGATGATGCATTACATAACGAGTAAAGAGACTTGCCGGTAACGAGATTGAACTAGGTACTGAGATACCTCGATCGAATCTCGGGCAAGTAACATACCGATGACAAAGGGAACAACGTATGTTGTTATGCGGTTTGACCGATAAAAGATCTTCGTAGAATATGTAGGAGCCAATATGAGCATCCAGGTTCCGCTATTGGTTATTGACCGGAAATGTGTCTCGGTCATGTCTACATAGTTCTCGAACCCGTAGGGTCCGCACGCTTAAGGTTTCGATGACAGTTATATTATGAGTTTATAAGTTTTGATGTACCGAAGGAGTTCGGAGTCCCGGATGAGATCGGGGACATGACGAGGAGTCTCGAAATGGTCGAGACGTAAAGATCGATATATTGGACGACTATATTAGGACATCGGAAAGGTTCCGAGTGATTCGGGTATTTTTCGGAGTACGAGAGAGTTACGGGAATTCGTATTTGGCCTTAATGGGCCATACGGGAAAGGAGAGAAAGGCCCCAAAGGGTGGCCGCACCCCTCCCCATGGACTAGTCCGAATTGGACTAGGGAGGGGGGACGCCCCCTTCCTTCCTTCTCCTTCTCCCTTCCCTTTCCTTCTCTCCTACTCCTTCTACTTGGAAGGGCTCCTAGTTCTACTAGGAAAGGGGGAATCCTACTCCCGGTGGGAGTAGGACTCCCCTAGGGCGCGCCATAGAGAGAGGGCCGGCCCTCCCCCTCCTCCACTCCTTTATATACGGGGAGGGGGGCACCCCTTGGAGACACAACAATTGATCTCTTGATCTCTTAGCCATGTGCGGTTCTCCCCTCCACCATAGTCCTCCTCGATAATATTGTAGCGGTGCTTAGGCGAAGCCCTGCGACGGTAGAACATCAAGATCGTCACCACGCCGTCGTGCTGACGGAACTCTCCCTCGACACTCGGCTGGATCGAAGTTCGAGGGACGTCATCGAGCTGAACGTGTTCTAGAACTCGGAGGTGCCGTAGTTTGGGTGCTTGATCAGTCGGGCCGTGAAGACGTACGACTACATCAACCGCATTGTTCTAACGCTTCCGCTTTCAGTCTATGAGGGTACATGGACACACTCTCCCCTCTCGTTGATATGCATCACCATGATCTTGCGTGTGCATAGGAATTTTTTTGAAATTACTACGTTCCCCAACAGAACACTGCACCCTTATGGGTGCGGCTATGGAAAAGGTTCAGTCTGCAAAGAGCGAGCTGACTGAAGCCTTCCACAGCCTGCTAACAGGCTTCAAGGTAAGCGGCGTAATATTCTTCATCAGTATTCTATGTATGTACGTGTGAGGCGAAGCCCATGTGTAGACAGTATCCCCTGAGACTCTGTCCGGATTAGGACAATCCGAACAGAGGATCATTAACAAGTATGTCATGCACTATTTTTTTATACATCTGACAGGCTTTGAAGCTAGCGGCTACTGCCTAGGCCGCGGAAATTGCCGAGCTCAATCGGAAGCTCCGGCTGTCCAATGAGGAACTCGGCCGTACCAACAAACGGTTCGAAGAAACTCAAGGTGTGCGGAGTGTCAGTATATCTAGAAATTATGTTCATGTATAGCCGGTTTGAAACTAACTAGGGATGTTATGAATATACTTTCAGTTGGCATCGACGAGGTCGAGTCCCTCAAGAGCGCCCTTGCCAACGGCAAGAAGGAGGCAAAGGCGAGCAAGGTGGCCGCGGACAAGGCGGCCAAGGCTCTGGAAGAATAGCAAACCACCCGCCGAAAACACGAGGCTCGGGTGGAGGAAATAGAGCAAGGGCTTAAGGACGCCATCAAAAGGTGTGAGTCCTTGGAGAAGAAAAGTTCGGAGCAAACCTCCAAACTCACCAAAGCTCTCGAGGATCTGAAGGAGGCCCGAGTTGATGCCTGATACGTCTCCAACATATCTATAATTTTTGATTGTTCCACGCTATTATATTACCCATGTTGGATGTTTATGGGCTTTACTTTACACTTTTATATCATTTTTGGGACTAACCTACTAAACGGAGGCCCAGCCCGAATTGTTGTTTTTTTTCCTATTTCAGTGTTTCGAAGAAAAGGAATATCAAATGGAGTCCAAATGGAATGAAACCTTTGGGAGCGATCTTTTCGGAACAAACGTGATCCAGAGGACTTGGAGTGGAAGTCAAGAAACAAGTGAGGCGGCCACGAGGGTGCCCGGCGCGCCCCCTACAGGTGGGCGCGCCCCCACCCTTGTGGGCCCCTCGAGCGTCCACCGACCTACTTCTTCCTCCTACATATACCCATGTACCCCGAAAACATCAGAAGGGACCACGAAAAACTATTTCCACCGCCGTAACCTTCTGTATCCACGAGATCCCATCTTGGAGCCTTCGTCGGCGCTCCGCCGGAGGGGGAATCGACCATGGAGGGCTTCTACATCAACACCATAGCCCCTCCGATGAGTTGTGAGTAGTTTACCACAGACCTTCGGGTCCATAGTTATTAGCTAGATGGATTCTTCTCTCTTTTTGGATCTCAATACCATGTTCTCCCCCTCTCTTGTGGAGATCTATTCGATGTAAACTCTTTTTTGCGGTGTGTTTGTCGAGATCCGATGAATTGTGGGTTTATGATCAAGTTTATCTATGAGAAATATTTGAATCTTCTCTGAATTCTTTTATGTATGATTGAGTTATCTTTGCAAGTCACTTCGAATTATCAGTTTGGTTTGGCCTACTAGATTGATCTTTCTTGCCATGGGAGAAGTGCTTAGCTTTGGGTTCAATCTTGCGGTGTCCTTACCCAGTGACAGAAAGGGTTGCAAGGCACGTATTGTGTTGTTACCATTGAGGATAAAAAGATGGGGTTTATATCATATTGCATGAGTTTATCCCTGTACATCATGTCATCTTTCTTAATGTGTTACTCTGTTCTTATAAACTTAATACTCTAGATGCATGCTGGATAGAGGTCGATGTGTGGAGTAATAGTAGTAGATGCAGGAAGGAGTCAGTCTACTTGTCACGGACGTGATGCCTATATACATGATCATGCCTAGATAATCTCATAATTATTCGCTTTTCTATCAACTGCTCGATAGTAATTTGTTCACCCATCGTAATAGTTATGCTATCTTGAGAGAAGCCACTAGTGAAACCTATGGCCCCCGGGTCTACCTCTTATCATATAAGCTTTCAATTTACTTTTATTTGCATCTTTACTTTTCCAATCTATATCCTAAAATACCAAAAATATATTTATCTTATCATATTATCTCTATCAGATCTCACTTTCGCAAGTGGCCGTGAAGGGATTGACAACCCCTTTATTGCGTTGGCTGCGAGTTCTTGTTTGTTTGTGTAGGTGCCTGGGACTTCTGAGGAGCCTCCGACTGGATTGATACCTTGGTTCTCGAAAACTGAGGGAAATACTTACGCTACTATTGTTGCATCACCCTTTCCTCTTCAAGGAAAACCAACGCAAGCTCAAGAGCTGGGGAGGTCTTCGCTCAAGTCAAGACCTACCAAGTACCCATCACAAACTCATCTCCCTCGCATTACATTATTTCCCATTTGCCTCTCGTTTTCCTCTCCCCCACTTCATCCTTGCCGTTTTATTCGCCCTTCTTCCGTTCGATCTTGTGTTACCATGTGCCTTATTTTTGCTTGCATCTTCGCTTGCTAAGAGATCTATGGATCCTCATCCGCTTGCTAATCTTTTTAAGAGATCCAATTATGATGAACCAATTGCTAGTGAGTTTTGTGCACTAGATTATCTTTATGAAGCTTTGCATGAAATTCGTAAATCTGAAAATTGTGATGAAGAAATTTATGAAGAGATTCACGATAACTCCTTGAATAAAAAGCATGATTGCAATGATTTTAATATAAATTCTCTTGATATCAATTGTGCTAATAATATGCAAAACCCTAAGCTTGGGGATGCTAGTTTTGCTATGTCTACTACTTGTTGCAATGATCATGATTGGGGTGATTCTTCTTATAATCTTGAAAATTTATTTAAACCCCATGATGAATATGAGATTGATAATAGTGTTTGCAATAATATTGAAAGTGGGTTTGGAAGAGTGTCAACTTTAGATCCCACATATTTGGAGTATGTTCAATCTTATGATATTTTTGATAAAAGTGGGTTTGGAGAGGTCATGACTTTAGTTAATGTTAATCCCACTATTTTGGAAGAGTGTCAACTTCGCATGCATGTGGATCATGTTGAAAATATTTTATGTGATAGATATTTTGTTGAATATGCTTATGATTCCACATGTAATTATTATGAGAGAGCAAAATATGGTTGTAGAAATTTTTCATGTTACTAAATTACCTCTCGTCATGTTGAGATTGCTATCGTCTCTTTCTTCTTCCTTGCATATGCTAGTTTTTGCTTGCCTTGCAAATTTGTTTGCTTATAATATGCCTATGCATAGGAAGTATGTTAGACTTAGATGTGTTTGTCACGTGTTTCATGATGCTCTCTTTGCGCTTCAATTCTTGTCTTTCATGTGAGCATGATTAAAATTATCAATGCCTAGCTAAAAGGCTTTAAAGAAAAAGCGCTTGTTGGGAGACAACCCAATATTTTTACTTGCTGTTATTCAATAAATAATTCATCTAGCCTCTGGTTAGATGTGGTTTCATGATTTAATTAGTGTTTGTGCCAAGTAGGACCTTTGGGAAGAATTGGGTGAAGTTTATATGATCTTGCTGTAAAAAACAGAAACTTTAGCGCTCAAGAGATTTGCTGCCATGTTTTACTGGAAAGTGATTTTTAGTTGATTCTTTTTGAAGATGATTAATATACAAATTCCCCACGCCCAACAATTTAGTTTAGATTTTTTGGAGTTCCAGAAGTATTCGAAAGTTACATATTGCTACAGACTGCTCTGTTTTTGACAGATTCTGTTTTTCATGTGTTGTTTGCTTATTTTGATGCATCTATGGCTAGTATCGGGGGGGTATGAACCATAGAGAAGTTGGAATACAGTAGGTTTAACACCAATATAAATGAAGAATGATTTCATTACAGTACCTTATGTGGTGGTTTTTATTTCTTCTTGCACTAACGGAGCTTACGAGATTTCTTGCTGAGTTTTGTGTTGTGAAGTTTTCAAGTTTTGGGTAAAGATTTGATTGACTATGGAATAAGGACTGGCAAAGATACTAAGCTTGGGTATGCCCATGGCACCCCAAGATATTCAAGGATAACCAAAATCCTAAGCTTGGGGATGCCCTGGAAGGCATCCCCTCTTTCGTCTTCATCTATCGGTAACTTTACATGGAGCTATATTTTTATTTGCCACATGATATGTGTTTTGCTTGGAGCGTCTTGTATGATATTAGTCTTTGCTTTTTAGATTACCACATTCATCCTTGCTGTACACACCTTTTGGGAGAAGCCCACTTGATTAGAATTTATTAGAACACTCTATGTGCTTCACTTATATCTTTTGAGCTAAATAGTTTTTGCTCTAGTACTTCACTTAAATCTTTTAGAGCACGGCGGTGGCTTAATTTTGAAGAAATTGTTGATCTCTCATGCTTCACTTATATCATTTTGAGAGTCTTTTAGAACAGCATGGTATTTACTATGGTTATAAATTTGGTCCTAGAATGATGAGCATCCAAGTTGGGTATAATAAAAACTATCATAGAAAGTGCATTAAAAACTATGATCAATTTGATGCTTGATAATTTTTTTGAGATATAAAGGTGATAATGCTAGAGTCATGCTAGTTGGGTAATTATGAAATTGAGAAATACTTGTGTTGAAGTTGGCAAGTCCCGTAGCATGTACGTATGGTAAAAGTTGTGTGACAAATTTGTTGCATGGAGTGCTCTTTTGATTGTCTTCCTTATGAGTGGCGGTCGGGGACGAGCGATGGTCTTTTCCTACCAATCTATCCCTCTAGGGGCATGCGTAGTAGTACTTTTCTTCGAGGGCTAATAAACTTTTGCAATAAGTATATGAGTTCTTTGTGACTAATGTGAGTCCATGGATATACGCACACTTACCCTTCCACTTTGCTAGCCTTTAATTATTATGCCGCACAACTTTCGCCGGTATCATGCACCCATTGTTTACCTTCCTCAAAACAGCCACCATACCTACCTATTATGGCATTTCCATAGCCATTCCAAGATATATTGCCATGCAACTTTCCACCGTTCCATTTATTATGACACACTCCATCATTGTCATATTTCTCTTTGCATGATCATGTAGTTGACATCTTATTTGTGGCAAGGCCACCTTCATAATTTTTCATACATGTCACTCTTGATTCATTGCATATCCTGGTACATGATACGTCTCCAACGTATCTATAATTATTTATTGTTCCATGCTATTATATTACCCCCTTTTGGATGTTTATGGGCTTTATTTTACACATTTATATCATTTTGGGACCAACCTACTAACCGGAGGCCCAGCCCGTATTGCTGTTTTTTTGCCTATTCAGTATTTCGAAGAAAAGGAATATCAAACGGAGTCCAAACGGAATGAAACCTTCGGGAGCGTGATTTTTGGAACGAACGTGATCCAGAGGACTTGGAGTGCAAGTCAAGAAGCAATCGAGGCGGCCAGGAGATAGGAGGGCGCGCCCACCCCTCCTGGGCGCGCCCCTGTCTCCTCGGCCCCTCGAGTGGCCACCGACGTACTTCTTCCTCCTATATATACCTACGTATCCCGAAAACATCCAGGGAGCCAACGAAAAACAATTTCCACCGCCGTAACCTTCTGCATCCGCGAGATCCCATCTTGGAGCCTTCGCCGGTGCTCCGCCGGAGGGGGAATCGACCATGGAGGGCTTCTACATCAACACCATAGCCCCTCCGATGAGTTGTGAGTAGTTTACCACAGACCTTCGGGTCCATAGTTATTACCTAGATGGCTTATTCTCACTTTTTGGATCTCAATACCATGTTCTCCCCCTCTCTTGTGGAGATCTGTTCGATGTAAACTCTTTTTGCGGTGTGTTTGTCGAGATCCGATGAATTGTGGGTTTATGATCAAGTTTATCTATGAGAAATATTTGAATCTTCTCTGAATTCTTTTATGTATGATTGAGTTATCTTTGCAAGTCTCTTCGAATTATCAGTTTGGTTTGGCCTACTAGATTGATCTTTCTTGCCATGGGAGAAGTGCTTAGCTTTGGGTTCAATCTTGCGGTGTCCTTACCCAGTGACAGAAAGGGTTGCAAGGCACGTATTGTATTGTTGCCATTGAGGATAAAAAGATGGGGTTTATATCATATTGCATGAGTTTATCCCTCTACATCATGTCATCTTTCTTAATGCGTTACTCTATTCTTATGAACTTAATACTCTAGATGCATGCTGGATAGCGGTCGATGTGTGGAGTAATAGTAGTAGATGCAGGCAGGAGTCGGTCTACTTGTCACGGACATGATGTTTATATACATGATCATGCCTAGATAATCTCATAATTATCCGCTTTTCTATCAATTGCTCGATAGTAATTTGTTCACCCACCGTAATACTTATGCTATCTTGAGAGAAGCCACTAGTGAAACCTATGGCCCCCGGGTCTATCTTTTATCATATAAGCTTTCAATCTACTTTTATTTGCATCTTTACTTTTTGCATCTATATTATAAAATACCAAAAATATATTTATCTTATCATACTATCTCTATCAGGTCTCACTTTCTCAAGTGGCCCTGAAGGGATTGACAACCCCTTTATTGTGTTGGTTGCGAGTTCTTTGTTTGTTTGTGTAGGTGCGTGGGACTTTTGAGGAGCCTCCTACTGGATTGATACCTTGGTTCTCAAAAACTAAGGGAAATACTTACGCTACTATTGCTGCATCACCCTTTCCTCTTCAAGGAAAACCAACGCAAGCTCAAGACGTAGCAAGAAGGATTTCTGGCGCCGTTGCCGGGGAGGTCTTCGCTCAAGTCAAGACATACCAAGTACCCATCACAAATTCATCTCCCTCGCATTTACATTATTTGCCATTTGCCTCTTGTTTTCCTCTCCCCCACTTCACCCTTGCCATTTTATTCGCCCTCTCTTTCCCAATCCTCTCTTTTTCGCTTGCCTTTTTCTGTTTGCTTGTGTGTCGGATTACTTGTTGCCATGGCGCAAGATAATACCAAATTGTGTGATTTCTCCAATACCAATAATAATGATTTCCTTAGTACTCCGATTGCTCCTCTTAATGATGTTGAGTCTTGTGAAATCAATATTGCTTTGCTGAATCTTGTTATGAAAGATCAATTCGCCGCCTTCCTAGTGAAGATGCCGCTACTCATCTAAACAACTTTGTTGATTTGTGTGATATGCAAAAGAAGAAAGATACGTATAACGATATTGTTAAATTGAAGTTATCTCCGTTTTCACTTAGAGATCGTGCTAAAGTTTGGTTTTTGTCTTCGCCTAAAAATATTATTGATTCTTGGAACAAGTGCAAAGATGCTTTTATCTCTAAGTATTTTCCTCCCGCTAAGATCATCACTCTTAGGAACGATATGAATTTTAAACAAGTTGATCATGAGCATGTTTCCCAATCTTGGGAAAGAATGAAATTGATGATTCACAATTGCCCTACTCATGGTTTTAATTTATGGATGATCATACAAAAATTTTATGGCGGTTTGAACTTTGCTTCTAGAAATCTTTTAGATTCGGCCGCGGTAGGCACGTATATGGAAATCACGTTAGGAGATGCTACAAAACTTCTTGATAATATTATGGCTAATTATGCTCAATGGCACTGTCGGTGTCAAAACCGGCGGATCTCGGGTAGGGGGTCCCGAACTGTGCGTCTAGGCGGATGGTAACAGGAGACAAGGGACACGATGTTTTTACCCAGGTTCGGGCCCTCTCGATGGAGGTGAAACCCTACTCCTGCTTGATTAATATTGATGATATGGGTAGTACAAGAGTGGATCTACCACGAGATCAAGGAGGCTAAACCCTAGAAGCTAGCCTATGGTATGATTGTTGTCATGGTTGTTCGTCCTACGGACTAAAACCCTCCGGTTTATATAGACACTGGAGAGGGCTAGGGTTACACAGAGTCGGTTACAATGGTAGGAGATCTACATATCCATATTGCCAAGCTTGCCTTCCACGCCAAGGAAAGTCCCATCCGGACACGGGACGAAGTCTTCAATCTTGTATCTTCATAGTCTTGGAGTCCGGCCGATGATGATAGTCCGGCTATCCGGACACCCCCTAGTCCAGGATTCCCTCAGTAGCCCCCGAACCAGGCTTCAATGACGACGAGTCCAGTGCATATATTGTCTTCGGCGTTGCAAGGCGGGTTCTCCTTCAAATTCCATGTGCCTGCCGAATAGTGTCCGGCACCCTTACAAATGTTGCGCTCCTTGGCTTCCATGCCCAATAATGGCCCTCTTCCACGCGTCACACGAATGCGAAAGGCCAGGGTATCTTTTATATTCTACCCCCTAGCTGCGCAAATAACCTGCCTATAAGAGAGGCAAGAATCCAGATCCAAATCACACCATCTTCCTTCCGCGAGTACTCATCGGAGCGCTTCTGACCAAAAATCCATTCCATCATGGACCGTCGACGCGGCTCCTCCTCTCGCGCTCCCAGCCCTCCGCCAGGAGATTGGAGGAGATGCTCTGTTCCGCACAACGAGCTGGTGACGCTCCAAGTGGAGGGATACCTTCCTCCGGCCTTTATGGTCCCGGTCCGAGCCGGGCTGGCCACTTACAAAGGCGGAAAGCAAGCGGAGGCCACCCCTAGTCCCTCCAAAGGGGAGCGGGTGTGCTTTGTCCCTTATCTAATAAGGGGGCTCGGATTTCCCGTTCATCCGTTTCTCCGGGGGCTTCTGGAGTTCTACGGACTCCAGCTTCATCACCTCACGCCTGCCTCCATTCTGCACATCGTGGGTTACGTAGCTCTTTGCGAGCTGTTCCTGGGCATCGAGCCCCATTTTGCACTGTGGAAGAGGTTATTCTGCCTCGTACCCCGTTCTCACAAGGGATCAATATATCAAGTGGGCGGAGCCGAAATATGGCGCATCGCCGGGACCGGATATCTATCCGGAACCCCAAAGAAGGCGTCCGAAGACTGGCCCTCGGAATGGTTTTATGTGGAAGACGCTCCACTGCCGGACCCAGTTCGGATCGGCCTCCCGGAGTTTAACAAGGCTCCTCTGAAGAATCGCCTAAGTTGGCGCCCACGGAGCCCTCAACAGGAGGAAGACAGGAGCGTCCATTACTTGATGGGCCGGATTAGGTTCATGGCCCATTCCGGATTAACCATGATTGGAGTCATGGCCGTATGCATCATGCGAGGGGTGCAGCCACTCCAATACAGGGGCCACCCCATGTGGGATTTCAACGGGGAGAACGACGCCACCCGTCATGGCCGTAAGGGGCCGGGATCGGCCGCGGATCTGGTGAAGATCCTGTCCGGCCTGTACAAGGGGGAGAAAGAGGACTTCCTCCAGACGAGCCCATTAAATGGGTTCTCCATGAATAACCCTCGGAGCTGGGTAAGTGGACATTTATTTATCCGACCCGTGCTTTCAAAGTTAAGTACCTTATTTTATGGTTTCGACGCAGGAACTGCGCCGGAATGTGGAGAGCATACATAGTCCGGCTCCACAGCCCGAGGACCTGGGAAGATCCCTTGATCCGTCCTCCTAAGAGGATCCGGACATAAAGGTAGAGCTAATTGATGGGGTGTTCCACCAACTCAGCATGGACAACGCTCTAGTCGCCATTACGGCTAACTACCCCGGCTTATCTCTAGCTCCCCAGGTGATTGTGACCGAAGTCCTGACACCATTATTTCGTCCTTGCACATTTCTGACCACCGTATACAATGGTGTCTCGCAGGAGGTGCCTTCAAGGCAGGAAGCCGAACCCACGGTGGCTGACCAACAAGGGTCAGTCCGGCCCAGCAGGCGGAAGAGGAGTGCGGCGCGGATCGAGACATTGCCGCAACGGTATAGCTTGCGACCGTTATTCAGGGAAGAGACTCCTAGGAGGTGTATTAATGCTCATGACCTTTCCAGGAGGAAGAGCGCTCGCCGGACTGTGCCCGGAGAGGTTGCCAACCATGCCTCCGCCCGCCAGGCTCCAACACCTGGTTCGGAGGGGGAGGCGAGCGCAAGGCGCGAGCCGGATATTCCTCCAGCGGAGGATGCCGACCGGCTGTCCGCCACCAGGTCTGAGGTGGAGAGAGCCATGAATCATAGGCGTCGCCGGACGGTTCTGCGTGACGCGTGTTTCTCCCCAGAGGCGTTGAATGCCTTTAACGCGGGAGACGCGCACCTCCGTGCCGCTCAAGATGGTTTAACCAGAGCCACGGAGCAGTATGTAAAAGACATACGGGTAAGAGATTTTAATAGTTGTATATGCCAGTAGCCCCCGAGACTTAAAGTAGTTAAAGTAACTGATTTAAGGATCATTTGATATGCAGGATCTTACGGAGAAGAATACCCAATTGTCCCAGGAGCTACAAGAGTGCAAGGCCCAACTTGAGGCCGCACTAGCTGCCGCGGAAGGAGGCACAGAGACCCCCTCCGGTAACACATTATTTCAAGAATATAACCGGTGTGCGGCGTACATATAGATCTGACAATGGTATTGCAGATGTTGCCGGACTTGATCCGGACAAGAAACAGCTACTGCGCCAGCTGAAGGCCGGCGAGAGGGTGCTTACGAAGGTGCAGCAGGAGAGGAACAAACTCTAGGATGCCCACACCCAGCTGGGAGAAGAGCTAAAGGGTGTTCGGGCCGAGCTGTCTGGCTCCGTGAAGGAGAATCAGCGGCTTCGTTGCGGCATCTATAGTAAGTGCTTGAGCGAACTCCTTTGAAAAGAAGAGTTCGGCGAGGAAGTCAATTGACAGAAATATGTTTGTAGGTGTGCTCACAGGTCGCCCTGCGGAGGAAATGCCCGGTTCAACGGGTGACCAACTTCACGAGCTGGTGCAACTGCTCGAACGTGTTCGGCAGGCAATGAGCGGCGTCGTCCAGGCCTTATGGCCATCCCTCTCCCTACCCAAGGGCCTTGGAGAGCTTGCGGAGAAGCTTCAGGGAGCGCGACAGCGCTTCCGTTTATGGAAGATATCGGCCTGCCGTCAAGGTGCCAGGGAGGCCTGGGCCATGGTGAAGATGCGGTACAAGAAGGCGGATCCCAACCACATGGCCGAGGTCGGACCTGTGGGGCCCGATGGGAAGGAGATCCCTGTGAGCTTAGTGTACGGCCAAGTAGAGTTGGCCGCTAAGTATTCCCAACCGGACTGTAAATTAGACAACCTGTTAGATGGGATTAAGGAGGAGTACAGTCAGTCGATTTGACGATGTATTTAAAATGACATGTAAAATGCCTTCTAGCCGGATTGTAGATCGTTTGTCTTTGCCGACCTTTTCGCTTCAACCTCGGGACCCTAGAGTCTGGAGTGTGTCCGAATACCTTCTCGGTTATGAAAAAACCAGGGCATGCATGGAGACCAGGCGTAGGGGTCATTAGTGCTTTATCAGACAAGTGCCCAACTAGTTATGTTATATTACATGGTTAGTAAGAAACATCTTCCAGGGAGAATAGTTCCGTTAAGGGTTCCTTTCCCTGGGAGGCATGCCCTAAAGTGCATGTCCGGACTGCAAAAAGAGCAGGAAAACATCTGGGGGCAGATAAATAAATGTGTAAAAAATCATCTTTCAAGTCACCGACCGAATATTCCCTTAAGAACACTAGCTTTCGGCTTCACCCAGTCTGAGGTACACATCCGGCTGACCCGGCAGTAACAATCACAGAGGTGCTCCCTTTACCTCCTAGCCGAATAATCGGGAACGTAGGGGTAAGCACAGGAGCCAGGCAACCCAGCTTGGCCAAAACTTAAGTCATATCGATGCATATAATGGTGAATAAAAGGTACATGTGGAAGTTTGACACATGTGCTGGGCATGAAGCCTGTATAAGTAAGCTTCTGTTAAAGAAGCCCCCAGGTATAATGAGTGCGGGTAGCACATCAAGTGTGTGCGAACAATGCGCAAATAGGCCCTCAAGGGCTTTTATGAAAAAGGTGGGAGAAGGGAGAGAAACAAAAGACAGATGAAATGTGAAAATGTGGACGGAGGAAGGAGACGAACTCTTAGTCCGGCGCTAGGCGTAGAATCTTCGGAGGCGGGCTGCGTTCCATGGGTTCGCCTCGAGTCGGTTGTCCGATGCATTCCGCAGACGGTATGCTCCGCTGGTCAGGACTTGGTCGATGATGAAGGGACCTTCCCATTTGGGCTTGAGTTTGTCCTTTTTCTTGTCCGGCGGGCGTAGAACTAGTTCGCCAACATTGTAAGTTTTAGCCCGTACTTCTCTGCTTTGATATCTTCGAGGCGGCTGCTGATAGAATGCGGAACGGGCCTTTGCCACATCGCGTTCCTCCTCCAATGCGTCCAAGCTGTCCTGCCGATCCAGCTCGGCTTCTCTTTCTTCGTACATGCGCACTCGAGGTGAGTCATGAATTATGTCGCAGGGCAAAACTGCCTCTGCGCCGTATACCATAAAGAATGGTGTGAATCCGGTAGTACGGTTTGGCGTGGTCCGCAGCCCCCAGAGTACGGAGTCAAGCTCCTCTACCCAGTGCGTGTTAGATTCCGTAAGGGACCGCACTAGTCTGGGCTTGATGCCGCTCATTATCAGACCATTTGCTCGCTCAACTTGACCGTTGGTTTGAGGATGATAGACTGAAGCGTAATCGAGCTTAATGCCCATATTTTTGCACCAGAGTTTGACCTCGTCGGCCATGAAGTTCGTGCCGTTATCGGTAATGATGCTATGGGGGACACCATAACGGTGTACTACCCCGGATATGAAGTCTATCACTCGTCCGGATTCTGCCGTTTTAACTGGCTTGGCCTCTATCCATTTGGTGAATTTGTCCACCATGACCAATAGGTACTTTTGCTTGTGGGTTCCCCCTTTAAGGGGTCCAACCATGTCAAGCCCCCATACCGCGAACGGCCAGGTAATGGGTATAGTTTTGAGGGCGGTGGGTGGCATATGGCTCTGATTAGCAAAGAGCTGACAACCAACGCATCTTTGGACTAAGTCCTGAGCATCTGCCCGAGCCGTCGGCCAATAAAATCCTGTACGGAAGGCCTTACCTACAAGGTCCCGGGCTGCAACGTGGTGTCCGCCTAGTCCGGCGTGAATTTCAGACAGAAGATTTCGCCCTTCCTCTTCGGAGATGCACCTTTGAAGGACTCCGGTTGTGCTTTTCTTATAAAGTTCTCCCTCATGGACCTTGTAGGCTTTAGATCGCCGAACAATGCAGCGGGCATCATTTTGGTCTTCAGGAAGTTCCTGCCTAATTAAGTAGGCTAGGAATGGTTCTGTCCACGGAGCAATTACCGCCATTATTTCGTGGGCTGAAGGTGTTATTTCATTGGCTGAACCGCCGATTATGTCAGATTGTTCCGTGTTGGGTGGCGCGGTTGTTTCCGGGTTGTTATTTCCATACTCCTCTTCCCATAGTACGGATGCCTTAAAGAGCCGTTCCAGGAAGATGTTTGGAGGGACAGCGTCGCGTTTTGCGCCGATGCGTGCAAACACGTCGGCTGCTTGGTTATTATCCCCGGCTACGTGGTGGAATTCGAGTCCTTCGAACCAAGCTGACATTTTTAGGACAGCGTTATGATAGGCTGCCATTTTCGGATCCTTGGTGTCAAAGTCTCCATTTACTTGGGATATTGCAAGGTTTGAATCCCCGCGCACCTCTAGGCGTTGGATACCCATGGAGATTGCCATCCGAAGACCATGTAGGAGGGCCTCGTATTCGGCTGCATTGTTGGAGTCCGTGTACATTATCTGAAGTACGTATTGGACTGTGTCTCCGGTTGGGGACGTCAGTACGACGCCAGCCCCCAAGCCGGCCAACATTTTGGAGCTGTCGAAATGCATAATCCAATTGGAGTATGCGCCGTACTCTTTAGGGAGTTCGGCTTCGGTCCATTCAGCGATGAAGTCAGCCAAGACTTGCGACTTTATAGCTCGCCAAGGTTTATAAGTTATATCAAATGGTAAGAGCTCAATGGCCCATTTTGCAATCCTGCCGGTCGCGTCGCGGTTGTTTATAATGTCGTTGAGGGGCACTGAGGGAGTCCTGGACTATGGGGTGTCCGGACAGCTGGACTATCATCGTCCGCCGGACTCCAAGACTACGAAGATACAAGATTGAAGACTCCGTCCCGTGTCCGGATGGGACTTTCCTTGGCGTGGAAGGCAAGCTTGGCGATACGGATGTGTAGATCTCCTACCATTGTAACCGACTCTGTGTAACCCTAGCCCTCTCCGGTGTCTATATAAACCGGAGGGCTTTAGTCCGTAGGACACAACATCCATTACAACAATCATACCATAGGCTAGCTTCTAGGGTTTAGCCTCCTTGATCTCGTGGTAGATCCACTCTTGTACTACCCATATCATCAATATTAATCAAGCAGGACGTAGGGTTTTACCTCCATCAAGAGGGCCCGAACCTGGGTAAAACATCGTGTCCCTTGTCTCCTGTTACCATCCGCCTAGACGCACAATTCGGGACCCCCTACCCGAGATCCGCCGGTTTTGACACCGACATTGGTGCTTTCATTGAGAGTTCCTCTGTGTCGTCGCCGATAGGAAGGATGCCTCCACCCATCTTCAAGGATGGTATTTTCGCCAAAGGGTCCTTGGCCGCCGGCCAAACTATCCGGCTAGGTGGTTTTCTTATGACCGCCTGTCCGACCACCGCTTCGACAATGACTTCTCAAGTCGTCAAAAGCAATCTTCACGTCAGCTCGGAATTTGCCGAGCGGCTGGATCCAATAGAGCTCTCGTCTGTCAACGAGCTCTTGGATCGCATCGCCGCCCTGGGAGTCGCTACAGACTACAGTCAGATTGGGCTTAAAACCGATCTGAGAGAGATTAACTCTCCCCAAGTCACCCACCACGTCGCAGTGGTAGAGGAACAATGCGGCGACTCTTCTCCTGTATTGAAAACTAGTCATGTCCGGGCTCCCGAACCCTCCATGCCGGATTCCCGTGGAGGGACGGACTTCGATCGAGCACTGAACTTAAAGTCAGGCATCGTTCCGGACTCGTTTGACAACGTCCAGCAATCCAAGCTTCCAAATTTGGAAACTTCCCGGCCTTCGAGCCTTGAGATGGGTAGGGTTCCGGACTTAATTCCACCCACCCACCCAGACATATGCGATCTATCTCTAATCCGGCAAGAGCCCGCCGAAACAGTACATCACTACTGGGCCAGATTCCTCCTGGTTATGGACAGGATAAAGAACTGCCGAGAGGAAAACGCAATCTCAATTTTTTGCAATAATTGCATGGATGAGGGAATCTTGAACGCCGTCAGCCGTCGTGAAATTACACGCTTCGCCGACCTGGCGTCCATAGTACGAAAGTACTGTGCGATGGAGAGTTTCCGGAAAACCAAAAATAAGTTTTGGGACAATCCGGCCCCGAATACAACCCTAGTACGCAACAAAAGGGTGCATTACACTCAGGCACCTAACACAAAAACCAAAAAGGAAAAACCCCATAGAGGGCATGGAACCGTACTGGAGGGATGGCTCAACGGACCCTGTAAAATTCACAGTACAGAAGGCGCCATCCCAACACATAGCCTTCGAGCATGTTGGATATTACGGCAGGTGGCCAAAAGTGGCGAGGAGCTTCTAGCCCCGGAAAACCACTCCAACAATACCGGTACGGTATCAACAGTCTTCGAGACTTTCGCATCAAATAATATGCGAAAACGAACAATCTGCAGCCTCGCCGAAGTCTACCAAGTAGCAACAGCAAATCCATGGAGCGACACAGCCATCACCTTCAACGCCAGTGACGAACCTAAATTCCGAACAGCCCAAGCACCAGCCGCACTGGTACTTAGTCCAATAGTGGACGGCTTTCGACTTACAAAGGTCCTCATGGATGGCGGCAGCGGACTAAACCTCATCTACAAGGAAACTCTTCAAAAAATGGAAATAGACTGGAGCCGCATTGAGCGAAGCAGCACAACCTTCAGAGGAATAATCCCTAGCCGGGAAGCGCGCTGCACCGGAAAAATAACACTCGATGCGGTGTTCGGCTCGCTGGACAATTACAGATCCGAAGAAGTCACGTTCCAAGTGGTCCCGTTCAACAGCGGATATCACGCTATATTAGGACGAGAGGCATTCACAATTTTTCAAGCAGTACCCCATTACGGGTACATGAAGCTCAAAATGCCTGGGCCCGGCGGAATAATCACTCTCGTTAGTGATCCGGACATAGCACTCCGCGCCGAAAACAAGACAGCCGCATTAGCCCTGGAGGCACTATCCGAAGCCCTAGCGGCAGAAGAACTCACCGCGCTGCGCTCTACTGTAAATAGGGACGACATGATACTCGATAAGAGATCCAAGTCCACCTCCTTTAAACTAGTGGACGAAATAGTAAAATTCCAGGTCCATCCAACGGACCCAACAAAGACGGCCTCCATCGGGGCACAATTGAACCCTGATGTAGACACCGCACTGCGAGAATTCCTTCGGGAAAATTGGGACATTTTCGCCTGGCACACCTCGGATATGCCCGGAATCCCATGCAGATTGGCAGAACACAGCCTAAACATCCTAAAAGGATTCAAGCCAGTCAAATAGGCTCTTCGACGATTTTCCGAACCCAAAAGACAGGCAATGGGAGAAGAGCTAGCCAAACTATTGGAAGCCGGATTCATCAGAGATATCAAACATCCAGATTGGCTAGCAAACCTGGTAATGGTACCAAAGAAGGACAAATCCTGGCGCCTATGCATCGATTTTAAAGATCTCAACAAGGCCTGCCCAAAGGCTCCCTTCCCCCTCCCCCGCATCGACCAGATAATCGATGCTACTGCAGGGCACGATTCATTGTGCTTCCTTGACGCATACTCCGGCTACCATCAAATCAAGATGGCGGAAGCGGACCAAGCCGCAACGGCATTCATCACTCCATATGGACCATTCTGCTTCAACACGATGCCCTTCGGACTTAAAAACGCCGGCGCAACATATCAGCGCATGATTCAAACATGTCTGGCCACCCAGATCGGCAAAACAGTAGAGGCATACGTAGATGACGTAGTCGTCAAAACCAAACATGTCGAAACTCTAGTAGACGACTTGAGGCTCACATTCGACAACCTTAGAGCATATGACATCAAGCTGAATCCGGAAAAATGTGTTTTTGGCGTACCAGCCGGAAAGCTATTGGGCTTCATTGTATCCGGTAGAGGAATTGAAGCAAACCCAGCCAAGATCCGAGCTCTGTCACAGCTAGATATCCCAAAAGACCTCAAGCAAATACAAAAATTGACTGGATGTGTGGCGGCTCTAAGCCGCTTTATCTCCCGTCTAGGAGAAAAGGCATTGCCCCTCTATCGCCTCCTTAGGCGCACCGAACACTTCGAGTGGACGGATGCTGCCACTGCCGGACTCGAAGAAATAAAAGCCATATTGGCAACAAATCCGGTCCTGGCTGCGCCCAACCTGGGCAAACCAATGTTGTTATACATCGCAGCAACACATCAAGTTGTAAGCGCGGTACTCGTCGTCGAATGAGAGACAGAAGGGCATAAATTCCCTCTTCAAAAACCAGTGTACTACGTATCCACTGTGTTAACCCCCTGCAAGTCCCGTTACCCGCACTATCAAAAGATAGCGTACGCGGTGTTCATGGCATCCCGGAAGCTCCGACACTACTTTCAAGAGTGTTCGATAACAGTGGCCTCCGAAGTACCACTCAACGCATTATAAACAACCGCGACGCAACGGGCAGGATTGCAAAATGGGCCATTGAGCTCTTACCATTCGATATAACTTATAAACCTCGGCGAGCTATAAAGTCACAAGTTTTGGCTGACTATGTCACTGAATGGACCGAAGCTGAACTCCCTAAAGAGTACGGAGCATACTCCAATTGGATTATGCACTTCGACGGCTCTAAAATGTTGGCCGGATTGGGGGCTGGCGTCGTATTGACGTCCCCAACCGGGGACACTGTCCAATACATACTTCAGATAATGTACATGGACTCCAACAACGCAGCCGAATATGAGGCCCTTTTACATGGCCTCCGGATGGCAATCTCCATGGGCATTCAACGCCTAAAGGTGCGCGGGGATTCAAACCTTGCAATATCCCAAATAAACGGAGACTTTGACGCCAAGGATCCGAAAATGGCAGCATATCGCAACGCTGTCCTAAAAATGTCAGCTCGGTTTGAAGGACTTGAATTCCATCATGTAGCCCGGGATAATAACCAAGCAGCCGACGTACTGGCACGCATTGGTGCAAAACGTGACGCTGTCCCTCCAAACATCTTCCTGGAACGGCTCTTTAAGCCATCCGTACTATGCGAAGAGGAGTCCGGAAATAACAAACCGGAAGCAGCCGCACCAACCGATACAGAGCAATCTGGCATAACCGGCGATTCAGCCGAAATAACACCTTCAGCCCACGACATAATGGCAGTAATCGCCCCGTGGACAGAACCATTCCTAGCCTACTTGCTTAGGCAGGAACTTCCCGAAGACCAAAATGAGGCCCGCTGCATAGTCCGGCGATCTAAAGCCTACAAGGTCCATGAGGGAGAACTTTATAAGAAAAGCACAACCGGAGTCCTTCAAAGGTGTATCTCCGAAGAGGAAGGGCGAAACCTTCTGGCTGAAATTCATGCCGGACTAGGCAGACACCACGCAGCAGCTCGGGCCCTTGTAGGAAAGGCATTCCGTACAGGATTTTATTGGCCGACGGCCCGCGCAGATGCTCAGGACTTAGTCCAAAGATGCGTCGGTTGTCAGCTCTTTGCTAATCAGAGCCATGTGCCACCCACCGCCCTCAAAACTATACCCATTACCTGGCTGTTCACGGTCTGGGGGCTTGACATGGTCGGACCCCTTAAAGGGGGAACCCACAAGCAAAGGTACCTATTGGTCATGGTGGATAAATTCACCAAATGGATAGAGGCCAAGCCAGTAAAAATGGCAGAGTCCGGACCAGTGATAGACTTTACTCTGGTGTAGTACACCGTTATGGTGTCCCCCACAGCATCATCACCGATAACGGCACGAACTTCACGGCCGACGAGGTTAAATCATGGTGCAAAAATATGGGCATTAAGCTCGATTACGCTTCAGTCTATCATCCTCAAACCAACGGTCAAGTGGAACGAGCGAACGGTCTAATAATGAGCGGCATCAAATCCAGACTAGTGCGGTCACTTACAAAATCTGACACGCACTGGGTAGAGGAGCTAGACTCCGTACTCTGGGGGCTGCGGACAACGCCTAACCGTACTACCGGATTCACACCATTCTTTATGGTATATGGCGCAGAGGCAGTTCTGCCCTGTGACATCATTCATGACTCACCTCAAGTGCGCATGTACGAAGAAAGAGAAGCCGAGCTGGATCGGCAGGACAGCTTGGACGCATTGGAGGAAGAGCGCGACGTCGCCAAGGCTCGTTCCGCATTCTATCAGTAGCAGGCTCGAAGATATCAAAGCAGAGAAGTAAGGGCCAAGACTTACAACGTTGGCGAATTAGTTCTACGCCCGTCGGACAAGAAAAAGGACAAACTCAAGCCCAAATGGGAGGGCCCTTTCATCATCGATCAAGTCCTGACCGGCGGAGCGTACCGCCTACGAAATGCGTCGGACAACCGGCTCGAGCCGAACCCATGGAACGCAGCCCGCCTCCGAAGATTCTATGCCTAGCGCCGGACTAAGAGTTCGTCCCCTTCCCTCGTCCAAACTTTTACATTGCAGTTGTCTTTTGTTTCTCTTTCTTCTCTCGACACTTTTTCTAAAAAGCACTTAAAGGCCTACTTGTGCATTGTTCGCATCCACTTGATGTGCCATCCGCACTCATTATACCTGGGGGCTTCTTTACCAGAAGCTTAATTATAAGGGCTTTATGCCCAGCACATGTGTCAAGCTTCCACATGTACCTTTTATTCACCATTAATATGCATCGATATGACTTAAGTTTTGGCCAAGCTGGGTTGCCTGGCTCCTGTGCTTGCCCCTACGTTCCCGATTGTTCGGCTAGGAAGTAAAGGGAGCACCTCTGCGATTGTTACTGCCGGGTCAGCCGGATGTGTTCCTCAGACTGGGTGAAGCCGAAAGCTAGCGTTCTTAAGGGAATATTCGGTCGGTGACTTGAAAGATGATTTTTAACCTACTTATTTATCTGCCCCCAGATGTTTTTCTGCTTTTTTCGCAGTCCGGACATGCACTTTAGGGCATGCCTCCCAGGGAAAGGAACCCTTAACGGAACTATTCTCCCTGGAAGATGTTTCTTACTAACCATGTAATATAACATAACTAGTTGGGCACTTGTCTGATAAAGCACTAATGACCCCTACGCCTGGTCTCCATGCATACCCCGGTTGTTTCTTAACCGAGAAGGTATTCGGACACACTCCGGACTCTAGGGTCCCGAGGTTGAAGCTAAAAGGTCGGCAAAGACAAACGATCTACAATCCGGCTAGAAGGCATTTCACATGTCATTTTAAAATACATTGCAAATCTACTGACTGTATTCCTCCTCAATCCCTTCTAACAGGCTGTCTAATTTACAGTCCCGTTGGGAAAATTTAGCGGCCAACTCTACTTGGCCGTATACTAAACTCACAGGGATCTCCTTCCCATCGGGCCCCACAGGTCCGACCTCGGCCATGTGGTTGGGATCCGCCTTCTTGTACTGCATCTTCACCATGGCCCAAGCCTCACTGGCACCCTGGTGGCAGGCCGAAATCTTCCATAAATGGAAGCGCTGCCGCACTCCCTAAAGCTTCTCTGCAAGCTCCCCAAGGCCCTCGGGTAGGGAGAGGGCTGGCCACAAAGCCTGGACGACGCCGCTCATTGCCTGCCGAACTCGTTCGAGCAGCTGCAACAGCTCGGGAAGTTGATCACCCTTTGATACGGGCATCTCCTCCGCAGGGTGACCTGTGAGTATACCTACAAGACATATTTTGTCAATTGACTTCCTCGCCGAACTCTTCTTTTCAAAGGAGTCCGCTCAAGCACTTACTGTAGATGCCGCGACGAAGCCGCTTAGTCTCCTTAACGGAGCCGGACTGTTCGGCCCGAACACCTTTCAGCTCTTCTCCGAGCTGGGCGTGGGAATCCTGGAGCTTGTTCCTTTCCTGCTGCACCCTATTCAGCACCCTCTCACCGGCCTTCAGCTGGCGCAGTAGTTCTTGCCTATCCGGATCTTGTCCGGCTGCACCTGCAACGTCATTATTAGACTTGCGCGCACGCTGCACACCACTTATCTTTTTAAAATAATGTGTTACTGGGAGGGGTCTCCGTGTTTCCTCCTGCGGCAGCAAGTGCGGCCTCGAGTTGGGCTTTGCACTCTTGCAGCTCCTGAGACAGTTGGGCATTCTTCTCCGTAAGATCCTGCGTTTCAAATGATCCTTAAATCAGTTAATATAACTACTTTAAGTCTCGGGGGCTACTGGCATATACAACTATTGAATTCTCTTACCCGTATGTCTTTTACATACTGCTCCGTGGCTCTGGTAAAACCATCTTGAGCAGCACGGAGGTGCGCGTCCCCCGCGTTAAAGGCATTCAACGCCTCAGGGGAGAAGCACGCGTCATGAAATACTGTCCGGCGGCGCCTGTGGTTCATGGCGCTCTCCACCTCTGACTTGGTGGCGGACAGTCTGTCGGCATCCTCCGTTGGAGAAGTGTCCGGCTCGCGCCTTGCGCTCGCCTCCCCCTCCAGACCAGGTGCTGGAGCCTGGCTGGCAGAGGTTGGATTGGCAACCTCTACACCTGCAGTCCGGCGGGCGCTTTTTCTCCTACAAAAGTCATGAGCACTCAAACGCTTCCTAGGAACGTTGCTCCAAATAATTAACTGCGAGCTATACCTTTGCGGCGACGTTTCAGTCCGCGCCGCGCTCCTCTTCCGCCTACTGGTTCGGACTGGCCTTTGTTGGTCAGCCGCTGCGGGCTCGGCTTCCCGCCTTGAGGGCGCTTCCTGCAAACCGCCATCGTATGCGAAGATCAGAAATGAGCGAGGAAGAGATAATGGTGTCGGGACTTCGGTCACAATCACCTGGGAAGCCGGATATAGTCCGGGGTAGTCAGCCGTAATGGCGACTAGAGCATTATCCATGCTGAGCTGGTGGAACACCCCGTCGATTAGCTCCACCTTTATGTCCGGATCCTCTTCGGAGGCCGGATCCTGGGATCTCTCTGGATCCTCCGGTTGCGGAGCTGGACTTCGCATGTCCTCCACAACCCGACGCAGCTCCTGCGTCGAAAAACACAATATAAGAAATCTAAGCTTTGAAAGCATGGGTTGGGCACGTAAGGTGTTCGCTTACCCAACGTCGAGGGTTATTCATGGAGAACCCACTCAACGGGTTCGTCTGGAGGAAGTCCTCCTTCTCTCCCTTGTACAGGCCGGACAGGATCTTCGCCAGGTCCTCAGCCGAACCCGGCCCTTTGCGGCCATGACGGGTGGCATCGTCCTCCCCATTGAAATCCCACATGGGGTGGCCCCTGTATTGTAGTGGCTGCACCCCCCGCATAATGCATGTTGCCATGACTCCAATCATGGTCAACACGGAATGGGCCAGTAACCTTATCCGGCCCATCAGATAATCGACGCTCTTGTCTTCCTCCAGTTGGGGGCTCCGCGGACGCCAACTAAGGCGTTTCTTCAGAGGAGCATTGCTGAACTCCGGGAGGCCGATCCGAACAGGGTCCGGCAGCGGAGCGTCTTCTATGTAAAACCATTCCGAAGGCCAGTCTTCGGACGCCTTCTTAGGGGTTCTGGATGGATATCCGGTCCCGGCAATGCACCAAATTTCGGCGCCGCCCACTTGATATATGGACCCCTCGTGAGAGCGGGGCACAAGGCAGAACAACCTCTTCCACAGCGCGAAATGGGGCTCGACGCCCAGGAATAGCTCGCAAAGAGCTACGTAACCCGCAATATGCAGGATAGAGGCAGGCGTGAGGTGATGGAGATGGAGTCCGTAGAACTCCAGGAGCCCGCGGAGGAACGAATGTACAGGAAATCCGAGCCCCCTTATCAGATAGGGGACGAAGCATACCCGCTCCCCGTTGTTGGGACTTGGGGTGGCCTCCGCTTGCTTCCCACCTTTATAGGTGGCCAGCCCGGCTCGAACCAGAACCATGAAGGCCGGAGGGAGATATCCCTCCGCTTGGAGCTTCACCAGCTCGTTGTGTGAAACAAAACATCTCCTCCAATCTCCTGGCAGAGGGCTGGGAGCGCGAGAAGAGGAGCCGCGTCGACGGTCCATGATGGAATGGATTTTTTGTCAGAAGCGCTCCGATGAGTACTCACGGAAGGAAGATGGTGTGATTTGGATCTGGATTCTTGCCTCTCTTATAGGCAGATTATTTGCGCAGCTAGGGGGTAAAACATAAAAGATACCCTGGCTTTTCGCATTCGTGCGACGCGTGGAAGAAGGCCATTATTGGGCGTGGAAGCCAAGAAGCGCAACATTGATAAGGAAGCCGGACACTATTCGGCAGGTACATGGAACTTAAAGGAGAACCCGCCTTGCAACGCCGAAGACTACATACGCGATGGACTTATCGTCATTGAAGCCTGGTTCGGGGGCTACTGAGGGAGTCCTGGACTATGGGGTGTCCGGACAGCCGGACTATCATTGTCCGCCGGACTCCAAGACTACGAAGATACAAGATTGAAGACTCCGTCCCGTGTCCGGATGGGACTTTCCTTGGCGTGGAAGGCAAGCTTGGCGATACAGATGTGTAGATCTCCTACCATTGTAACCGACTCTGTGTAACCCTAGCCCTCTCTGGTGTCTATATAAACCGGAGGGCTTTAGTCCGTAGGACACAACATCCATTACAACAATCATACCATAGGCTAGCTTCTAGGGTTTAGCCTCCTTGATCTCGTGGTAGATCCACTCTTGTACTACCCATATCATCAATATTAATCAAGCAGGACGTAGGGTTTTACCTCCATCAAGAGGGCCCGAACCTGGGTAAAACATCGTGTCCCTTGTCTCCTGTTACCATCCGCCTAGACGCACAGTTCGGGACCCCCTACCCGAGATACGCCGGTTTTGACACCGACAGGCACTTCAGAGGCCACTGTTATCGAACACTCTTGAAAGTAGTGTCGGAGCTTCCGGGATGCCATGAACACCGCGTACGCTATCTTTTGATAATGCGGGTACCGGGACTTGCAGGGAGTTAAGACAGTGGATACGTAGTACACTGGTTTTTGAAGAGGGAATTTATGCCCTTCTGTTTCTCGTTCGACGACGAGCACCGCGCTTACAACTTGATGTGTTGCCGCGATATATAACAACATTGGTTTGCCCAGGTTAGGCGCAGTCAGGACTGGATTTGTTGCCAATATGGCTTTTATTTCTTCGAGTCGGGCAGTGGCAGCATCCGTCCACTCAAAGTGTTCGGTGCGCCTGAGGAGGCGATAGAGGGGCAATGCCTTTTCTCCCAAACGGGAGATGAAGCGGCTTAGAGCCGCCATGCATCCAGTCAATTTTTGTATTTACTTGAGGTCTTTTGGAATATCCAGCTGTGACACAGCTCGGATCTTGGCTGGGTTTGCTTCAATTCCTCTACCGGATACAATGAAGCCCAGGAGCTTTCCGGCTGGTACGCCGAAAACGCATTTTTCCGGATTCAGCTTAATGTCATATGCTCGGAGGTTGGCGAATGTGAGCCTCAAATCGTCTACTAGAGTTTCGACGTGTTTGGTTTTGACGACTACGTCGTCTACGTATGCCTCTACTGTTTTGCCGATCTGGGTAGCCAGACATGTCTGAATCATGCGTTGATATGTTGCGCCGGCGTTTTTGAGTCCGAAGGGCATCGTGTTGAAGCAGAATGGTCCTTATGGAGTAATGAATGCCGTTGCGGCTTGGTCTGCCTCCACCATCTTGATTTGATGGTAGCCGGAGTATGCGTCAAGGAAGCACAATGAATCGTGCCCTGCAGTAGCATCGATTATTTGGTCGATGCGGGGAAGGGGGAAAGGATCCTTTGGGCAGGCCTTGTTGAGGTCTTTAAAATCGACACATAGGCGCCAGGATTTGTCCTTCTTTGGTACCATTACCAGGTTTGCTAGCCAGTCCGGATGTTTGATGTCTCTGATGAATCCGGCTTCCAGTAGTTTGGCTAGCTCTTCTCCCATTGCCTGTATTTTGGGTTCGGAAAATCACCGAAGAGCCTGTTTGACTGGCTTGAATCCTTTTAGGATGTTTAGGTTGTGTTCTGCCAATCTGCGTGGGATTCCTGGCATATCTGAAGGGTGCCAGGCAAAGATGTCCCAATTTCCCCGAAGGAATTCTCGTAGTGCGGCGTCTACATCAGGGTTCAACTGTGCCCCGATGGAGGCCGTCTTTGTTGGGTCCGTTGGATGGACCTGGAATTTGACTATTTCGTCCGCTGGTTTAAAGGAGGTGGACTTGGATCTCTTATCGAGTATCACATCATCACTATTCACCGTAGAGCGCAGCGCAGTGAGTTCCTCCGCCGCTAGGGCTTCGGATATTGCCTCCAGGGCTAATGCGGCTATCTTGTTTTCGGCGCGGAGTGCTGTGTCCGGATCACTGACGAGAGTGATTATTCCGCCGGGCCCGGGCATCTTAAGCTTCATGTACCCATAATGGGGTATGGCTTGAAAAATTGTGAATGCCTCTCGTCCTAATATAGCGTGATATCCGCTGCTGAACGGGGCCACTTGGAACGTGACCTCTTCGGACCTGTAATTGTCCGGCTCCAGTCTATTTCCATTTTTTGAAGAGTTTCCTCGTAGATGAGGTTTAATCGCTGCCGCCATCCATGAGTACCTTGGTAAGACGAAAGCCATCCACTATTGGACTGAGGACCAATGTGGCTGGTGCTCGGGCTGTTCGGAATTTAGGTTCGTCGCTGGCGTTGAAGGTGATGGCCGTGTCGCTCCATGGATTTGTTGTTGCTACTTGGTAGACTTCGGCGAGGCTGCGGATTGTTTGTTTCCGCATATTATTTGATGCGAAAGTCTCGAAGACTGTTGACACCGTACTGGTACTGTTAGAGTGGTTCTCTGGGGTTAGAAGCTCTTCGCCTCTTTTGGCCACCTGCCGCAGTATCCAACATGCTCGAAGGCTATGTGTTGGAGTGGCGCCTTCTGTACTGTGAATTTTACAGGGTCCGCTGAGCCACCCCTCCAGTACGGTTCCGTGCCCTTTATGGGGTTTTTGCTTTTTGGTTCTTGTACCTGGTGCCTGAGTATGATGCACCCTTTTGTTTCGGACTAGGGTTGTATTCGGAGCCGGATTGTCCCAAAACTTAGTTTCGGTTTTCCAGAAACTCTCCATCGCACAGTACTTGCGTACTATGGACGCCAGGTCGGCGAATCGTGTAATTTCACGACGACTTACGGCGTTCAAGATTCCCTTGTCCGTGAAATTATTGCAGAAAATGGAAATTGCGTTTTCCTCACGGCAGTCTTTTATCATGTCCATAACCAGGAGGAATCTGGCCCAGTAATGATGTACTGTTTCAGCGGGCTCTTGCCGGATTTGAGATAGATCGCATATGTTTGGGTGGGTGGGTGGAATTGAGTCCGGAACCCTACCCATCTCGAGGCTCAAGGGCTGGAAAGTTTTCGAATTTGGAAGCTTGGATTGCTGGACGTTGTCCAACGTGTCTGGTCCGATGTCTGACTTTAGGTTCAGTGCTTGATCGACGTCCTCCCTCCGCGGAAATCCGGCATGGAGGGTTCGGGAGTCCGGACATAACTAGTTTTCAATGTAGAAGAAGAATCGTCGCATTGTTCCTCTACCACAGCAACGTGGTGGGTAACCTGGGGAGAGTTAATCTCTCTTAGATCGGTTTTAAGCCCAATCTGATTGTAGTTTGTAGCGACTCCCAGGGCGGCGATGCGATCCAAGAGCTCGTTTACGGACAAGAGCTCTATTGGATCCAGCTGCTCGGCGAATTCCGAGTTGACGTGAAGATTGCTTTTGATGACCCGAGAGGCCATCGTCGAAGCGGTGGCCGAACAGGCGGTCATGAGAAAACCACCTAGCCGGATCTGAGAGTTTTGTGCAATCTTTCTTAAAGTTATTAAAGTTATTGATGGAAATTGTTTTGTGCAGTCGACCTATAAACCATAAAACTAGCGTATGTAAATTCACATTATGGAAGGTGGAGTGTTGTGAAAGGTCGGGCCGCAACAACAGATTGGATCTCGCCATCGAGGTTCGGCCTATATCAGGTGGTATCAGAGCAAGGTTGTTCACGACACTGTGCGAAAGATGACTGGATTATCATGGAAGCTAAGCTATGGATTTCAGTTGGAGGAGGAAGGCCGATGGGATGGACTTTTTCATACTCGTGTTATGGTGCAAGAAAGATGATGTGCTATGACAATCGACCACATGAGTTTGATTAACGCCGCAAGCATCGAGATGGTGGAGAAGTTGGAACTACCGATGACACTTCGTCCACAACCATACTCGTTCTGTTGGGGTCAGGAAGAGCTCACTGTCACGCACCAGGCCAAGGTACCGTTTCTGTTGGGAAAATATTTTTGTGAGGTTTTGTGCGACATGATTCCGGTATCGATGATTTCGTGTCACTTGTTGTTGGGCGAGCCATGGTACAAAGAGCATGATGTTGCCTATGATTGCCAAACACACAAATATATTGTCAAGAAGGGTAAGAAGTGTGACCTCCTGCCCATGGGTGTGGAGCGTTTTATTGCTTGGAGGAAAGACCATCTGAAAAAGATAGAAGAACAGGAAGATGCAAAAAAGAACATGGTCGAAGCTACTGAAATTTCTGCGGTCACCGTTCAGTCTGTAGATGGAAATAGTGGTGAAAAAGATGACCCAAAACCGAGGACGGTTTTGTTTCAAGGGAGAGAGGATGATATGACCAACACCAAATTTATTTGTATCGACGACCACCGTGATGTACAAGACACTAGCCCGGGTCATGTTATGGAAGCTCCGCTTGTTACCATCAGTGATAACACCACGCAGCCTAATCAGGAGAGAGGATGATATGACCAACACCAAATTTATTTGTATCGACGACCACCGTGATGTACAAGACACTAGCCCGGGTCATGTTATGGAAGCTCCGCTTGTTACCATCAGTGATAACACCACGCAGCCTAATCAAGAGATGATTAAGGTTGAAGCAGAGTCGCTAGTTGCTTTTGCACCAAATTATGAGATGCATGCTACGTTGGAAGAGGAGAACTCCAACATATCTACGTTTGAAGGTGTGCAGCGGCTTGATAATTTCTTTTTGTTGTCACGTGCAGGACAAGACCTAGTTGTACATGTACGTGATATATGCTTTATTGAGACTAATCAAAAAATCCTAATACAGTACTACTTCTCACGGCCAAGACCGCCGGAGCGACCGTACGTCAACAAGTTTCAATGGTGGAAATTGCTTTCCTTGAAGGATACGGGCTGAGGTCCACCTCCAACATTAATCTGATTGTTAGACTATCATATCTGCCGAGATGTAAAAGGCAGTTTAATTAGAGATAAGAGTTTGACTTATTTACGTACGCTAGTTTTATGATTTATCGGTTAAGTTAAAAGGGTCGGCTATACTAGTATAAATAGCCATAGTAGGGTCAATGTAAAGACAGGTTATATTTTTACGAATAGACACGATGTATTTTTAGTGTAAATACCCGTATCGAGTTTTGGGGGAAGCTGTCTAAAAATCCCTAAGTTTTGGAGGAAGCTTTAGAAAACCTATGTGTTGCGATTTTTTTTCGTGGAAATTGTTTGTGCGTGAGTACCGTTGTCGAGATTTGTTTTCTCGTGCTGGACCGTAAGGTTCAATCCCTCTACTTCGCGTACATCGCGTGCGCGGGCGAGAGGCTACTATTACTGAAGGTGGAGTGTCGTGAAAGATAGGGCCGCAACAACAGATTGGATCTCGCCATCGAAGTTCGGTCTATATCATTTTGCGTGGAGGTTGGCTCAGCGGTCTCTCCCGACATGCGACCTACTTCATCATCGCAACATGGCTACCTCACCTGTCTGTGCATTGTGCAGACTAGCAGACAACTGGAGACGCAATCTACTTGAGTGCAGCATGTCGAGAAGTGTTTGGGCCCTCTCAGATGAGCAAATGGTCGAGCATATGTGCCAAATTACCAAGCCCAATTCAAAAGGAGTGGCTATTTTTCATGAATGACACCATGTTGCACGGTGAGTTTACACGGATGATCGTCACATTATGAGCAATATGGAGCTCCAGACGAAAGGCAATTCACGAGGACATATTTTAGAGCCCTTTAACTGCCCACGTTTTTGTTTTGTCTTTCTTGCCAGATATTCAATTTTTAAATAAGCGCATGGTGGCTAGTCAGGCAACTCGAGTACCAAGGCCGAATCAGCTGATCCCTCCGTCGGCAAATCATATGAAAGTTAACGTTCATGCAGCAGTATCAAGACATGGAGTTTTCGGTGTGGTCGGGGCGATTTGCCGAGACGAGGGAGGGACTTTCATGGGCGCGTCTCCGCTGTTCTTTCCACACGTGGTTGATCGCTCTACACTTCACGCTCTAGCCAACACAGAAGCATTAGCGTTTGCACATGCCCTTTTATGCTCATGATATCATCGTAGCTCCGGACTGCAAGTTGATTGTGGAGGAAATCAAGACCGGGAGCTCAGCTACTTAGGGAGCTGTTATCACAGGTTATCACAGAAATTAAAGCTAGTACATTAGATTTTGCTTCTAGCATTGTTAGTCATGAATTTAGAACCTCGAATGTGGAGGCTCACAATCACGCAAAACACGGACTCTCTGTAGGGGTTGGTCACCATGTGTGGTTAGGTCAACCCGGAGATCTTCTCTTCGTCCTCATAAACGTTCTCATGGCTTAATAAAGTTTATGAGCTTGTCTAGAAAACATTCATTTTTTGTTCTTATTTCTGAAAATATTGTAAATGAATATATTCGAAAAAAATTAAAATAACTTAAAAATAAAGACCATGAATTTGAAAAAATGTTAACACACAATAAAAAAGTGTTAGCTTAATAAAAACTTTATAGAAATACAAAATGTTTGTTACATTTTAGAAACATTAACATGTTTTTAAAAATGTATACATCATTTTTCTATATGCTTATAATAATTAAAATATGTTTGTGTAATTAAAAAAATATACTGGTAAACAATTAAACATTAAATTTTTGAAAATGTTCATGAGTTTCAAAACTATGTTCATGCATTTTTTCTAAAAATTTATACAATATAAAAAACGTTGGTGTAGTTTTAATTTTCTTATATGATTCATAAAAAATGTTTCAACCTATATTTGAAAAATGTTTAACATGTATTAGATTTTTCTAAACATGGGTTTGAAAAAAATTCAAAAACATGTGTCTCAAGAAAATCCTAATCATGTACTTGAAAAATGTTAAATGTCTATATTTTTTTGTGTCTACCAAAAATAAACATTAAAAATGTATTTGAATTTTCTAATCATGTATTTGGAAATGTTAAACTTGTATAACAAAATATTTCCGATATATACAAAAAATATACAGTGTGTACAAAAATATAAAGATGTGTTGGAAAACAATTTAAAAATGATTATTGCCATTAAAAAAGTTTTACATATATTTTTAAATGTCAGACATGTATTATAAAAAATAATCAAATATATTTTAGAAAAGTCTACATCGTGTATTTAGAAAATGTTCAACATTTTTATATATAATGCATGTGCACAATAAAAAGGTACATTGTGTAAAAGTAGACTTGTGTAGAGAAAATGAAGATATAAGAAACCAAAGAAAACTGTGGAGAATGACCGAAAAACTACAGAAAAGTAGTGAAGAAATGTAGAAAAACGGACAAACCAAAAAACCCATGAAGAAACGAAAAAAAGGAAACAACAAAAAAAACTTTAAAATAGTAGAAGAAGAAAATGATCTATCGTAATGGGCCGGCTCACGACCCCGATGGCCAGAGTTGAGGCCTAGTTATATCTCCACAAAAGATTTTTTTTTTAGAAGAATCTCCACGAGAGCTATATCGTCCTTACACCGAGACCGGAGAAGCTCTCGCCTGAAGCGTCCATGCTAACAGGAAGAATCATTAGAGCACATTTAAAACAATAGAAATAGAGAAAAGGGGAGCACCCAGAGATTGATTCCAGGTCCTTCCCATTAGCGCAGACTTAAAAAATAGAATAGAGGGAAAAGGGAGCGCCCAAGGATCAATCCCAGGTTTCCTCGATCCTGGGTAGTGCTGCTACCCATTGAGGCACTGCCGGGTTCGTGTTAATATAGGAGGCACGACCTCTTGATGGAAAGACTCCATTTTCACTATTTTTTTGGGTTTTTGTTTTTGTATTTTTCCTTTTTCACCGGTTTTCTTCATTTATTCTTTGTTCTCATCCTTTTTCTCCTCTTTTTTATTTTTCTTCGGTTTCCTTTGTTTGTTTCTCGGTTTTCACTTGCTTTTTCCTTTTCTTTCTTTTTGTCTTCATTCTTGTTTCTTTCTTACTCACTTGTCATCTTTTTTGTTTTTATTTGGTTTCTTGTTTTTCTTTGTTTTTGTAATTTCATCGGTTTCTTTTTTTTCAACACATGTTAACTATGTTTTCAGTACACATTTAATATTGTCCCTATACATCAGAAACATTTTTTGTATACACATTTAAATTTTTTTAATACAAGATTAACAATTGTTGAAAACTTACTTTTTTATGTCTACTTATTTCATAGACATTGTACATTTTTGTTATATATCTAGTACATTTTTCAAATACATGTTTAATCTTTTTCAAATACAAGTTTCATGTTTTTTAAATGCATGCATTTTTTGAAAAGCTTTTTAATGCTTTATTAACATTATTAAAATACATGATCACCTTTTTCCGAACACGTTGTATATTTTGTTGCACGCATTTTTTGTATGCATGAGAAACATTTTCTCTATACAAATTTATCTTTTATTCAAGTGTTTTATGTAAATTGTTATATATATATATATATATATATATATATATATATATAATATTTGAAAGTATAAACAAAAGTTTTAAAGCAAAAAACAAAAACGAAAAACACGAAAACAAAAACAAGAAGGCGCTAGCCTTCTTCACGCGAGAGTGTCCCGACATACAGCAGCCCTGGCGCTGTCACGCTGGTTGGAGTTTTTCTTTGGGTCTGTCTAGGACACATCTAGATGTGTCACATCTAAACTGATATTCACTTTGTTTGTGGTCTTTTTTTTGTCCTAGTTTTTTTGTTTCTTGTTGCTGCATTATATATTTGTGGGAGCTTAGATGTTAATACATTTTTAAAAAACATCTCCGTAGATGTGAATTAGACAAACTGTTTTTCTTTTTCTGAAGGGACGCTGGTTCGAGTTTACCCTGCCCGCCTGCCGGCTTTCCCATTGGCGAAGCCGCAAGCCACGCATGAATGAGCAGCACGGCACGGGACGACATGCACGCTGCATGCAAGCAAAAGCAAATCACAGGGCAATCGCCGCCGCTGCGTCGGATCTTTATTACAGGTTCTCGGCATATGCGCCAGGGCAGATCCGTCTCCGCCGCTCCTACGAGCGCTCCCGCCCGCCCACCCCCCGCCCTCAACGGGCCACGCACGCTCCTACCATCGCCACCGCCATTCGCCTCCTCCTCCTCCTACCACCCGCCGCTACCCCAGCCCCGCTCACCTCACCTCGCTGACCGGCCGGCGACGACGATGGGGCGCGTGAAGCTGGCCATCAAGCGGATCGAGAACAACACCAACCGGCACGTGACCTTCTCCAAGCGCCGGAACGGGCTCATCAAGAAGGCCTACGAGCTCTCCGTCCTCTGCGACATCGACATCGCCCTCCTCATGTTCTCCCCCTCCCGCCGCCTCTGCCCCTTCTCCGGCCGCCACGGGTCCGTCCTCCTCTACTTTCTCCTCTGGCACAGCGCTTGCTTCATTGATTCCCCTTTTCGTTTCCGTTTCTGAGACTCGTGCGTGCATGCATGCATGGCCGCGCGTACGTGCTCGTCGTTCGTCGTTCGCCAGGGTGGAGGATGTGCTTCTCCGGTACCTCAACATGTCGGACAACGACCGGGGAGAGTGAGTGCCAGAGTTCACATATATATGCACCGTGTAATGAACTTCGATCGAACTCCTTTCTCAGACATTTGCTTTCTTCGTTTCACCACCGCAGACCCATCCAGAATCGGGAGGTGAGAGAAGCAAGAACCAGCTCGTTATCAAATCTTCTTTTTAACTGAAAAAGGAGTCCATGCAAGATCAATCACTCACCCATCACTCGTGTGACAAATCCGATGCAGTACCTCATCAGCATGCTCCAGAGGCTCAAGCGCGAGAGCGACATGGCGACACAGCTAGCAAAGTACTACTATGCATTTTGCCTTGCTCAAATTTCCTCTATTCTTCTTGTGGATTTGACGTATCAACATTGTTTATGTTTCTTTTTGCTGCTCGCAAATTTCAGCCCGGGGGCATTGAACGAGAAGATAGAGGTGAGCTCTTGCATTTCGTAACCTTAGATCACGTCTCAATGACAATGAAACCATCTTATTAACTAGCCGATTTCTTCCGACGAATTGCAGGAGATTCAGAAGGAGATATACGCATGTCAGCAGCAGCTGCAGATCTCCGAGGAACGCCTCAGGTACAAACCAAGACCCGCGCCCTTTAGCACCTTGTTCGTGCGATCGCGACCTTGATCGTGTTCGTGTGTTTTCTGTGTGCGCGCATGCTGTTCGAGCCGGATCCCGCCGCGTTCGGTTCCATGGGCGAGATCGACAATTGCGAGAAGTTCCTCATGGACATGCTCACCCGCGTCGTCGAGAGGAAGGTAAGATGGTGTCCACAAAGTTGCCTTGGAGAACACAGTTTCGTCTGCAACTCATGTCAAATAATTCGGTATGTGCAACTATCGAGCTGCAGAACTACCTGCTGAGCAACCTGGCCCCGTTCGACCCGACGGCGCCCGGGATGCAGGTACGGCCATCTTCGAGATCACATTTAAATGCGTAGGATCCCGGCACTGCAAATGCGCGGGATCCTACGTACGTAGTAGTAATGCTACCAATGTGTTTGTCTAAAAAAGATTTGAACTACTTTATCAATGAAGATTGTGTTTGGCGGTGCATTGTAGGGCGGGAACGAGGCGCAGATGTACGTGCACGCGATGAAGACGGAGGAAGGCGGCGGCATGGGCACGTTCGCCGGCGACGCCGCCGCGCTGTGGGGCTCCGACGACGGGCAAAATCCCGGTCATCAGATATTTGGCGGGACGGACCCGATGATCTACCTCAGGCACGTGCACGTATAATTGCCTACTATGCACACGGGTACACGGCAACATGACACGTCATCAGTAGTAATGCTAACGTGCACGAGTTTTTATTTTGTTTCGACAGCGACCCGGACGTGTACGACGGCAAATCGCAGGTGGCCGGGATGCACGGCGGCGACGGCGACGTCGGGGGCAGCAGCCAGACGGCGGACCCGTGGCGGCAGGCGTACAGCTGCACCGAGCTGCTCTCCACGCTCATCCCCAACACGCCCTTCCCTCTCATGCAGCACTGCCTGGGCCCCGACGACGCCCAGTACCTGCCGGCGATGGTGCCGGCGGCGCAGGACCAGCTGGAGGCGTCCGCCAGCTGCTCCTACAACATGCCCACCAGCGACGAGAGCGGCACGCCCGTCATGGCGTACGACGGCGGCGGTGGCGTGCCGCCGCCCAACGTCGGCTGATCTCATATGCCCGCTCGTCCTATCTATATCTATCGTGACCTAAGCATGGCGCTGATGCAAAATCGACTATAGCTAGGCAGTGCTTATGTGTTAGTGGTGACGCACGCATCACACGCGTGTAATAATAAGAAAATAACCCTAGTAGAACGAAATCATACTTTCAAAAAAAATGCTTAATAAAACTCAGAGATGTTGTGAATCAGTCACTTAATTTCGCAATGATGTACATTTAGGCCATATTTGGTTCATATGATCGACATATCATAGAAATAGGAAAACCATAGAGCTTCCGGACAGACAATCAAACCTTGGCGATTGCTGCACCAGACACGACCAAAAGTCCAAATGGCACAGGAGTATTCAGGATCAGTAGAGAAAACAGGCCAAGGAAGCTTATTGTTTGAACTATGTTACAACTCTGAATCATGTCAAATTAGGAACGTGTCGTCAAAGGCAACTGTGCAAGACTGCGCGCTAGCTTCAGTAATCTGTCTTCTCTACGAAACCTTGATGAACAAAGTTTTCAGTTTGTAATAAATAAATGAAAAACTTTAGGTGCATTCATGGTATTGGGTAGGAGTGGAGCATGAAGTTGACGAACTGAAGGATCATATCATGGACTAATTTTCTAATCTTTTCACATCAGAAGTTTTGCAACCAAAACAGGAGATCTCTTTCCCTCGTTCGGAGGAGAGTGACGACTAAGATGAATAATGCCCTCCTTAGGGCATCTCCAACGCTGGCCCTTAAACCGGACACTGTAAATGCCTTTTTTCACGTTCGTACGTGGTCCACGGGCATGATGCGGGAGGAAACCATCCAATCCTTAAACACAAAAATCTTCATTTGTCCGGTTGGGAGGAGAGAGAGCAGAGGGGGACCATGCATGTGGTGGATATGTGTGTAGTGCGCGGGTAGAAGGAGAAAGGGGAGAGGGAAAAGAGAGGACGACCATGTGGGGCTTTTCCTTGGTCAAGTGGACGTCCGGACTCCTGCATAGCTCCCTAGAAGTTGCTTCCGGTTTGCGGGAAAACGTACGTCCAAACTGCTCCGCGGACCGATAGGGGCCCCATTGGATAAAAAAACACAAAAGTGATATGGACACCACAATGCAGACATATACCTAGCTTTGAGGGTCTCATTTGGAGATACCCTTATTCCTTATTCTGCTGAAGATTTTTATAAGGATCTTTTTACGATTGGTGATTTAAAAACTCCGGGGCCGAATGGTCTACACGTTATTTTTATAAAAGATTTTGGCTTGTGTTGAGGGGATGATTTGATTGAGGAGGTTCTGCGAGTGGTTAATACTTGTACTATGCCTTACTGATGGAATGGCATTGCGATGTGATTATTCCCAAGGTTAACTCACCGCTTAGACCAATCAGCTTGTGTAATGTGATGTATATGGTTACTGCTAAGAGCGTCTCCAGCCGCGCCCCCAGAACGGCCTCCCCACGCGTTTTTTCCCCCGGGAGCCCGTTTTTCGCCGGCTTGGGCCGAAATCAGCGCCGACGGACCCAGGCCGAACCCGACGCGTCGGGTGGCGCTCGGGGGCGCCGGGGCGAGCGTTTTTGGCGCGAAGCAGCCGCGGGCCCGCCGCATCAGCGAGACGGCTGCTTCGTCGACCCCATCGCCTCCGTTCCCACGGGAATCAATGTTAATGCTGCTGGGCTGCCGCGCTGCCGCGCCGGTCAGTCTCCATTGATGCTCACGGGCGGCGCAGTGAAGATGCCGCCGACGCGCGTCCGCTCACATGCGCCATGCGTCCGCCCGCATGCCGCCCATCGCCACCCTCGCTCCGGCTATGAAAGGCGCACCTCCCCGCCGGTGAGCACCACACCCTCCCCCTCTCCCTCCCGCGAAAGCCTTCTTCCCGCCGACGAGCTCTCCCCCCACTGCCTTCCACCGCCGACGAGCGAAATGGCTGAGAGATACCCAGGCGACGGCGCAGCGGCAAACGGCTTCGGCCGCCGACTGAAAGCACAAGTGCTCCCTAGGTGGTTTTGGTAATTAATGTCAACATATCTCTTGTTGGACCAACACTTTTATATAGTATGTTTCAGATAAGTTCAACAATGGAGTGGCATGGACTAAAGGATGTGGGAACTCCTTCAAGATGCTGAGGACAAAGGATTGACTCAAGCTTCAAGCTCACGACTCTTTATTTTATATTTTAGTGATCCAAGATCACATTGAGTCTATAGGAAAAGCCAATACTATCAAGAAGGGATGAGGTGTTGCTTAATGAGTTTCTTGCTCCACAGTGCTTAGTGATATGCTCCAAACACTACAAGAAATATGTCAACTTATGACCTTCTGTCAGTGACCCTGGAAGAAATGGTCATAAATTTATGACCATTTTAGACCAATTGGTCAAAAGCTGTCTGGGGGGCTCCAAACCCTAAACCATTGCGACCATTTTGGTCAGAAAGGTCATAATTTCCTTACACGAAATGGTCATAAAGCAAATAGCGCTAGTCCGCTGCCTTATTTCTAGTTGTTAACGACCAATATAGATGGTCATAGCCTTGTAAATTGTGGTGGGTTGCGATGACTAGGCGCCATCTCATCAGTTTTGCCTATGTGTCACGTCCATGTGGCAGTTTTTGCCCTAGGTTGTGAAGCAACCTATATTTTTGTCATTCCCAAAATTCCCAAACAAATCTCATAAATTCTTTGGGTCATATCTTCGTCAAATATGTAAAAACCTTCCTTTCCTAGTTCAAAAATAATTCAAAAATATTCATTTTCCTATTCTGTTCAGAACAACAGTTTGTGAAGGAAGTACCACTTTGGCATGTCCAAATAGTATCCATTTTCTACAGTGCTTTCCTATGCCCAAATAACCATCCTCCACCAAATGCCAGCTCAATCCATCCATTATTTTGAGCCGAGCTTCAACATTCGTATTTATGTCCAGTGTGGTGGTTTGCAAAGCAAGTACCACCTAGGCTCCTCCTTTTGAGCTGAAAATTTGTGAAGACAGTTTTCTTAGTAACTGATCATCCTCAGCCAAAACTCACGGCCATTAGTCATGTACATTTCCCGTACCGCTAATCAAACACTTGGCTGCTTATTCATGTTTAAGCATCGATCGGTCTCCTCGTGAGAATCTTATGTTGTGATTTTCTTCCTAGCACATACCTGGGGAGTTCCCAAACCACTAGACATGCCTAGGCCGCCCAGAACATATGGCAACGCCACGGTCACGCGGTGACCACGCGGCGGGCATGCGAGCTTACGCGCTCTAGAGTTGGGGCCCTCGGCCACCGTCCAAACCTCGATGTCTCTCCATCAAACCATGTATTTCTGATTAAATAGGTACTTATGTAACTAGAAATGATTTTTGGAAAAAATAAATAGCAAACTATGAGGCAGCTGCAGTTCAAATTTGACCCGCTTCCAGCTGAATCGATGAGAATTTGTCTTTTTCACCAGAGGTGGATCAAAAATTTTGACACCCAATCATTTTGTCAATTGTGCATTAAATACGTCCTAATACTTTAGAAAATTGATTTGGTCCAATTTTGCAACAATTATTTGGTAGTTCCTTCACAAAAAAACCTCCTTTCGGGCACTCAGAAAATGAAAAATGGTTTTTTCGTCCAAAGAAAATGAAAACTTCCTTAGGCAACATTGTTTGCCATTCCAATATGCACTCTTGTGCACAATATGAGATCATTTGAATAAACTATGCCACGAATGTGCCCATAAGATTGATCATTTGGCTTGAAAGCCATAAATCTTCAGAGATAATAGCTCATTTCTGAGAACACTTTTTTAAAATAATTGCCGTATTACAAGTTTGTTATTTTTCCTGGGAACTTGGCCACATATAATGACACAATGCGAAGGTTTCCCAATTTTTTGATTTTTTTTGAATTTTTATGCCCGTTTCAAAATGCGGTCAAAACGGCGGGAATGACCGTTCCTAGCTAGTTGTTGAATCTTGGATTTTTTTCGGTGTTTCTCTGATTAAATAGATACTTATGTACCTAGAAATAATTTTTTGAAAAAATAAATAGCAAACTATGAGGCAGCTGCAGTTCAAATTTGACCCGCTTCCAACTGAATCGGCGGAAATTTGTCTTTTTCACGAGAGGTGGATCAAAACTTTTTACACCCAACCATTTGGTCAATTGTGCATTAAATATGTCCTAGTATTTTAGAAAAATGATTTGGTCCAATTTTGCAACAATTATTTGGTAGTTCCTTCACAAAAAAACCTCCTTTCGGGCACTCGAAAAATGAAAAATGGTTTTTGCGTCGAAAGAAAATGAAAACTTCCTTAGGCAACATTTTTTGTCATTCCAATATGCACCCTTGTACACAATATGAGATCATTTGAACAAACTATGCCACGAATGTGGCCATAAGTTTGATCATTTGCCTTGAAAGCCATGAATCTTGAGAGATGATAGCTCATTTCTGAGAATACTTTTTTAAAATAATTGCCGTATTACAAGTTTGTTATTTTTCCTGGGAACTTGGCCACATATAATGACATAATGCGAAGGTTTCCCAATTTTTTGATTTTTTTTAATTTTTTATGCCCGTTTCAAAATGCAGTCAAAACGGCGGGAATGACCGTTCCTAACTAGTTGTTGAATCTTGGAATTTTTTTGGTGTTTCTCTGATTAAATAGATACTTATGTACCTAAAAATGATTTTTGGAAAAAATAAAGGGCAAATTATAAGGCAGATACAGTTCAAATTTGACCCACTTCCAACTGAATCGGCGGAATTTTGTCTTTTTCACCAGGGGTGGATCAAAACTTTTGACACCCAACCATTTGGTCAATTGTGCATTAAATATGGCCTAGTATTTTAGAAAAATGATTTGGTCCAATTTTGCAACAAATATTTGGTAGGTTCTTCACAAAAAAACCTCCTTTCGGGCACTCAGAAAAAGGAAAATGAATTTTTCGTGCAAAGAAAATGAAAACTCCCTTAGGCAACATTGTTTGGAATTCCAAGATGCACCCTTGTGCACAATATGAGATCATTTGAATAAACTATGCCATGAATGTGGCCATAAGATTGATCATTTGGTTTGAAAGCCATGAATCTTCACGCATGATAGCTCGTTTCTGAGAACATTTTTTTTAAAATAAACGATGTATTACAAGTTTATTATTTTTCCTGGGAACTTGGCAACATATAATGACACAATACGAATTTTTCCCAATTTTTTGATTTTTTTTTGAATTCTTTATGCCCGTTTTAAAATGCAGTCAAAACGACGGGAATGACCGTTCCTAGCTAGTGGTTGAATCTTCGAATTTTTTTGGTGTTTCTCTGATTAAATAGATACTTATGTACCTATAAATGATTTTTGGAAAAAAATAAAGAGCAAACAATAAGGTAGCCGCAGTTCAAATTTGACCCGCTTCCTGCTGAATCGGCGGGAATTTGTCTTTTTTACCAGAGGTGGATCAAAAGTTTTCACACCCAACCATTTTTTCAATCGTGCATTAAATATGGCCTAGTATTTTAGAAAATATATTTGGTCCAATTTTGCAACAAATACATGATAGGCCCTTCACAAAAAAAGTCATTTTGGGCAGTCAAAAAATGGAAAATGTTTTAAAAAACTCTTTTCTCCTAACTCTTTTAAAAGACATTTTTCTTATTTCGATTTGTCATTATTCCTGAAAACTAAGGTCAAATTGGATGACACATTAGAAGGTATTCCATTTTTATTTTAGTTTCCAGGTCATAAAATAGCCAATATGATTTAAAACCTTACTTTTAATCGATTACGACCAATTTAGATGGTCAAAATATCGTACTTATATACTGTGTTCTGATTGGTCCAGGAGCATCTCACGCGGATCGTGCCTAATCACCGCCGGATGCTCCTGGATCCAACGGCCCGCCTGTCTCACCCACGCACCCAACCCACAATGCGCACTCCTCTCTCGCGAACCCCACCCAACCCCTCGTGCCCTCCTCTCTCTCTCCCTCGAACCCTAGCGCTCCACTCCTCCCTGGCCGCCGCCACCTCCGGCGCCCTCTGTCCGGCGAGATCCCCTCCAACCCACGTCTCCACGACTCCTCCTCCTCTCTAGATCGATCACCCCCAACCCACGACTCCTCCTCCTCTCTGGATCGATCACCCCAACCCATGACTCCTCCTCCTCTCTGGATCGATCCGCAACTGCTTCCAACCCAGCCGCCATCATAGACCTTCCCCAATCCTGGCCTCCTACACGCCGAGCCGAAACGTATCCCTTCCTGCTCGATGGCTAACCCCTCCATGGCGGCCGGCGGCGGGGTGCCGTTGGTGGAGAGGGTCCGCGGCATCGGGGCCCAGATCCACAACCGCTTCTGCGTCGGGGCACCTTCTTCCGCGTCGACGCCTACGGGAACGTGCTCTACCTCCACGCCAACGCCGCCTCGCCCCTCACCTGGGACGTCCACCGCTGGTTCCCCTGCGCCAGTAAGAAGGATTTTACTACATGTTCCTTGCTGTTTCATGAATCCACCACATGGTTCTGAACTCTGACAAACGGTGGATGGATGCTGGGTTTTCGTCGATCTTCAGGGGGAGGGAGGACGGTCCCGAGCAACCTGCGGATCATGCAGCTGCAGGTGTCCAGGAAGAAGCACAACAAGCTCGAGTTCCTTGTCCCCTGGTGGGATCTACAGCTCGGCATCTCCGTCAACCAGTTCCTCTCCATCTTCGCTTCCAAGAATCCCGACTTCAGGTGACCTCCTGTCTGATGCCCTTTGCTGACCCCAAACAGTTTTCAGGTGAACTGACGGATTGTTCTGAAATTGTACGTGCAGGAACAGAGCGTTCACGTTCCTGTTCGCCGACGGGGCCAACGAGGAGCTCAGCTCGCTGCAGGTCGTAGTGTTCACCGGCTAGTCCGTCCCCTGTACCTCCAGGCAGGGCAGGTTCAGGGCTAGTGTTACTCACCGATCTGCATCTTTCAGTGTGTCTTCCATGATCTTGCCTCTGTTTTCCAATGGTACGGCTTCAGGCTCCTCCCCAGTATTTCATTGTGCTGTTTCTTCAGTGCTCACTAGTTGCTAGTGTTCGACTGCTACCAGTGGGTTAAGATTAGTCTTTTATAATTGTTTTCTTGAGGATGAGTTACTGGGGCTGTTCAGGCAATGACTCCAAATTATATGTGTTTTCTTGAGGTTCGGGTGGTGGACGTAGACCTGCACGAGGTGCTTGGACAGCAGATCAGCCCGGAGCTCCGGGGCCGCCTTGCCCTGTCCTGCAGCTACAACAGCAAGGTACATGAACTAAAGAGTAGTAAAATTACTCCTGTTTTTGAACGTGGACGCAGCGAGTCAGATGTGAAATGGGTTGCAGGTGTGGCTGGTCGGCGACAGGCTGACAGTGCGGGAGCAGGAGAAGGCGGAGCTGGGTTGCAATAGAATCCCAACAGGACAGACGCTGAAGGACCTGGACATGTGCTTCTTGACATTCCATTGCTTGGCAACACCTTCCAAGGGTAAAAACACCAGCACCCGCACCCTGTTTCTAGCGCCATACGAAATGGGGAATTTATTATTTTGCCTTCTGCTTACACAACACCATTATTATAGACGTGACATGTACATTGCAATCCTCCTCCATTGCTTCATATGACGCTAACTAAACCCTCTCGTTTCAACTTGCAGATAGCCATCCCACCACACCAGCATGCGCCGGCTTCGAGGGAATCGACCACTTCACCACCACAACGGGCAGGCTTTCCCTGCCCGCCTTTGGGCTGGCATCCTACAAGCTCCGCAGCTCCCTGTGGGCGTCAAACAGTGCCCCGGAGCAGGAGAGTGTCACGTCGCTGATGCAGGAGGCGGACAACTGGCTCCGCTGCGTACAGGTAGACCACCCGGACTTCCGGTTCTTCGTGTCCCACTTCGTCGCGACGTGGAGATGACTGCTCTGTTGTAAATTTCCTTTTTGTGTATGTGTTAGTTATATGATGATGACTATGTGTTGCCAAGTCTGAACTCAGCTGGCTGTGCGTTGAGCACAAGTTTGTTCTCTATGGCACATAGTGCAGCGCCCCTCTGCCGTGGGGGTTGTATCAGTTAAAAAAGGCCTGCCTATATTGCGGGCTCTGACTGCAATTTCTTTGGTAGACAAGCATAGATATCTGACAATACCAACAAGCATGCCATGCATTGTTCAAGCTTGATTATCCACCCCAGTCTAGCTAGCAGATCATCCAAGGTTATGCTAGGTTGGTTGGTTCAATGACACCGAGGAGAGAAATAGAAATAGGAAGAATAGGGGAAGAATGAGGGAATATGTTCTGTTTTTGTTCTGTCTTTTTTCTCTTCCCGATCTAAACATGTTGAAGGCTCTGTTTTGTGCAGGTTGCTCTCATGAGGAAAAGTTGCGGCTACAGGATGCCCTCCTCCTCTCCTCCACCCCCTGACATGGTGAGCTCCACCCCTCCTTCTACCCCTTGCAGATCTGATATGAAGTGGGCATTAGTTGCAATTGTTATGGCCACAACATAGCAACATTGTATTGGTTTAGTTTTTATGCATAATTCGATTGTGACTGTGTTGTTTGATGCTTCTTGCCTCATCTATTTTTCATGTTTTGTGTGAAATTTGTACCCTACTAGAAGATGCCACCATCAAGTTAATAATAACACTAATGATCATTCGATTCTAGTCTAGAGATACAAATAACATTAGTTAGGTCCATGGATACATGGATGAACACACACAACTAGCAGCCTAGCAGTGTTAGCAAAGGATGTCAGTACAATGTTTATGTCATTCATTTATATTGAAGCAAATAGTAACTAACTGTCATGGGCTTTTTATTGTGGAGCTCCATGAACTTTTTTGGTCGATTGGCTTTCCAAGTTCCTGAAGAAGAAATCATACAACCATTATCTTGTTGATTGATGCAGTTTCTCACCTTTTTGCTGCTGATGTATAGTTCCTTGCTTGATTCTGGATACTATTAAGTTGAAATAGAATTGTATGAGAAAATGATCACTAAACTAAGGAGGCTTAACCTGATAATAACTTATTTTACGTTAATAGCCTACAATGTTGTCTTGGAGTTTATTGTCCAAAATAATACCTCTACTTTTTGTGTCCTTCAGGAATGCGTATCCTTCAAGACAACTCAAGCCCCTCCTCCTCTCCTGTACATTAATGTGAGATGCTGCGCATGCAAGATCTGAGCCAAATGGCATATTGTAATCTTTTTATTGCTGGTTTTTATGTACGATGTCATGAAGATGTACGTTTGAAATGTTGCTTTGATAGCAAAATTGTATTCCTGTGTACATGCTGCTTTGACAGCAAAATTATGGAAATTTCTCAACAATATATATGTGCAAAATTGTATTCCTGTGTACTGCGCCTTAAAAGGCTACAGCCAACTGATGATGACAACTTGGACCCATCTGACTAGTGGACCCTTCTTTTGGAAAAAAAGAAAAACTAAATTCGTTTAGACAGAAAGGCCACAACCCAACAATAAAAAGGCTGCAATATTGGGCTTGGCCCATGAACCCAACCAAAAATTGACAAACAAAAAAAACACAAATAGGCTGAATTGTTGGGCTCGGCCCATGTAGAAAACCGAATTGGAGCGGGCTGAATCTTGTGCCACATCAGCTTGCCACGCTGGATGCCTACGTGGCCTGGGGAGGTTGCTAGTGACCAAAACGCCACAGTCGGAATATTTTGGTCGTAAACGTCTTCGACCATTCCACAACAAAGGTCGCTATAGTCAGTTTATGACCACTAGCTTTTGACCTTCTGTTTTTGTTCACAAAAAGGTCGCAAATGGAAATTTGTGACCTTTCAGTGACCAATAGTGGTGGTCAGAAGTTGACATATTTCTTGTAGTGAAAACCCTCAACTACTTTCCCACTTCCACACATATGACCTAAACCTAAAGTCAAACTCGACCCCACCGATTCTTTCTATCCGGCGCCACCGAGTTCACTAGCCACTGCCACAAACCCTAGGCAAATCGGTCTCACCGATAGGGATCTCGGTCTCACCGAGATGGGATTGTAATCTCTCTGTGTATGACCATTACCAAAATCGGTCTCACCGAGTTTGAGCAATCAGTACTACCAAGATTACAATGCAAACTTCCTTGTTAACTTATTACCAAAATCGGTCTCACCGAGTTTGTGTAATCGGTCCAACCGAGTTTGCCTGACCAACTCTCTGGTTAGCTTATTACCAAAATCGGTCTCACCGAGTTTGTGTAATCGGTCTCACCGAGATTACGTTATGCCCTAACCCTAACCATATCGGTCCTACCGAGTTGCATGTCGGTCCCACCGAAAATCCTAACGGTCACTAGATTTGCTAAATCGGTCCGACCGAGTTTCTCGATTCGGTCCCACCGAGTTTGGTAAATTGTGTGTAACGGTTAGATTTTGTGTGGAGGCTATATATACCCCTCCACCTCCTCTTCATTCGTGGAGAGAGCCATCAGAACGAACCTACACTTCCAGCATACATTTTCTGAGAGAGAACTACCTACTCATGTGTTGAGGCCAAGATATTCCATTCCTACCATATGAATCTTGATCTCTAGCCTTCCCCAAGTTGCTTTCCACTCAAATCTTCTTTCCACTAGATCCAAAACCTATGAGAGAGAGTTGAGTGTTGGGAGACTATCATTTGAAGCACAAGAGCAAGGAGTTCATCATCAACGCACCATTTGTTACTTCTTGGAGAGTGGTGTCTCCTAGATTGGCTAGGTGTCACTTGGGAGCCTCCGACAAGATTGAGGAGTTGAACCAAGGAGTTTGTAAGGGTAAGGAGATCGCCTACTTCGTGAAGATCTACCGCTAGTGAGGCAAGTCCTTCGTGGGCGACGTCCATGGTGGGATAGACAAGGTTGCTTCTTCGTGGACCCTTCGTGGGTGGAGCCCTCCGTGGACTCGCGCAACCATTACCCTTCGTGGGTTGAAGTCTCCATCAATGTGGATGTACGATAGCACCACCTATTGGAACCACACCAAAAACATCCGTGTCTCCAATTGCGTTTGAATCCTCCAAAACCCTTCCCTTTACATTCTTGCAAGTTGCATGCTTTACTTTCCGCTGCTCACATACTCTTTGCATGCTTGCTTGCTACGTATTATGATTGTCAAACTTGTGCCTAAAACTCCACTTAAACTTAAAGAAATTAAAAACTGCAACTTTGGTACTTAGTGTCTAATCCCCCTCCTTTATACACCTCTTCTCAAGGTCCTATAAGTGATATCAGAGCATTGGTCTCCATTGCCTTGGTTTAATCACCATTGGAGGAAGATGGATGAGTCTACTTTGGGGAGTCTTAGACATAGAGTGCCTATTCTTGATGGAGAGTATTTTCATGAGTGGAAAAAATGAGATGCTTGTAATTTTCAATCAATATCATTTGAACAAGTACATTGCTAGCCCTTGTGCACCTCATGTTGATCCTATGCATCCTACCCTTGATGAGTCAATTGACATGATTAGGAATCTTAGAACTGCCGAACTTATCATTAGAGGATTGCCTAGAAACTTGATTGGATGTTTGCCTACTCTTAAGTGTGCCTACACTATATGGAAATTTCTTGAGGAACGCTTTCCAAATTATTCCTTGAAAAATCTTGATGAAATTCTCCATAAGTCTATTGCCTTGAGTAAGATGAATACTAGTGATCCTATGTTTGGTGATCGTCTATTTGAGCTTACAAACCTTATGCGTGCAAAAGGAGATGTTGGAATTATTAGTGATATTATTTCCGAAGCTATAAAAATTCATAAGCAAGATCATTGTCAAACTCACTCTAATTGATCCACCACATGACGATGTTGAACATGGATACTATGATGAGGATGATGATAGTGACTTCGATCTTGATGATGCAATGAGATATTTTGGTCTTATGGCAAATCTTCGGGGATATATGTCAGGAGGAAAGGAATGGGTTCTTGATAGTGGATGTACCGATCACATGACCGGAGATAAAGACATGCTTCGTGAGCTTGCTGAAAATGATAGTCCTCGGAAGTACGCCACTTTCGGTGACAACTCAAAGGATAAGGTGGTTGGCCTCGGTAAGGTGGCCATATCACATGATAGCTCCATACAAAATGTCATGATCGTTGAATCTCTTGGATACAACTTACTTTCAGTATCTAGACTTGCTGATTTCGGTTTCAATGTCCTATTTACTGAAGTAGATTGTCAAGTGTTTCGTCGAGATAATCATAAAATGGTCTTTACCGGTGTGCGTAGAGGTGATCTATACATTGTTGATTTCACTAAGAAGGCTCAACCTAAAACTTGCTTCATTGCTAAATCCTCAAAAGGTTGGTTATGGCATAGACGATTAGGTCACGTTTGTATGCGAAACCTTGACAAGCTTATTAAAGGAAATCATATCCTTGGAGTTAATGATGTCATATTTGATAAGGATAGACTTGCAGTGCTTGTCAGGCAGGTAAACAGGTTGGAGGAAGGCATCCCGTGAAGAACATCATGACCACAAGGAGGCCACTCGAGCTACTTCACATGGATCTCTTTGGTCCCAACTCTTACAAGAGTCTCGGTGGAAATTCTTTTGGTCTAGTTATATTTGATGATTTTTCATGATTTACGTGGCTGTTCTTTCTCGATGATAAATCGCAGGTTCAAAAGATCTTCAAAAACTTCGGTAAGAAGGCCCAAAATCAATTTGAAGTGAAGACCAAGAAGGTTCGCAGCGACAACGGAACGGAGTTCAAGAACGCAAATGTGGACACCTTTCTTGACGAAGAAGGGATTTCACACGAGTTCTCGGCGACGTACACACCTCAACAAAACGGAGTTGTTGAGAGGAAGAATTGGACGCTCATCGAAATGGCGAGAACAATGCTTGATGAATACAAGACACCGAAGCACTTTTGGGCAGAAGTGGTTGAGACAGCTTGTCATGCAACAAATCGCTTGTATCTTCACAAGTTACTCGGCAAGACGGCATACGAGCTCCTCACCGGTAACAAACCCCAAGTTGGATACGTTCGAGTATTCGGCTCAGAGTGCTACATTCTTGATAAGCATCCTCGTTCTAAATTTGCTCCTAAGTCTCATGAAGGTTTCCTACTAGGTTATGGCTCAAACTCTCACACTTACCGTGTCTACAACAATTTCACCCGAAAGGTTGAAGAGACGGTAGATGTGAAGTTTGATGAATCTAACGGCTCGCAAGTAGAGCAATTGCCAATTGATGTAGGAGACAAAGATCCCTCGGAAGCAATCCAAGACTTGTCTATTGGCAAGGTTCGTCCAACGGAGGTGAAGGAGAGTACCTCGTCCGTCCAAGTGGAGGCTTCTAGTTCACGACAAGGTGAACCAAGAGTTGATATGGAAGCATCCACAAGTGGGACACACCAAGATGAAGAAAACGAGGAAGTGCATCAAGATGAACGTCAACAACCTCCTTCTCCACCACGACAAGAGAATGCCAACGCCAACAATGAAGAAGGCCAAGAAGAAGAACAAGATGAAGAAGAAGTTCAACCAAGAAACAAGAAAAAGCTTTCACGAGTTCGAGCAAGAATTGCTAAAGACCATCCCATCGAGCAAATCTACAATGATATCCAAACCGGGAGAATCACTCGCTCTAAAACTTGTTTAGCTAACTTTTGTGAAAACTATTCTTTCATCTCTAGCATTGAACCTATGAAGGTTGAAGAAGCATTGGAAGATCTGGATTGGATAAATGCTATGCATGAAGAACTACACAACTTTGAGAGGAACCAAGTTTGGACATTGGTTGAGAAGCCCGACAACAACCACAACATCATCGGTACCAAATGGGTGTTTCGCAACAAGCAAGATGAACATGGACAAGTAGTTCGCAACAAAGCACGTCTCGTCGCCCAAGGCTACACACAAGTCGAAGGTATGGACTATGGTAAGACTTACGCTCCCGTTGCTATACTTGAGTCCATTCGCATCTTACTTGCCTATGCTAATCATCATGATATCACCTTGTACCAAATGGACATTAAAAGTGCTTTTCTGAATGGTGAAATAGAGGAGGAAGTCTATGTTAAACAACCTCCCGGCTTTGTCAATCCTAAGAAACCAAATCATGTTTACAAACTTCACAAATCTCTTTATGGTCTTAAACAAGCTCCTAGAGCGTGGTATAAATGATTGACCAAGTTCCTTATTGAAAAAGGATTTGAAATTGGGAAAATTGATTCTACTCTTTTTACTAAAGGGTTAATGGAGAACTATTTGTGTGCCAAATCTACGTTGATGATATTATATTTGGTTCAACTAACCCTCATTTTCGTGAAAATTTTGGGAAGCTAATGTCGGAGAAGTTTGAGATGTCTATGATGAGTGAACTCAAATTCTTTCTTGGGTTGCAAATCAAGCAAACTAAGGAAGGTACCTTTGTTTCTCAAACAAAGTAGACCAAGGACTTATTCAAGAAGTTCAATATGCAAGAATGCAAAGGTATTTCTACACCCATGCCTACTAGTGGACATCTTGACTTGACCAAAGATGGTGAACCGGTTGATCAAAAGGTTTATCGCTCTATGATTGGTTCATTGTTATATCTATGTGCTTCACGCCCCGATATCATGCTAAGGGTGTGCATGTGTGCACGATATCAAGCTGCTCCTAAATAATGTCATCTTAAGGCCGTGAAAAGGATAGTGAGATACTTAATCCATACACCAAATTTTGGCATTTGGTATCCTAAGAGGGCCTCTTTCGATCTTGTTGGCTACTCCGACTCGGACTATGCCGGAGACAAGGTTGATAGAAAGTCCACTTCGGGTACTTGTCAATTTCTTGGTAGATCTCTTGTGTCTTGGTCCTCCAAGAAACAAAACTCGATATCCTTGTCCACCGCCGAAGCGGAATACATTGCCGCTGGTTCATGTTGTGCTCAATTACTTTGGATGACCCAAACTCTTAAAGACTATGGGATATATGTGAAACATGTTCCATTGCTTTGTGACAATGAAAGTGCTATTAAAATTGTTCATAATCCTGTACAACATTCTCGAACTAAGCATATTGAAGTTCGTCATCATTTCATTCGAGACCATGTTGCTAAGGGTGACATTGATCTTAAGCATGTTCGCACCGAAAAGCAATTAGCAGATATATTCACTAAACCTCTTGATGAGAAAGTGTTTTGCAGGTTAAGAGGAGAATTGAACATCATTGATGCTTCAAACTTGGAGTAGAAACTCCATTGGATACATGCAAGACATGAGCTTATGACTAATCCTTGATATTTCTCTTATGATGAAAATCTTATGTCTTGGATATATTTGCATCTTGCATGTTATCTAACCCATGTAGGTACTTGGTGGAATCAAATTCCATGGGATCGTAATCTACTCACATCTTGAGCAATCTCTACATCACCAAGTTTCTACACTATGGTGGTTGAAGACAAGGAAGCACGGAACCACTCAAACATATCCTTTGACAAATTCTATGTTGATCTTCATGATTGTCATCTTTGGATATACAAGTGCTCTTCCTTGCAAGAACTAGCCCATGTAGGTAGATGGACTCAAATTCCAAGCGGTGCTCCCAATTCTTGATGAGCTACATCAACCTTGAGCAACCCACACAAGTTCAACTACATGGACTACACCACCAACCAAGGTATGTTATTCCATCTTCGAGAAGCTTTACTCCAAGTCATGAGCTAAAGCAACTCGACAAGATGTGAATACATCAAGATGCTTAAACAAAAAATGGCAACCCCATTTTGAGCTTAAACGATGAGTATGACCTATGATCAAGTGATCTCACTTGACTCCTAAGTCAATATACTCTAACATAGGTGACTTTGTCGCCAACCATCTCTAGATGAAGTTCTCTTGTGTTCTTTTCTGTGTTTTTGCATTTGACTCATGCATATTTGTTTCTGTTTGCTCTGCATTTTCTGCATCAAATTCCCTGCATATCATTCAGTAAATTCCTTGCAAATCCTTGTGAGATCTTACTAGTATAGTGAGCTGAGGTGACAAGTGTTTTCCCTGTGATGAACTCGGTTTCACCGATTTAATGTTTTTGGTCCAACCGAATCCTTTTGGTCAAACCGAAGCATACCACCCGGTGCCACCGATTTCACAACAGGAAAAACAATTTGCCACTTATTCTTTGTTTTTTCTAATCCAGCTCCACTCAATGAATCTTATCCTCTACAAGCATCACATTTTTAATATTGCTTTGCACTGTGTCTCAAGGATCAGACCCTTCATGGAAATTGATGTCAAAGGGGGAGAGAGAGATCACATCAAAGCTTCTTATCACTTAAAGAGATCACATCAGAGAGAGATAGTATCGCCTCCTCAGGGGGAGAAAGAGATCTCCAGGGGGAGAGAATACTCAAGTAGAAAGTATTTCTCAAGGATCCCAGATGCTTGGTGTTCAAGAGGAGATATGCCACATGTCTTCTTGAGGGGAAAGACATGTTCATATGTTCATATGTGCTTATTTGCATTAGCTTGCATTAGCTCTGTTCATTTATATATCTTTCAACTTTGATTTTCTGTTCCCTATCTTCTCCCAGTATCCCATGCTAGATTCAGGGGGAGCAAGACATCTAAGGGATATAAATCATTCAAATTCATTGCATATCTTTACTCTTGGGGACATGTCTAATCCAATGTGGTACTTAGTACGCACTCCTTACATGTCATCCCAGTCTTGGTATTCTTGTGGTTTCTTCTGTTTGCTCTGGCTAGTAGATGTACCTGTGTTATCTAACCTTGTTTGCGCAGGTTCATTCCATCCTAAGCCAACTCAAGACTACAAGGTAGTATATGCATCACAATCATGTGTATGAGGAATTCTTGCTGATGTACATACTGTTTGCAAGAAGGACTCATGGGCATGAAGGTATTTTCCTTAATATTCTTTGCTCTGATGCATATGGCCAAGATACATGTAACACATTGCCTACTCGATCATGGTTATGCTCTCACATACTTCCATATTCCATATTCACATGATTGCATACATGTAGGGGGAGCCTATGCTTGTTACATGTCTTTCCAAAGCTTTACTTGCTATTCTTTATATCCTTATCTAAAGCTTCGATGTATGTTGTCATCAATTACCAAAAAGGGGGAGATTGAAAGCACAAGTGCTCCCTAGGTGGTTTTGGTAATTAATGTCAACATATCTGTTGTTGGACTAACACTTTTATCAAGTATGTTTCAGATAAGTTCAACAATGGAGTGGCATGGACTAAAGGATGTGGGAACTCCTTCAAGATGCTGAGGACAAAGGATTGGCTCAAGCTTCAAGCTCACGACTCTTAATTTTATATTTTAGTGATCCAAGATCACATTGAGTCTGTAGGAAAAGCCAATACTATCAAGAAGGGATGAGATGTTGCTTAATGAGTATCTTGCTCCACAGTGCTTAGTGATATGCTCCAAAACCCTCAACTACTTTCCCACATCCACAAATATGACCTAAACCTAAAGTCAAACTCGGCCCCACCGATTCTTTCTATCCGGCGCCACCGAGTTTAGATGTCATAGCCACTGCCACAAACCCTAGGCAAATCGGTCTCACCGATAGGGATCTCGGTCTCACCGAGATGGGATTGTAATCTCTCTGTGTATGTCCATTACCAAAATCCGTCTCAGCGAGTTTGAGCAATCGGTACTACCGAGATTACGATGCAAACTTCCTGGTTAACTTATTACCAAAATCGGTCTCACCGAGTTTGTGTAATCGGTCCAACCGAGTTTGCCTGACCAACTCTCTGGAAGGCTTATTACCAAAATCGGTCTCACCGAGTTTGTGTAATCGGTCTCACCGAGATTATGTTATTCCCTAACCCTAACCATATCGGTCCTACTGAGTTGCATGTCGGTCCCACCGAAAATCCTAATGGTCACTAGATTTGCTAAATCGGTCCGACCGAGTTTCTCGATTCGGTCCTACCGAGTTTGGTAAATTGTGTGTAATGGTTAGATTTTGTGTGGAGGCTATATATACCCCTCCACCTCCTCTTCATTCATGGAGAGAGCCATCAGAACGAACCTACACTTCCAGCATAAATTTTCTGAGAGAGAACTACCTACTCATGTGTTGAGGCCAAGATATTCCATTCCTACCATATGAATCTTGATCTCTAGCCTTCCCCAAGTTTCTTTCCACTCAAATCTTCTTTCCACTAGATCCAAAACCTATGAGAGAGAGTTGAGTGTTGGGGAGACTATCATTTGAAGCACAAGAGCAAGGAGTTCATCATCAACACACCATTTGTTACTTCTTGGAGAGTGGTGTCTCCTAGATTGGTTAGGTGTCACTTGGGAGCCTCCGACAAGATTGTGGAGTTGAACCAAGGAGTTTGTAAGGGCAAGGAGATCGCCTACTTCTTGAAGATTTACCGCTAGTGAGGCAAGTCCTTCGTGGGCGTCGGCCATGGTGGGATAGACAAGGTTGCTTCTTCGTGGACCCTTCATGGGTGGAGACCTCCATGGACTCGCGCAACCGTTACCCTTCGTGGGTTGAAGTCTCCATCAACGTGGATGTACGATAGCACCACCTATCGGAACCACGCCAAAAACATCCGTGTCTCCAATTGCATTTGAATCCTCCAAAACCCTTCCCTTTACATTCTTGCAAGTTGCATGCTTTACTTTCCGCTGCTCACATACTCTTTGATGCTTGCTTGCTATGTATTGTGATTGTCAAACTTGTGCCTAAAACTCCACTTAAACCTAAAGAAATTAAAAACTGCAACTTTGGTACTTAGTGTCTAATCCCTCCCCTCTAGACACCTCTTCTCAAGGTCCTACACCGACACCTCCAGGAGCCGGAGGCGTGCCTTCTGTACGAGGCAGAGTACCCGGCGCCGCCCGGCATGCGCGTGCCGCGGGCGTGGAGGTTGAGCACCGACGGTGTCCCGGTGTCGCCCGTCCCCGAAGGAGCCGCACGGCGGGTGGAGATCGCCCGCATATGCTCGTCGCTGACGGAGGAGCAGCGGAACGAGCCGAGGTACGCGCCCGATAGCGAAACGCATGTAGAAGGCGGCGGTGGTGACGGTGGCGGCACTAGCTAGGCGTTTTAAGTTCGTTTTAAGTTAGTTCACGCATGTTTTACGCTTTTGTACAAATTTGGAAGAAAATTGGTAGAGTTCATACAAAACTCGCCCAGTTTGAAAAAAAAACAAGACAAACTTCGCCGAATCCGCGGTGACCGTGGACCTGCGACTGGGAACGAACCGAACCCCAGGGGCCGAACTAGCGCCGGCTCGCCCCCATGACGCTATTTTTCGGCGTCCTGGGGGGCCGAACGGCTGGAGATGCTCTAAGATGGTGGCTACTCGGGAAGGGTTTTCTTTCAGAAATTAGTAGTCTGGCGAGTGCCTTCGTTCACAGAAAAATTCATTCACAGAACAATGATTACGGACAATGTGTCCGTGACTTATGAGTATTTTCATACAATTAAAAATAAGAGAGAAGAGAAAGAAGATTTACGCGCTATAAAACTCAATATGCATAAAGCTTATGATAAGGTTGAGTGACCCTTTTGCAAGAGATTATGCCAAAACTGGTTTCCGTGAGAATTGGGTAAATTTTATTATGCATTGTGTATTCGCTGTTGAATACAGGGTTTGGTTTAATGCGAAAGAAATAGAGTTTTCAAGCCCACAAGAGGATTACGACACGAAGATCCCTTGTCTGTTTATCTGTTTCTATTATGTGCGGAGGGCCAGGCTGCTCTATTGATACATGCGGAGGAGAATGGAAATATTTGGGTGTGGAAGTTTGTAAAGATGCAGCCCCCCTCCCACCGCGCGTGATCACCAATCTTCTCTTTGTTGATGATTTTTTGATCCTCGTGAGGGCTAATATGCGCAATCTTGAGACTTCAAAGTCAATTTTGGATTTGTGTTGTGTTGCTACAGGGTAAATGATGAGTGCTGAAAAGTCTAGTACCTTTTTTAGCCCCAATACAAGCTCGAGGCTAGAGAACAAATGTATCACTCTGAATATCTTGACTTAGGCCTCAATGACATATACTTAGGTTTGCCCACCAATGCAGGGTTGGATAAAACTGATTGTTTCAGTATTTGATTGATCGTATCATTACGAATATCAGTGGTTGGAAGGTTATCCTCTTGGAGGGAGAGAAATTCTTCTCAAGTCTGTTGTTCAAGTTATCCCCACGTGTGAAATGCCGGTCTTTAAAATTCATAAAAAGATTTGCAAAGGAATTATTGTTGTGATGTCACATTTTTGGTGGGGAGACGAGGACAGCATGCATTGGATGGCTTGATAGAAAATGTGTGTCTAGAAGAATCAAGGAGAGATGGACCTTGGTGATATTCATTGTTTCAACCTAACGATGTAGGAAAAATAGGCTTGGCATCTTCTCAAGAATCCATACTCTTTATGTGCTACTATTTCAAGAGTTAAGTATTTTCCTGACGGTAATTTACTGAATGCAAAGTTGAAAAAGGGATCCTCGTTTACCTGGCAGAGTATCATTCCGCCCGTGAAATCTCTCGAACATGGTTATATTTGGCGAGTGGGAATTGTCAGAATATTGATTCTTGGGATAATGTTTGAATCCCAAGTTGTGCTAATAGAAAAGTCATCGCTCCTAAAGGGAATCATCTAATATCTCAGGTTGTATATTTTATTGATCTGACTTAACTGGGATGTAAATCTGGTTAGACAAATTTTGTGTCCCATTGATGCACACGATGCCCTGCCATCCCTCTCCCTCAACATGATATGCCGGATTTTATCACTTGGAGTTATACGGAAAAAGGTACGTTCTCAAATCAGTGAGCATATTTTGTGGAGTGAGATCATCAACATGGAGGAAAACTTCGACATACTAACGGATTGGTAAGAACTATGATTAATCCAATTTCGTGTAAGATTTGGAAGCTTTCGTGTCCGATAAACATGATTTTTTTATTCGACATACTTTGCATGGTATATTCCCGTGTCATTTATGCTTGCCAACAAACATATGAAAGTCTCGCCTCAATGGTATATTCTCGTCGCGCTTTGAGTCAGATGTTGCAAGGCCCGTAGTTGCTACGAACCATAGCCTGCAATGGGTGTTGTCGTAGTTTGAGCCATATGATGCAAGGCCGTCATTGATGTGAACGAGAGCTGCAAGGGACGCCGCCATGCTCCAAGCCATGTGTTGCCCATCGTTGTTGCGGTCTAGAGCTATGAGGGACGCGGTCATACCACATCTCATTATGCATGGCAAAGGTAGTGACTCGGTGTCTCATTATGTGTGGCAGTGGTAGTGGCACCAAGTGGGAGGCAAGGCGACATGTGCGACGGCATGGGTTAGAGCCTTGTGAAGATTTTGGTTTTTAGTTTGTGTTGTATGGCATTCATCATATAACAGTCACAACCTAGAGCGATACACAATAGTTTAAATTCATCAATATAATGTATGTTCCGTATATAGTCATACATTGCTTATAATAAGAACTTGCATGACATCTTTTGTCCTATCCTCTCGTGGCAGCGAGGTCTATAAGAAAACTAAGGGATATTAAGGCCTCCTTTAATAGAGAACCGGAACAAATCATTAACACATGATGAATACAAGAACTCCTCAAATTACGGTCATCCCCGAAGAGTATCCCAAACAATTGTCACTATGGTGTCTACGGATCAGAACAATAACAAGTGCATATGACTAGCAGATAGGGTCAAGAACTCAAATATATTCATGAAAACATAGAGGGTTCAGATCTGAAATCGGCAGTCGGGCCCTAGTGACAAGCATTAAGCATAGCAAAGTCATAGCAACATCAATCTCATAACACAGTGGATACAAGGGATCAGGCCCTAACAAATTGACTCGATTACATGATAAATCTCATCCAACCCCATCACCGTCCAGCAAGCCTATGAAGGAATTACTTACTCCTGGTGGTGAGCATCATGAAATTGGCGATGAAGAATGGTTGGTGATGATAATGGCGACGAATCTCCCTCCCCGGAGCCCCGAATGGACTCCAGGTCAACCCTCCCGATGAAGAACGGGAGGTGGCGGCGACTCTGTATCGTAAAACGCGATGAAACTTCTTCTCTTATTTTTTCTCGGGGAAAAGGAATTAATTTATAAGCTTGAGATTAGGGTCGGCAAAGCCACGTGGGCCCCACAAAGCATTAGGGCGCGCCTGGGGGGTCGCGCCCTGTTGTCTTGTGGGCAATGGGTGGCCCCCTTCAGTGGATCTTCGCTCCAGTATTTTTATTATATTCCATAAAAAATCTCCAGAAAGTTTCTTCCACTTACAAGAAGCATAATTGGCTTGGTGCCAAATATTGGCATGCCAAATGTTTGACATTGTGCCAAATATAGGCTACTCCTTGGTTGGTTACCAAGTTGTCATGTTTATCTCACATACAGTTGTCAATAGTTGGCAAGTCTTGGTATTGCCACTATTTGGCAATGCCAACATTTGGCTAGCCAAATATTGGAAGCAACCAAACATGCTCAAGAACTTTTATTTCTGCACAAAAAACAGTATCATAGTAGTTCTGCTGAAGATAGCGTCAGTCCAACTTAATTGCATTCAAATCATGCAAATTAGAGTCCAAAACACGAGCAACAGTGTTTGAGAAAATAGATACGACAGGGACGTATCATCGGACGGCTGCAGCGGCAGAAGATCTTTCCTCGCCCTAAAACCGGGCCTCTTCATTGCGTGCCCAGCGCCTGCTGTTTCTAAGAAGTTTTCGTATCAAAAAGAGGTAAATACACCGGTGGTGCATGAAGTTGCACAACATGTGCAGTTTGATGCCACAAGTTGAAAAACATGGGAAACTGGTAGTGAAACTTGTCTTAACGTGCATATACGGTTCAATTCTCGGATGTAGCCATATATGAAACTCATGTGGCGTGACAGCGTGGCATCGGGGCCGCTGTCAGTGACTAGGATGAGCTGTGGGGACAATTTTTTTCAGTAACCCCCCTAAATTAATAGCAAATCTTGTAAAGGCCTCCTATGACCGATGGGCCCCACCCACCAGGGAACGGTACGAAGGGATAATTCATATGAAAATCTATCCCGTGACCTCCCAAACCTATCGAGCTATGCTAGCCACCTGACTAGTTTGAGTTCGATGTGGATATAAGATAACTATGTCTAATCATCTAGTGATCAACACCCCCACGTGACTTAAATGGGTGGCAGATGTGGCCAATTTTCCATATGTTAGTATTTTTTGGATTTTTGTAAAAAAAATATGTAAATCATAATCACATTAAAAGATAGAGTTCAAATATCCGTGTTCATGTATTTTAGAGAGTTCCATGAGAAAGGGTTCACATATTTAATAAAAACTATTAACATAATGCATGTAATACATTTAATAAAAAATATTACTTCAAAAGTATTCAAATAACTAAAGTGGTATTTAAGAATTTTAAGAAAGTCCATATATTTTAAAATAATATTTCAGGATTTTCATTTGAGGATCTACAGTCTAGTATTTACTAGGCTTGTATAATTTTCCATAAATCTTATTATTTATTATTTTTCTAAGAATAAATAAATATTTTTGCAAACACACAAACTTTATAAAAAACATGTGAACACTTTTTAAAACAACATAAACATTTTTTATATCTTATATGAATTGAAAACACGGACACTTTCCAAAACTATATGAATATTTAGCCAAATATATAGTTCTTTTGAACTTTACTTATATTTTATTAAATACATGTTCATTTTTTGGATTATACAAACATTTTTATAATACATAAAAATTATATTATTTTTTCAAGTAATACATGAATGTATTTTAGTGTTACATGAACATTATTTAAAATATGTTATTTTACTTGTATTTAAATTATTTGTAATACAAATATTATATCTTTGTTATTTTTCTATGATTATTAGTAAGATGCCCGTGCATTGCACGGAACACAAAGATTGGGGGTGGACGGCGCCTGCAGCGGCCATCACACCAGATTGTTCCATGGCCTTCTGGATGTGGCGGGGAAGAGATAAGTCTGATTGTGAGAGACAAGGAGTTGTTTGTAAATATGGAAACAAGTCCAGGCATCTTTTTGCAAAACTGCAGCAGTTTGCGTTGTATGCGTCAAATCTAGATCCGATGGCTATTGGTGAAAGATGGCAGGCGCATCATCATCACCAACTCAGGTTTTTATAGAAGTAGAGATAACTTACATAGTTTCGCCAAATTCTAGAAAGGAAAAAAACTAACATATGAAAATGGGCCGCAATGACTGCAACCCTGTGTGTGCGTGTTGATATTTAGCTGAATAGAGTTAGTTATCATAACTGAATTTTTCTCAACAACAAAAAAGTTATCGTAAATGAATGTCTCAAAAAAAGAGTTATCGTAAATGATCAACAGAGTCTTATTGGTTGTGTGGTTAGAAAAGCAAGGTTTGGAGCAGTTGGTCGCGTGTTTGAACCGTGATAGGCATTGTTTTCGTAAATTTTCCCTTCATGTTGTTTACTGACAGGTGGGCCCATTGCCACACGGCATGCCACGCGAGCAGCATATACGGCTACAGACGAGAATTAAACCGTATATGCACGCCGAGACAAGTTCCGACATCAATTTTCGTATTTTTCAACTTGTAACACCAAACAGCACGGCCAGTGGAACTTCACATACCACCAGTGCATTTACCTCTTTCAAGAAAAAGGGAAGAAGTTTCCGTATCATTTCGCGGAAAACAGCAAAGAAAAAGAAGAGAAGTTCTCCGTATCCTTTCACGGAAAACGCCTGCCGCCCCGGAATTCAGCGGGCCAAACCGCGGACCCGCCGCGAAGGCGTCCAGATTCTGCTGGAATCTTCCAGGCGTGCCGCGCGCCCTCCCCGATTTTATAAGGGCCGTCGTGGTCCCGTCCCGGCCATCGCCGTGGATTCGCCCCCTTGCAGGCAGGTCTCCGCTCGCCGCCCGCCGCCCGCCGGTCGGCCTCCGCTCGCCGCTCCCCCAGGTAAATGGCTGCTCTCTTTCTCTCTCTGTCTCCGCGTTAAATTTCGTCGTGATTTACGACTTGGTGACTCATGTGGGGGCGGATTCGTTGGATCTGCGTCTCTCGCTCCGTCCGCTGACCGATTGGGCTTGTCGCGTCGGCGCCCTGTCGATTCGGGTGAGCGTAGAATTGCTGGGTGCCGTGTGCTAATTTTTCCCCAGAATTGGATCCAGCGGCGCGGCTTGGTAATTTGGGGGAAATTAGATCCTTTTAGGAGAAAACGCTGGAATCCCCTTCCCGTTTGTTGTAATTGATCGAATTGTTTCAGTAATTCAATATTCCTGAGTAGTTTATTAGAAATCTATTTTCTTCTAGAGCGTGAACTGGGAACTCAAATCAATCTGTTGTAGTCGTGTCTGATTTCTAGAGGGTTTGATCAATATTCTTCCGTGGATAATCGACACTTTTTTTTTGTTTGAGCGGATTCAAGGGTGTAGGTTATACCAGTGATCCTATTGCTGGGAGTGCTCAGATTATTCTTTAAAAAGACATGTCCACCTAGGAGTCCCTGATCATCAAGTGCCTTGCGTAGCTGAACGCCATGTGGATTTGGCTAAATACTAAAATGTTTATGATTAGAAATATATTGCAGTATTTCTTATTATACTCCTACAACACAGCTGTATTTTAACATGGTTGTAACCATGGGCAATCTTTCTAGGTGATCTTCTTGTTAGGTTAAGTTATATTTTTCATATTGTTTATTAATGTACATGAATGATGGATTTTCACATTCGCCCAAAATCAAGACCCTTTTGGTTTTGGGAGGTTTCATAGTACTGACTGAGGCTCCTGCAAAGAATAAATAGGTTGCTATATGTGGTGTAACTCTGTACTGTTTGTAATAACTTTGTAGTGTTGTGGAGTACATTCTCTTCTTTTGTCATAGGTCTTTCTAGCAGTGTTGGTGATCGTTATCACTTGAAATCGCAGGTTTTAACCCTGAACAAGCGCAAGATGGCTGCCAATGTTGGGGAATCGGCGGCAGTCGGTGGCAGCAGCAGTGATGCAGCTGGAGGGAGCTTCGAGTGCAATATTTGCTTTGAGTTGCCACAAGAGCCAATAGTAACTCTCTGTGGCCACCTATTCTGCTGGCCGTGCCTCTACAGGTGGCTGCACATGCACGCGAACACACCAGAGTGCCCTGTGTGCAAGGCCATTGTTGAAGAAGACAAGCTTGTCCCCCTTTATGGCCGTGGCAAGGACCGTGTCGACCCAAGGTCAAAGAACACGCCTGGAGCCGACATTCCTCAGCGCCCGGCTGGCCAGAGGCCCGCGACAGCCCAACAGGCTGATCCTAACAACAATTTCCGCAATGCCCATGCAAATCCATGGTTCATGGGCATGGGGGGCACTGGGGCGGGTGTCCCACTGGCGAATGGACGGTGGGGCAACTATGCGTTCTCGGCTGCGTTTGGGGGCCTGTTCCCTATGCTCAGCTTCCAAATGCATGGATTTCCAGACCCAGCTGCATATGCCCAGCCTGCCGGGTTTCACTATGGGTTTGGTCATGGCCATGGATTCCATGGCGGGCATATGGGGCACGCCCACGGCGTCCCCCGCCAAGGGCCGCTAGGGCAGCAGCAGCAGCAGGCAGATGTCTACCTGAAGGCCCTTCTTATCATGGTCGGGGTTCTTGTGATCGCGAGCCTCCTTGCAGCTTAAAGTGGTTACTTACTGCTATCATCAAATTGTGGTGGTGTTTGGTAGGAGTTGCCAGAGCATACCTTGGTGTAGGCTTATCTCTACCAAATTGGAGACAAGTTCTGTTGGTTCATGTTTGTATGAAGTGTCCATGGAGTTTCTGTATCTAGATTTGGATGGTCTTCTGCTACATGATGCATCATCCTATGTTTTGTAGTTTTGACTCCTTTGATTTGATAAACGTGGTGTACAATTGTTGGGAGGTCATCCCCTTCCCGTGTCTGTAACCTGTATCAATCTAGATTGGACAGTGTAGATGAGTACATTACATGTAATAATTCCCATGTTTGCACAAAGTGACAGTTCATGTACCTTTTGACAGCAAGTTCAAGGTGTTGCCATTCTTGACAAATATCGGTAAATTTGAATGTAGGGTCTACATCAGTGCTTGTTTGTGAAGGTTGATCGATACACTCCCCAGACTTTGCAGACGGGCTATTTCATCTTGGTTGGCTACTCGAAACTGCCACCACTTGCCTGGATCTTCTACTGTAATGGCGACGCCACACACAAGCAGAATCCCCTAGCATGTGCAACGAGACCTGTGAATTTGTCTGCATCCAGGCTATTCGGCTGAATCACCAGCACCACCAGTCTCAGCCTGTTGTGCCGACCACGCCGATGAACTGAACGAAGACAAAGCAAAACAGCCTGAAACCCTGAACATGCCGCGTGATTCCCCATGTTCACAGATTGCACTATTTTCCTTAAAGATTGTGTGGTTACACAAATCACCGATATGCGAACTAAGCCTAACTCAGATGGTCAAGATTTTTTGTTGGACTAGACCACCCAGATTCAAATTCTAGACCTACATTGTGCAAGATATGCCGGCACATTCTCTAGAAGGTGCTCATAGAAATAAAGTTTGCGTACCTGTGTTCATAGGGATGAGTGTGCGCGCGTGTAGCGAGTGGATGCGCTTGTACTGTGTTTAGAAAAGAAAAACATCGATATACTTGGCTAGTTTAGTCTATGCGGGTATATCATCATCGAAATTTAGAGTCGTCGCCGCCGTGCATGAATGCACTGTTACGGCAACTTCGAATTCTTGGTTATCTTTTGCTTCTATTTTGGGCACCACCGATTCGCATATATCCAAACCTTTTTCTTCATGGACGTAGCTGTCCGAACTTGGCAGCACATGGAACGCCGATTCGTATTTATAATAATAAAGTCTAGAAAATACTCAATTACTTTCAATGAATAATGTGATTATAAATCCACAATTCATCGGATCCCAACATACACACCACAAAAGAACATTACATTGAATAGAACTCCATGGAGATCAAGGAGAATATTGTATTGAAGATCAAAGAGAGAGAATAAGCCATCTAACTACTAGCTATGGACCTGTAGGTCTGTGGTGAAATACTTACACATCATCGGAAGGGGATCAAGGTTGATAAAACAGAAGCTTGCGGCGGCGGAAAAATTGTTTCGGGTGGCTCTCTGTTGGTTTGGGGATTTATGGGAATTTATAGTGCTGGAATTAGGTCAAACAGAGCTGCGTGGAACCCACGAGTTCAGGTGGCGTGCCCCCTCCCCCAGGGCGCGCCGTGTGAGCTCGTGACTCTCCTGTAGATCTTCTGGCCTCCTCCCGAACGTTATAGGGTCCCTTCCGATCCAAAGAAAATCACCGTAAAGTTTCATTGTGTTTGGACTTTGTTTGACATTGAATTTCTAAAAAGCCAAAAAACAAGCAAAAAATAACAACTGGCACTGGGCACTGAGTTATTAGGTTTTATTCCAAAAATGATATAAAATTGCATATAAAGCATATAAAGCATCCAAAATTAATAATATAATAACATGAACAATAAAAAATTATAAATATGTTGGAGGCGTATCAACGGGGAGCGGATGCATCCAGACCGACACCCCCCCTGCACCAGCAACGGGTGGCCCGACTAAGTCGGCACCACCCATCTCTCCCGTAAAACCTTCTGAAAGCACAAGTGCTCCCTAGGTGGTTTTGGTAATTAATGTCAACATATCTCTTGTTGGACTAACACTTTTATCTAGTATGTTTCAAATAAATTCAACAATGGAGTGGCATGGACTAAAGGATGTGGGAACTCCTTCAAGATGCTAAGGACAAAGGATTGGCTCAAGCTTCAAGCTCAAGACTCTTCATTTTACATTTCAGTGATCCAAGATCACATTGAGTCTATAGGAAAAGCCAATACTATCAAGAAGGGATGAGGTGTTGCTTAATGAGTTTCTTGCTCCACAGTGCTTAGTGATATGCTCCAAAACCCTCAACTACTTTCCCACTTCCACACATGTGTCCTAAAACCTAAAGTCAAACTCGGCCCCACTGATTCTTTCTATCCGGCGCCACCGAGTTTGGATGTCATAGCCACTGCCACAAAACCTAGGCAAATCGGTCTCACCGACAGGGATCTCGGTCTCACAGAGATGGGATTGTAATCTCTCTGTGTATGTCCATTACCAAAATCGGTCTCACCGAGTTTGAGCAATCGGTACTACCGAGATTACAATGCAAACTTCCTGATTGACTCATTACCAAAATCGGTCCCACCGAGTTTGTGTAATCGGTCCAACCGAGTTTGCCTGACCAACTCTCTGGTTAGCTTATTACCAAAATCGGTCCCACCGAGTTTGTGTAATCGGTCTCACCGAGATTACGTTATGCCCTAACCCTAACCATATCGGTCCTACCGAGTTGCATATCGGTCCCACCGAAAACCCTAATGGTCACATAATTTGGTAAATCGGTCTGACCGAGTTTAACAATTCGGTCCCACCGAGTTTGGCAAGTTGTGTGTAACGGTTAGATTTTGTGTGGAGGCTATATATACCCCTCCACCACCTCTTCATTCATGGAGAGAGCCATTAGAACAAACCTACACTTCCAACTTACCATTTCTGAGAGAGAGCCACCTACTCATGTGTTGAGGCCAAGATATTCCATTCCTACCATATGAATCTTGATCTCTAGCCTTCCCCATGTTGCTTTCCACTCAAATCTTCTTTCCACCAGATCCAAATCCTATGAGAGAGAGTTGAGTGTTGGGGAGACTATCATTTGAAGCACAAGAGCAAGGAGTTCATCATCAACGCACCATTTGTTACTTCTTGGAGAGTGGTGTCTCCTAGATTGGCTAGGTGTCACTTTGGAGCCTCCGACAAGATTTTGGAGTTGAACCAAGGAGTTTGTCAGGGCAAGGAGATCGCCTACTTCGTGAAGATCTACCGCTAGTGAGGCAAGTCCTTCGTGGGCGACGGCCATGGTGGGATAGACAAGGTTGCTTCTTCGTGGACCCTTCGTGGGTGGAGCCCTCCGTGGACTCGCGCAACCGTTACCCTTCTTGGGTTGAAGTCTCCATCAACGTTGATGTACGATAGCACCACCTATCGGAACCACGCCAAAACATCTGTGTCTCCAATTGCGTTTGAATCCTCCAAACCCTTCCCTTTACATTCTTGCAAGTTGCATGCTTTACTTTCCGCTGCTCATATACTCTTTGCATGCTTGCTTGCTATGTATTGTGAATGTTAAACTTGTGCCTAAACTCCACTTAAACTTAAAGATCTCAAAAACTGCAACTTTGGTACTTAGTGTCTAATTACCCCCCCTCTATACACCTCTTCTCAAGGTACTACAAGTGGTATCATAGCATTGGTCTCCATTGCCTTGGTTTAATCACCATTGGAGGAAGATGGATGAGTCTACTTTGGGGAGTCTTAGACATAGAGTGCCTATTCTTGATGGAGAGTACTTTCATGAGTGGAAAAATGAGATGCTTGTAATTTTCAATCAATATCATTTGAACAAGTACATTGCTAGCCCTTGTGCACCTCATGTTGATCATATGCATCCTACCCATGATGAGTCAATTGACATGATTAGGAATCTTAGAACTACCGAACTTATCATTAGAGGATTGCCTAGAAACTTGATTGGATGTTTGCCTACTCTTAAGTGTGCCTACACTATAATGAAATTTCTTGAGGAACGCTTTCCAAATTATTCCTTGAAAAATCTAGATGAAATTCTCCATAAGTCTATTGCTTTGAGTAAGATGAATACTAGTGATCCTATGTTTGGTGATCGTCTATTTGAGCTTACAAACCTTATGCGTGCCAAAGGAGATGTTGGAATTATTAGTGATATTATTTTCGAAGCTATAAAAATTCATAAGCAAGATCATTGTCAAACTCACTCTAACGAATCACCCTCTCTAGGATTTGATCCACCACATGACAATGTTGAACATGGATACTATGATGAGGATGATAATAGTGACTTTGATCTTGATGATGCAATGAGACATTTTGGTCTTATGGCAAATCTTCGGGGATATATGTCAGGAGGAAAGGAATGGGTTCTTGATAGTGGATGTACCGATCACATGACTGGAGATAAAGACATGTTTCGTGAGCTTGCTGAAAATGATAGTCCTCAAAAGTATGTCACTTTCGGTGACAACTCAAAGGGTAAGGTGGTTGGCCTCGGTAAGGTGGCCATATCACATGATAGCTCCATACAAAATGTCATGCTTGTTGAATCTCTTGGATACAACTTACTTTCAGTATCTAGACTTGCTGATTTCGGTTTCAATGTCCTATTTACTGAAGTAGATTGCCAAGCGTTTCATCGAGACAATCATAAAATGGTCTTTACCGGTGTGCGTAGAGGTGATCTATACATTGTTGATTTCACTAAAAAGGCTCAACCTAAAACTTGCTTCATTGCTAAATCCTCAAAAGGTTGGTTATGGCATAGACGACTAGGTCATGTTGGTATGCGAAACCTTGACAAGCTTATTAAAGTAAATCATATCCTTGGAGTGAACGATGTCATATTTGATAAGGATAGACTTTGCAGTGCTTGTCAAGCTGGTAAATGGGTTGGAGGAAGGCATCTCGTGAAGAACATCATGACCACAAGGAGGCCACTCGAGCTACTTCACATGGATCTTTTTGGTCCCAACTCTTACAAGAGTCTCGGTGGAAATTCTTTTGGTCTAGTTATAGTTGATGATTTTTCAAGATTTACGTGGGTGTTCTTTCTCGATGATAAATCACAGGTCCAAAAGATCTTCAAAAACTTCGCTAGGAAGGCCCAAAATCAATTTGAAGTGAAGATCAAGAAGGTTCGCAGCGACAATGGAACGGAGTTCAAGAACGCAAATGTGGACACCTTTCTTGACGAAGAAGGGATTTCACACGAGTTCTTGGCTACGTACACACCTCAACAAAATGGAGTTGTTGAGAGGAAGAACCGGACGCTCATCAAAATGGCGAGAACGATGCTTGATGAGTACAAGACACCAAAGCACTTTTGGGCAGAAGCGGTTGAGACAACTTGTCATGCAACAAATCGCTTGTATCTTCACAAGCTACTCGGCAAGACGGCATACAAGCTCCTCACCGGTAACAAACCCCAAGTTGGATACTTTCGAGTATTCGGCTCAAAGTGCTGCATTCTTGATAAACATGGTCGTTCTAAATTTGCTCCTAAGTCTCATGAAGTTTTCCTTCTAGGTTATGGCTCAAACTCTCACACTTACTGTGTCTACAACAATTTCACCCAAAAGGTTGAAGAGACAGTAGATGTGAAGTTTGATGAACCTAATGGCTCGCAAGTAGAGCAATTGCCAATTGATGTAGGAGACAAAGATCCTTCGGAAGCAATCCAAGACTTGTCTATTGGCAAGGTCTGTCCAACAGAGGTGAAGGAGAGTACCTCGTCCGTCCAAGTGGAAGCTTCTACTTCACGACAAGGTGAACAGGGAATTGATACGGAAGCATCCACAAGTGGGACACACCAAGATGAAGAAAACGAGGAAGTGCATCAAGATGAACATCAACAACCTCCTTCTCCACCACGACAAGAGAACGACAACGCCAACAATGAAGAAGGCCAAGAAGAGGAACAAGATGAAGAAGAAGATCAACCAAGAACCAAGCAAAAGCTTTCACGAGTTCGAGCAAGAATTGCTAAAGATCATCCCGTCGAGCAAATCTACAATGATATTCAAACCGGGAGGATCACTCGCTCTAAAACTCGTTTAGCTAACTTTTGTGAAAGCTATTCTTTCATCTCTAGCATCGAACCTATGAAGGTCAATGAAGCATTGGAAGATCCGGATTGGATAAATGCTATGCATGAAGAGCTACACAACTTTGAGAGGAACCAAGTTTGGACATTGGTTGAGAAGCCCGACAACAACCACAACATCATCGGTACCAAATGGGTGTTTCGCAACAAGCAAGATGAAGATGGACAAGTAGTCCACAACAAAGCACGTCTTGTTGGGGAACGTTGCATAAAATAAAAAATTTCCTACGTTCACCAAGATCAATCTATGAGTTCATCCAGCAACGAGAGAAGGGAGTGCATCTACATACCCTTGTAGATCGCGAGCGGAAGCGTTCAAGAGAACGGGGTTGAGGGAGTCGTTCACGTCGTGATCCAAATCATTGGAGATCCTAGCGCCGAACGGACGGCACCTCCGCGTTCAACACACGTACGGTCAGCGTGACTTCTCCTCCTCCTTGATCCAGCAAGGGGGAAGGAGAGGTTGATGAAGATCCAGCAGCACGACGGCGTGGTGGTGGATGCAGCAGGGTTCCGGCAGGGCTTCGCCAAGCGTCTGTGGAAGGGAGAGGTGTAGCAAGGGGGAAGGGAGGCGCCAAGATGCAGCAGTCGGCTGCCCTCCCTCCCTCCCTCTTTGTATAGGGTCCCCAGGGGGGGCGCCGGCCCTAGGAGATGGGATCTCCTAGGGGGGCAGCGGCCAAGGGGGGAACTTGCCCCCCAAGGCAGGTGGAGGCGCCCCCTCCCCTAGGGTTCCCAACCCTAGGCGCAGGGGGGGCCAAGGGGGGGGGGGTGCACCAGCCCACTAGGGGCTGGTTCCCTCCCCACTTCAGCCCACGGGGCCCTCCGGGATAGGTGGCCCCACGCGGTGGACCCCCGGGACCCTTCCGGTGGTCCCGATACAATACCGGTGACCCCCGAAACTCTCCCGATGGCCGAAACAGCACGTCCTATATATATTTCTTCACCTCCGGACCATTCTGTAACTCCTCGTGACGTCCGGGATCTCATCCGGGACTCTGAACAACTTTCAGTTTGCTGCATACTAATATCTCTACAACCCTAGCGTCACCGAACCTTAAGTGTGTAGACCCTACGGGTTCGGGAGACATGCAGACATGACCGAGACGCCTCTCCGGTCAATAACCAACAGCGGGATCTGGATACCCATGTTGGCTCCCACATACTCCTCGATGATCTCATCGGATGAACCACGATGTCGAGGATTCAAACAACCCCGCATTCAATTCCCTTTGTCAATCGGTACGTTACTTGCCCGAGACTCTATCGTCGGTATCCCAATACCTCGTTTAGTCTCGTTACCGGCAAGTCACTTTACTCGTACCGTAATGCATGATCCCGTGACCAGACACTTGGTCACATTGAGCTCATTATGATGATGCATTACCGAGTGGGCCCAGAGATACCTCTCCGTCATACGGAGTGACAAATCCCAATCTCGATTCGTGCCAACCCAACAGACACTTTCAGAGATACCCGTAGTGCACCTTTATAGCCACCCAGTCACGTTGTGACGTTTGGTACACCCAAAGCACTCCTACGGTATCCGGGAGTTGCACAGTCTCATGGTCTAAGGAAATGATACTCGGCAATTGGATAAGCTCTAGCTAAACGAACTACATGATCTTTGAGCTATGCTTAGTATTGGGTCTTGTCCATCACATCATTCTCCTAATGATGTGATCCGTTATCAATGACATCCAATGCCCATAGTCAGGAAACCATGACTATCTGTTGATCAACGAGCTAGTCAACTAGAGGCTCACTACGGACTTGTTGTGGTCTATGTATTCACATGTGTATTACGATTTCCGGATAACACAGTTATAGTATGAATAATAGACAATTATCATGAACACAGAAATATAATAATAACCATTTATTATTGCCTCTAGGGCATATTTCCAACAGTCTCCCACTTGCACTAGAGTCAATAATCTAGTTACATTGTGATGTATCGAACACCCATTGCATCCTGGTGTTGATCATGTTTTGCTCTAGGGAGAGGTTTAGTCAACGAATCTGCTACATTCAGGTCCGTATGCACTTTACAAATATCTATGTCTCCATCTTGAACATTTTCACGGATGGAGTTGAAGCGATGCTTGATGTGCCTGGTCTTCTTGTGAAACCTGGGCTCCTTGGCAAGTGCAATAGCTCCAGTGTTGTCACAGAAGAGTGTAATCGGCCCCGACGCATTGGGTATGACTCCTAGGTCGGTGATGAACTCCTTCACCTAGATTGCTTCATGTGCTGCCTCCGAGGCTGCCATGTACTCCGCTTCACATGTAGATCCCGCCACGACGCTCTGCTTGCAACTGCACCAGCTTACTGCCCCACCATTCAAAATATACACGTATCCGGTTTGTGACTTCGAGTCATCCAGATCTGTGTCGAAGCTAGCGTTGACATAACCCTTTACGACGAGCTCTTCGTCACCTCCATATACGAGAAACATGTCCTTAGTCCTTTTCAGGTACTTAAGGATGTTCTTGACCGTTGTCCAGTGTTCCTTGCCGGGATTACTTTGGTACCTTCCTACCAAACTTACGGCAAGGTTTATATCAGGTCTGGTACAGGTCATGGCATACATGATAGACCCTATGGCTGAGGCATAGGGGATGACACTCATATCTTCTTTATCTTCTGTCATGGTCGGGCATTGAGCCAAGCTCAATTTCACACCTTGCAACACAGGCAAGAACCCCTTCTTGGACTGATCCATATTGAAGTTCTTCAATATCTTATCAAGATATGTGCTTTGTGAAAGACCTATGATGCATCTCGATCTATCTCTATAGATTTTGATGCCTAATATGTAAGCAGCTTCTCCAAGGTCCTTCATTGAAAAACACTTATTCAAGTAGGCCTTTATGCTGTCCAAAAGTTCTATATCATTTCCCATCAAAAGTATGTCATCCACATATAATATGAGAAATGCTACAGAGCTCCCACTCACTTTCTTGTAAACACAGGCTTCTCCATAAGTCTGCATAAACCCAAACGCTTTAATCATCTCATTAAAGCGAATGTTCCAACTCCGAGATGCTTGCACCAGCCCATAAATGGATCGCTGGAGCTTGCACACCTTGTTAGCATTCTTAGGGTCGACAAAACCTTCCGGCTGCATCATATACAGTTCTTCCTTAAGGTGACCATGAAGGAATGCCGTTTGGACGCCCATCTGCCATATCTCATAATCATAGTATGCGGCAATTGCTAACATGATTCGGACGGACTTCAGCTTTGCTACGGGAGAGAATGTCTTGTCGTAGTCAATCCCTTGAACTTGTCGATAACCCTTAGCAACGAGTCGAGCTTTATATATGGTAACATTACCATCCGCGTCCGTCTTCTTCTTAAAGATCCATTTGTTTTCTATTGCTCGCCGATCGTCGGGCAAGTCTGTGAAAGTCCACACTTTGTTTTAATACATGGATCCTATCTCGGATTGCATGGCTTCAAGCCATTTGTTGGAATCTGGGCCCGCCATCGCTTCTTCATAGTTCGAAGGTTCACCGTTGTCTAACAACATGATTTCCAAGACAGGGTTGCCATACCACTCTGGTGCGGAACGTGTCCTTGTGGACCTTCGAAGTTCAGTAGGAGCTTGATCCGAAGTATCTTGATCATCATCATTAACCTCCTCTCTTGTCGGTGCAGGCACCACAGGAACATCTTCCTAAGTTGCGCTACTCACCGTTTCAACAGGCAGTACTTCATCAAGCTCTACTTTCCTCCCACTTAATTCTTTCGAGAGAAACTCTTTCTCCAGAAAGGACTCGTTCTTGGCAACAAAGATCTTGCCTTCGGATCTTAAGTAGAAAGTATACCCTATGGTTTCCTTAGGGTATCCTATGAATACGCATTTTTCCGACTTGGGTTCGAGCTTCTCAGGTTGAAGTTTCTTGACATAAGCATCGCATCCCCAAACTTTTAGAAACAACAGCTTAGGTTTCTTCCCAAACCATAATTCATACAGTGTCGTCTCAACGGATTTAGACGGTGCCCTATTTAAAGTGAATGTAGCTGTCTCTAGAGCGTATCCCCAAAATGATAGCGGTAAATCAGTAAGTGACATCATAGATCGCACCATATCCAATAAAGTGCGATTACGATGTTCGGACACACCATTTCGCTGAGGTGTTCCAGGCGGCATGAGTTGTGAAACGATTCCACATTTTCTTAAGTGCGTACCAAATTCGTGACTTAAATATTCTCCCCCACGATCTGATCGTAGGAACTTTTTATTTCGGTCACGTTGATTCTCTACCTCATTCTGAAATTCTTTGAACTTTTCAAAGGTCTCAAACTTGTGTTTCATCAAGTAGACATACCCATATCTACTCAAGTCATCAGTGAGAGTGAGAACATAACGATATCCTCCGCGAGCCTCAACGCTCATTGGACCGCACACATCAGTATGTATGATTTCCAATAAGTTGGTTGCTCGCTCCATTGTTCCGGAGAACGGAGTCTTGGTCATCTTTCCCATGAGGCATGGCTCGCATGTGTCAAACGATTCATAATCTAGAGACTCTAAAAGTCCATCAGCATGGAGCTTCTTCATGCGCTTGACACCAATGTGACCAAGGCGGCAGTGCCACAAGTATGTGGGACTATCGTTATCAACTTTACATCTTTGGGCATTCACACTATGAATATGTGTAACATTACGCTCGAGATTCATTAAGAATAAACCATTCACCAGCGGGGCATGACCATAAAACATATCACTCATATAAATAGAACAACCATTATTCTCAGATTTAAATGAGTAGCCATCTCGAATTAAACGAGATCCTGATACAATGTTCATGCTCAAAGCTGGTACTAAATAACAATTATTGAGGTTCAAAACTGATCCCGTAGGTAAATGTAGAGGTAGCGTGCCGACGGCGATCACATCGACCTTGGAAACATTCCCGACGCGCATCGTCACCTCGTCCTTCGCCAGTCACCGCTTATTCCGCTGCTCCTGCTTTGAGTTACAAATGTGAGCAACCGCACCGGTATCAAATACCCAGGAGCTACTACGAGCACTGGTAAGGTACACATCAATTACATGTATATCACATATACCTTTGGTTTTGCCGGCCTTCTTGTCCGCTAAGTACTTGGGGCAGTTCCGCTTCCAGTGACCACTTCCCCTGCAATAAAAGCACTCAGTTTCAGGCTTGGTCCATTGCTTGACTTCTTACTGGCAACTGGCTTACCAGGCGCGGCAACTTCCTTGCCGTCCTTCTTGAAGTTCTTCTTACCCTTGCCCTTCTTGAACTTAGTGGTTTTATTCACCATCAACACTTGATGTTCCTTTTTGATCTCTACCTCAGCTGATTTCAGCATTGAATATACCTCAGGAATGGTCTTTTCCATCCCCTGCATATTGAAGTTCATCACAAAGCTCTTGTAGCTTGGTGGGAGCGACTGGAGAATTCTGTCAATGACCGCGTCATCCGGGAGATTAACTCCCAGCTGAGTCAGGCGATTTGTGCAACCCAGACATCTTGAGTATGTGCTCACTAACAGAACTGTTTTCATCCATCTTACAGCTAAAGAACTTGTCAGAGACTTCATATCTCTCGACCCGGGCATGAGCTTGGAAAACCATTTTCAGCTCCTCGAACATCTCATATGCTCTGTGTTGCTCAAAACGCTTTTGGAGCCCCGGTTCTAAGCTGTAAAGCATGCCGCACTGAATGAGGGAGTAATCATCAGCACGAGACTACCAAGCGTTCATAACGTCTTGGTTCTCTGGGATTGGTGCTTCACCTAGTGGTGCTTCTAGGACATAATCTTTCTTGGCAGCTATGAGGATGATCCTCAGGTTCCGGACCCAGTCCGTATAGTTGCTGCCATTGTCTTTCAGCTTGGTTTTCTCTAGGAACGCGTTGAAGTTCAGGTGGACATGAGCGTTGGCCATTTGATCTACAAGACATATTGTAAAGATTTTAGACTAAGTTCATGATAATTAAGTTCATCTTAATCAAATTATTTAATGAACTCTGAAAGAACATGCGGTGCCCCCATGTTTGGTTTTGGTAATTGATGACAATCTCTATGGACTAATGGTTGCCTTGAGTTATATTTGAAGGTTTTTTCCATAGGCTTTTCTTGAAGCCCATGTGTTGGTTTCAAGGAGTTTATGAGTTAACCAAGGTGCTATTAAGGAATTATCCAAAGATTGGTCATGTGAGTGTTGAGCGTATTGCAAGCATGTCTTGAAGAAGAAGATTGCGTGATCATTCATGTTTACCTTGAAGACATCATCCAAATTAAGAGAGTTGGAAAGATTCAAGGTTGATCAAGACTAAGTCAAGAGTGAATCAAGTTGATCAACTCACAAAGCGTAGAAGATGTACCGAGGGGGATCAAGTGATCCCATGGTATGGTAAGCATTGTCCATTGCACTTTGTGTACTAACCCATGGTCTATGTGAGAGTTCCATGTGGGGTTAGGTACGTGTCCATGGGCTTGCGTCAAGAGGAAGATATCATACAACCCATGGAAAGGATGACATCAAGTGGTGATCATCATCAGGATTGCCGTGTGCAAGTTCAAGTGGAGCATCACGAAGAGATCAAGTGCTTGAATCTTGCCATCCATTGTGGTGTCAATGGACTTGTGAAGATGTGTCGAAGTGTGGCTCACCCATAGTGGACTATGGGGGAGCAATCATCTAGTCTTCATCGAGCCAACACAATCAAGAAAGGTGGTCCAACTTGAGGTAGTCAAGATCGTCATCATCTAGCTCAAGTGGACCATGTTCAAGGCAAAGGTTTTGCCCTTGATAGTTTTTCTATTTTACCGGTCTCGTGGTGGTAGTTGGGAGACCGGGCTATAGGATCGTTTGCCGTACTATCAAGGGGGGCTCTCAAGTTGGTGGCTTGATCGTATCGTTAGTAGAGAGCTCAAACCATTGCATCCTTGCATCATGTTTCTTGGTTCTTTTTTAGTTCTCTTTGTGAGTCTTAGAGCTTATGGTCATCTTGATGACAAGCTTGAGTTCATTGAAGACGGAGTTCGCATGCGTCTTCTATGATGTTTTCGGTGTTGGAGGTTTTACCGGTCTTATCCAAGGAAGGGTTCTCACCTTTTTCTTATGGGCCTTTTCTATTTTGCTTCTTATTGATATTTCTTTCAAGATTGTGTTATCCCTTGTCGCTAGCTTTCCAACAAACTTGGTTTCATCGAATTCGGAGTCCGTTTGCAAAAGTTGTGGCAATTTTGGTGTTCTGAAAAGGCTGCAGCGGTACTACCGCGAATTGGAGCGGATGTAATTTTTTACTACCACTCTAGAGCGGAACTACCGCGGCTCCTACAGCGGTAGTACCGCTCCGGACCAAAAAACTCGTCCCAAGTCCTGCGGAGGTAGGTACGGAAGTATTTTTTTTGTACCGCAAGCAGTAGTACCGCGATCCCTAGCGGTAGTACCGTGAGGACGAGCGGTAGTACCGCTCTGTGCGGGTTGTGAGCATAACGGTTGGATTTTCCCCCACCTATAAAAGGTGGTCTTCTTCCCCATTGAACCTTATCCTTTGAGCTTGTGTTCTTCCCCATTGTTGACCTTATTCGAGCTTGCTAACTCTCATCCCTCCATGGATTCTTGCTAGTTTTTGAGGAAAAAGAGAGAGGAGATCTAGATCCACATTTCCACCAATCACTTTCTCCTTTTTGTGAGGGGAACCCTTTGGATCTAGATCTTGGAGTTCTTCGTGTTCTTCTTTCGTTCTTCCTCTCATTTTCCTCCCTAACGTTAGTTGCTTTGGTGGTATCTGGGATTGAAGAACTTGGGCACTCCGTGTGCCCTTGCCATTGCATTTGGTGCATCGGTTTGAGTTCTCCACATGATACGTGGAAGGTACAAGTTGATAAGCTTATTACTTTTGGGTGCTTGGTGCCCTTGAGCTTGTTCCTCTTGGGTGCTTGGGCGCCCTAGACGGTTGGTGGTGTTCGGAGCTCAATCATTGTGGTGTAAAGCTCCGGGCAAGCGTCTGTGTCTCCAATTAGGTTGTGGAGATCGCCCCGAGCAATTTGACGGGTTCAGGTGACCGCCCCCAAGGGTTGCCAAAGTGTACGGGTTCGGTGACCGCCCCCAAGGGTTTCCATTTGTACGGGTTCGGTGACCGCCCTCAAGGGTCCTGAGGGAGTCCTGGACTAGGGGGTGTCCGGACAGCCGGACTATCATCGTCCACCGGACTCCAAAACTATGAAGATACAAGATTGAAGACTCCGTCCCGTGTCCGGATGGGACTTTCCTTGGCGTGGAAGGCAAGCTTGGCGATACGGATATGTAGATCTCCTACCATTGTAACCGACTCTGTGTAACCCTAGCCCTCTCCGGTGTCTATATAAACCGGAGGGTTTTAGTCCGTAGGACACAACATCCATTACAACAATCATACCATAGGCTAGCTTCTAGGGTTTAGCCTCCTTGATCTCGTGGTAGATCCACTCTTGTAATACACATCATCAATATTAATCAAGCAGGACGTAGGGTTTTACCTCCATCAAGAGGGCCCGAACCTGGGTAAAACATCGTGTCCCTCGTCTCCTGTTACTATCCGCCAAGACGCACAGTTCGGGACCCCCTACCCGAGATCCGCCGGTTTTGACACCGACATTGGTGCTTTCATTGAGAGTTCCTCTGTGCCGTCACCGATAGGCTTGATGGCTTCTTCAATCAACAACAACGCCGTCCAGGGTGAGACTTTTCTCCCCGGACAGATCTTCGTATTCGTCGGCTTCGCACTGCGGGCCAATTCACTTGGCCATCTGGAGCAGATCGAAAGCTACGTCCCTGGCCGTCAGGTCAGATTTGGAAGCCTAAACTTCACGGCGGACATCCGCGGAGACTTGATCTTCGATGGATCCGATCCGCAGCCGTGCGTGCCGCACTGTCACGATGGGCATGATCTAACTCTGCCGCCGGACAGCGCCTTGGAGGCCGCACACGAATCCGCTCCGACCCATAGTCCGGAGCCGATCGCGCAGCCCGAGGACGGGTGGCTGGACACCTCCTCGGGAGCTGCAATTTCCACGGCGATGGAGCCGAACATTGACCTTATCCCCTATAAAGCTCGTGACTCCGAGGTGCCAGACTCCCTGCCGGACTCCGAACCTCCTGCACCCCTGCTAATCGAATCCTATTGGGCACCGATCATGGAGTTCATCGCTGCGGACATCTTCCAATACTCACCCTTGGTGATATCCTAAATTTGCTAAAGCATCTCTCACTATCCAGAGAGCCCTGGCCGGACTACGGCCAGGAGGGTTGGGATGAGGACAACGAAGAAATTCATACCCCACCCACCACCCACTTTGTAGCCACTGTCGACGATCTAACAGACATGCTAGACTATGACTCCGAAGACATCGACGGTATGGACGACGATGCCGGAGACGATCAAGAACCAGCGCCTACAGGACACTGGAAGACCACCCCAACACACGACGTATATATGGTGGATACCCCAAAAGGAAGCGACGACGAGGAACAACGGGGCGCGACAAAGGATAATCCCGCCGATAAACAACCAAAACGGCGACGCAAGCGCCGCCCTAAGCCCCGCCTCGGCAAAGACAGCATTCCTAATGACCCAGCGTTAGAGCAGGGCAAACCAGTAGACGACGAACATGCAACCAAGCAACCGTCCGAACAGGACGAATCGGATAATCAATCCAATCCCGGCGAAACCAACAGTCCGGACGACCTCACACCGGACATAAGAACCTTCATGGAAGACTCGTCGCCACTGCAAGAAGCTTGAAGAAGGAAAAACGGAAGCTCAAAACAGCGGAAGACATACTCAGAATGAGGTGGAGCAAAGTGCTCAAAACCGCAGACAAATACAGCAATGGCCATCAATCAAAGAGCTACCCGAAGCGCAAGCTGCTGCTAGAATTTGACGAGGAAGCCATAGAGCCTCCACAGTCAAAAAACAAAGAGGCCGCCTGGCCGGATAGATGGCTAGAGGATAGGCCAAAATCTAGAAGCGGCGCCGCACTCAAGCCGACTCATGACCCTGGGAAAACAGATGGCCCAGCCAGGTCCATTTACGGGCCAAAAAAGAGGGCCCCAGGAAGCAACACAACACGCCAAGTGTTTGAAGACAGCGGCACACACAAATACAGGGGCGCCACACACCCACTATGTTTCACCGATGAGGTGCTGGATCATGAATTTCCAGCAGGGTTCAAACCCATAAATATAGAGGCATACGACGGAACAATAGACCCTGGAGTCTGGATAGAGGATTACATACTACATATACATATGGCTAGAGGAGATGATCTCCACGCCATAAAATATCTACCCCTCAAGCTCAAAGGGCCAGCTCGGCACTGGCTCAAAAGCCTCCCGGAAAACACTGTTGGAAGTTGGGAAGAGCTCGGGGACGCGTTTCGAGCAAATTTTCAAGGGACTTATGTTCGCCCTCCGGATGCAGACGATCTAAGTCATATAACTCAACAGCCCGAAGAGTCAGCGCGCAAATTCTGGAACAGGTTCCTTACCAAAAAGAACCAAATAGTCGACTGTCCGGACGCGGAAGCCCTAGCAGCTTTCAAACACAACGTCCGTGACGAATGGCTCGGCAGACACCTCGGCCAAGAGAAGCCGAGGACAATGGCCGCGCTAACAAGCCTCATGACCCGATTTTGCGTGGGGGAGGACAGCTGGCTAGCAAGATGCAGCACCAGCGACCCGAGTACATCCTAGATTAGAGATGGAAACGGAAAATCACGGCGCAGAAAGGATCAGCGCCGGAATAAAGAAAAAAGCCCAAAGAATACGGCGGTCAATGCCGGATTCAAAAGCTCGCGGCCAAACAACAAAACACTGCCTCTTAAGGATAACAGTGATGAGCTGTCCAACTTAAACAAAATTTTGGATCGGATATGTCAAATCCACAGTACCCCCGGAAGGCCTGCAAACCACACCCACCGAGATTGTTGGGTTTTCAAACAGTCCGGCCGACTAAACGCAACACAAGGGGCTCGACGCATCAAGCGAGGATGATGATAAACCCCACCAGCAGAGCACCAGAAAACAAAAGACTTTCCCACAAGAAGTCAAAACAGTAAACTCACTTCATGTGATATTACGGAAAAACAATGCGGCACCCGTCAAAATAAGTGCCGCACGGTCCACCCCAGCGGAACCTCCAAGTTGGACGTCAAAACCAGTCACTTTCGACCACCTGGATTATTCCAGAAGCATTCGGAACGCAGGATGGACTGCTCTGATACTGGATCCTATAATCGACGGACTACAATTTACACAAGTCCTGATGGACGGCGGCAGCGATTTAAACCTGCTATATCCGAACACAATCCGCAAGTTGGGAATAGACCTTACTAAAATTCGACATAGCCGCACTTCCTTCAAAGGAGTGATGCCAGGCCCTTACACCAAGTGCACAGGCTCCTTATTACTAGAAGTTGTGTTCGGGTCACCGGACAACTTCCGACGCGAAAAGCTAATCTTCCATGTCGCCCCATTCAAAAGTAGCTATCAAGCACTATTGGGGCGTGAAGCTTTTGTTCGCTTCAACGCCATACCACATTACGCGTCTCTTACACTCAAAATGCCCGGTCCACGTGGCATCATTTCATTAAGAAGGTCATTCAAAGACCCCGGACACGGCTAGACGAGTCCGGCATAAATAAGCTAGGGGCTCCCTAGCCGCGCACCCCGTCACAAGGGGCTGTGCGTATAAGCAATAATGAGCTAATATAGACTCCGGTTTATTTATTTATTGATATTTTTCATACACTTTTTCGCACGATTTCCTTTCAAACTAAGTTCCTCTCTTTTTTACAGATGAACACCGTGCACACCCGTCTAGGATAACGGCACAACGGAGACACAGGCGCAGACGTGCAGTAGGGACCCGTTGCTAGGATTCTTTTTAGATTAAGACCCTGCTTTACTGTCTCTTGTTGTCATAATCCCCTAGTTTTTCATGATAACCAGAGAGGATACTAACGTTTTGGCATCGGCCGCGTTAGAGGACCTCGCCCGTACCTGGACACAAGGGGCTTAGGGCATTGTTTCGCCTGTTATTATAAAAGACCGAACACCTTAGGGAGTGTTCGGCGTCTCGAGTTAGGCCTTATATGCATCTGCTCTGAATCATGTCTTTGGTCAAATGTTGGGTTTGCCCGGCTCCTGTGATTTGCTGCCTTACCTTCCGTATCATCGGCTAACGCGGCACCAGGAGAACTACTGCGATTGTGCCCCAGTTCGGCTGGGCGAGCACCTCAGTAGAGAAAGCCGAAAACTGACTGTCATGATACAGCGAGAGACTGGTCAACCACTCGATCGACCACCGGAATGTTTAGAATTCCTCCGCTTTGACGAAGGACCGTTTCCCGGTCAGGCACACACGCGCCCCGAATTTGGAGAGTGCGGTGCCCCCAGGGGCTATATCGTAGCCCCACCCTCAAACTCCAATGGCTAAGTGAAAGTGATAAAGCATCATAGTCCGGTTGCCTCGTTTGCTACGCTGCCACCTCCTCAACAGGACCGAGACGTCGGATTAAGTGTGAAAATGCGCTATTTTTGCGAACACCCCCGCACATTGTGCGTGGGGGCTGAAGCCGACGACTGCCATCTTTCAGGTTATACACACGTATACATAAACGGACGCACAGGAGATATTTCAATACTTGAACGCACAAGTACAAAAAGCGCCTATATCATAAACATTGTTTTACAAGATAAAACGTTCATTTGAACGTGACATTTTTCGAGCACTGCGACTCTATTATACGAGCACCACGCATAACTTCCCCAAAATAGTGCCCGGCGGGTAACCGGCTTTCGTCCGAACCCTGGGTTGCAACAGCGGTGGCATCCATCTCTATCCAATGTGTCTTCACACAGGCAAGGGCCATCCGCGCACCCTCTATGCAGGCTGACCGCTTCATCTCCTTGATATGCGGCACCGCCCCAACAAACTCCTGCAATAAGCCAAAATAGCTCGTCGGCTTGGGCCTCTCCGGCCAGACATGAGTCACGATATCCGTCATGGCAAGTCCGGACGACCTATTCAGCTCAGCCCATTCGGCCAACCGATCGGTCAGCGGAAGTGAACGATCCGGACTATGGAATTGAGACCAAAATAGCTCTTCCGTCTTGTGATCCTTCTGACTTCGGAAGTGCACAACGGCATCCACCGCACTCGCCGCTAAGTCCATATATGGATCCTCCGGACCCCACAGCTGGCCAAGCTGGGCATATTTTGGATCCGTAAACCTGCGGCGTAGCAGAAAAGGCTTGCCAGCCACAATGTCTCCGGCCTGGCGCAGCTCCTCCTTTATAGCCCGCATTGCAGAACGGGCATCCTTGGCTTCGGCGGTGACCTTCCCCAGGTCTTCTCGCTCCGATAGGCGCTCCTTTTCAAGAGCCTCATTGTGGTCGGTAGCATCCTTCAATTTAACGGCCAGTTTGGCCATCTCTTCCCTGCTTCGGCAGTGTGCAGCCCTTTCGGCTTCTAACTCCTCGGTCGCCCTCGCGGCAGCCGCATTACTCCTTCTGGCTTGCTCCTTGGCTTGAGCAGGTTCTGCCCGAAGGCTCTCCACAGCAGCAGCACCATCTGCGTTAAGCACACATATTGTAAGCGGTGGGCTTTGGCTCCCTTAATAGGTGACTGCGGAGAGAAAACTTACCTTGCGACTCGTCAAGTCGCTTGTTGACTAGCGCAATGTCTGCATCCGCAACATCGAGTTGCCGCATTAATTCAGCAACTCCATTAGTCCGGCTAGCCCCCGGACTATCCGCCACCTGCAAATAGGAAAGGTGACACTCAATACCTGCGATTTTGATCCTCGGCATGATGTCGCTTTCGACAACCTACCGAGTCTCAGGGGCTACTATCTATACAGGGCGCACTTTCATGTGCAAAACTGTCAACAAGGCGCGTCGTTTTTACGTACCTCAAAACCCGCCAGCAAACTCCTGACGGCATTATGCAATCCGTTTTCGGCGGACGAAATCCTTCCAATCACCATACTCATCAATGCACGGTGATCTTCTGAGATGGACACCCTCTCAAGCAGATCCTTCAGCTCCCCCGGCCGAACACTAGTCGGCGCCGAACTCTTCGGCTCTGCCGGACTCGGGGATACCCTCCATGACGACACTTCAGGCTCGTCCGCCCTATCCGACGGCACAGCAGACGGAGGCGTCTCGCTCTCCATCATCTCCGGACGAAGATCCCCCGAAGACGAGCTCATTTGAGAAGGTCGGAGATCCGAGCTACAAGGTAAAAAACTCGGTTATCCTCAGAAGCACAAATAGGGATGTCTCTCGTTACCAAACTCCCTTTTTTCTACTCACGGCTCGCTGGAGGGCTGATGCTTTAGGGGAGATTGTGCGGCCGGGGCCTCCCCGGACGCAGGACCCTCTAGTGAAGACTTCTTCCCCCGCTTAGGGGCTTTGGCCTCCGGATTTTCGGAGGCGGTCCTCTTCTCCCCCTGGAGGGAGGGATTCTCGATCCCCCCTTCTTCAAGCGCCCCCTTGGGCGAAGTGGTAGCTCCTCCATTTTCCCCTTCACCTTCTTCTGAAGGCGCAACCTCCAACATTCTGACCAGCACGGGCTCCGGCGCGGTCTCTGGGAGGGGGGCCGGACACCGTATCAGCTTTGCTTGCGCTATCCAATCTTGTTGAAGGATAACGGGTTAAAAGGCGAATTGTAGAAAGGCAAACAAATGGTACGTCTGAACACTGAGCTACTTACTTGAGTATCCGGGCGATTGCAGCTTAGGCCGGCATCCTCGGTCAATTCCGGACACACCTCCTGTGATCCGAAGAACAACTTGTACATCTCCACGGGTGTCGTACCCATGAAGTGTTGGAGAATCCGTGGTCCCTCCGGATTGAACTCCCATAGCCGGAGAGGACGGTGTTTGCAGGGCAGGAGACGCCTAATTAGCATGACCTGCACCACCACGACCAGATCGATCTCCCTCGCTTGGAGGTCTTGAATCCGGCCCTGCAATAGGGGCACGTCTTTTGACGGCCCCCAATTGAGCCCTTGGTTGACCCACCACATCAACCGTCGTGGAGGTCCCGAGCGGAACGGAGGCGGCGGCTTCTGCCTGCTGCCCTTTGGAGCGGTGAATAGAACCACTCCTGCTGCCACAAGCCGAGCTCGTCTTGGAAGGAGCCCTCGGGCCACGGGGCATCGGCCCTCCTGCTTACGGCCTCCCCGCCGCACTCTGCTTGACGCCCCCTGTCGGTGTCAAAACCGGCGGATCTCGGGTAGGGGGTCCCGAACTGTGCGTCTAGGCGGATGGTAACAGGAGACAAGGGACATGATGTTTTACCCAGGTTCGGGCCCTCTTGATGGAGGTAAAACCCTACGTCCTGCTTGATTAATATTGATGATATGGGTAGTACAAGAGTGGATCTACCGCGAGATCAAGGAGGCTAAACCCTAAAGCTAGCCTATGGTATGATTGTTGTAATGTATGTTGTGTCATACGGACTAAAGCCCTCCGGTTTATATAGACACCGGAGAAGGCTAGGGTTACACAGAGTCGGTTACAATGGTAGGAGATCTACATATCCGTATCGCCAAGCTTGCCTTCCACGCCAAGGAAAGTCCCATCCGGACACGGGACGGAGTCTTCAATCTTGTAACTTTGTAGTCTTGGAGTCCAGCGGACGATGATAGTCCGGCTGTCCGGACACCCCCTAGTCCATGACTCCCTCAGTAGCCCCTGAACCAGGCTTCAATGACGATAAGTCCGGCGCGCATAATGTTCGGCATTGCAAGGCGGGTTCCTCCTTCGAATAATCCGGAGAAGATCATGAACACCATGACAGTGTCCGGCTCTGCAAAATAAATTCCACATTCCACCGTAGAGAGAATAAAATGTACACAAGCTCAATCTGCTGACGTATTTTGCGGCATGACGTCACACCACTACCAAGCCTTTACTTAAATCATTTTTTATTATATCACCTCAGCACGTTTAGCGAAGCGGTTTCCTTGGCACGTCTTGTGGAAGCAGAGATCGTGTTCCCCTTATTCCAGGATTCTCATCAATAAGAGCGTGGGTAACCCAACCGTGCCCGTCGCCACGCCTCCTCTATCGAAGGTGAATCCCAAACGGTCATGGAGACGGCTCTTGGTATTTTCCCCCTTTATAAGAGGACCAAGGCTCGTTTCTTTTCTTCAATCTTCCATCGAATCTTCTCCTTGCTCCAAGTTCCAACACCCAGAGCCCCAGATTCGAGCGCTTCGGATCTTCAACAATGTCCGGCTCCGACCTTCAGGGCCGGTGGATGCCCTCCTTCGTCACGGAGGAGGACGTGCAAAAGCTGCGTGAGGCCAAGTACCTGTCCTACGAGATTTCGCACAGGTTGCCCGCCCAAGGGCAGGCCGTACCTACTCCCGAGCCCGGTGAGTATGTCATCTTCGTATCCCACCTCCGTCGGGGTTTAGGCTTCTCGACGGACCCCTTCGTGAGAGGGCTCATGTTCTACTACGGGCTGGATTTTCACGACTTGGCTCCGGAGTCCATCCTCCATATTTCCCATTCACTATTGTCTGCGAAGCCTTCCTCCGTGTCACTCCCCACTTCGGCCTGTGGCTGAAGACCTTCAATGTGGAGCCGAAGATGATCGGGGGGCGTCAAGCGGAGTGCGGCGGGGCGGCCATAAGCAGGAGGGCCGATGCCCCGTGGCCCGAGGGCTCCTTCCAAGAGGAGCTCGGCTTGTGGCAGCAGGAGTGGTTCTATATCACCGCTCTGAAGGGCAGCAAGCAAAAGCCGCCGCCTTCATTCCGCCCGGGACCTCCACGCCGATTGATGTCGTGGGTCAACCAAGGGCTCAATTGGGGGCCGTCCGAAGACGTATCCTTATTGCAGGGCCGGATTCGAGACCTCCAAGCGAGGGAGATCAATCTGGTTGTGGTGATGCCCTGCAAACGCCGTCCTCTCCGGTTATGGGAGTTCAATCCGGAGGGACCACGAATTCTCCAACACTTCATGGGTATGACACCCGTGGAGATGTACAAGTTGTTCTTCGGACCGCAGGTGGCGTGTCCGGAATTGACCGAGGACGCAGGCCTAAGCTGCAATCGCCCGGATACTCAGGTAAATAGCTCAGAGTCCGGACATTCTGTTTATTTGCTTTTCTAAAATTCGCCTCCTAACCCATTATTCTTCGTCAGGAGTGGGTAGCGCGATCGAAGCTGATAAGGTGTCCGGCCCCCCTCCCAGAGACTGCACCGGAGCCCGTGCTGGTCAGAATGTTGGAGGTCACGCCCGTAGAAGGAGGCGATGGGGAAAATAGAAGAGCTATCACCTCGCCCAAGGGGGCGCCTGAAGATGGGGGGATCGAAAATCCCTCCTTCCAGGGGGAGAAGAGGACCGCCTCCGAAGACCCGGAGGCCAAAGCACCTAAGCGGGGGAAGAAATCTTCACCGGAGGGTCCTGCGTCCGGGGAGAACCCGGACGTACAATCATCTCTAAAGGATCAGCCCTCCAGCGAGCCGTGAGTAGGAAAAGGGGAGTTCATTAATAAGAAAATACCCCTATTTGTGCTTCTGTGGATAACCGAAATTTTTACCTTACAGTTCGGATCTGCGGCCTTCTCAGATGAGTTCGTCTTCGGGGGATCTTCGTCCGGAGATGATGGAGAGCGAAACGCCTCCGTCTGCTGCGCTGTCGGACAGGGCAGATGAGCCTGAAGTATAGTCACGGAAGGTATCCCAGAGCCCGGTGGAGCCGGAGAGTTCGGCGCTGACTAGTGTCCGGCCGGGGGAGTTGAAGAATCTGCTTGAGAGGGCGTCCATCTCAGAAGATCACCGTGCTTTGATGAGTATGGTGATTGGAATGATTTCGTCCGCCGAAAGCGGATTGCATAATGCCGTCAGGAGTTTGCTGGCGGGATTTGAGGTACGCAAAAACGACGCACCTTTTTGACAGTTTTGCACATGGAAGTGCGCCCTGTATAGATAGTAGCCCCTGAGACTCAGTAGGTTGTCGAAAGCGACAGCGTGCCGAGGATCAAAATCACAGGTATTGAATGTCGCCCTTCCTATGCAGGTGGCGGATAGTCCAGGGGCTAGCCGGACTAGTGGAGTTGTCGAGTTAATGCGGCAACTTGATGTGGCGGATGCAGTCACTTATTTAAGGGAGCCAAAGCCCGCCTCTGACAATATATATGCTGTGATACAGACGGTGCTGCTGCTGTGGAGAGCCTTCGGGCCGAGCTTGCTCAAGCTAAGGAGCAAGCTCAAAGGAGTGATGTGGCTGCCTCGAGGGCGGCCGAGGAGTTGAAAGCCGAAAAGGCTGCACACTGCCTAAGCAGGGAAAAGATAGCCGAATTGGCCATGAAATTGAAGGATGCTACCGACCGCAATGAGGCTCTTGAAAAGGAGCGCCTATCGGAGCGAGAAGACCTGGGGAAGGCCACCGCCGAGGCCAAGGATGCCCGTTCTGCAATGCGGGCTATGAAGGAGGAGCTACGCCAGGCCGGAGATATTGTGGCTGGCAGGCCTTTACTGCTGCGTCGCCGGTTTACGGATCCAAAGTATGCCCAACTTGGCCAGCTGTGGGGTCCGGAGGATCCATATATGGACTTAGCGGCAAGTGCGGCGGATGCCGTTGTGCACTTCCGGAGTCAGAAGGATCACAAGACGGAAGAGCTATTTTGGTCTCAATTCCATAGTCCGGATCGTTCACTTCCGTTGACCGATCGGTTGGCCGAATGGGCTGAGCTGAACAGGTTGTCCGGACTTGCCATGACTGATATCGTGGCTCATGTCTGGCCAGAGAGGCCCAAGGCGACGAGCTATTTTGGCTTATTGCAGCAATTTCTTGGAGCGGTGCCGCATATCAAGGAGATGAAGCGGTCGGCCTGCATAGAAGGTGCGCGGATGGCCCTTGCCCGTGTGAAGACACATTGGACAGAGATGGATGCCACCGCTATTGCAGCCCAGGGTACGGACGAAAGCCGGTTACCCGCCGAGCACTATTTTGGGGAAGTTATTCGTGGCGCTCGTGTAATAGAGTCGCAGTGCTCGAAAAATGTCACGTTCAAATGAACGTTTTATCTTGTAAAACAATGATGGTGATGTAACCGCTTTTTATACTTGTGCGTTCCAAGTATTAAAATATCTCCTATGCGGCCGTTTATGTATACGTTTGTATAACCTGAAAGATTGCAGTCTTCGGCTTCAGCCCCCACGCACAAGGTGCGGGGGTGTTCGCAAAAAATAGCGTGTTTTCACACTTAATCCGACGTCTCGGTCCTGTGAAGGAGGTGGTAGCATAGCAATCGAGGCAATCCGGACTATGATGCTTTATCACTTTCACTTAGCCATTGGAGTTCGAGGGTGGGGCTACGATATAGCCCCTTGGGGCACCGCGCTTCTCCGGATTCGGGGCGCGTGTGTGCCTGACCGGGAAACGGTCCTTCGTCAAAGCGGGGAATTCTAAACATTCCGGTAGTCGATCGAGTGGTTGACCAGTCTCTCGCTGTATCATGGCAGTCAGTTTTCGGCTTTCTCTACTGAGGTGCTCGCCCAGCCGAACTGGGGCACAATCGCAGTAGTTCTCCTGGTGCCGCGTTAGCCGATGATACGGAACGTAAGGCAGCAAAACACAGGAGCCGGGCAAACTCAACATTTGACCAAAGACATGATTCAGAGCTGATGCATATAAGGCCTAACTCGAGACGCCGAACACTCCCTAAGGTGTTCGGTCTTTATAATAATGGGCAGAACAATGCCCTAAGCCCCTAGTGTCCAGGTACGGGCATGGTCCTCTGACGCGGCCGATGCCAAAACGTCAGGCTCCACTTTGGTTATAATGAGAAACCAAGGGATTATAACAACAAGAGACAGTAAAAAAGGTTTAAGCAGGGTCTTAATCTGAAAAGAATCCTTGCGACGGGTCCGTACTGCACGTTTGCGCCTGTGTCTCCGTTGTGCCGTTATCCTGGACGGGTGTGCACGTTGTTCATCTGTAAAAAAAGAGGAACTTAGTTCAGAAGGAAATCATGCGAAAAAAAATATACGAATGAAGAAATATAAATAAGTAAAGCGGAGTTTATATGAGCTCGTTGTTGCTTGTGCGCGCAGCCCCTTGTGAAGGGATGTGCGTCTAGGGAGCCCCTAGCGTATTTATGCCGGACTCGTCTGACTGTGTCCGGGGTCTTTAAATGACCTTCGCACTGAAATGATGCCACGTGGACCGGGCATCTTAAGTGTAAGAGACGCGTAATGTGGTATGGCGTTGAAGCGGACGAAAGCTTCTCGTCCCAAGAGTGCTTGATAGCTACTTTTAAATGGGTCGATATGAAAGATTAGTTTTTCGCGTCGAAAGTTGTTCGGTGATCTGAACACAACTTCTAGTAATAAGGAGCCTGTGCACTTGGCGTAAGGGCCTGGCGTCACTCCTTTAAAGGAAGTGCGGCTGTGTCGAATTTTAGTAAGGTCTATCCCCAACTTGCGGATTGTGTTTGGATACAGCAGGTTTAAGTCACTGCCTCCGTCCATCAGGACTTGTGTAAATTGCAGTCCGTCGATTATAGGATCCAATATCAGGGCAGTCCATCCTGCATTTCGAACGCTTCTGGAATAATCCAGGTGGTCGAAAGTGATTGGTTTTGATGTGCAATCTCTATGTTCCGCTGGGTTGGACCGTGCGAGACCCATTTTAACGGGTGCCGCACTGTTTTTCCGTATTATCACATGACGTGAATTTACTGCTTTGATCTCTTGTGGGAAAGTCTTTTGTTTTCCGGTGCTCTGCTGGTGGGGTTTATCATCGTCTTCGCTTGATGCGTCGAGCCCCTTGTGTTCGGCGTTTAATCGGCCGGACTGTTTGAAAACCCAACAATCTCGGTGGGTGTGGTTTGCAGGCCTTTCGGGGGTACTGTGGATTTGACATATCCGACCCAAAATCTTGTTTAGGCTGGATAGCTCATCGCTGTTATCCTTAAGAGGCGGTGTTTTGCTGTTTGGCCGCGAGCTTTTGAATCCGGCGTTGACCGCCGTGTTCTTTGTGGTTTTCTCTTTATTCCGGCGCTGATATTTTCTGCGCCGTGATTTTCCGTTTCCATCTCTGGTCTCGGATGTACTTGGGTCGCTGGTGCTGCATCTTGCTAGCCAGCTGTCCTCTCCCGCGCAAAAGCGGGTCATGAGGCTTGTTAGCGCGGACATTTTCCTCGGCTTCTCTTGGCCGAGGTGTCTGGCGAGCCATTCGTCTCGGACGTTGTGTTTAAAAGCTACTAAGGCTTCGGCGTTGGGACAGTCGACTATTTGGTTCTTTTTGGTGAGGAACCTGTTCCAGAATTTGCACGCTGACTCTCCGAGCTGTTGAGTTATATGACTTAGATCGTCTGCATCCGGAGGGCGGACATAAGTTCCTTGAAAATTTGCTCTAAACGCGTCCTCAAGCTCTTCCCTACTTCCAACAGTGTTTTCTGGGAGGCTTTTGAGCCAATGACGGGCTGGCCCTTTGAGCTTGAGGGGTAAGTATTTTATGGTGTGGAGATCACACTAGTAGAAAAAGGGTCAAACGTGAAGCACATTAGTGCCGGTTTGTATTAGAGCCGGCACTAATGTATACATTAGTGCCGGTTCCAACGGCTAGCTGGGCCGCTCTCATTAGTACCAGTTCGTGGCTAACCTTTAGCACCGGTTCGTGCCACGAACCGGTACTAATGAGGGTGGTGGCAGGATGTTGTCATTCTGGGCCCCCTCCAGCACCTTTAGTACCGGTTCGTGCCACGAACCGGTACTATAGGTCCTCCTGCATATAAACCCTTCGTCCAGTTTGCTCTGTTCTTCCCCCTTTCACCTCTCCTCTCCTCTCTGTTCTTCCTCTTCCCCTCGAGCTCACCACAAATTTTGCCCAAAATTTGTCAAGATTTGAAGGCCCCCATCCATTCAAATGATCACAAAGGTTAGCAACTTTGTCCTTTCATCTCTCATTGCTAGATTAGCTCTTGCAATGCTTTATATAGTTACTAATTTGTGAGTTTAGTAATTTGGGAGGAAATATATATATGTGCTAGTATTTGATTTATATGCAATTTGAGGTCAAAAATAACAGTTAGTTTGCATATGTAGGTGTGGTTTACTTAGTGCCTTCTAAATCTCCGTCGTAACCACCGTCGATCGCCCGCACCGTCCCGTCACCGGCACCACCTTGTGGTGAGCCTCTTGTTCATGTAATTTTATATAAAAAATTGATGTTTGTGTGATTTGGATATATAGTTAATCATGTAATAATTATCTTACCCGTACGTTGTTTGTTATATATAGTGCCATGGTTTTGATATCCGTCCCCGTCGGCCCTCGTCCTTGTTATGATTCGGATGGGGTATATTCTCTTTTAAAACTATTAGTTGCATTTCGTGTTTATGACAAATTATGCCCATCAAGTTGACATAGATATTTTTATCTAGGAGGTATGTGAACCGGAAATTCCAACCGACCCTATTGTCGAGAGGTTAAATTTAGTTGAAAGAGAAAACGAGTACTTGAAAGAAAAATTGAAAAGAATTGAGGGGGAGAAGATGGAATTGGAGTTGCATGTTGCCGATGTCGTCGATGATCACAAGATCAAGATGGAGAAAATGCGCTTGAAGAATAGAAAGATTAGAAAATATGCCATCGATAGTGAGGCTTGGTATCATTATGCTGTTGGATCAATTGTTACCTTAGTTGCGATCTTGATCGCATTTGTTGTTGCATTTAAATGCTTTAGCTAGAGAGTTATTTGTTTGTTGCATTTAAGTGTTGTATGAACTTTATGTATGAACTTGTATTAATTTGGTCTATTCGGTGTTGTGTAATGAAGATGAGCTGGCAATGGATGTACGATGACCGATGCTCACCCCAGTTTGTTGAGGGCGTGCATACTTTTCTGCTTGCGGCTGAGGCAAACAAGCGGGCGGATGGTTTTATGCCTTGTCCATGTGGTGTCTGTAAGAATGGTCACAATTACTCTACGTCAAGAACCATTCATGTCCACCTGTTTGAGTCCGGTTTCATGCCCCACTATAATGTTTGGACCAAGCACGGAGAAAGAGGGGTTATGATGGAAGACAATGAAGAAGAAGAGGACGACGATAGCTATCCTGGCCATGGGTTCCCTGAATACGATGATACAACATTGGGGGAAGAAGCTGAGCCGGTAATGCGGGAAGAAGCTGAGCTGGCAATGCGGGAAGAAGCTGAAGAAGAGGCATCAGATGAGCCCGTTGATGATCTAAGTCGGGCCATTGCCGATGCAAAGAGAAACTGCGCAAGTGATTTGGAGAAGAAGAAGTTGCAGCGCATGTTAGAGGATCACAAAAAATTGTTGTACCCGAATTGTGTAGGTGACAAGAAAAAGCTGGGCACCACACTGGAATTGCTGCAATGGAAGGCAGAGAATGGTGTATCTGACAAGGGATTTGGAAAGTTGCTGGTAATGATAAAGGATATGCTTCCAAAGGACAACGAATTGCCCGAGAGTACGTACGAAGCAAAGAAGGTTGTCTGCCCTCTAGGGTTAGAGGTGCAAAAGATACATGCATGCCCTAATGATTGCATCCTGTACCGCGGTGAGTACGAGGATTTGAACGCTTGCCCGGTATGTGGTGCATTGCGCTATAAGATCAGCCGCGATGAGCCTGGTGATGTCGAGGGCGAGCGCCCCAGGAAGAAGATTCCTGCCAAGGTGATGTGGTATTCTCCTATAATACCACGGTTGAAACGTTTGTTCCAAAACAAAGAGCATGCCAAGGCGATGAGATGGCACAGAGAAGACCGTAAGAAAGACGGAAAGTTGAGAGTACCCGCTGACGGGTCGCAGTGGAGAAAAATCGAAAGAAAGTACGGGAAGGAGTTTGCAGATGATGCAAGGAGCGTATGGTTTGGTCTAAGCGCAGATGGCATTAATCCTTTTGGGGAGGAGAGCAGCAACCATAGCACCTGGCCTGTGACTCTATGTTTGTATAACCTTCCTCCTTGGTTGTGCATGAAGCGGAAGTTCATTATGATGCCAGTGCTCATCCAAGGCCCTAAGCAACCCGGCAACGACATTGATGTGTACCTAAGGCCATTAGTTGAAGAACTCTTACAGCTGTGGAATGGAACAGGTGTACGTGCGTGGGATGAGCACATGGGGGAAGAACTTGACCTCAAGGCGTTGCTGTTCGTGACCATCAATGATTGGCCTGCTCTCAGTAACCTTTCAGGACAGACAAACAAGGGATACCGCGGATGCACGCACTGTTTGGATGATACCAACAGTATATATTTGAATAGTTGTAAGAAGAATGTGTACCTGGGACATCGTCGATTTCTTCCGAGCAGGCAACCCGTAAGAAAGAAAGGCAAGCATTTCAAAGGTGAGGTGGATCACCGGACGAAGCCTCGCCATCGTACTGGTGCTGATGTACATGATATGGTCAAGGATTTGAAGGTGATATTTGGAAAGGGTCCTGGCGGACAACCTGTTCCGAAGGACGCGGACGGACGCGCACCCATGTGGAAGAAGAAATCTATATTTTGGGACCTGCCATATTGGAAAGACCTAGAGGTCCGCTCCGCAATCAACGTGATGCACGTCACGAAGAATCTTTGCGTGACCCTGCTTAGCTTCTTGGGCATGTATGGGAAGACAAAAGATACACCTGAGGCACGGGAGGACCAGCAACGTATGCACGGAGAAGACGGCATACATCAGGGTCATGCAAGCTACGCTCTTACCAAAGAAGAGAAGGAAATCTTCTTTGAATGCCTGCTCAGTATTAAGGTACCGTCTGGCTTCTCGTCGAATATAAAGGGAATAATAAACATGGCAGAGAAAAAGTTCCAGAACCTAAAGCCTCATGACTTCCACGTGATTATGACGCAACTGCTTCCGGTTGCATTGAGGGGGCTTCTACCGGAAAACGTTCGATTAGCCATTGTGAAGCTATGTGCATTTCTCAATGCAATCTCTTAGAAGGTAATCGATCCAGAAATCATACCAAGGTTACAGAATGATTTGGTGCAATGTCTTGTTAGTTTCGAGTTGGTGTTCCCACCATCCTTCTTCAACATCATGACGCACGTCCTAGTTCACCTATGCGAAGAGATTAATGTTTTGGGTCCTGTATTTCTACACAATATGTTCCCCTTTGAGAGGTTCATGGGAGTCTTAAAGAAATATGTTCATAACCGTGCTAGGCCAGAAGGAAGCATCTCCAAGGGCCATCAAAATGAGGAGGTCATTGAGTTTTGTATTGACTTTATTCCTGACCTTAAGCCGATTGGTGTTCCTGAATCGCGGCATAAGGGCAGACTGGATGGAAAAGGCACGCTAGGAGGGGAACAAATAATATGTATGGACGGACATTCTCTCACTGAAGCACACTACACAGTTCTACAGAATTCCACCTTGGTGGCTCCGTATATGGATGAACACAAGAATTTGCTACGCTCCAAACACCCGGAGCGGTCTGATGAGTGGATTACACGTGAACAAACCAGGAGTTTCGCCAATTGGTTGCAGACACGTACCATGCATGCCACCTCTATTGAAGATGACCTGTACTTGCTGTCCCAGTTACCATCTTCGAATATAATGACTTTCAAAGGGTACGAGATAAATGGTAATACATTTTACACGATTGCCCAAGATAAGAAGAGCACCAACCAAAACAGTGGTGTCCGCTTTGATGCAGAAACCAAGATGGGAAAGGAAACATATTATGGTTATATACAGGACATATGGGAACTTGACTATCGACGTGGTTTAAAGGTCCCTTTGTTTCAGTGCAAATGGGTCAATATGACACGAGGCGGGGTAACAGAAGACCCGCAGTACGGAATGACAACAGTGGATCTCAACAATCTTGCGTATGCAGACGAACCATTCGTCCTAGCCAATGATGTGGCACAGGTTTTCTATGTGAAGGACATGTCTACCAAGCCAAGAAAAAGAAAAGATAAGGAAGCGAATGCATCGTACGATGAGCCAAAGCGGCACATAGTTCTTTCTGAGAAGAGAAACATCGTGGGAGTGGATGACAAGACAGACAAGTCAGAAGATTATGAAAAGTTTGATGAAATTGCTCCATTCACAGTGAATATTGACCCGAGCATCCCGTTAAATGATGAAGATTTTCCATGGTTACGGCGCAAAGGGACACACGCGAAGAAAAAGTTTCACACCCAAAGATCTGGGATGTGATCGGCTTCACTATCATCACTTTCTTCTGTGTTTCACACCCAGGAGGGAATGTCTGTAATAGTTAGGGTAGTTATGTGTTTTGGCATTTGAAACGCGAAGAAATTTTATGTGCAAACAAATTCTTTTCATGCATTTACTGATTTTTTCCAGCTAAATGACCCTGAAATTGTAAAGCAATTCAAATGAACTCAGAAAAGGTTGAAAGTTGGCATGGTATCATAATTTCATACAAATAGCATGTGCAAGAAAGTAGAGAGGGTTACGGCAAAAACTGGATGCACTTCGTGTACAAAATGGACAATCACTTTCGAAGTATCAGGGTTTCCGACGAAAACTGAACTGTTACAAAGGCATTTCATTTTTTAAATAACCTAAGCATTACTAAATTGAATATAATGATAAAACACACTAATATTGAACATAAGAAAAAAGAATCACTGGAAAAACTTTTTTCAAAGTTAAGTTATTCACAAACTAGTGATTCACACAAATTTCAAATAATTCAAAATTTAAACTATTCAAATTTGAAATCTACCGGCACTAAGAGAAAGTTTGTAATTTTTTGTACCTAAAGCAAAAATATTCACAAAGAAACTCTAAATACAACAAAAAACAACTCAAAAATAAATAAAACAAAAAAATAAAGCAAAAAAAAAAATAAAGCAAAAAAAAGCCCGCCTACTCGGCCAAAGCGGCCTGCATACGACTAGCGACACAACCTTTCATTGGGCCAAGATGCAGGCCCGCGAAGGCCCAGTAGGCCCACAAGGCGAGGACGACAGGTAGGCCCAGTAGGCCTGATTAGGAGAGGAGCTCGAGAGAGCTACCACACTGGGGCTTATAAACCAGTGCGGTAGCCCCTCGACTAGCGAGGTGGGACTAAACTTCCGCACCGCACCTGCGCCAGCGCACCCCCTTTAGTACCGGGTGGTGGCACAAACCGGTACTAAAGGCCCCCCTTTAGTACCGGTTTGTGCCACGACCCGGTACTAAAGGGGGTCGCTTCCCGCCGCTTGGCCTGGCCAAAACAGACCTTTAGTACCGGTTGGTGGCTCCAACCGGTACTAAAGGTGCCTTCTATATAACTAAACACTTCAAAATTTCGTCAGTTTCTCATCTCCCTCTGCTTCTTCTCCTCTGCACCGTCGCCGCCCCCGTCGCCGCCCCGTCCCCGTCGTCGCCGCCCCCGTCGCCGCCCCGTCCCCGTCGTCGCCGCCCCGTCCCCGTCGTCGCCGCCCCCGTCGCCGCCCTGTCCCCGTCGTCGCCGCCCCGTCCCCGTCGTCGCCGCCCCGTCCCCGTCGTCGCCGCCCCGTCCCCGTCGTCGCCATCCCGTCCCCGTCGTCGCCGCCCCGTCGCCGCGCGCCCCGTCGCCGCCCCCGTCGCCGCCCCGGCCCATACGTCCCCGTCCCAGTCGTCGCCGCCCCGTCGTCGCCGCGCCCGTCGCCGTCCCCGTCGCCGCGCGCCCCCCGTCGCCTCTCGCCTAGCCGGCCGATGAGCGCGCACAAACACACACATACATTGTTAGACATTTTTCTGTTTTTTAGAAATAGTTAGAAATGTTAGAATTGTTAGATTTGTTAGAAATGTTTGAAATTGTAGAAATTTTTCTGTTTTTTAGTTATAGAAATATATAGTTATAAAAAAGTTAGAATTGTTAGAAATTTTTCTGTTTTTTAGTTATAGAAATATATAGTTATAAAAAAGTTAGAATTGTTAGAAATTTTTCTGTTTTGAAGTTATAGAAATAGTTATAAAAATGTTAGTTATATATATAGAAATGTTATAATTTTTTTCTGTTTTTTTGTTCTAAAATATTAGAAATGTTAGTTATATATAGCATTGTTAGAAATGTTATAGAAATGTTAGTTATATATATAGAAATGTTAGAAATTTTAGTTATCAAAATCCAATCATTAAAAAAATGTTACTTTTTGCGGGCATATAGCTAGTATTTGTTCTCGACGATGCCCGGCCCGCATCCTCGCCGTCGACCCGTCCGCGACGACGTCCAGCCGACCCATGTCCGGGACTGGGCTCCACCGGGCTGGCACTGGGAGGTGCTGCTTGGAGGGGCGAGCCGCTTGACGAGGAACCCGGCCGTGGGTCCAGTCGTCGACCCTGATCTCGTTTGGTGGCGTTCGCGTGGGCCAGTTTTGGTGCGGAGGGACCCGGCCCCGCCGGAGGTGGTACGTCGCCGTGTCAGGGAGGAGGACGAGCACGTCCATCGCTACATGGTTGCGTTAGAGGGCGGCAGGTTCTCCAATACGTGGCAGTATCTTCGGGGATCTCACTTCAGCTATGATCCTGTGAGGGTTCCTTCTCTTTGGGTGTCCACTGCCCGCGCCGGAGGAACCGCGAGTGTCCTAGATTCTTCTGTAGTATTCGATCTTTATTAGCTAATAGCCAGTGATGTACTATTCAATATTATATATTATTCGAGACGATGTATTCGAGATTATATCTATTATTCTGGACGATGTATTCGAGATTATATCTATTATTCTGGACGATGTATTCGAGATTATATCTATTATTCTGGACGATGTATTCGAGATTATATCTATTATTCTGGACGATGTATTCGAGATTATATCTATTATTCGAGATTTGAATACTAAATTGTTTTATATTTCTTTTGGATTAGTTAAACAAAAGCTATGGCAGACAATACCGACAGAGAGGGAGAACAGACCATGTTCGATATGATACGCGGGGCAGATGATAATCAAAATGAAGAAGATTATGACGGCTCCGAATTTCTAAACAACACCGGAGAGGGTGATATGATATTCGATCACGACGAAGTCATGAATGATTATGACGATGACGAAGAACATGATCCTGAAACAACAAACACTGACGAGGTATATATATTTATATAAGCAGGCATCTGGTGATCATCACATGTTTTAAATGACTTGAAGATATATTAACGAATCGATCTTTGTTCTTTCAGCCATCCGGATCGAGCAAATCTTCAGAAAAAAGGACGAAACGAGGCCCGAACAAAAAGTTGAAGCCGGGCGTAAAGTACAATATCGAGGCATGCGGCCCTACTGGCAAACCAATAGCGCCTAAGAAGATTGCGGACAAGTTCGTTCGTCAGTGCGGAGTTCTTGTGAAGGACCAACTCCCGATCAAACTTCAAGAATGGAGAGCGCCAGCAAAGCCACGTCCAGATGTTACTTATGTCGACAAGAATCAAAAAGATCTGCTTTGGGATACTCTCATGGAACATTTCACCCTACCAGATCATTTCACAGAAGCAGATGTGCAGAAAGTCAAAGAGGCTGCTCTTAAGATGATGGCGACTGCATTCAAGAACTACAAGAATGGTGAATGGAACAAGTACGTTAGCGGAGGAAGGAAGACTCCAGTATTCAAGGGAACACTGGAGAACCAACGTGATCATTGGGCCGATTTCGTGAAATTCAAGGATTCGGAATTAGCTAAGGAACGGTCGAGAATAAACAAGAAGAATGCCGAAAAAAAGGATAAGTTCCATAAGCTGGGGCCAGGTGGCTATGCGGTGGCAATGCCTAAGTGGGATAAGTCTGAGAAAGAGATGGAGGATGCAGGTGTCACTCCGGCTACTAAGAGCTGGCCCGCCAGGGTCAGGATTTGGTTCTATGCGCATGGGGGGGAGTTGGACCGGGAGACAGGAAATGTTTCGACGAGGGCAAGTCTGAAGGGAGCCGACGATGCAAAACTTGTTGCAATAGAAGAGGCACGAACGGGGGTGTTCCAGCCCAACAGAGAGAACGACGAGCTTACGCGTGCCCTGGGAAATCCTGAACACCCGGGAAGAACACGAGGCAAGGGCGCTATTCCATGGTATGAGGGGTTTTCAGACTGGAACACCGACTACAGAACCCGTGCGAGAAAGAAGATTGCGGAGGAGAAGAAGAGGAAGATGGAGGAGGAGCAGAGGAAGCGGGACTATGAACGCCTTCAAGGCCTAGAAGCAAGTCAAGCGGAATTGGCAGTCAAATTCCAGCGGCAGCAGGAGCAGATCGACTCACTTACCCATCAAAGGGGGTCTCAGCAGCTGCAGCAGCTAGCGGATGATCCAGCATTGGATAGCACTGGCCCATCCATGCCGAGAAGCAGCATGGGTTCCGTCCTGGACGACCCAATGCTGGGTAGATACCCCGTGGATGACATCACGGAGAACACTAACTGCGAGCTACACTACAAAATGAAGAACATATCCATGAAGGTGGCGGACGGCTGTGCTTTCACAAATCCCCCCGAGGCAACCTTCCATTGCAACCCGATTCCAGCGGGCTTTGCTCGTGTCATGGTTGATGAGGTACTGGACCCATATTCGGGGCTACAGCTTGACATTGCTGGAGGTGACGGCGAGCGCTTTCTCGGAGAGGCCAAACATCATATCATCCTATGGAAAAAGGATTGCATCATCTTTCCAAGGACACAGACACCGCGTTACCCGAGTCCTCGTCGAAGTCCGCCACCGAGTCAGCAGACTCCCGCTCCTCCAAGTCCGGCAAAGTGTCAGGACAATCCTCCTCCTCCAAGTCCGGCAAAGTGTCAGGACAATCCTCCTCCTCAAAGTCCGCCACAACGTCAGACGTCCACTCCTCCTCCAAGTCCGGCACAACCTCAGGCCACTCCTCCTGCTCGTCTAACTCAGTCCCGTCAGCCATCTCCGCCGCCTCAGCAATCGCAGAGACACCCCGCAACTCTGGTGCGTAGCCGTACGAGTCGAGGTAGTACAGCAGGAAGTACAGGCGGAGGCAAGCGGTATAAATATGGTCCAAGCCTGAAGCCTCTTCCGCAGAGGTCTTATGACAAGTCCGAGGAGGAAATCACAGCCATATCGAAGGCCGAGGTGGAAGCCCATTTTGCACCGAAACCGCCACCGCCGCCAAGGGAGAAAGTGCCTGAGGAAACGATTGACCACTTCATTCGTATGGCTCAACCACCAGCTTCCAAGCCTATTGACACAGACTATGAGCGCCACATCAGGAAGTTAAATCGAGCACGTCTACAAAGGGAGGCGAGCACGTCTACATCGGGATCGAGCAAACAAGAAGCAGCTGCCAAAAAATGCGGGAAAACCATTCCCCAGCTGGGAGAACAGGCGGCGCAATCGATCCCCTCGCTTGTTGTGCCAACAACAGGTGACAGTACGCGCCTCCAATATTATTGTGGGCAAACAGCATGTTCCCGAGGTGGGCAATGTGGTAATAACGGAGGAGCATATAATGCAGGCTGAAGTTCTCAACATCACCGTTGGACAACTCCTCGAGATCGAGCCCATGCCTTTGCTTAGAGAGGATGAAGTAAAACGGCAATATGTCCGGGGCCAACCTTTGGTCGCGCCAGACAAGGTCAAGAACCTCCCAACGAGAATGTATGAATTGCATCAATGGTACATGAACATTACCAAGATTTCAGATCGAGTGTCCCTCATGGTGAATGTCAAGGAGGACCATTACTACCATGAGAAAGCTGGGTCCATTGAGTATTTAGAACTGTTTCAGTTATACAATAAGGAAGCACTCGACAAATCTATCGTCAGTTGCTATTGTCTGTAAGTGATTTCTTTCTATAATTTAAGTCTCAAGCTAGCTGTAGTGATCCTTTTGAGATCAATCATTACCTATAATTATCCTCACTATATATATTCTTTTCTGTGGTATTATGCAGGATGAAGATATATGAAATGAGAAAAGGTGGACGCTATGGCATTGGGTTCATTGACCCAAACACCGTTAATGAATTCACATGGAAGATAAATGAACATCATGCAAAGGAAGTAGAAAGCAGCATGCTAGAGTTCTTGAAGCGCCTCAAATACAATGAAGATATACTACTTCCTTACCACTTTGGGTGAGTCACACTGTCTTGTACTACAAATTCTCTGTTTTTGCCTACTAGCTATAGCTACAAGTTTTTGCTAACATATGCCCGCTTAATTAAGACATGTAAACGTGTGTTCATATGCAGATTTCACTGGGTCTTGTGTATCATTAACGTTGATGACGGAACAGTTGAAGTACTCGACTCACTAGTCTAAAAAAAACTGACTTTAACATCTTGTATGGGATAGTCAACAGGTAATTTCAATCATTATTAACTATATATCTCGGCCTATTTAGTTCGTCATTTCATGATATGAACTATTTAATAACCCCTTTATTCATTTTCTTTGTCGGCGGGCAGGGCTTGGGCAAGATTCATCAGCGTCACGCCCGGCCCGTGGAAACAAAATCTTGAATGGTTACGACCCAAGGTAAGTAATTAAGTAGTACTAGCTAGCTAGCTAGCTAGCTGCCATCTCTTTAATTATCATGCTTGATTAATTTTTATCTGATCAAATTCCATTCCCGTAAAGGCCCTGAAGCAGGCGCAGGGTACTGATCTGTGTGCATTTTGCGTTTTCGAGAATATTCGCATGATGGCGTCCGAAAGGAGCGGATCTCAAAGACAGCAATGGGTACGCTTGTCAGAATACTATTCACAATTTTTACACCATTATCGATATCTAGCTAGTCACACAACTAATACACATGCATATTGATCTCCTTCTTAACAGTTCAAAGAGGTGCGGGAGAAGCTCATAGAAACGGAGCGCGTAGAAGCACTTCAAGAGGAAATAGCGGGATTTTTGCTCGACCAGGTCATAAATCCGAATGGAGAATTCTATTACCCGCTACCGCCCCAATGAAAACCACTTTCAATTGTCATCGTGCTCCGAAGGCACCAATTAGACTGGCTCCGAAGGCAACATTCATATGTAGGAGAAATTGTATATATCTGTACATGTGTGTATGTGTGAATTAATTAATATGGTGGTTTAATTTGTGAGACATTGATGTGATATATATATGCATGATTGGTTCTACTAGAAATTATATATATATATATATATATATATATATATATATATATGCATAACGTGTACAATGTGTAGTATCGTAAAATACCAGCAAACGAAAAAGAATTAAAATGGAAACACAAAATTAAATGAAAAAGAAATCATAAAACTAAAAACCCTCCAAACCTTATAGTACCGGTTGGTCTTACAAACCGGTACTAAAGGGCTCCAGGTCCCCGGAGCTGGCTCGTGCCACGTGGTCGCCCATTAGCACCGGTTCGTGCTGAAACGGTGCTAAAGGGGGGGGCCTTTAGTGACCACTAATTAGTGCCGGTTATGTAACCGGCACTATAGGGCCTTACGAACCGGTGCTAATGCCCGGTTCTGCACTAGTGTCATCTCCTCTAGCCATGTGTATGTGTAGTATGTAATCCTCTATCCAGACTCCAGGGTCTGTTGTTCCGTCGTAGGCCTCTATGTTTATGGGTTTAAACCCTACTGGGAATTCATGATCCAGCACCTCGTTGGTGAAACATAGTGGGTGTGCGGCGCCCCTGTATTTGGGTGCACCGATGTCTTCGGACACTTGGCGTGTTGCAGTGCTTCCTGGGGCCCTCTTCTTTCGCCCGTAAATGGACCTGGCTGGGCCATCTGTCTTTCCAGGGTCATTAGTCGGCTTATGTGCGGCGCCGCTTTCAGATTTTGGCCTATCATCTGGCCGTCTATCCAACCAGGCAGCCTCTATGTTTTTTGACTGTGGGGGCTCTATGGCCTCCTCGTCAAATTCTGGCAGCAGCTTGCGCTTCGGGTAGCTCTTTGATTGATGGCAATTGCCGTATTTGTCTGCGGTTTTGAGCACTTTGCTCCACCTCATTCTGAGCGTATCTTCCGCTGTTTTGAGCTTCCGTTTTTCCTTTTTCAAACTTCTTGCGGTGGCGACGAGTCTTTTCCGAAGGATTATATTCTCCGGCGGTGTGTCCGGCATGAGGTCGTCTAGACTGTTGCTTTCGCCGGGCCTGGACTGATTATCCGACTCGTCCTGTTCGGACGGTTGCTTGTCTGCGTGTTCGTCGTCCACTGGTTTGCCCTGCTGTATTGCTGGGTCATTAGGAGCGCTGTTGTTGTCGAGGCGGGACTTAGGGCGGCGTCTGCGTCGCCGTTTTGGTTGTTTGTCGGCGGGATTATCTTCTGCCGCGCCTCATTGGTCCTCGTTATCGCTTCCTTTTGGGGTATCCACCATGTATACATCGTATGACGAGGTGGTCTTCCCGTGCCCTATAGGCGCTGGTTCTTGTTCATCTCTAGCATCGTCGTCCATACCGTCGATGTCTTCGGAGTCGTAGTCTAGCATGTCGGTTAGATCGTCGACAGTGGCTACAAAGTGGGTGGTGGGTGGGCTCTGAATTTCTTCGTCGTCCGTATACCAACCATCCGGGCCATAATCCGGCCAGGACTCTCCGGATAGCGAGAGGTGTTTTAACGAATTTAGGATGTCGCCAAAGGGCGAGTGTTGGAAGATGTCCGCGGCGGTGAATTCCATAACCGGCGCCCAATCAGATTTGATTGGCAGGGGCGCGGGAGGTCCGGAGTCCGGTAGGGAGTCCGGCACCTCGGAGTCACGAGCTTCGCAAGGGATAAGGTTAGTGTTCGCCTCCATCACCATGGAAGTCGAAGCCCCCGAGGCGGTGTCCAACCACCGGTCCTCGATCTGGGCGATCGGCTCCGGACTAAGGGCCGGAGCGGATTGTTGTGCGGCCACCAGGGCACTGTTCGGCGACAGAGCTAGATCATGCCCATCGTAACAGTGCAGCACGCTTGGCTATGGCTCGAGCCCGTCGAAGATCAAGTCTCCGCGGATGTCGGCCGTGAAGTTTAGGCTTCCGAATCTGACCTGACGGCCAGGGGCGTAGCTTTCGATTTGCTCCAGATGGCCAAGTGAATTAGCCCGCAGTGCGAAGCCGCCGAATACGAAAATCTGTCCGGGGAGAAAAGTCTCACCCTGGACAGCGTTGTTGATTGGAGAAGCCATCGAGCCTATCGGTGATGACACAGAGGAACTCTCAATGAAAGCACCAATGTCGGTGTCAAAACCGGCGGATCTTGGGTAGGGGGTCCCGAACTGTGCGTCTAGGCGGATGGTAACAGGAGACAAGGGACACGATGTTTTACCCAGGTTCGGGCCCTCTTGATGGAGGTAAAACCCTACGTCCTGCTTGATTAATATTGATGATATGGGTAGTACAAGAGTGGATCTACCACGAGATCAAGGAGGCTAAACCCTAAAGCTAGCCTACGGTATGATTTTTGTAATGTATGTTGTGTCCTACGGACTAAAGCCCTCCGGTTTATATAGACACGGAGAAGGCCAGGGTTACACAGAGTCGGTTACAATGGTAGGATACCTACATATCCGTATCGCCAAGCTTGCCTTCCACGCCAAGGAAAGTCCCATCCGGACACGGGACGGAGTCTTCAATCTTGTATCTTCGTAGTCTTGGAGTCCGGCGGACGATGATAGTCCGGCTGTCCGAACACCCCCTAGTCCAGGACTCCCTCACCCCCCGATCATCTTCGGCTCCACATTGAAGGAATTCAGCCATAGGCCAAAGTGGGGGGTGACGCGGAGGAAGGATTCGCAGACAACAATAAACGCGGAAATATGGAGGATGGACTCCGGAGCCAAGTCGTGGAATTCCAACCCATAGTAAAACATGAGCCCTCTCACAAAAGGATCCGTCGAGAAGCCTAAACCCCGACGAAGGTGGGATACAAAGACGACATACTCGCCGGGCTCGGGGGTGGGGATGGCCTGCCCTTCGGCGGGCAACCTGTGCGAAATCTCGTAGGACAGGTACTTGGCTTCTCGCAGCTTTAGCACGTCCTCCTCCGTAACGGAGGAGGGCATCCACCGGCCCTGAAGGTCGGAGCCGGACATTGTTGAAGGTCCGAAGCGCTCGAATCTGGGGCTCTGGGTGTTGGAACTTGGAGCAAGGAGAAGATTCGGTGGAAGATTTAAGAAAAGAAACGAGCCTTGGTCCTATTATCAAGAGGGAGAATACCAAGAGCCGTCTCCGTGACTGTTCGGGACTCGCCTTCGATAGAGGAGGCGTGGCGACGGGCGCGGTTGGGTTACCCACGTCCGTATTGATGAGAATCCCGGAATAAGGGGAACACGATCTCTGCTTCGACAAGACGTGCCAAGGAAACCGCTTCGTTAAACGCACTGAGGCGGTATAATAAAAAATGATTCAAGTAAAGGCTTGGTAGTGGTGTGACGTCATGCCGCAGAATACGTCAGCAGATTGAACTTGTGCACATATTATTCTCTCTACGGTGGAATGTGGAATTTATTTTGCAGAGACGGACACTATCCTGGTGTTCACAATCTTCTATGGATTATTCAAAGGAGGAACCCGCCTTGCAATGCCGAACGTTATGCACGCCGGACTTATCGTCATTGAAGCCAGGTTCAGGGGCTACTGAGGGAGTCCTGGACTAGGGGGTGTCCGGACAGCCGGACTATCATCGTCCGCCGGACTCCAAGACTACGAAGATACAAGATTGAAGACTCTGTCCCGTGTCCGGATGGGACTTTCCTTGGCGTGGAAAGCAAGCTTGGCGATACAGATATGTAGATCTCCTACCATTGTAACCGATTCTGTGTAACCCTAGCCCTCTCCGGTGTCTATATAAACCGGAGGGTTTTAGTCCGTAGGACACAACATCCATTACAACAATCATACCATTGGCTAGCTTCTAGGGTTTAGCCTCCTTGATCTCGTGGTAGATCCACTCTTGTAATACACATCATCAATATTAATCAAGCAAGACGTAGGGTTTTACCTCCATCAAAAGGGCTCGAACCTGGGTAAAACATCGTGTCCCTCGTCTCCTGTTACCATCCACCTAGACGCATAGTTCGGGACCCCCTACCCGAGATCCGCCGGTTTTGACACCGACAGGTCCCTTAGTGGAATCACGACATCTTGCATTGTGCGAGGGTGTGAGGAGATTACGGTGGCCCTAGTGGCTTCTTGGGGAGCATTGTGCCTCCACATCGCTCCAAACGGAGATTAGCATTCGCAAGGGTGTGAACTTCGGGATACATCATCGTCTCCGCGTGCCTCGGTTATCTCTTACCCGAGCCCTTTACTTATGCACTTTACTTTGTGATAGCCATATTGTTCTTTGTCATATATCTTGCTATCACATAGTTGCTTATCTTGCTTAGCATAAGTTGTTGGTGCATATAGGTGAGCCTAGTTGTTTTAGGTTTTGTGCTTGACAAATTAACCGTTAGGTTTATTTCGCATTTGTTCAAGCCTAAACCGTAATTATTTTAAAGCACCTATTCACCCCCCCCCCCTCTAGGCGACATCTTCGATCTTTCAATTGGTATCAGGGCCTCGTCTCTCTTTTTAGGGCTTAACCACCTAGAGAGTAAAGATGTCGACTAGGGGATTAGGATTCTCCGACACTCTTAGTTTCGATGGCACAAATTTTGATATTTGGGTAATTCACATGCTTAATCTCTTTAGGGTCATGGACCCAAATTTAGAGCAAATTGTAGATATGGGTTTTTCTCCTCCAAAGGATCCCCAAATATTATCTTTAGATGATGAGAAAAACTCTTATCTCAATGCTCAAGCTTCTAATGTGCTTTTCGATGCTTTGAGCAATGTAGTTATATTTCAACTCATGTCGTTCCGGGATGCTCATGAGTTGTGGACGAAGCTTCAAGATAGATATGGTGTGTCCAAGAATTTTAGGGATGATTGTTCTCCCTCCACCTCCGGCCGTATAGTCTTCTCAACTTCTTCTACTTCACCTACATGTGGTTTGCCACAAGGTAATGATATGGTGAGTAGTGTTGGTCATTGCAATGATGATAGTATGCTTATTGTGGATGATTCTTCATCACTATATTATTGCAATGCTCCATCTTTGGGCTTTAACACTTCGAGCACTCCAAATGTTTCACATGCTGGTGTTGATAGTCCTTGCATATCATGTAGAGATTGCTTGACTAAATCTCATGATGATATTCTTGCTATATCTTGTTGCCATGATAAAAATGCATGTATTTCCTCGAGTTGTTGTGCTAACAATGTAGAGGAAACCCAACACTCCATGGAACAAGATGTGGTCTTGAATGGTGCTTCAAGGGATCCTACATCATCATCTATTGCTTTTTGCCTTATGGCCAAGGCTTCAAAGGTATCTCCCACTTTGAATCCCAATATATCTTATGATGATATTGATAATGGCAAGAGTGATGATGATGTCGATTATGATGAAGAGAATGATGATGTTGCCTCCTTAAAAATTAAGGGGGAAATGATTTTTAAAGCTCTTCTTCAGAATAAAATTGCTCGTACCAACTTCATGGAAATAATGTCCATTGCCATTCATGGCAAGAAATACATTGAGGAGTTGGAATCTCATCTAGAGGAGCATGAGGTCACCATTGAGAAAATGGAAGCTCATGGGCGTGATTACGCAAATGAGATCGCGGAGCTATCTCAAGCTCTTGAACATGAACAAACCACCTCCGAATCTCTTGAGGAGACTTTTGCTTTAGAATTATCTAGAGGTAAGGAATCTCATGATAGAGCTCTTGAGGTGGCCAATGATTTCAAAACTAAAAATGCTCAGCTTGAAGTTTCTCATGCTAGACTCCTTGAGGATTTTGAGCACCTCCAAAATGGATCAAGGGTCATCAAGGGTGAGCTCATCAAACTCACCGAGTCTCATGCCCAACTTGAAGTTTCTTATTTAAAAGAGCTTGCCAAGTTGTCCTCTCCTATTGTTGTAAATGATGATGCTTTTGCTACTAACTCTATTACTTGTGAAGCATCCATTTTGAAGGAGAATGTTGAGCTACGGGCTCAACTTGAGGTGCTATCTAGCAATTATGGGAAATTGGAAGAAAGTCATGAAAAGCTCTCAAGCTCTCATGATGATCTTCCAGTATCCCATAGTGTGCTAAAGATAGCTCATGAGGCCATGATTGCTAAGGTAACATCTAGTGAGCCTCATGTGGATAATAGCACTACTTCTAGTCAAAATAGTATATTGCCATGTGCTAGTCCTTGTAATTCATCTACTCACAATGTTGGTACATCTTGTGATGAATTGCTTTCCTTGCCTTGTTGCTCTAACGATGAAGCTTATACTTCCTCTAGTACTTGTGTTGAGACTAACCATGTAGAGGAAATCAAAGAGCTCAAGGCCCAAGTCACTTCTTTGAAGAAAGACTTGGAAAAGTGTCATGAAGGAAAATTCACACTCAACAATATCTTGAGTGTGCAAAAATCCCCCAATGACAAAGGTGGACTTGGATTCAACTCCAACAAGAAGAATAAGTCCAAGATCAACAAGAAGAACAGCCAAAAACAAGTCAAGAATTCGGCCAAGATTATTTGCTTCAAGTGCAAAATTGAAGGGCATCATGTTAGATCTTTCCCATTAAAGAAGAAGGCTATTAGTGACAAGCAACAAGGGAAGCGGCTACAAGTGCATTCTCATGCTCAACCTCAAGTTGAAGAAAGGCCTCTTCCCAAGAAGACTCAATCTAATACTTCTCAAGTTGAAAAATCAAGTGAGAAGAAAGTGAAGAGTAGACGTTGCTACTTATGTCGTGAGAAAGGTCACGTCGCTTCTTCATGAACTAGTGGTAACTTATCCAACCCAATTATTATTGATGATATCTATTCTCCTGGGAAGGATAAGGTTGGCAATGTGTTTGCCAAGTTTGTTGGTACTCAAAGTGGTGTCAAGAAAAGAACCATTTGGGTAGCCAAGCCTATTGTGACTAACCTCTTAGGACCCAACTTGGTTGGGGACCAACAAGCTCAAACTTGATCAATAGGTGTTTTTGGAGGTCATTGGAGACTTGGCTACATTATGAAGAATTAAGGGGACTTCATCTTTCTTGTTGTCTCAAGCCAAGTTAATTGGGTTGTCAAGTTTCTATCTTATATCCAATGTGCCTCCTTGCGGTAACTTGTACTTAAATTGTTTACATTGAAAGTTACTTGCCCCTTTGCATGTTTTGGTTTTGTTCCTTGCATGTGTTTGTATATGTTGTGCTTCCAACTTGCCTATCTTGAGCAATCAAGTATGTGTGTGTTGGTTTGCACATCATGTACATGTGCGTCGTGCGTTGAGCCTTTTTTGCTTCTTGTTTGTATCCTAGTTGGATCATGTGAGAGATTAATGGAACATCCCATTTTGGGGGAGTGATGTGCTTTGTGCACCTCAAAATCCTATAAATGTGTGTAGATGAGGAATACCACCTAGTATTGATATTACAAGCTTATCTAGTCGCTTGGTGGTATATCTCTCATGAGAAATTCAAATTCTAAAAATTCCATTGATTATCTCTTGTTGGTTCCTCTTATTGCCTCTTGTTAAAGTTCTCTTTGGTATCACATTATGGGTGAGTAATATGTTATGTGCATATTACAAGCCAAGAAAATTTGTACGTTTGAGATATTGTCACCTAGAATTGATATTGTAAATTATCTTGTTCCTAGGTGGCATGTTAGCTCTACAAGTGGCAATTTCCTTGTGTGTGTTGTGAAGATGATGTTGGATATCCTTGTTATCTACCACCGGGAATTATTTCCAAATACTTATTGTCTTTTGACAATTGGTAGTCACTTATGCGTGGTAGAATTTATTGATCATCTTTACATTGGCTTTTGTTTTTATTTGCCTTTTCTCTTGCCAAGGTTTGTGTCAACTCCCGTTGTCTTCCATACCACTTGTGGATCTTGTTAATTTCTTGTTCTTGTCTAGTGTTTTCTAGATATAGTGAAAGTGGTGATCCACCTTGTGCATTTTGTATTCAAAAGCAAATTCTCTATAGTGCACAACTCGTGGGGGAGCTATACTATTTTCTTTAGAACACTCTTCTTGTGATCCTTATCAAGTGTGTGTGTTGGTGGAAGGCAAGCCATTTTCCTTTGGTACCTTGTGCCATCATGAAACTTTGTTGAAAGCTTGGTTTGTTTGGAACCATCCTCTCTTTGGGAGTTTGACATCTTTAATTTAGTGTGTTTCAATGGATATCTCATTCCTTGATGTATCTTTAATGATATCTTCCAAGTGATGATTTCTCCATTTGGTATCCTTTTCACTTGGCATTTCTTTGTCTTTTGGTTTCGGGTGTTGAAAGTCTTGAGCATGCATGTTTACTTCATGTATTTTATTTGGCTTGCTTTCTTTCTTTAACTCAATATATAGGGGAAACTCCACCTAGTCTCAATTTGGATGAGATGTGCATGAAATTCATTTTCATATCTATATGCACATATATATGTGGAGTTTGTCCTATGTATTGGTGTTTCTAACTATTTGGTCCCGATAAGTTTGGGTACCGTTTAGTTTGTGTTGTTCTTCTAGGAACATTTGGAGATGCATTGGATGCTCGGCTCACTCACAAGGAAGGTGTTGTCACCATGTGCATATTGGAGTCAAGCTAGGATAATCAATGAACTACTTTTTACCTTCAATTGGTATCTACTACATCCTTCCAATGCTATCTCGGTAACAAGTATCATCATCTACTACATGCACACATTATTGCATCAATCATGTGTAGATTGTATCATGGCATGTTATTCTTTCTTTCTTGTGGTACTTGTTTCCTTTCTCAAAGCATCCCAACAATGATCTCTTGTTGCTAGTTGTGATGTCTTTGATGGTTGTGTAGTAGGAATTCATTTATATACAATAAGACCATATCTAGCCTTGGGCTATGCTTCCAAGCACATATCTTATTGGTATATGTATGACTTCCTTTTGGATATCTTGTTCCTTCGTGTTGTAACTATTTCGGGTGTACATCCTTCTTTGTAGATATATATCCTCATGATTTCGTCTACCTAGACCCTTATACACTTGAGAGAAATTACATCTCTAGATGATTTCCTTTCTTTCACGTCCACCTTGTCTTTCTTATGTTCTTTCTTTGGTGGCTCTATGAAAGCTTTTGCCTTGAGTGCGTGTCTTATCTCGTTGCATCTTGATGCACTCTTGTGTGGTGAAGATTATTTTCCTCATGCTTGTCTTGACGAGGCTTTTGCAATCTTAATTGGTATCTGTCGGTGTCAAAACCGGCGGATCTCGGGTAGGGGGTCCCGAACTGTGCGTCTAGGCGGATGGTAACAGGAGACAAGGGACACGATGTTTTTACCCAGGTTCGGGCCCTCTCGATGGAGGTAAAACCCTACTCCTTCTTGATTGATATTGATGATATGGGTAGTACAAGAGTGGATCTACCACGAGATCAAGGAGGCTAAACCCTAGAAGCTAGCCTATGGTATGATTGTTGTAATGGTTGTTGTCCTATGGACTAAAACCCTCCGGTTATATAGACACCGGGGAGGGCTAGGGTTACACAGAGTCGGTTACAATGGTAGGAGATCTACATATCCGTATTGCCAAGCTTGCCTTCCACGCCAAGGAAAGTCCCATCCGGACACGGGACGAAGTCTTCAATCTTGTATCTTCATAGTCTTGGAGTCCGGCTGACGATGATAGTCCGGCTGTCCGGACACCCCCAAGTCCAGAACTCCCTCAGTAGCCCCTGAACCAGGCTTCAATGACGATGAGTCCGGCGCGCATATTGTTCGGCATTACAAAGCGGGTTCCTCCTCCGAATAATTCATAGAAGATTGTGAACACCAGGATAGTGTCCGGCTCTGCAAAGTAATTTCCACATTCCACCGTAGAGAGAATATTATGTACACAAGTTCAATCCGCCGACGTATTTTGTGGCATGACGTCACACCACCAAGCCTTTGCTGGAATCGTTTTTTATTATACCACCTCAGCGCGTTTAGCGAAGCGGTTTCCTTGGCACGTCTTGTCGAAGAAGAGATCGTGTTCCCCTTATTCCGGGATCCTCATCAATACGGACGTGGGTAACCCAACCGCGCCCGTCGCCATGCCCCCTCTATCGAAGGCGGGTCCCGAACGGTCACGGAGATGGCTCTTGGTATTCTCCCTCTTTATAATGGGACCAAGGCTCGTTTATCCTCCATCAAATCTTCTCCTTGCTCCAAGTTCCAACACCCAGAGCCCTAGATTCGAGCGCTTCGGACCTTCAACAATGTCCGGCTCCGACCTTCAGGGCCGGTGGATGACGGAGGAGGACGTGCTAAAGCTGCGAGAGGACAAGTACCTGTCTTACGAGATTTCGCACAGGTTGCCCGCCGAAGGGCAGGCCATCCCCACCCCCGAGCCCGGTGAGTATGTCGTTTTTGTATCCCACCTCCATCGGGGTTTAGGCTTCCCGATGGATCCTTTTGTGAGAGGGCTCATGTTTTACTATGGGTTGGAATTCCACGACTTGGCTTCGGAGTCCATCCTCCATATTTCTGCATTTATTGTCGTCTGCGAAGCCTTCCTCCGCGTCACCCCCCACTTCGGCCTGTGGCTGAAGACCTTCAATGTGGAGCCGAAGATGATTGAGGGGCGTCAAGCAGAGTGCGGCGGGGCGGCCGTAAGTAGGAGGGCCGATGCCCCGTGGCCCGAGGGCTCCTTCCAAGAGGAGCTTGGCTTGTGGCATCAGGAGTGGTTCTATATTACCGCTCCGAAGGGCAGCAAGCAGAAGCCGCCGCCCGTATTCCGCTCGGGACCTCCACGACGGTTGATGTCGTGGGTCAACCAAGGGCTCAACTGGGGGCCGTCAAAGGACGTGCCCCTATTGCAGGGCCGGATTCGAGACCTCCAAGCGAGGGAGATCGATCTGGTCTTGGTGATGTAGGTTATGCTGATTAGGCGTCTCCTGCCCTGCAAACGCCGTCCTCTCCGGCTATGGGAGTTTAATCCGGAGGGACCACGGATTCTCCAACACTTCATGGGTACGACACCCATGGAGATGTACAAATTGTTCTTCGGATCACGGGAGGTGTGTCCGGAATTGACCGAGGACGCCGTCCTAAGCTGCAATCGCCCGGATACTCAAGTAAGTAGCTCGGTGTTCGGACATACCGTTTGTTTGCCTTTCTACAATTCGCCTTTTAACCCGTTGTCCATTAACAGGAGTGGATAACGCAAGCAAAGCTGATACGGTGTCCGGCCCCCCTCCCAGAGACCGCGCCGGATCCCGTGCTGGTCAGGATGCTGGAGGTTGCGCCTTCAGAAGAAGGCGAAGGGGAAAATAAAGGAGCTACCGCCTCGCCCAAGGAGGCTCTTGAAAAAGGGGGGATCGAGAATCCCTCCCTCCAAGGGGAGAAGAGGACCGCCTCCGAAGACCCGGAGGCCAAAGCCCCTAAGCGAGGGAAGAAATCTTCACCAGAGGGTCCTGCGTCCGGGGAGGCCCCGACCGCACAGTCTCCCCTAAAGAATCAGCCCTCCAGCAAGCCATAAGTAGAGAAAAGGGAGTTTGATAATAAGAGACATCCCTATTTGTGCATCTGAGGATAACTAAAGTTTTTACCTTGTAGTTCGGATCTCCGACCTTCTCAGATGAGCTCGTCTTCGGGGGACCTCCGTCCGGAGATGGTGGATAGCGAGACGCCTCCGTCCGCTGCGTCGTCGGATAGGGCGGACGAGCCTGAAGTGTCATCACGGAGGGTATCCCCGAGCCCGGTAGAGCCGAAGAGTTCGGTGCCGACTAGTGTTCGGCCGCGGGAGCTGAAGGATCTGCTTGAGAGGGCGTCCATCTCAGAAGATCACCATGCATTGATGAGTATGGTGATTGGAAGGATTTCGTCCACCGAAAGCGGATTGCGTAATGCCATCAGGAGTTTGCTGGCGGGGTTTGAGGTACGTAAAAATGACACTCCTTTTTGACAGTTTTGCACATAAAGTGCGCCCTGTATAGATAGTAGCCCCTGAGACTCGGTAGGTTGTCGAAAGCGACAGCGTGCCGAGGATCAAAATCGCAGGTATTAACTGTTGCCTTTCCTAAGCAGGTGGCGGATAGTCCAGGGGCCAGCCGGATTGATAGAGTTGCTGAACTAAAGAGGCAGCTCGACGTTGCGGATGCGGACATCGCGCTAGTCAACAAGCGACTTGACGAGTCGCAAGGTAAGTTTTTTCTCCGTGGTCACCTAGTAAGGGAGCCGAAGCCCACCTCTTACAATATGTGTGCTTGACGCAGATGGTGCCGCTGCTGTGGAGAGCCTTCGGGCAGAACTTGCTCAAGCCAAGGAGTAAGCCAGAAGGAGTGATGCGGCTGCCTCGAGGGTGGCCGAAGAGTTAAAAGCCGAAAGGGTTGCACACTGCTGAAGCAGGAAGGAGATGGCCGAAATGGCCGTGAAGTTAAAAGATGCTACCGACTGCAAGGAGGTTCTTGAAAAGGAGCGCCTAGCTGAGCGAGAAGACCTGGGAAAGGCCACCGCCGAAGCCAAGGATGCATGTTCTGCGATGCGGGCTATAAAGGAGGAGCTGCGCGAGGCCGGAGATATTATGGCTGGCAAGCCCTTTCTGCTGCGCCGAAAGTTTACGGATCCAAAGTACGCTCAGCTTGGCCAGCTGTGGGGTCCGGAGGATCCTTATATGGACTTAGCAGCGAGTGCGGCGGATGCCGTTGTGCACTTCCGAAGCCAGAAGGATCACAAGACGGAAGAGCTGTTTTGGTCTCAATTCCATAGTCCGGAGCGTTCACTTCCGCTGACCGACCGGTTGGCCGAGTGGGCTGAGCTGAATAGGTTGTCCGGGCTTGCCATGACGGATATCGTGACTCATGTCTGGCCGGATAGGCCCAAGCCGAAGAGCTATTTTGGCTTATTGCAGCAATTTCTTGGGGCGGTGCCGCATATCAAGGCGATGAAGCGGTCGGCCTGCATAGAGGGTGCACGGATGGCCCTCGCCCGTGTGAAGACACATTGGACAGAGATGGATGCCACCGCTGTTGCGACCCAGGGTTCGGACGAGAGCCGGTTACCCGCCGAGCACTATTTTGGGGAAGTTCTGCGTGGTGCTCGTGTAATAGAGTCGCAGTGCTCAAAAAATGTCACGTTCAAATGAATGTTTTATTTTGTAAAACAATGTTTATGATGTAGGCGCTTTTTATACTTGTGCGTTCAAGTATTGAAATATCTCTTGTGCGGCCGTTTATGTATACATGTGTATAACCTGAAAGATGGCAGTCGTCGGCTTCAGCCCCCACACACAAGGTGCGGGGGTGTTCGCAAAAATAGCGCATTTTCACACTTAATCCGACGTCTCGGTCCTATGAAGGAGGTGGTAGCGTAGCAAACGAGGCAACCGGACTATAATGATTTATCACTTTCACTTAGCCATGGGAGTTCGAGGGTGGGGCTACGATATAGCCCCTGGGGGCACCGCGCTCTCCGAATTCGGGGCGCGTATTTGCCTGACCGGGAAACGGTCCTTCGTCAAAGCGGAGGAATTCTAAACATTCCGGTGGTCGATCGAGTGGTTGACCAGTCTCCCGCTGTATCATGACAGTCCGTTTTCGGCTTTCTCTACTGAGGTGCTCGCCCAGCCGAACTGGGGCACAATCGCAGTAGTTCTCCTGGTGCCGCGTTAGCCGATGATACGGAACGTAAGGCAGCAAAACACAGGAGCCGGGCAAACCCAACATTTGACCAAAGACATGATTCGGAGCTGATGCATATAAGGCCTAACTCGAGACGCCGAACACTCCCTAAGGTGTTCGGTCTTTATAATGACGGGCAGAACAATGCCCTAAGCCCCTAGTGTCCAGGTACGGGCAAGGTCCTCTGACGCGGCCGATGCCAAAACGTCAATCTCCTCTCTGGTTATCATGAGAAACCAGGGGATTATAGCAACAAGAGACAGTAAAAAAGGTTTACGCAGGGTCTTAATCTGAAAAGAATCCTTGCAACGGGTCCCTACTGCACGTCTGCGCCTGTGTCTCCGTTGTGCCGTATCCTGGACGGGTGTGCACGTTGTTCATCTGTAAAAAGAGAGGAACTTAGTTTGAAAGGAAATCGTGCGAGAAGTTAAAAATCTAAATATTAATGAATGAATAAAGCTGAGCCTATATTAGCTCATTATTGCTTATATGCACAGCCCCTTGTGAAGGGGTGTGCGGCTAGGGAGCCCCTAGCTTATTTATGCCGGACTCGTCTAGCCGTGTCCGGGGTATTTGAACGACCTTTTAATGAAATGAAGCCACGTGGACCGGGCATTTTAAGTGTAAGAGACGCGTAATGTGGTATTGCGTTAAAGCGGACAAAAGCTTCACGTCCCAATAGTGCTTGATAGCTACTTTTAAATGGGGCGACATGAAAGATTAGCTTTGCGCGTCAGAAGTTCTCGGGTGACCCGAACACAACTTCTAGCAGTAAGGAGCCTGTGCACTTGGCGTAAGGGCCTGGCGTCACTCCTTTGAAGGAAGTGCGGCTATGTCGAATTTTAGTAAGGTCTATCCCCAACTTGCGGATTGTGTCCGGATATAGCAGGTTTAAATCGCTGCCGCCGTCCATCAGGACTAGTGTAAATTGTAGTCCGTCGATTATAGGATCCAATATCAGAGCAGTCCATCCTGCGTTTCGAATACTTTTGGAATAATCCAGGTGGTCGAAAGTGATTGGTTTTGACATCCAATCTCGAGGTTCCGCTGGGGTGGACCGTGCGACACCTACCTTAGCGGGTGCCGCATTGTTTTTCTGTACTATCGCATGAAGTGAGTTTACTATTTTGACTTCTTGCGGGAAAGTCTTTTGTTTTCTGGTGCTCTGCTGGTGGGGTTCATTATCGTCCTCGCTTGGCGCGTCGAGCCCCTTGTGTTCGGCGTTGAGTCGGCCGGACTGTTTAAAAACCCAACAATCTCGATGGGTGTGGTTTAAAAACCCAACATATCCGATCCAAAATTTTGTTTAAGTTGGATAGCTCATCACTGTTGTCCTTAAGAGGCAGTGTTTTATTGTTTGGTCACGAGCTTTTGAATCCGGCGTTGACCGTCGTGTTCTTTGGGCTTTTTTCTTTATTCCAGCGCTGATCCTTTCTGCGCCGTGATTTTCTGTTTCCATCTCTGATCTCGGATGTACTCGGGTCGCTGGTGCTGCATCTTGCTAGCCAGCTGTCTTCCCCCGCGCAAAAGCGGGTCATGAGGCTTGTTAGCGCGGCCATTGTCCTCGGCTTCTCTTGGCCGAGGTGTCTGGCGAGCCATTCGTCTCGGACGTTGTGTTTAAAAGCTGCTAAGGCTTCAGCGTCCGGACAGTCGACTATTTGGTTCTTTTTGGTAAGGAACCTGTCGGTGTCAAAACCGGCGGATCTCGGGCAGGGGGTCCCGAACTGTGCGTCTAGGCGGATGGTAACAGGAGACAAGGGACACGATGTTTTTACCCAGGTTCGGTCCCTCTTGATGGAGGTAAAACCCTACTCCTGCTTGATTGATATTGATGATATGGGTAGTACAAGAGTGGATCTACCACGAGATCAAGGAGGCTAAACCCTAGAAGCTTGCCTATGGTATGATTGTTGTAATGGTTGTTCGTCCTACAGACTAAAACCCTCCGGTTTATATAGACACCGGAGAGGGCTAGGGTTACACAGAGTCGGTTACAATGGTAGGAGATCTACATATCCGTATCGCCAAGCTTGCCTTCCACGCCAAGGAAAGTCCCATCCGGACATGGGACGAAGTCTTCAATCTTGTATCTTCATAGTCTTGGAGTCTGGCTGACGATGATAGTCCGGCTGTCCGGACACCCCCTAGTCAAGGACTCCCTCAGTAGCCCCTGAACCAGGCTTCAATGACGATGAGTCCGGCGCGCATAATGTTCAGCATTGCAAGGCGGGTTCGTCCTCCGAATAATTCATAGAAGATTGTGAACACAAGGATAGTGTCCGGCTCTGCAAAATAATTTCCACATACCACCGTAGAGAGAATAATATGTACACAAGTCCAATCTGCTGACGTTTTTTGTGGCATGACGTCATACCACCACCAAGCCTTTACTGGAATTGTTTTTATTATACCACCTCAGCGCGTTTAGCGAAGCGGTTTCCTTGGCACATCTTGTCGAAGCAGAGATCATGTTCCCCTTATTCCGGGATTCTCATCAATACGGACATGGGTAACCCAACCGCGCCATTGATGGTGGCGCTTGGGAGATAAGCGAGTTTTACCAGGCTGGTGGGGACGCATAGTCTTCATCCGCCCATATATAAGGGGATAAGGATCCACCTTTTTTACCTATGCCTTCTTCCTCCTTGCTTATCCATCTCCGCGCACTCGAGCTCCAGCGCCCAAGTCCGCGCATCTCGTCTCGACCTTCTCCGACCATGTCTGGAGCGGGAGGCAAATGGTTGGCCTCCTCCGTCACGGAGGAGCACATCGCAAAGCTGCGCAGCACTGGATACCTTTCCGGCGACATCGCGCACTGGCTGCCCGACAAGGGGCAGCTCATCCCACCCCTAGGCCCCATGAGAGGTTCGTATTCCTTCCCCACTTCCTCCGCGGACTGGGCTTCCCGTTGCATCCCTTTGTCCGGGGGCTCATGTACTATTACGGCCTGGATTTCCACGACCTGGCGCCAAACTTCATCCTCAACATCTCGGCGTTTATCGTCGTGTGCGAGGCCTTCCTCTGCATCCAGCCCCACTTCGGCTTGTGGCTCAAGACCTTCAATGTCAAGCCGAAGGTGGTGAAGGGCGCTCAAGCGGAGTGCGGAGGCGCCATGTTGGGCAAGATGCCCAACGTCATCTGGCTCGAAGGGGCTTTCGTGGAGTCCGTCAAGGGGTGGCAATCGGGGTGGTTCTACATCACCGAGCCGCGCGACCCTAAATGGGCGGCGGCCCCCGAGTTCAGATCTGGCATCCCTATGTAGCTCACCTCCTGGAAAGAGAAGGGCTTGCTATGGGGTAGTTTGGAGGAGCTGATAGGACTCCAGTCCTGTCTCCAGACCCTGGTGAACAAGAAGCTTAGGCTTGTCAATGTGATCCAGGTCATGCTCGTCCGTCGGATTCTCCCTTGCCAACAACGGGCTTTTAATTTGTGGGAGTTCGATCCGGCACAGCACCAGGCCTTGAGCGGGCTCTTCGACACGACGTACAAAGCCGCCTGGAGGGTGCTGTTCAAGGGCGGAGAAGCCCCCGTGTCCGCGACGGAAGACCGCGGATTCAACACCAAGCGCCCGGCCGGCGAGGTAAGCTTTGTTATCCTCTATGGGACATTCATTTTCTTTCATAGTTTGACTCTATGTGGGATCTAAAACTCCCAATGCCTTTGACAAGACTGGTAGAGGGCGTCCGGACAGGTAGACTGTCCGGCTCCCCTTCCCGAAGACCCAGCGGATGCCCGCTTAACAGGGCTGCTGGTCCCGGCACTCTATGTGGTGCCGGAGAAGAAGGCCAAGAAGAAGGCCACGGGAACTCGAAGAAGTTCCCGGCGCCAGGTGATATCGGACTCGTCGTCCGATGGCTCCAAGACGGACTCCTCCCCCGAAGACGAGGAGGAGAAAGAGGACTCTCTCCCAGAGGAGGGAGAGAGGAAGAGGAAGGCTTCCCCAACAGGGGAGGCCGAAGGGTCCAAGAGGGGAAGGCCTATTCCCCCAGACAGCTCCGCCAACACCAACGTTGGCGACGAAGAGTGGCCCTCAAGGGCCAGGCCTCCGGCAAGATCGTAAGTATCTGGATTCCTGAATGATTTATAGTTTCTCTTTTGTGTCACATAGTGTCCTTCTAATGCCGCACACTGCCTGCAGTCCGGCCGATGATGATCTCCCCGCTTCATCGAGCGGGTTGTTGGCTCCGTCGGATGTAGATTCCATCCCAACTGCCTCCACCCCTCGCGACGCTGAGGACGCCGAGGAGGGATCCCGGGAAGGGACCCATCAGGAGGAGGCTCCGGAGGCGCCACAAGGCAGCCTCCCGGACTTTGCGCCGGACTCCACGCCGGAACCCGCAGTGGTTCCGGAGTCCGGCAGGCGGCCCCTTCGCAAGAAGGGCAAGACCGTGACGCCGGCGGCCTCCGTCCAACCGGAGGCGCCGGACAACTTGTTGGAGGCGCTCAAAGGCGCTTCCGTCGAGGAAGAACACCGCACTATCATGAATGCGGTGATTCAGAAGGTTCGGCTCGCCAAGAGCGGGCTGACCGAAGCCTGCAGTAGCCTTCTAACAGGCTTTGAGGTAAGAAGTTAAAAATATGTAATGTAATACCGCATAGACAGTAGCCCCTGATGCTCGGTTCGGTGTTCGGAAAGAAAAACCGGTTTGAGGATCTAAAAAAGATATACACAGGAGTGCTAAAAATTACGTCAATATGGGTTTGCAGGCTGCGCTGCTGACCTCTGCCGCACTGACTGCGGAGGTCAGTGCGTTGAAGCAGGACCTCGAGCGGTCCGAGCAAGAGCTTGGCCTTGCCAAGAAGCAGCTCGAGGACAAAGAAGGTGGGTAATACCATCTTTAAATTTGTACCTTACAGAAAAGGATTTTGGTTGCAATGAAAATAACAAGGATAACCTGGGTACTGCAGGGGCCACGAACGAGGTGGCAACCCTGAAGGAGGCCGTGTCTGCGGCCGAACGCAATGCGGCCACGGAACGGACGGAGCGAGAGAAGCAGGAGGCGCGGGTGGCGGAGGTGCGGCAAGAGCTCCAGGCTCTCATGGAAAAGCATGAGAGTTTGGAGCGTGACTCGAAGACTCGAGAGTCTGAGCTTGCCTCAGCTCTTGAAAGTGCCAAAGCCGCTAAGGCCGAGGCCCGTAAGGCCCTCCAGGAGATTGAGGATGTGAAGAAAATAGCGGCACGTAAGGCATTTTTCATGCAAAGCAAGCATGTTAATGTAAACTACCTGACACTTACCCGAATTCGGAGCTCTCCAGGGGCGTTTGTAGATCTGCCTTGCAGCGTGTCCGATGCCGCCGCATTCTACCGAGCCGAGGAGGGGAGCTCAACGGAGAAGGTCTTCTGGTCTCAGTACGCTGAGGCCGGCCATCCGGTGCCCCCTAGCGACCAGCTGAAGCAGCTGGTCGAGCTCCACAAGGTAGCCGAGCAGGCCATGAAGGGCCTCATAGTCCGGCTGTGGCCTGGAGAGGTCATGCCTGGGAGCTACTTCGGCCTCGTGCGGCGGCTGGTGGATGCGTGCCCCTGGGTGGAGGTCATCAAGCGCTCCGCCTGTATTGAAGGTGCTCGTCGGGCCCTTGCCCGCGCAAAGGTGCATTGGGGCAGGCTGGATGCGGAGAGGCTTATCACTGATGCGCCGCCAGCGGGCAAGGAGTATCGTACGCCCGAGATGTACTATAAGACTGTTCTGAAGGGTGCCCGCAAGATTGCGGATGAGTGCCCCAGAGATGTAATTATTGAGTAAACTCGCAATGTGTTATCCTGTGCACTGAAAACTTTGTTCATATGCGCTAAGCAACGCTTATTGATTTAAAATATTACCTTCTGTGCGGCCGTTTATAAAATCTGAGAGATGGCAAGTCGTCGGCTTCAGCCCCCATGCCACTAGTGCTGGGGTGTTCGGGATAAACTTGAGCACTCTTGTTCCCATTTTTGGGTCCATGTAGGGAGGCGCTCAACACAACAAACAAGGCAACCGGACTTATACTGCTTGAACACTCTCACTTAGCCATAGAATTCTATAATTTTAAATTTCAGCGAAGCCCCTAGTATTCGGAAGACCGAGTTCGGGGCGCTATGCACGCCTTGGCCGGACATTATCCGGTTCTTCGCTCGAAGCGGCATAAGTCTTTAGGGACTCGAAAAGACCTCTCGAACAGCGACCAGTCTCTCGCCTTATCATGACAGTCAGTTTTAGCTTTCTCCACTTAGGTGCTTGCCCAGCTCAACCGGGGCGCGATCGCAGTGGTTCTCCCAGTGCTACCTTAGCCGACAGAACGGAACGTAAGGTACCAAAACATGGGAGCCGGGCAAACCCAACTATTGACCCAAGACATGATTCGGAGCCAATTCATATAATGCTATAAGTTCGGGGTGCCGCACTTGTGAAAGTGTTCGGACTTATCGCACCATAATGCGGGGAACATAAGCCCCTGGTGTATTCGGCCGTACCAAAATATACGGGTGCAAGATGTCATTAATGAACATATATGTAAAGTAATGCAATTATAGGCAAAAAGTGCTGCATTGTTTATTCAAGGAATTCTGCTATAAGTGCGGAATGATACAAATAGTGTGGTAAGCAAAGGATTGGACTAATTAGACGTGTCTCCCTCCAGGGGTAGGCTGCGGAATGGTGTATTTAACAAATTTAATGCTCGTAATGGAGACCACCTGAGTGTTTGTCGCAGCCTTTGTCCCTCCCTGGCTGTTGCATCGTGAGTTCGGCAGGTTCGCCGCCGGACAGGGCCTCTAGTGAACGGAGTCCTGTGTATAAAAAGAAGGAAAATAAAAATGAAAAGAGCGACACACTTGGGAGCCCCTGGTGTGGTCGAGCCGCACTCTGGGCCTGTTGTGGTCGTGCCCCTCCCCCTATGCCCATGGTATCTCCAGAGCGTAATGATGTACGCGGAGAGCTGGTCTTGCAATCATGCGAGGGCTGGGGTTGGGGCCGCATTGCTACGCGTGCTCGGAACGTGCCAGGTGGTCTTGATTGATATTGCTCCGGGCGCGTTTGGCTGTGTCCGGTCGTTTAACGGCCGGACTCGAAAATTGCCTTAGAAGGCTGCTCTGTACTTCTGCCGCGAGAGCCGCTGTATGTTCCTCCGTTCGGAGGGAGCGTTCCGTATTTCCGTTGACCGTAATGACTCCACGAGGGCCTGGCATCTTGAGCTTGAGGTATGTGTAATGCGGCACCGCGTTGAACTTTGCGAACGCGGTTCGTTCGAGCAGAGCGTGATAGCCGCTGCGGAATGGGACTATGTCGAAGATTAACTCCTCGCTTCGGAAATTATCCGGGGATCCGAAGACCACTTCCAGTGTGACTGAGCCTATACAATTGGCCTCCACACCTGGTATGACGCCTTTGAAGGTCGTCTTTATAGGTTTAATCCTTGAGGGGTCTATGCCCATCTTGCGCACTGTATCATGATAAAGCAGGTTCAGGCTACTGCCGCTGTCCATCAGGACTCTCGTGAGGTGAAATCCATCGACGATTGGGTCTAAAACCAATGCGGCGAATCTGCCATGGCGGATACTGGTCGGATGATCTCTTCGATCGAAAGTGATCGGGCAAGAGGACCATGAATTGAACTTCGGGGCGACTGGCTCCATCGCATATACGTCCCTCAGTGCATGCTTCCGCTCCCTCTTGGGTATATGGGTTGCGTATATCATGTTTACCGTCCGCACTTGTGGGTGGAAGCCCTTCTGTCCTCTACTGTTCGGCGGCCGGGTCTCTTCCTCGTCATCGCTGTGCAGTCCCTTGTCATTGTTTTCGGCAATTAACTTGCCTGCCTGCTTGAATACCCAACAATCTCTGTTGGTGTGGTTAGCTGGCTTTTCGGGGGTGCCATGTATCTGGCACGAGCGGTCGAGTATTCGGACCAAATTGGACGGACCCGGAGTGGTTCTTTTGAATGGCTTCTTCCGCTGACCGGGTTTAGAGCCTCGGAATCCGGCGTTGACTGCCATATCCTCATTGTTGTCGCCGTTAACACGGCGTTTGTTCTTGTGTCGACGCGACCTGCCATTGTGGTCTTTAGTATCCGGACTGCCAGCATTTTTACTGAGGTTGTTGCTGCGAGCTAGCCAGCTATCCTCTCCTGCGCAAAAGCGGGTCATGAGTGATGTGAGGGCTGCCATGGATTTCGGCTTTTCCTGTCCTAGGTGCCGGGCCAACCACTCGTCGCGGATGTTATGTTTGAAGGCTGCAAGGGAACCTGCATCCGGACAGTCGACGATTTGATTTTTCTTTGTTAAGAACCGTGTCCAGAATTGTCCGGCCGATTCGTCTGGCTGCTGAATTACGTGGCTTAGGTCATCGGCGTCTGGTGGTCGCACATATGTGCCCTGGAAGTTGTCGAGGAATGCGGCTTCCAGGTCCTCCCAACACCCAATTGACTCTGCGGGCAGGCTGTTAAGCCAATGCCGAGCTGGTCCTTTAAGCTTGAGCGGGAGATATTTGATGGCGTGGAGATCGTCGCCGCGGGCCATATGGATATGAAGGAGATAATCCTCGATCCAACCCGCGGGGTCTGTTGTGCCATCGTAGGATTCAATGTTGATGGGTTTAAACCCTTCAAGGATTTGATGATCCATTACTTCGTCTGTGAAGCATAGTGGGTGTGCAGCGCCTCTGTATTGAGAAATGTCACGACGTAGCTCAAGAGAGCGTTGTCTGCTGTGTTCGGCCTGGCCGGAGTTGTTGTATCCGGCGCGACGGTATTCGTCGTGGGTCGTGGGGCGCCCACGTGATCCATAGATGGATCTGGATTGTCTTGCCTTGTCCTCCAATATATCCCGCAAGTCCAGCGTGTTCCCCCATGGCTTCGCACTTTTTGAGCGGTGCCGGGGTACGGTTCTGGTGGAGGGCCTAGATGCCTCTCTATCGCGGCCACGAGGTGGTCGGTCTGCCGTATTGTGCGCTGGTGATGAAGGTTTGTATGCTTCCTCCTCTAGTCGGGGGAGCAACTTGCGTTTTGGGTAGCTTTTGGAGGGGCGTTCGAGTTCATACTCTTCGGCCGCGAGGACCTCAGTCCATCTGTCGGCCAGCAGGTCTTGATCAGCTTGAAGCTGCTGCTGCTTTTTCTTTAGGCTATTTGCTGTGGCCATTAGCCTGCGTTTGAAATGCTCTTGTTCGTCGGGATCCTCAGGCACGACGAATTCGTCGTCGTCGAGGCTTGCCTCGTCTCCGGAGGGAGGTATGTAATTATCATCCTCGACCTCTTCGTCTGCCACTCTCTCGTGAGGGCTTGCTTCTACATCCTCCTGTGCTGAATCTTGCTGGAGGGGGTTGTCTTCGGCACTTTCTGGGGTGTTATTATCTCCTGTGCCGGAATCTCCATTCTTGCTGTTGCGGGATTTAGAGCGGCGCCGCTGACGTCGGCGCTTGGGCTGTTTCTTTAAGGAATCTGCCTCCGCTGCTTCTTCGCCGTCCCCATCTTTTGGGGTGTCCACCATGTATATGTCGTATGACGAGGTGGTCTTCTAGTGCCCTGTAGGCGCTGGTTCTTAATCGTCTCCGGCATCGTCGTCCATACCGTCGATGTCTTCGGAGTCGTAGTCTAGCATGTCGGTTAGATCGTCGACAGTGGCTACAAAGTGGGTGGTGGGTGGGCTTTGAATTTCTTCGTCGTCCGCATCCCAACCATCCTGGCCGTAGTCTGGCCAGGGCTCTCCGGATAGCGAGAGATGCTTTAGCGAATTTAAGATGTCACCAAAGGGTGAGTGCTGAAAGATGTCCGCAGCGGTGAACTCCATGATCGGCGCCCCATCGGATTCGATTGGCAGGGGCGCAGGAGGTTCAGAGTCCGGCAGGGAGTCCGGCACCTCGGAGTCACGAGCTTTATAAGGAACGAGGTCAGCGTTCGGCTCCATCGCCGTGGAAGTTGCAGCTCCCGAGGCGGTGTCCAGCCACCCGTCCTCGATCTGCGCGATCGGCTCCGAACTATGGGTCGGAGCGGATTCGTGTGTGGCCTCCAAGGTACTGTCCGGCGGCAGTGTTAGATCATGCCCATCGTGACAGTGCAGCGCGCTCGGCTGCGGCTTGGATCCATCGAAGATCAAGTCTCCGCGGATATCCGCCGTGAAGTTTAGGCTTCCAAATCTGACCTGATGGCCAGGGGCGTAGCTTTTGATCTGCTCCAGATGGCCAAGTGAATTGGCCCGCAGTGCGAAGCCGCCGAATACGAAGATCTGTCCGGGGAGAAAAGTCTCACCCAGGACTGCGTTGTTGTTGATTGAAGAAGCCATCAAGCCTATCGGTGATGACACAGAGGAACTCTCAATGAAAGCACCAATGTCGGTGTCAAAACCGGCGGATCTCGGGTAGGGGGTCCCGAACTGTGCGTCTAGGCGGATGGTAACAGGAGACAAGGGACACGATGTTTTTACCCAGGTTCGGGCCCTCTCGATGGAGGTAAAACCCTACTCCTGCTTCATTGATATTGATGATATGGGTAGTACAAGAGTGGATCTACCATGAGATCAAGGAGGCTAAACCCTAGAAGCTAGCCTATGGTATGATTGTTGTAATGGTTGTTCGTCCTACGGACTAAAACCCTCCGGTTTATATAGACACCGGGGAGGGCTAGGGTTATACAGAGTCGGTTACAATGGTAGGAGATCTACATATCCGTATTGCCAAGCTTGCCTTCCACGCCAAGGAAAGTCCCATCCGGACACGGGACGAAGTCTTCAATCTTGTATCTTCATAGTCTTGGAGTCCGGCTGACGATGATAGTCCGGCTGTCCGGACACCCCCTAGTCCAGGACTCCCTCAGTATCCCTTGTCTTTATGATGCTTATGTTTTCTATCTTCACCTTGGGTTGTCACAAGTGTTGGTTATTCATTTTGCATATTTAGTGTTCTTGTGAACCCATTTGCTTAGTTGTGTGTGAGAATGAAAGGCTTTGCACCGTGTGCCTCATTCTTTCAAGACTATGTTGATGCTTAATGCTCATTCTAATTTATGTCTTCTCAAGTGCTTCGCCATGACTCACACACATCATTTTGGTTGAGCCTATTCTTAAGTTGCCTCTTTTACATGTTGCTCAACCATGTGTTTGTTGCAAGTGCTAGGCTTAGTTTCCTTTATGCTCACTTGCACTTGTTGTATGTTTCTATTGATTTTGGGGGAGCTATGATCCTATTTTGTGCACTTTGTATTCAAATACAAAACTTCTTATGTGTGCACAAATCATGGAGAGCTTCTCTAGTTTCTTTAGAACACTCCTTTGCTCATACCATATTATCCTTCATTCATGTGGCTCATAGGATCTTTGGTCTAGTTGGTTCAATTGATATCCTTTGATTGCTTGCTTCAATTGGTATCTTTTGATTGCTCGATTTCTTGTTTCTCTCTTTGTTATGTCTATGTGGCATATCATTCTTTTGCAATCTTTGGGCCTCAATATAGTTTGTCTTCCTCCAAGTATTTACCATTGGATATGTGTATTGCATTCCACTCTTTTTTTGAGAGATACGCAATTTATAGAGGAACACTCTTTATATTGACCTTCTAAGCTTTTCACCCATTTTGGCAATCGATGCCAATGGGGGAGGAGTTTCAGAGAGTTTTGTGGAGAAGTCTTCAGAGTTTTCTCCTTGCTTTAGTTTTGGTCCTAAGCATTTTCATCTCATTCTCCTGCATCATTGGTTGTTGCATTGCATTGTGATGCATAACTCCTTGTATAAACTCTCTTGAAAGTGATTGTCATCAATTACCAAAATGGGGGAGATTGAAAGAACATGCGGTGCCCCCATGTTTGGTTTTGGTAATTGATGACAATCTCTATGTACTAATGGTTGCCTTGAGTTATATTTGAAGGTTTTGTCCATAGGCTTTTCTTGAAGTCCATGTGTTGGTTTCAAGGAGTTTATGAGTTAACCAAGGTGCTATTAAGGAATTATCCAAAGATTGGTCATGTGAGTGTTGAGCGTATTGCAAGCATGTCTTGAAGAAGAAGATTGCGTGATCATTCATGTTTACCTTCAAGACATCATCCAAATTAAGAGAGTTGGAAAGATTCAAGGTTGATCAAGACTAAGTCAAGAGTGAATCAAGTTGATCAACTCACAAAGCGTAGAAGATGTACCGAGAGGGATCAAGTGATCCCATGGTATGGTAAGCATTGTCCATTGCACTTTGTGTACTAACCCATGGTCTATGTGAGAGTTCCATGTGGGGTTATGTATGTGTCCATGGGCTTGCGTCAAGAGGAAGATATCAAACAACCCATGGAAAGGATGACATCAAGTGGTGATCGTCATCAAGATTGCCGTGTGCAAGTTCAAGTGGAGCATCACGAAGAGATCAAGTGCTTGAATCTTGCCATCCATTGTGGTGTCAATGGACTTGTGAAGATGTGTCGAAGAGTGTCTCACCCATAGTGGACTATGGGGGAGCAATCATCTAGTCTTCATCGAGCCAACGCAATCAAGAAAGGTGGTCCAACTTGAGGGAGTCAAGATCGTCATCATCTAGCTCAAGTGGACCATGTTCAAGGCAAAGGTTTTGCCCTTGATAGTTTTTCTATTTTACCGGTCTCGTGGTGGTAGTTGGGAGACCGGGCTATAGGATCATTTGCCATACTATCAAGGGGGGCTCTCAAGTTGGTGGCTTGATCGTATCGTTAGTAGAGAGCTCAAACCATTGCATCCTTGCATCATGTTTCTTGGTTCTTTTTTAGTTCTCTTTGTGAGTCTTAGAGCTTATGGTCATCTTGATGACAAGCTTGAGTTCATCGAAAATGGAGTTCGCATGCGTCTTCTATGATGTTTTCGGTGTTGGAGGTTTTACCGGTCTTATCCAAGGAAGGGTTCTCACCTTTTTCTTATGGGCCTTTTCTATTTTGCTTCTTATTGATATTTCATTCAATATTGTGTTAGCCCTTGTCGCTAGCTTTCCAACAAACTTGGTTTCATCGAATTCGGAGTCCGTTTGCAAAAGTTGTGGCAATTTTGGTGTTCTGAAAAGGCTGCAGCGGTACTACCGCGAATTGGAGCGGATGTAATTTTTTACTACCGCTCCAGAGCGGTACTACCGCGGCTCCTACAGCGGTAGTACCGCTCCGGACCAAAAAACTCGTCCCAAGTCCTGCGGAGGTAGGTACGGAAGTATTTTTTTTGTACCGCAAGCAGTAGTACCGTGATCCCTAGCGGTAGTACCGTGAGGACGAGCGGTAGTACCGCTCTGTGCGGGTTGTGAGCATAACGGTTGGATTTTCCCCCACCTATAAAAGGGGGTCTTCTTCCCCATTGAACCTTATCCTTTGAGCTCGTGTTCTTCCCCCATTGTTGACCTTCTTAGAGCTTGCTAACTCTCAATCCCTCCATGGATTCTTGCTAGTTTTTGAGAGAAAAGAGAGAGGAGATCTAGATCCACATTTCCACCAATCACTTTCTCTTTTTTGTGAGGGGAACCCTTTGGATCTAGATCTTGGAGTTCTTCGTGTTCTTCTTTCGTTCTTCCTCTCCTTTTCCTCCCTAGCATTAGTTGCTTTGGTGGGATTTGGGAGAGAAGGACTTGGGCACTCCGTGTGCCCTTGCCATTGCATTTGGTGCATCGGTTTGAGTTCTCCACGTGATACGTGGAAGGTACAAGTTGAGAAGCTTATTACTCTTGGGTGCTTGGTGCCCTTGAGCTTGTTCCTCTTGGGTGCTTGGGCGCCCTAGACGGTTGGTGGTGTTCGGAGCTCAATCATTGTGGTGTAAAGCTCCGGGCAAGCATCGGGGTCTCCAATTAGGTTGTGGAGATCGCCCCGAGCAATTTGACGAGTTCAGGTAACCGCCCCCAAGGGTTGCCAAAGTGTACGGGTTCGGTGACCGCCCCCAAGGGTTGCCATTTGTACGGGTTCGGTGACCGCCCTCAAGGGTCCCTTAGTGGAATCACGACATCTTGCATTGTGCGAGGGCGTGAGGAGATTACGGTGGCCCTAGTGGCTTCTTGGGGAGCATTGTGCCTCCACACCGCTCCAAACAGAGATTAGCATCCGCAAGGGTGTGAACTTCGGGATACATCGTCGTCTCCGCGTGCCTCGGTTATCTCTTACCCGAGCCCTTTACTTATGCACTTTACTTTGTGATAGCCATATTGTTCTTTGTCATATATCTTGCTATCACATAGTTGCTTATCTTGCTTAGCATAAGTTGTTGGTGCACATAGGTGAGCCTAGTTGTTTTAGGTATTGTGCTTGACAAATTAACCGTTAGGTTTATTCCGCATTTGTTCAAGCCTAAACCGTAATTATTTTAAAGCGCCTATTCACCCCCCCCCCCCTCTAGGCGACATCCTCGATCTTTCAAACTCCCACTTAGACAGACATCCCTCTAGTCATCTAAGTGAAACATGATCCGAGTCAACTAGGCCGTGTCCGATCATCACGTGAGACGGACTAGCTAACATCGGTGAACATTTTCATGTTGATCGTATCTTTTATACGACTCATGCTCGACCTTTCGGTCTTTCGTGTTCCGAGGCCATGTCTGTACATGCTAGGCTCGTCAAGTCAACCTAAGTGTATTGCGTGTGTAAATCTGGCTTACACCCGTTGTATTCGAATGTTAGGATCTATCACACCCGATCATCACGTGGTGCTTCGAAACAACGAACCTTCGCAACGGTGCACAGTTAGGGGGAACACTTTTCTTGAAATTATTGTGAGGGATCATCTTACTTACTACCGTCGTTCTAAATAAACAAGATGAAAAACATGATAAACATCACATGCAATCATAATAGTGACATGATATGGCCAATATCATATAGCTCCTTTGATCTCCATCTTCGGGGCTCCATGATCATCTTCGTCACCGGCATGACACCATGATCTCCATCATCGTGTCTTCATGAAGTTGTCACGCCAATGACTACTTCTACTTCTATGGCTAACGCGTTTAGCAATAAAGTAAATTAGTTTACATGGTGTTCTTCAATGACATGCAGGTCATACAAAAAATAAAGACAACTCCTATGGCTCCTGCCGGTTTTCATACTCATCGACATGCAAGTCGTGATTCCTATTACAAGAACATGATCTCATACATCACATATATATCATTCATCATTCATCACAACTTTGGCCATATCACATCACAAAACACTTGCTACAAAAACAAGTTAGACGTCCTCTAATTGTTGTTGCAAGTTTTTACGTGGCTTCTATAGGTGATCTAGCAAGAACGTTTTCTTACCTACGTTAAAGCCACAACGTGATTTGTCAACTTCTATTTACCCTTCATAAGGACCCTTTTCATTGAATCCGCTCCAACTAAAGTGGGAGACACCCGCTAGCCACCTTATGCAACTAGTGCATGTCAGTCGGTGGAACCTGTCTCACGTAAGCGTACGTGTAAGGTCGGTCCGGGCCGCTTCATCCCACAATACCGCTGAAGCAAAATAAGACTAGTAGTGGCAAGAAAGTTGACAACATTTACGCCCACAACAAATTGTGTTCTACTCGTGCAAAGAGAACTACGCATAAACCTGGCTCTAATACCACTGTTGGGGAACATTGCATAAAATAAAAAAAGTCCTACGTTCACCAAGATCAATCTATGAGTTCATCCAGCAACAAGAGAGGGGAGTGCATCTACATACCCTTGTAGATCGCGAGCGGAAGCGTTCAAGAGAACGGGGTTGAGGGAGTCGTTCACGTCGTGATCCAAATCACCGGAGATCCTAGCGCCGAACGGCCGGCACCTCCGCGTTCAACACACGTACGGTCAGCGTGACGTCTCCTCCTTCTTGATCCAGCAAGGGGGAAGGAAAGGTTGATGAAGATCCAGCAGCATGACGGCGTGGTGGTGGATGCAGCAGGGTTCCGGCAGGGCTTCGCCAAGCGTCTGCGGAAGGGAGAGGTGTAGCAAGGGGGAAGGGAGGCGCCAAGATGCAGGGGTCGGCTGCCCTCCCTTCCTCCCTCTTTATATAGGGTCCCCAGGGGGGCGCCGGCCCTAGGAGATGGGATCTCCTAGGGGGGGCCAAGGGGGGAACTTGCCCCCCAAGGCAAGTGGAGGCGCCCCCTCCCCTAGGGTTCCCAACCCTAGGCGCAGGGGGGCCCAAGGGGGGGCGCAGCAGCCCACCAGGGGCTGGTTCCCTCCCCACTTCAGCCCACGGGGCCCTCCGGGATAGGTGGCCCCACCTGGTGGACCCTCGGGACCCTTCCGGTGGTCCCGGTACAATACCGGTGACCCCCGAAACTCTCCCGATGGCCGAAACAACACTTCATATATATATTTCTTCACCTCCGGACCATTCCGGAACTCCTCGTGACGTCTGGGATCTCATCCGGGACTCCGAACAACTTTCGGTTTGCTGCATACTAATATCTCTACAACCCTAGCGTCACCGAACCTTAAGTGTGTAGACCCTACGGGTTCGGGAGACATGCAGACATGACCGAGACGCCTCTCCGGTCAATAACCAACAGCGGTATCTGGATAACCATGTTGGCTCCCACATACTCCTCGATGATCTCATCGGATGAACCACGATGTCGAGGATTCAAACAACCCCGTATTCAATTCCCTTTGTCAATCGGTACGTTACTTGCCCGAGACTCGATCGTCGGTATCCCAATACCTCGTTTCGTCTCGTTACCGGCAAGTCACTTTACTCGTACCGTAATGCATGATCCCATGACCAGACACTTGGTCACATTGAGCTCATTATGATGATGCATTACCGAGTGGGCCCAGAGATACCTCTCCGTCATACGGAGTGACAAATCCCAGTCTCGATTCGTGCCAACCCAACAGACACTTTCGGAGATACCCGTAGTGCACCTTTATAGCCACCCAGTCACGTTGTGACGTTTGGTACACCCAAAGCACTCCTACGGTATCCAGGAGTTGCACAATCTCATGGTCTAAGGAAATGATACTCGACTACTGGAAAAGCTCTAGCTAAACGAACTACACGATCTTTGAGCTATGCTTAGTATTGGGTCTTGTCCATCACATCATTCTCCTAATGATGTGACCCCTATAAATGACATCCAATGCCATAGTTAGGAAACCATGACTATCTGTTGATCAACGAGCTAGTCAACTAGAGGCTCACTAGGGACTTGTTGTGGTCTATGTATTCACACGTGTATTACGATTTCCGGATAACACAGTTATAGCATGAATAATAGACAATTATCATGAACACAGAAATATAATAATAACCATTTATTATTGCCTCTAGGGCATATTTCCAACACGTCTCGTCGCCCAAGGTTACACACAAGTCGAAGGTATGGACTATGGTGAGACTTACGCTCCCGTTGCTAGACTTGAGTCCATTCGCATCTTACTTTCCTATGCTAATGATCATGATATCACCTTGTACCAAATGGACATTAAAAGTGCTTTTCTAAATGGTGAAATAGAGGAGGAAGTTTATGTTAAACAACCTCCCAGTTTTGTCAATCCTAAGAAACCCAATCATGTTTACAAACTTCACAAAGCTCTTTATGGTCTTAAACAAGCTCCTAGAGCATGGTATAAATGCTTGACCAAGTTCCTTATTGAAAAAGGGTTTGAAATTGGGAAAATTGATTCCACACTTTTTACTAAAAGGGTTAATGGAGAACTATTTGTGTGCCAAATCTATGTTGATGATATTATATTCGGTTTAACTAACCCTCATTTTAGTGAAAAGTTTGGGAAGCTAATGTCGGAGAAGTTTGAGATGTCTATGATGAGTGAACTCAAATTCTTTCTTGGGTTGCAAATCAAGCAAACTAAGGAAGGTACCTTTGTTTCTCAAACGAAGTACACCAAGGACTTATTCAAGAAGTTCAATATGCAAGAATGCAAAGGTATGACTACACCCATGCCTACTAGTGGACATCTTGACTTGACCAAAGATAGTGAACCGGTTGATCAAAAGGTTTATCGCTCTATGATTGGTTCATTGTTATATCTATGCGCTTCACGTCCCGATATCATGCTAAGTGTGTGCATGTGTGCACGATATCAAGCTGCTCCTAAGGAATGTCATCTTAAGGTCGTGAAAAGGATAGTGAGATACTTGATCCATACACCAAATTTTGGCATTTGGCATCCTAAGAGGGCCTCTTTCGATCTTGTTGGCTATTCCGACTCGGACTATGCCGGAGACAAGGTTGATAGAAAGTCCACTTCGGGTACTTGTCAATTTCTTGGTAGATCTCTTGTGTCTTGGTCCTCCAAGAAACAAAACTCGGTATCCTTATCCACCGCCGAAGCAGAATACATTGCCGCTGGTTCATGTTGTGCTCAATTACTTTGGATGACCCAAACTCTTAAAGATTATGGGATATATGTGAGACATGTTCCATTGCTTTGTGACAATGAAAGTGCTATCAAAATTGGTCATAATCCCGTACAACATTCTCGAACTAAGCATATTGAAGTTCGTCATCGTTTCATTCGAGATCATGTTGCTAAGGGTGACATTGATCTTAAGCATGTTCGCACCGAAAAGCAATTAGCGGATGTATTCACTAAACCTCTTGATGAGAAAGTGTTTTGTAGGTTAAGAGGAGAATTGAACATCATTGATGCTTCAAACTCGGAGTAGAAACTCCATTGGATACATGCAAGACATGAGCCTATGACTAATCCTTGATATTTCTCTTATGATGAAAATCTTATGTCTTGGATATATTTGCAACTTGCATGTTATCTAACCCATGTAGGTACTTGGTGGAATCAAATTCCATGAGGTTGTAACCTACTCATATCTTGAGCATTCTCTACATCACCAAGTCTCTACACTATGGTGGTTGAAGACAAGGAAGCACGGAACCACTCAAACATATCCTTTGACAAATTATATGTTGAGCTTCATGATTGTCAATTTTGGATACACAAGTGCTCTTCCCTTGCAAGAACTAACCCATGTAGGAAAATGAACTCAAATTCCAAGTGGTGCTCCCAGCTCTTGATGAACTACATCAACCTTGAGCAACCCACACAAGTTCAACTACATGGACAACACCACCAACCAAGGTATGTTATTCCATCTTAGAGAAGCTTTACTCCAAGTTATGAGCTAAAGCAACTCGACAAGATGTGAATACATCAAGATGCTTAAACGAAAAATGGCAACCCCATTTTGAGCTTAAACGATGAGTATGACCTATGATCAAGTGATCTCACTTGACTCCTAAGTCAATATACTCTAACATAGGTGACTTTGTCGCCGACCATGTCTAGACGAAGTTCTCTTGTGTTCTTTTCTGTGTTTTTGCATTTGTCTCATGCATATTTGTTTCCCCTTTCAAAAAAAACTTCATCTAGATTTCTTTCTGTTTGCTCTGCATTTGTTTGCATCCAATTCATTGCATATCATTAAGTAAATTCCTTGCAAATCCTTGTGACATCTTACTAGTCTAGTGAGCTGAGGTGACAAGTGTTTTCTCTGTGATGAACTCGGTTTCACCGATTTGTTGTTTTCGGTCCAACCGAATCCTTTCGGTACAACCGAAACATACCGCTCGGTGCCACCGATTTCACAACAGGAAAAACAGTTTGCCACTTATTCTGTGTTTCTTCTGATCTAGCTCCACTCAATGAATCTTGTCCTCTACAAGCATCACATTTTTATCATTGCTTTGTGCTGTGACTCAAGGACCAAACCCATTCGACAGATTCCAGAAAACCCTTCTTGGAAACTGATGTCAAAGGGGGAGAGAGAGATCACATCAAAGCTTATCATTTAGAGATAGGGCTGCAAGAAAAGCTCGAGGCTCGTGAGCCGCTCGAGATCGACTCGTTTTTTGGCTCGACTCAAGATCGACTCAAAAAGAAATGAGCTGAGTATGAATACTTTCTGTAGCTCGGTTGAGAAATGAGCTGATTTTGAGTCAATACTAGCTCGCTCGATTTTAGCTCGATGGCTCGACATAATATAATTATGTTAAATGATCATGTCATATATTAAATAGAAATAGGATAATTTATTACCATATATATCGCCAAGATTTTTCTCCATTTTATTTACAAGCAAACATGGAAGCTTAATTAATTGTAGGGAAAATTTAAACCATATTATGGTACGTGGTCGGCCATGTGTTAAATAGTCTATTGTTTTTGGCATCTCCATCATGCACTACGCTGCAAGTTTTCATGATTGTTGGCCTATATTTTGTTTTCCCAGACTTTCAATTGTAAGAGAATAAGTCATTCTAAGAAATTCATAATATCATCATTTTGACTGAGATAAATATTTTAATGTTTTCTATGTCAAGTTGTGCCTTCTCTAGTGGGAATAATAGTCATAGACTTAAAAAAATTGTCTTCCCATTTAGCTCGAAACTAGCTTAAGATCGACTCGAGATCGTTACAAGCTGAGCACGAGTCATATTCTACAACTCGATCTTGAGCTTCACTCAATTTGAGCTCGCTCGAATTATAATAAGAGTTGAGCTGAGCCAAGTCCAACTTGCTCGAACTCGACTCGTTTGCAGCCCTATTTAGAGAGAGATCACATCAGAGAAAGAGTATATCACCTCCTCAGGGCGAGAGAGAGATCCTCAGGGGGAGAGAGAGATCTCCAGGGGAAGAGAATACTTAAGTAGAAAGTATTTCTCAAGGATCCCAGATGCTTGGTGTTCAAGAGGAGAGATGCCACATGTCTTCTTGAGGGGAGAGACATGTTCATATGATCTTTTGTGCTTATTTGCATTAGCTTGCATTAGCTCTGTCCATCATTTATATCTTTCAGATCTGATTTTCTATTCCCTATCTTCTCCCAATATCCCATGCTAGATTCAGGGGGAGCAAGACATCTAAGGGAAAGAAATCATTCAAATTCATTGCATGTCTTTACTCTTGGGGACATGTCTAATCCAATGTAGTACTTAGTACTCACTCTCTACATGTCATCCCAGTCTTGGTACTCTTGTGGTGTCTTTTGTTAGCTCTGGCTAGTAGGTGCATCTGTGTTATCTAACCCTGTTTACGCAGGTTCATTCTATCCTAAGCCTACTTAAGACTACACGGTAAGTATATGCATCACAATCATGTGTATGAGGAACTCTTGCTGATGTACATACTGTTTGCAAGAAGGACTCATGAGCATGAAGGTATTTTCTTTAATATTCTTTGCCCTGATGCATATGGCCAAGATACATGTAACACATTGCCTACTCTATCATGGCTATGCTCTCACATGCTTCTATATTTCATATTCACATGATTGCATACATGTAGGGGGAGCCTATGCTTGTTACATGTCTTTCCAAAGCTTTACTTGCTATTCTCTATATCTTTATCTAAAAGCTTTGATGTATGTTGTCATCAATTACCAAAAAGGGGGAGACTGAAAGCACAAGTGCTTCCTAGGTGGTTTTGGTAATTAATGTCAACATATCTCTTGTTGGACTAATACTTTTATCTAGTATGTTTCAGATAAGTTCAACAATGGAGTGGTATGGACTAAAGGATGTGGGAACTCCTTCAAGATGCTAAGGACAAAAGATTGGCTCACGCTTCAAGCTCAAGACTCTTCATTTTACATTTTAGTGATCCAAAATCACATTGAGTCTATAGGAAAAGCCAATACTATCAAGAAGGGATGAGGTGTTGCTTAATGAGTTTCTTGCTCCACAGTGCTTAGTGATATGCTCCAAAACCCTCAACTACTTTCCCACTTCCACGCATGTGTCCTAAAACCTAAATTCAAACTTGGCCCCACTGATTCTTTCTATCCGGCGCCACCGAGTTTGGATGTCATAGCCACTGCCACAAACCCTAGGCAAATCGGTCTCACCGAGATGGGATTGTAATCTCTTTGTGTATGTCCATTACCAAAATCGGTCTCACCGAGTTTGAGCAATCGGTACTACCGAGATTACAATGCAAACTTCCTGGTTGACTCATTACCAAAATCGGTCCCACCGAGTTTGTGTAATCGGTCCAACCGAGTTTGCCTGACCAACTCTCTGGTTAGCTTATTACCAAAATCGGTCCCACCGAGTTTGTGTAATCGGTCTCACCGAGATTACGTTATGCCCTAACCCTAACCATATCGGTCCTACCGAGTTGCATATCGGTCCCACCGAAAACCCTAACGGTCACATTATTTGCTAAATCGATCTGACTGAGTTTAACGATTCGGTCCCACCGAGTTTGGCAAGTTGTGTGTAACGGTTAGATTTTGTGTGGAGGCTATATATACCCCTCCACCTCCTCTTCATTCGTGGAGAGAGCCATCAGAACAAACCTACACTTCCAACTTACCATTTCTGAGAGAGAACCACCTACTCATGTGTTGAGGCCAAGATACTCCATTCCTACCATATGAATCTTGATCTTTAGCCTTCCCCAAGTTGCTTTCCACTCAAATCTTTTTTCCACCAGATCCAAATCCTATGAGAGAGAGTTGAGTGTTGGGGAGACTATCATTTGAAGCACAAGAGCAAGGAGTTCATCATCAACGCACTATTTGTTACTTCTTGGAGAGTGGTGTCTCCTAAATTGGCTAGGTGTCACTTGGGAGCCTCCGATAACATTGTGGAGTTGAACCAAGGAGTTTGTAAGGGCAAGGAGATCGCCTACTTCGTGAAGATCTACCGCTAGTGAGGCAAGTCCTTCGTGGGCGACGGCCATGGTGGGATAGACAAGGTTGCTTCTTCGTGGACCCTTCATGGGTGGAGCCCTCCATGGACTCGTGCAACCATTACCGTTCGTGGGTTGAAGTCTCCATCAACGTGGATGTACGATAGCACCACCTATCGGAACCACGCCAAAACATCTGTGTCTCCAATTGCATTTGAATCCTCCAAACCCTTTCCTTTACATTCTTGCAAGTTGCATGCTTTACTTTCCGCTGCTCATATACTCTTTGCATGCTTGCTTGCTATGTATTGTGGATGTTAAACTTGTGCCTAAACTCCACTTAAACTTAAAGATCTCAAAAACTGCAACTTTGGTACTTAGTGTCTAATTACCACCCCCCCCCCCTCTAGACACCTCTTCTCAAGGTCCTACACCTTCCCACCAAGCACACCCCCCCTATGTTGCCCCACCACGGCGGCCGGCGCAGCTCCACGCGAGGCCACCAACGACAACCGACCACCGGCGGGGACGACCCCATGACAGGCCGCCATCAACCCAAATTGTTCGCCGAGGACGCCCACCTGCGCTGCTTCCCGCCGTTTGCCGCCAGCGCAACCGAAGCAGAACCACCCGCCCGCCATCACGCCACTACCGCGCCACCATTACCACAAGCCGAGTCCACGGCGGGGGCGCCAGCCCGCTGCCCGCGGCCTGCACTGCCTGGAGCTAGATCAGGCCGCCTAGATTGACACCGACCCGCGCCCAAAGGCGCCCATTCATGGCAGCCACCGTGCTACCACGAGCCACCAAGGGGACGCCAAGCCGCCACCAGACACCGCCGCCGCCACCATGAGCGCCTGGAGCCAAGCCCCGCCATAGCCCGGCTCCTTGCGCCGCCAGCCGTCCCGCACCGGGATTGACTCCGCTCGGAGGGGAAGAGGTGACCCTGCCACCGCCTACGCCGGCCGGGCTTCGCCCGGCGGCGGCGAGGGAGGATGAGGCCAGAGAACAGGAGGCTAAGGTGTGGCGGCAAGGGTTCCCCCGTCCGCTCGCGGGAGCAACGCGGGGGAAGGGGGATATCATACATTAGGATCCATGCAAATGTTTCTTTTCAGTTTTTCTTTCTTTCTTACATGTTATGTCACTTGACTGAAACTTGATTAAGTCTTAGTCAACAGAGAGCTAGTCATGCCCTTACAAATAACATCGTTATGCGGAGTAAACATAACTTACATGGTAAAGTTTTTTGTCGTCGAACTAGACCACTTAGATTCAAACCGATATGGTGCTAGTTTTGTCGGCTCATTCTCTCGAAAGCGCTCATATGGACAGAGAGTTTGCGTACTTGTATTCATAGGGGTAAGTACTGTGTTATGGTTGCACTGTTACGGTGACTTTGAATTGTGGGTCATCTTTTACTTGTACTTTGGGCACCACCGATTCACATCTATCCAAACCTTTTCTTCATTCATGGACGTAGCTGTCCGAACTGGGGTGTACATGGAACGCCGATTCGTATCTATCCAAAAGAATAAATTCTTCGTGGACGTAGCTGTACATGGACCGCCGACGCAAATGCTTTAGCTTGCTCACTTTTACGTTGAAAAGCTCTCCTTTTCCATGGATGGTCTGCACACAAAAACAAAGAGAAAAGAGTACTCGAAACTAGGGAGAGAGGGGATTGGATGATTGGCCTGCATGCTGCGCGCGGGCGCGGCGAGGGGAAGCTTCATGGAAGATGATGCAGGTTGCCGGCACTATACGGGCAAGGATCGATGATGGACTGAGTCGGGCGGGCCGGGGAGTGGGTTGGGCGAGCCGATCTACGATGAGTGGAATGGCCACTGCCCCTGCCTGCCTAGCGGCGACCCTGTAGACTAGCGACCGGAGCATTGCGCCAACTAGTAAAAGGTAGCTTCCAAAAGCCAATGCATAGTAAAAACTGAAAAGCAAGCGACATAGATGCAATGTTGCCAATGCAATGCATCATTTGTACCACTCGTACCGTACGTGTCTATCCGTTATTCTCATACTTCTCATCTATCGGAGATGATCAGTGTAAATGCAATGGTGCCAATGCAATGCATCATTTGTACCGTGGTGCACATTTCGAATGTATCCTAGATATTGTCCGTGTGCTGCTCCTGGATCGATCAGTGTATGCATAACTAACTATCTAGAGTAGTCCATAGTCCGACCACGGCGTACTGGGTCGTAGTCACACGCTATGGTACGGTACGTAGGCCGGAGAAATATATTCCGGCCGTTCGCCCCATCATCATGAGCCGCAGTCGAGTTACTCGAGTACGTGTACGCGCCGCCGAGATATTTTACCTGAGATTCCGTGAGGGACGCACACTCCGACGATTCCGCTGGTTTTCCTTCCCGCGCTTTTCTACGACTGTTCTAGCGCTTTCGAGGGGCCGGGGGACATGGTAAGCCGTGTGAATGGACGGACGTGGTCTCGATCAAAAGGTAAAAAAGGAGAGACAAAAAAATGTGGACTCGCGTCGCGGGCAGCTGTACGTGCCTAACAGTGGCCTAAAAGTTGACCAACGGTTTTACCCGTTTGACCTGCTCGCGGAAGTCACCTTGGACTTTGTTAGGGCATGTACAATGGTGCTATCTTAGGAGTGCCACGTATGATAAATGATGAGGTGGAGGAGAGAGAACTCATAAAAAAAGGTTTGTCTTCTCTTATTTAAGATAAGACAAGAGATGATCTCTTAGCACGATTTGTTTCACCATGTTTTAAGGAATGACTAGTTATTGAAAATAAGGCTAAGATGTAACCCATTGTAGACATACTTTTTTGTCATCTTTAAATTATATGCAAGACTTAAGATAAAACTGTCTTATCAACCATTGTACATGCCCTTAGCGACTTAGCGTGTTGCCCTTTGTGAGACAAATGGGTACGTGTGTTGCACGAACTCTTTTTTTTAACCCATGGACCATGGGCACATTGGCTTTTTTTCCCCCGGAAATATCAGATATATTATAAAGATTCATGGAAAATACAAAGCACGCCAAAAATATTAAAAATTGCATCGAGGTCGATAGACAACCGAACGACCATTGCCGCCGCCAGAACGAGCCGTAGACGCCTCGCTGTCGCCGCTCTCATACCGGAGCCGCCTTGACTTTGTCGATGTCAGCCGGGAAGTTTTCGTGCACGTGCCCCTAAGGACCAATGTTCGGGAGCTGCAGTCATCGCCATTGAATCCTAATCGATATGAATAATCTGACACCAAATCTTGCCGTCGCGTACGCACAACGAGAAACCCTAACCTCGCCGCTCCGAGGAGCTGGCAGGAATCTACGCGGGAGTTCCGTCTGATTCATTCCGACGAACGAATTTGAGGAGGATTGGAGCCCGGAAGACTTGACTCGAAGAAGAAGCGCCGCCATCCGTTCGAGTGCCGCCCTTGCGAGAACTAAAACCCTACGTATCTAAGCCGAGGCACCAGGAATACCATCCCCGTCACCGGCAACCGAAGCGACATGCGAAGGGGGGGGGGGGGAGGAGGCGAATCCAATGGCTCGCCGGCAAAGATCAAAGGGAGGAAGGTTTTCCCTAGTCGCCTTGCAAGAGGGCAAAGAAAAAGCTAGATAAGTTCTGTGAGTTGCTAGCCAGCCAATGGGGCACATTGCCTTGGTTTCACCTAATAAGTTCACCTTGGACAGAATGAAAGGATTGCAGGAAGAATTTATGAATAATATGGGCATCTTCACTAGAGAACTCAATGTCAAATCGTGAAGCAACTCGACAACTCCACATATTTTTTGATAAAGCACAGTTTCATTCAATCTTTATATCGAGCCGACACAACCACACTCGGTGAATGGCTGGCCCCTACGTTTTAGAAAGGGCTTGTGAGAGTCAGCCAGAGGAGAGCATTTGATGTTAGTAGCGGTACCGGGACTTGACATAGTGTTCCCCCGCAAAGAAAGAAGAAGACTTGACATGTGTTTATGGCAAGAAACTTCCATCAACTTGAGACAATATTTCCGCCTATGGGATTTTCAGGACAAACGAACAAAGTAAGGCTCAGGTCCTTGTCAAATTGTGTGGCTAATGACAAGATGTATGGAATTCTCACATGCTTATAGCAAAATGTGAGTTTTTTTTAAATGTTTATCATCCATACGGCTACCCACTCGATCCAGATTTGGTTCTTATTACAACATGGAAGGCCATCTCCAATGTTGCAAAAACATGGGTCCTAAGACAAAAGAAACACTTAAAAACCTACTCTCAAACATTGTCAGAAGGGGTCTTAGCAAAACAAATCTAAGACCGGGTTATGTACTAAAACCAAGCCATAAAGAACTAAAACGTATTTCTCTCTTCTCTCACATGATTTGAGGGGTCAAAACTAGAAGAGGAAATGGTGACATGTGGGCTCCACCCTAAGGCTCACAGCGGTATTAAGCATTGGAGGAATTCTAGTTTGCTATAGCATATCGAGTGAAACCCAGTTATAACCAATTTAAAAATTATATATTTGTGATGCCCATGCTTTGTACTTTATTCATCCGAATTGGATTATGATCTGGTAAAAGAATATGTGATGTATATGTTATAACATTATGCTTTACAATAATACATTTTCCGTTCTACAAAAGCAATAATACATTGCATCAAAATGTGCTGCATGCATCAGCCATTGAAAATGCCGGACTGTCCTTTCTTTTCAAAATAAAATCAAAGTAGAAGTGATTTATAGAGGTGATTGACATTAGTTGCTACAAATGTCGAGGTGTCCTTTCATTTTAAAATAAACCAGAGGAGTCAGACGTGTATAATTGGTCTAGTTGACATTCATAAGTCGTCATTTGTAAAATAAAATAAAAAGAGTACTATAGTAGTACATCTCAATTGATTTTATAAACATTTGCATTTTTTTGCCCATCTGGAATAAGGAGTTGTTTTCAAATTAATGTGTTCTTTTAATTGAGGGTACACCTTATTTATGTCACTCGAGAGTATTATTTTGCATGCCGTGGCCAGAATTTTGATTTGCCCATGGTTACGTCGTAGCATGAAAACATTGTTGTTCCTTTCTCGCTTGGGTTTACTACTACTACAAATATAATTATTTTGACGTGTGGCTCTCTTACCAAACATCTAACAAGGTTCCATTGTTCAAACCATCCTTCCACATAACCTCCCTTTTCTACCCCTCGCCACCCCTCGTCCGATTCACCGTTTATACTTCGGTTTCCATGAATAAAGTTTCAACCATGCAAGGCAGATGCAATCTTCTTGCTTTCATGGTGTGTTTTATTTAGAGGATTTTGCTCGTCACGAGTTTCGACCAATGGTACCAGTTGATTTTCTCTACCGCGTCATAATTAATAAGATGATCTAATGAATGTCCGGTGTTGTCTCGTCGTACTTGCGTCGGCACGGCAATATCTCCCCATAAGTTTTCAAAATTTATTTAATCCACACAAACATGCATAGATAAAGTCCACGATAAAAAAACATGAATAAATAAAGGTACTAAAGAAAGCATATATAAAGAGCAACAAAACAAGCAGGTTGTGATGGTTGGACTGAATGGGCGAATATCATTTCAAATCTACAAATGCCACTCATGGGAATGGACAAGGATTTACGGCACGCCAAGTGCGGGGGGGACTCAAGTCCCTAGTGCCATCTTTTTAGTTTGGCTTTTGATTTTCAAACTTATATATCTTTTAAACAAAAAATAATAATAAATTGTGTTTTCATATTCATGTTTCTCGCAACCAGCACTTTCGAATAAGATCTATTTTAAATATATTTTTATGACTTAAAAAAGTTAAGTTTTAGTGTTTGAAACTTAGTATGAGCGACCGATAAAAATCAGTTATTTTTTATCTATGACAGACAGGAAAAAATTGCTTAAAATTATATCTCCGAAACTTGTCGAAACTGGGCATTTTTTATACAAAAAGATAAGTTTCATCGTTTAAACTTAAAGGTTTTTAAGGGATTTTCTTTTTTACTGCACCTTGATGCGAGATTCAACTACTACGCAAATCGGTTGGTAAATCGAGTCCGCAGAAGGCTTGGCAGGTCACCCAAACTTAAATGGTTGGCTGTGTTTGATAGCAAAGTATTATATAAACCAAAGTATCAAAAAACTACAGTAATTTTACATGTAGGTGTGAGATACCATAGTTTTATCAAAACAGAGTATTTTGAAGTATTCACAATACATAGAACCTGTTTGGCTGTTGCCGCATAACACTGTAATTTTTGCTATTTAGTCGTTGCGTTTAAGCACTCAGCAGCTCTGTTTTTTAAAAAGAGGTTTGTGGTTCTTTTTTTTATGCAGAGAAAAAACTGTAGTTTGCCCAATACTACAGTATTAAAAGCACAATTTTTAGGGGCAACCAAACAGCTCATTGTAAATAAAACTTATGATAATCTTAAAAACAGTACTAGTATTCTTTAAATACTTAGAAAATACTTTGCTATCAAATGAGGCCTTAATATGCGTGCTTCTCTCCGGAATCCTTGCGGTTTCGCTCTAGCACTGCCGAAGAAAGAAATGCGCGCGCCGACACACAGCATAAAATCTTTCGACTCTAGCGCGCCTCACGATCCGACGCAGATTTTTCGAGATCGCCATTCGCCATGGCCCAGCCGAGCTGGCTGGGCACACGCTGCGTCTTGGGCAGAGCTCTCCACCGCCGCCGCGCCTTGGACACACGCGAACCTGGACATTGTACCAGAGGATTCGCTCGCACAGACAGATCTGGCATCGGGCAGCATGCCACCACGTGGCACGTACTTGGGTGGGTCCCGCAGGCAGGCCACAGGCCGGTGGACGACGTGTCGCCCAACGCTTGCTCTCTTGCATGGCTCTCACCGACAAAAACATTTGTGTAGGAGGACAGTAGGAGGAGTGCAATCATTTCTACGCTGCGCGATCTTCGTGCCCATGTTGCACATGAATGTGAATGATGGAGTGCGACCGCCAAGTATTTCATCGATTGCTGAATCCACTTTTGCTAAAAAATATATTGACGCTTAGATCATCTACAACCGGACTGAGCAAATTTGGCCCCTCAAACGTCCGCGCGCGGGCGAGTCCGATGAGCGTTCGGTCGTGTTCGCTTTGACTCTCTATTTTTTTCGCTCACACAATCATGTACCTCATTTTTTTTCTTATATGTCCGGTCGTATGCATGTAATTGGTGCAGATAAAGAGATAAAAAAAATAAAGAAAAAAATGTTACATAGGGGGTGCCAATCATATGTGGCGGACGCAGGACCACTGACCGGGCAAGCCCGGACACTCCTCAGAGCATGGTTAATAGTATAGCCAAGGGCCGGCTATATGAATTTGTCATGTCGCTTGTAGCCAATTTTATAGGCCACTCATACAATAGTTAGTCATACTAGTATACTACATCATTAATATATGACCCACATGTTTCTCTAACAAAAGGTGTTGGACCTCGTGGTATAGCCGGTTGTAAGTTTGTAGCCCGTTTATTTTCTCTCACCTCTTCTCTCTCATCCAACTAAGCAAAAATATATTATTTAAAGTCTTATAGCCCGCCTACATTACCTTATTGTACTTGCTCTCATACTCATCCCATATATGAAATAAATATGAGGGTTGCCAGACAGCCCGAGCATTTAAGGACGCTTTGAGGGGTCCGGTTGGGTCAATTTTTTGCTTACCTCTCATGTCCAGTCTGTTGTCCCCGCGTCCGTCCGGTCAATTTGAGAAATCCGGCTGTAGATGCTTTTATAACTTGTTTTTTGGTGGTATGAAATATTTTTTTTGCATGATAATACGTGTCTCATTCATATTATAAAGATTAAAATACAAGTCACGTATGAACCGACATGACAAAGCTGAAAAGATAGGGAACATCTCTGAGCTTGACACCAACGTCCGTCACATGCCTCCATCACCACCACACTAGCCACTAAAAAACAGAATGATGGATCATCTCCTTGCGTGAGCTAGACGCGGCTCCATCAGTGATATGCAGCTTTACGGACCTCCAAGGTGTATCATCAAAAGTGAAGCCCTTATCGTTGAACGAATCAGACTGGAGCAACACCCCGAACACGCCGTCGAACTTCAGATCTGGCACCCCACCACGACTAAGATGACGAAGCAGAAAACCATACCTGTCATCAACGAACCACGAATTCAGCACACGCTCCTTCTTTCAGATGTCGTCGATTCTGATCATAATTTGCATCCGCTCCTAAACTACCTCTCAAGCTACGTGCTCTAGCCAAGTAAAATGAAAGATGCGCCACATGTTGGGGAACGTTGCAGAAAATTAAAATTTTTCCTACGGTTTCACCAAGATCCATCTATGAGTTCATCTAAGCAACGAGTCAAGGGAGTGAGTTTGCATCTACATACCACTTGTAGATCGCGTGCGGAAGCTTGCAAGATGATGATGGAGTCGTACTCGACGTGATTCGAATCACCGATGTCCAAGTGCTGAACGGACAGCACCTCCACGTTCAACACACGTACGGGACGGGAGACGTCTCCTCCTTCTTGATCCAGCAAGGGGGAAGGAGAGGTTGAGGAAGCTCGCTCCAACGGCAGCACGGCGGCGTGGTGGTGTTGGTGCAGCAGTACTCCGACAGGGCTTCGCCAAGCGCTTAACGGAGGAGGAGAGGTGTTGGGGAGGGGAGGGGCTGCGCCTTGGAGATGTGTACAGCAGCCCTCCCCTCACCCCTCTATTTATAGGGGAAGGGGCAAGGGGGGCCGACCCCTCTAGATGGGATCTAGAGGGGGGGCGGCGGCCAGGGAGGGGAGGCTTGCCCCCCAAGCAAGGGGGGCGCCCCCCTTAGGGTTTCCCCCCCAACCCTAGGCGCATGGGCCCAAGGTGGGGGGCGCGCCCAGCCCTCCAGGGGCTGGCTCCCTCCCCTTTGCGGCCCATGTGGCCCTCCGGGAGGGGTGGCCCCTCCCGGTGGACCCCCGGAAACCCCTCCGGTGGCCCCGGTACAATACCGATAACCCCCGGAAACTTTCTGGTGTCCGTATGACAACTTCCCATATATAAAAATTCACCTCCGGACCATTTCGGAACTCCTCGTGACGTTCGGGATCTCATCAGGGACTCCGAACAACATTCAGTAGTCACATACTAGTCTTCCTAATAACCCTAGTGTCACCGAACCTTAAGTGTGTAGACCCTACGGGTTCGGGAGACATGCAGACATGACCGAGACGACTCTCGGGCAATAACCAACAACGGGATCTGGATACCCATGTTGGCTCCCACATGCTCCTCGATGATTTCATCGGTTGAACCACGATGTCGAGGATTCGACCAAAACCCTGTATACAATTCCCTTTGTCAATCGGTACGTTACTTACCCGAGACTCGATCGTCGGTATCCCAATACCTTGTTCAGTCTTGTTACCGGCAAGTCACTTTACTCGTACCGTAATGCATGATCCCGTGGCCAACACCTTGGTCACCTTGAGCTCATTATGATGATGCATTACCGAGTGGGCCCAGAGATACCTCTCCGTCATACGGAGTGACAAATCCCAGTCTCGATCCGTGTCAACCCAACAAACACTTTCGGAGATACCTGTAATGCACCTTTATAGTCACCCAGTTACGTTGTGACGTTTGATACACCCAAGGCACTCCTACGGTATCCGGGAGTTACACGATCTCATGGTCGAAGGAAGAGATACTTGACATTGGCAAAGCTCTAGCAGACGAATTACACGATCTTTATGCTATGCTTAGGATTGGGTCTTGTCCATCACATCATTCTCCTAATGATGTGATCCCGTTATCAACGACATCCAATGTCCATAGTCAGGAAACCATGACTATCTGTTGATCACAACGAGCTAGTCAACTAGAGGCTCACTAGGGACATGTTGTGGTCTATGTGTTCACACGTGTATTACGATTTCCGGATAATGCAGTTATAGCATGAACAAAGGACAATTATCATGAACAATGAAATATAATAATACTTTTATTATTGCCTCTAGGGCATATTTCCAACTGTCTCCCACTTGCACTAGAGTCACCAATCTAGTTACATTGTGATGAATCGAACACCCATAGAGTTCTGGTGTTGATCATGTTTTGCTCGCGAGAGAGGTTTAGTCAACGGATCTGCGACAATCAGATCCGTATGTACTTTGCAAATATCTATGTCTCCATCTTGAACATTTTCACGGATGGAGTTGAAACGACGCTTGATGTGCCTGGTCTTCTTGTGAAACCTGGGCTCCTTGGCAAGGGCAATAGCTCCAGTGTTGTCACAGAAGAGTTTGATCGGCCCCGACGCATTGGGTATGACTCCTAGGTCGGTGATGAACTCCTTCACCCAAATCGCTTCATGCGCTGCCTCCGAGGCTGCCATGTACTCCGCTTCACACGTAGATTCCGCCACGACGCTCTGCTTGCAGCTGCACCAGCTTACTGCTCCACCATTCAACATATACACGTATCCGGTTTGTGACTTAGAGTCATCCAGATCTGAGTCGAAGCTAGCGTCGACGTAACCCTTTACGACGAGCTCTTCGTCTCCTCCATAAACGAGAAACATGTCCTTTGTCCTTTTCAAGTACTTCAGGATATTCTTGACCGCTGTCCAGTGTTCCTTGCCGGGATTACTTTGGTATCTTGCTACCAAACTTACGGCAAGGTTTACATCAGGTCTGGTACACAGCATGGCATACATAATAGATCCTATGGCTGAAGCATAGGGGATGACACTCATCTCTTCTATATATTTTGCCGTGGTCGGTGACTGAGCCGAGCTCAATCTCACACCTTGTAACATAGGCAAGAACCCTTTCTTGGACTGATCCATTTTGAACCTCTTCAAAATCTTATCAAGGTATGTGCTTTGTGAAAGACCTATGAGGCGTCTCGATCTATCTCTATAGATCTTGATGCCTAATATATAAGCAGCTTCTCCAAGGTCCTTCATTGAAAAACACTTATTCAAGTAGGCCTTAATGCTGTCCAGAAGTTTTATATCATTTCCCATCAAGAGTATGTCATCTACATATAATATGAGAAATGCTAAAGAGCTCCCACTTACTTTCTTGTAAACGCAGGCTTCTCCATAAGTCTGCATAAACCCAAACGCTTTGATCATCTCATCAAAGCGAATGTTCCAACTCCGAGATGCTTGCACCAGCCCATAAATGGATCGCTGGAGCTTGCATACTTTGTTAGCGTTCTTAGGATCGACAAAACCTTCCGGCTGCATCATATACAGCTCTTCCTTAAGATGTCCGTTAAGGAATGCCGTTTTGACGTCCATCTGCCATATCTCATAATCATAGTATGCGACAATTGCTAACATGATTCGGACGGACTTCAGCTTCACTACGGGATAGAATGTCTCGTCGTAGTCAATCCCTTGAACTTGTCGATAACCCTTAGCGACAAGTCGAGCCTTATAAATGGTAACATTACCATCCACGTCCGTCTTCTTCTTAAAAATCCATTTGTTCTCTATCGCTCACCGATCATCGGGCAAGTCCGTCAAAGTCCATACTTTGTTTTCATACATGGATTCTATCTCGGATTTCATGGATTCAAGCCATTTGTTGGAATCCGGGCCCGCCATCGCTTCTTCATAGTTCGAAGGTTCACCGTTGTCTAACAACATGATTTCCAGGACGGGGTTGCCGTACCACTCTGGTGCGGAACGTGTCCTTGTGGACCTACGAAGTTCAGTAGCAACTTGATCCGAAGTACCTTGATCATCATCATTGTTTTCCTCTTCAGTTGGTGTGGGCATCACAGGAACGGTTTCCTGCGCTGCACCACTTTCCCGTTCGAGAGGTAGTACTTCATCGAGTTCTACTTTCCTCCCACTTACTTCTTTCGAGAGAAACTCTTTTTCCAGAAAGCATCCGTTCTTGGCAACAAAGGTCTTGCCCTCGGATCTTAAGTAGAAGGTATACCCGACAGTTTCCTTAGGGTATCCTATGAATACACATTTTTCCGACTTGGGTTCGAGCTTTTCAGGTTGAAGTTTCTTGACATAAGCATCGCATCCCCAAACTTTTAGAAACGACAGCTTAGGTTTCTTCCCAAACCATAATTCATACGGTGTCGTCTCAACGGATTTAGACGGTGTCCTATTTAAAGTGAATGTAGCTATCTCTAGAGCGTATCCCCAAAATGACAGCGGTAAATCGGTAAGAGACATCATAGACCGCACCATATCCAATAGAGTGCGATTACGACGTTCGGACACACCGTTACGCTGAGGTGTTCCAGGCGGCGTGAGTTGTGAAACGATTCCACATTTCCTTAAGTGTGTACCAAATTCGTGACTTAAGTATTCTCCTCCACGATCTGATCGTAGGAACTTTATCTTTCGGTCACGTTGATTCTCTACCTCATTTTGAAATTCCTTGAACTTTTCAAAGGTCTCAGACTTGTGTTTCATTAAGTAGACATACCCATATCTACTTAAGTCATCAGTGAGAGTGAGAACATAACGATATCCTCCGTGAGCCTCAACGCTCATTGGACCGCACACATCGGTATGTATGATTTCCAACAAGTTGGTTGCTCGCTCCATTGTTCCGGAGAACGGAGTCTTGGTCATTTTGCCCATGAGGCATGGTTCGCATGTGTCAAACGATTCATAATCAAGAGACTCTAAAAGTCCATCAGCATGGAGCTTCTTCATGCGCTTGACACCAATGTGATCAAGGCAGCAGTGCCACAAGTATGTGGGACTATCGTTATCAACTTTACATCTTTTGGCATCCACACTATGAACATGTGTAATATTACGCTCGAGATTCATTAAGAATAAACCATTGACCATCGGAGCATGACCATAAAACATATCTCTCATATAAATCGAACAACCATTATTCTCGGACTTAAATGAGTAGCCATCTCGTATCAAACGAGATCCAGATACAATGTTCATGCTCAAACTTGGCACTAAATAACAATTATTAAGGTTCATAACTAATCCCGTGGGTAAATGTAGAGGCAGCGTGCCGACGGCGATCACATCGACTCTGGAACCATTCCCGACGCGCATCGTCACCTCGTCCTTCGCCAGTCTCCGTTTATTCCGCAGCTCCTGCTGTGAGTTACAAATATGAGCAACGGCACCGGTATCAAATACCCAGGAGTTACTACGAGTACTGGTAAGGTACACATCAATTACATGTATATCAAATATACCTTTGGTGTTGCCGGCCTTCTTATCCGCTAAGTATTTGGGGCAGTTCTGCTTCCAATGACATTTCCCCTTGCAATAAAAACACTCAGTCTCAGGCTTGGGTCCATTCTTTGACTTCTTCCCGGCAACTGGCTTACCGGGCGCGGCAACATCCTTGCCGTCCTTCTTGAAGTTCTTCTTGCCCTTGCCCTTCTTGAACTTAGTGGTCTTATTGACCATCAACACTTGATGTTCTTTCTTGATTTCAGCCTCTGCTGACTTCAGCATCAAGAACACTTCAGGAATGGTCTTCACCATCCCCTGCATGTTGTAGTTCATCACAAAGCTCTTGTAGCTTGGTGGGAGCGACTGGAGGATTCTGTCAATGACCGCCTCATCTGGGAGGTTTATGTTCAGCTGGGTCATACGGTTGTGCAACCCAGACATCTTAAGGATGTGCTCACTGACAGAACTGTTTTCCTCCATCTTACAACTGTAGAACTTGTCGGAGACATCATATCTCTCGACCCGGGCATGAGCTTGAAAAACTAGTTTCAGCTCTTCGAACATCTCATATGCTCCGTGATGCTCAAAATGCTTTTGGAGCCCCGATTCTAAGCTGTAAAGCATGCCGCACTGAACGAGGGAGTAATCATCAGCACGAGTTTGCCAAGCATTCATAATGTCTTGGTTCTCTGGGACGGGAGCGTCACCTAGCGGTCCTTCTAGGACATATTGCTTCCTGGCAGCTATGAGGATGATCCTTAGGTTCCGGACCCAGTCCGTATAGTTGCTGCCATCATCTTTCAGCTTGGTTTTCTCTAGGAACGCGTTGAAGTTCATGTTGACATGAGTGTTGGCCATTTGATCTACAAAACATATTTGCAAAGGTTTTAGACTAAGTTCATGATAATTAAGTTCTAATCAAATTATGAACTCCCACTTAGATTAGACATCCCTCTAGTCATCTAAGTGTCACACGATCCGAGTCGACTAGCCCGTGTCCGATCATCACGTGAGACGGACTAGTCATCGTCGGTGAACATCTTCATGTTGATCGTATCTTCCATACGACTCGTGTTCGACCTTTCGGTCTCCGTGTTCCGAGGCCATGTCTGTACATGCTAGGCTCGTCAAGTTAACTCTAAGTGTTTTCGCTGTGTAAAACTGTCTTACACCCGTTGTATGTGAACGTAAGAATCCATCACACCCGATCATCATGTGGTGCTTAGAAGCGACGAACTGTAGCAACGGTGCACAGTTAGGGGAGAACACTTTTTGAAATTTTGTAAGGGATCATCTTATTTACTACCGTCGTCCTAAGTAAACAAGATGCATAAACATAATAAACATCACATGCAATTATATAGTTGTGACATGATATGGCCAATATCATATAGCTCCATTGATCTCCACCATCTTCGGGGCTCCATGATCATCTTGTCACCGGCTTGACACCATGATCTCCATCATCATGATCTCCATCAACATGTCTTCATGAAGTTGTCACGCCAACGACTACTTCTACTTCTATGGCTAACGCGTTTAGCAATAAAGTAAAGTAGTTTACATGGCGTTCTTCAATGACACGCAGGTCATACAAAAAAATAAAGACAACTCCTATGGCTCCTGCCGGTTGTCAGACTCATCGACATGCAAGTCATGAATCCTATTACAAGAACATGATCTCATACATCACAATTCATCATTCATCACAACTTCTGGCCATATCACATCACATGATCAATCGCTGCAAAAACAAGTTAGACGTCCTCTAATTGTTGTTGCATCTTTTACGTGGCTGCGATTGGGTTCTAGCAAGAACGTTTTCTTACCTACGAATAACCACAACGTGATTTTGTCAACTTCTATTTACCCTTCATAAGGGCCCTTTTCATCCAATCCGCTCCAACTAAAGTGGGAGAGACAGACACCCGCCAGCCACCTTATGCAACTAGTGCATGTCAATCGGTGGAACCGGTCTCACGTAAGCGTACGTGTAAGGTTGGTCCGGGCCGCTTCATCCCACAATACCGCTGAAGCAAGAAAAGACTAGTAGAGGCAAGCAAGTTGACAAGATCCACGCCCACAACAAAATTGTGTTCTACTCGTGCATTAGAGAACTACGCATAGACCTAGCTCTGATACCACTGTTGGGGAACGTTGCAGAAAATTAAAATTTTTCCTACGGTTTCATCAAGATCCATCTATGAGTTCATCTAAGCAACGAGTCAAGGGAGTGAGTTTGCATCTACATACCACTTGTAGATCGCGTGCGGAAGCTTGCAAGGTGATGATGGAGTCATACTCGACGTGATTCGAATCACCGATGTCCAAGTGCTGAACGGACAGCACCTCCGCGTTCAACACACGTACGGGACGGGAGACGTCTCCTCCTTCTTGATCCAACAAGGGGGAAGGAGAGGTTGAGGAAGCTCGCTCCAACGGCAGCACGACGGCGTGGTGGTGTTGGTGCAGCAGTACTCCGACAGGGCTTCGCCAAGCGCTTAACGGAGGAGGAGAGGTGTTGGGGAGGGGAGGGCTGCGCCTTGGAGATGTGTACAGCAGCCCTCCCCTCACCCCTCTATTTATAGGGGAAGGGGCAAGGGGGGCCGACCCCTCTAGATGGGATCTAGAGGGGGGGCAGCGGCCAGGGAGGGGAGGCTTGCCCCCCAAGCAAGGGGGGGCGCCCCCCTTAGGGTTTCCCCCCCAACCCTAGGCGCATGGGCCCAAGGTGGGGGGCGCGCCCAGCCCTCCAGGGGCTGGCTCCCTCCCCTTTGCGGCCCATGTGGCCCTTCGGGAGGGGTGGCCCCTCCCGGTGGACCCCCGGAAACCCCTCCGGTGGCCCCGGTACAATACTGATAACCCCCGGAAACTTTCCGGTGTCCGTATGACAACTTCCCATATATAAAACTTCACCTCCGGACCATTCCGGAACTCCTCGTGACGTCTGGGATCTCATCCGGGACTCCGAGCAACATTCGGTAGTCACATACTAGTCTTCCTAATAACCCTAGCGTCACCGAACCTTAAGTGTGTAGACCCTACGGGTTCGGGAGACATGCAGACATGACCGAGACGACTCTCGGGCAATAACCAACAGCGGGATCTGGATACCCATGTTGGCTCCCACATGCTCCTCGATGATTTCCTTTGTCAATCGGTACGTTACTTACCCGAGACTCGATCGTCGGTATCCCAATACCTTGTTCAGTCTCGTTACCGGCAAGTCACTTTACTCGTACCGTAATGCATGATCCCATGGCCAACACCTTGGTCACCTTGAGCTCATTATGATGATGCATTACCGAGTGGGCCAGAGATACCTCTCCGTCATACGGAGTGACAAATCCCAGTCTCGATCCGTGTCAACCCAACAGACACTTTCAGAGATACCTGTAATGCACCTTTATAGTCACCCAGTTACGTTGTGACGTTTGATACACCCAAGGCACTCCTACGGTATCCGGGAGTTACACGATCTCATGGTCGAAGGAAGAGATACTTGGCATTGGCAAAGCTCTAGCAGACAAACTACACGATCTTTATGCTATGCTTAGGATTGGGTCTTGTCCATCACATCATTCTCCTAATGATGTGATCCCGTTATCAACGACATCCAATGTCCATAGTCAGGAAACCATGACTATCTGTTGATCACAACGAGCTAGTCAACTAGAGACTCACTAGGGACATGTTGTGGTCTATGTGTTCACACGTGTATTACGATTTCCGGATAATACAGTTATAGCATGAACAAAGGACAATTATCATGAACAATGAAATATAATAATACTTTTATTATTGCCTCCGGGGCATATTTCCAACACCACATTTGCAGCCATGTATGTCGATTTTGCTGGCAAATGCCATGGTATAGACCATGGTCGAACACGTAGACATGTTTGACCTACCGGCGTGTTCACCCTGTGTTCTTTACCAAGTTACGCGCGCGCGTGTTACACATTCAAACACGCTTTCCTTTGGTCCTAACCCTCTCCAAGGCTTTGACCCAAATTTGACGTCCCCTTTTCCGCACGCAGCACGCGGCCACGCGCCCCGTATAAAAACACGGCCGGCTGCTCGCCCATGCTCATGCTCTCATGCCCGCACACAAACAACGCGCAACCGCACACACCACCTTCTAAACCAAGCAGTAGCCAAGCATGTCGCGCCTCCTCGCCCTGCTCCTCCTCTGCGCCGCCGGCGCGGAGGCCGCGGCCGCGCCCCTGCCCAGGTTCAGGGAGGCGCCGCACTTCACCAACTCGGCGTCCGCGAGGTGCCCGGCGCCGCTCCCGCCCGCGTCCGTCGCGGGCGCCGACGCGGACGCGGCCTGCTCGCCGCGCGCGGCCGTGCACGTGGCGATGACGCTGGACGCGTCCTACTTGCGGGGCACCATGGCCGCGGTGCTCTCCGTCCTGCGCCACGCATCCTGCCCGGAGTCGGTCTACTTCCACTTCCTCACCGCCGACGGGTCGCCGTCCCGGACGGCCGAGCTGGTGGCCGCCGTGCGCGCGTCGTTCCCGTCGCTGGCGTTCCGGGCGTACCCGTTCGACGAGTCGCGCGTGTCGGGGCGCATCTCTGCCTCCGTCCGCGGCGCGCTCGACCGGCCGCTCAACTACGCGCGCTCCTACCTGGCCACCACGCTACCCGCCTGCGTGCGCCGCGTCGTGTACCTCGACTCGGACATCATCCTCACCGACGACATCGCCGCGCTCGCCGCCACGGCGCTCCCGGAGGGCGCGGCGGTGGCGGCGCCCGAGTACTGCGGCGCCAACTTCACCGCCTACTTCACGCCGGGGTTCTGGGCGAGCCCGGCGCTCTCCCGGACGTTCCGCGGCCGCCGCGCGTGCTACTTCAACACGGGCGTCATGGTGCTCGACCTGCCCCGGTGGCGGGCGGCCGGGTACACGGCGCAGATCGAGGGGTGGATGGAGCTGCAGAGGCGGGTGCGGATCTACGAGCTCGGCTCGCTGCCGCCGTTCCTCCTGGTGTTTGCCGGCCGGATCGCGGCCGTGGACCACCGGTGGAACCAGCACGGCCTCGGCGGCGACAACTACCGCGGCCTCTGCCGCGGCCTGCACGCCGGCCCCGTCAGCCTGCTGCACTGGAGCGGCAAGGGAAAGCCGTGGGACCGGCTCGACGCCGGCCGGCCGTGCCCGCTCGATGCCGTCTGGGCCAAGTACGACCTGCTTCGGCCGGACACGGGGATCGAGAGCTTGTGATGATGATCGCGGTCGATCGAGCGCGCGCCCCTCTTTTTTGATCGGATTGATTTAGTTAGGAGATGCTAGATGATCAGCTCAGCTCCTTCTTTTGTTGATTGTTCTTGTCAACTTTAATTAGAGTGTTTGTGCAAGTGTACATAGTGTTTAGACGAACAATTAACAGAAATGGACTAGTTAATTACTACTTTCTCTTCTCTTAATTAATAAGCAAAGTCGAAACTCCGGAACAGTTGGACTCTGATAATCAAAATCATAAAAAGAAAACTCAGAACAACTCTAGCTAATACTCCGTGGGTCTCGGGTGACAGTGCACCTTAATTGGAAAAAATAAGGATAAATTACAAAGAAAAAGGCAAATGTTTCTGTTTTTTTTAAACAAACATGATCTACTGTTATATATTCGTATAATAATTAAAAGGTTTCGTGAAGGAATGACTTCGGTCGACTTCAGGGCAAGAAAACAAATTTGTGATTACAATAAGCATGAACAATAACTTTTATATGGTGTCCCTTATGTTTTCTTTTGCCCAAATACCGTGGAAGTCGTCCTCTTACGAAACTTTTCACACGAGTGTAATGGTAGATCATGTTTATTTTTAAAAACTTTCAGGAATTTATACTTTTTGCTCAAAAAAATAATCAAATTGGATGCATTGTCACCCGAGATCCAATGATCCGCACAAGGTCAAAAGACTAGTTAGAAAATTGCATAACTGAATTGGCTTGTTTCTTTGTTGTTAATTAGAGTAGCTTTGGTGTTTCTCTATAGTGGATGACTGATGTTTTTTCCCTTCATCAAACTACTATCTAAAAAAGGTTGCTCAAGCTGATCCGGATACTGTATCTGTATGCAACTTGCCCACTCACCTGATTGTTGGTAAGAATCCTACGACGAGCGCGCGGACCGTGTCGGGTGACATTCGGCCTGCACTTTTTTTACTTTTCGTAGCTACTGTATGTAGCGCCACCTTTTCCAATTACAGTGTCAACTCCACTTACGAATTTCTCCTCGTCTTTCTCCATTTGCTAGACTTGGACGAACACCATCTCTAAGTCTCACGTATGACCATCGACCAAGAGTATATGTAGATAGCCATAACCTTGAACTCGCCGGCAGATCGAAACACACAAAAGCCTCCTGTCCTCAGGGTTCCTCTGTCTCTCGCCGGCTCCGCCGTCAGTCCACGCCATGGGGGCGCGGTGGATCCCTGCCCTCGCCGGCAAGAGGGCTTCGTTTTTAGACGTTTCTTTGAGGTTTGTTAGAATTTGTGTCCGTCTCAAAATATCTAAAAGGGTTTATATTTAGGAACGCAGAAAATACATCCCTAACAAACCGAAGAATCTCAAGGGTTAACTCAAATCAACTGGATAAGGAGGAGTAGTCGGAGGATCTGAGAAGGGACTTAGAGAAAAAAGAGCAGCAACTCAGTAATAACACCTAGGCTTTTGAATTAACTCTGCGATTTGAAAGAGGGAGGAAATGAAAGTAGAAGAAGTTAACGAAACTCGGAACCACATGTTCAATCTTTTTTTAGCGGTTTCCCCAGAGATCTTCATCATTAACGCAACCTTTATTTTGCTCATTCACGGAGTTGTATTTAGTACCTCTAAGAAAGATGATTATCCATGCTGTTAGTTAGTAATGTGGGTTAGCTTGGATTACTTAGTGTTGCACGCCTAGGAGGGCAGAACTTTCGATCTATTCATCAACTGTCGAGATACTACAAAGAACACCGGAAGTAAGAATTACATCAAGGTTTCATAGACCACCTGACCAGTGGCGGAGCTTGAAGCCCAACTTTTGGCGGGCTGGGCGGGCCAAAATGAAAGAAATAGCCTGTGGGCTGGTGTTCTAAGGCCCAATAGCAAAAAAAGTTGTGTACAAATTTTAAAATATTGGGCGGGCCATGGCCCATCCGGCCTTGCTGTAGCTCCGCCATTGCACTTAGCAACGATCACAAGCATTGGAACGAGCCTTGCTGTAGCTCCGCCCACTCACTTGATGCTCAAGCTGATCCGGATACAGTATGGAACTTGCCCACTCACTTGATTGTTGGTCGCTACGCGTAATACTACAAAAAAGTGCAGTGTAGGTAAGAATCCTACGACGAGCGAGCCATGTCGGGTGACATTTGGCCTGCACTTTTTACTTTTGGATTTTTCATTCTACATTATTATATATATGATCAACATTTTTTCAAATATTCCCTAATTTTTTAAAAAATACTTGTTCAACATTTTTTCAAACACTTATTCAACATTTCTATATACATGATCAACATTTTTTTTAAATACTTGTTCAACATTTTTCGAATGCTTGATCGACATTCTATTTAAATCCTGGTTCAACATTTTTGAAATACATGTTCAACAATTTTTGAATGATTGATTAACATTTTTCAAATACTTGTTCAATATTTTTCAAATACTTGTTCAATAGTTTTTAAATGCTTGACCAACATTTTTCAAATACTTGTTCAATATTTCTCTGAATGCTACATTAATATTTTTTAAATACTTGTTCAACTTTTTTTCAAATACTTTTTCAACATTGTTTTTGAATACTTGATAGTATTTTTCAAATATTTGTTCAACATTTCTTCAAATACCTATTAAACATTTTCCAAATATTTATGTAAGTTTTTGTAATATATATTTAAAATATTTTAAAGTATAAACAAAAGTACAAAATAAACACAAAAAACCAAACCAGAAAACACAAAAATGAACCAGAAAACAGGTTGTGGCCTCGCTCGCGCGTGGGCCAGCCCATCTAGGCTCCTCCTAACGCAAAGCTGCCCCATGTGCTCACTTAAAGCGAGAAATAGGGGTGCCCCCGCCTCCCCCCAAGCCTGGGCCCTAGTTGGTCGCCCCTCTCGCCTAGGCACATAGTTGGATCTGTCGTCCACCCCAATAAATGAGAACTTAAGATCGTTAAGTGCAACGTCAGTGGGGACAAGCCTCTTGCTAGTCAGGTTGTCGAACCATTTATTCCTTGCTAGATTAGAAAAAAAGGCAAAATGGAAGAACCACTGACCATACCAAGCTCGGCCTCAAACTTGTTGCATCGCCTTAGCAACACGAAGTGTCGTACGATAACCCATCAGATCCATGGCACAAAAACACCATAGACTTCCTAATTGGTGCCGTGTCAGCCACAATGACCAGACCAAGACTTCGCTTCCATGGACATGAAAAAACTAACATCGAGAAAACAATTTACACTCACTTGAAAAATGATACATGGTTCCCCTAGCTCCCCGGTGCCGAATAGGCCATAGGAACCGCCGGAAACACACTCGAGAAAACATAGCTTCCTATGGCTAGGACGCTAGGTTTTTTTTTGAGGGGTGCTAGGATGCTAGGTGAAGATATAACACACGCACACACACAAATAAACTTTTTTATATTCTTTTTTGAGGGGTTATTGTTTTTTATATAAGGCAAGCCGGGGGAAACGCATATTGGGCAGCCCAATAGCTCGACTGGCCAGCCCAGTAGGCTACACAAACTTTACCAGCCCATCCACTCTAAAGCGCCTCGCAAGCGGCCCAGCCAAGCCTTGTGACGCCCAACTCCCCTCGCCGTCTCCCGCGACCGCGCCACCGCCGCCGCGCCGTGGCAGGCCGCCCGCATTCGACCTGCCGTCGCCGCCGAGTCGCCGTCAGCTACGCTGTTCCGTCGATCCACCCGCGATTCTGTGTCCGTTGAGGCGTCATGGCTCGCTTTTCCGTGGAGGTGGACGCGCTTGTCGCGAGCGCGAGGAGAAAATATCTCCGGCGGGAGGAAATATCTGGCGCCACTGCTGGCGTCGTTTTCCCATCATTTTGGCTGGCGCCCACCCCCACTCAGGCACCCGCCACGTCCGGTTGCGCCTTGTCGCTCTCCGCGGCGAGCTGTGGCCACCCGTGCCCCGTCCTCCCCTCACCTCTTCGGCCGCCCCGGATCCGCTATAAAAAATCTCACTGACGGCACCACTGACCAGGTGCGCACTCCCATCCCTTCTCCCTTCTCCCCACTGTCAGCCAACGCTTCCGGCCGCCCTCCGCGCCGCTCGCCGGATCCGCCGTTTCTCAGGTGAGGCCCCTCCCTACCCCGGTCCAGAGCTCGGACGCCTGAATGAATTTGTGGGATTACAACTGCTCTAAGCGAATTGCGAGTACTTTTCCGTTTGTGTCAGTTCAATCGATCCATGTCCAATTGTCCATGGCGAATAAGAAAAGAACGTAGATAATTTGCTCTGTAATGGGAATTGGGACCTCACAATTGAGTACTGCTATGAATCTACTGCCAAAACGTGGAGATTAGAACTGTTCTAAGCTAATTGTGAATAATTTTCCGTTTGTGTCAGTTCAATCGATCCATGTCCATTGTCCAATTGTCTACGCCGAATAAGAAGAAGAAAAAAACCCGTAGAGAATCTGCTCTGTAATGGGAATTGGGACCTCACAATTGAGTACTGCTATGAATCTATGAATGATGATGTTGTCCTGCCAAAACGTGGAGATTAGTGAGTGTGTAGTTGCAGTATTACTGCAATCTTTGGCATTTGCTGCAGGGATACGGCACCTCCGTGCCGAATCGGTGCAGGATACGCCCCGATACGCCGGGGATACGCGTATCCTCACGTATCTTTTTTTAAAATTATTATAGAAGGAAAGAAATTAGAAAACGGCTGGGATACGAAGGGGATACGTACGGGCTAATACGTACAATCTTTGGCATTTGCTGCCTTATCTCAACGTCTGATCGCTAAAACAAACCCTCACTCACAACTCCTATCGCCGTCATCTGGCAGTTGCCGCGATACGCCCATCTCTCCGCGCCGCCGGCAGCGTCTCGCCGTAAGTCTCCGTCCATCTCCATTCCTGCTAGCTAGCTAGCTAAGCCAAGTGGGTTCATCGTGTTTCATCGTCAATCAGTAGCCGCGTAAAAATTCTCAATCCTGTGTCTCGTTCGTCTTCTGTTAGACCGCTATATCTCTTGCTTCGGTGGATTACTTGTGTCCGATCAACTGTCCGTCGCTTTCCACTGGATTAACTGATCAATTGTCCGATGAATTTATATGATTATATGTTACTACGTATTCCCTCCATCCCCGAATTACTCGTCGCAGAAATGGATGTATCTAAGACGTCTTTTTAGTTCCAGATACATCCATTCTCCATTTCTGCAACAAGTAATTCGGGACATAGGGAGTATTAATTTAGTTCGTAACATCTGTTAATCTATTGCAACATATTGCCTGCCTGCCTGCATCTACTAATCTGTACCTTGAACAGGAAATGGCCGCGCTGCAACCGTCGTTCTCGTCACTAATGGCTATGAACAATAGCTGCAACACCATGAAGTTCCCCAAGACTGCACTTTTGCCTGGTTTCGGTGGCATTTCGCGTCCTCAAGATGTGCAGGACAGGAATGCTAGCCTCACCTGTTCAAGGCCTAAGGCAGTTTCAGTGACCGACCAGTCAGTAGCAGAGCCAGCAAAACCCAGGCAATCGAAACATACAGTTGATCCTACTGCTCCAGAATTTCTGCCGCTCCCGGCATTTGAGGATTGCTTCCCACGGAGCACCAAAGAATGCAGGCATGCTTCCTGCTTTTGCTTCGCCTAGCAACTGTACTGGGAGTGCCAACTTTGTTATGTTCTAATGTATCAGTTTTATCTTATATTTGCCATGGTTATGCTCTGCAGTGAAGTCGTTCATGAGGAATCAGGTCATGCCCTGAAGGTTCCATTTAGGAGAGTCCATTTGACCGGAGATAGCGGGCATTTTGACACATATGACACCAGTGGCCCACAAAACATAAGCCCAAGGATTGGTAACTCACTAGCCTTATCTCTCTTGTCATATTCTCTGTCCTAAACCATGTAGACTGCTTTGTACTCATAAGCCATAACATCTAGATCAGCTGTCCAATAGGAAATTACACGGTGTGTTTGTATTATTGCTCTCATGCAACCACATAATTGTTTTGGTGCCTTGAATTGCTCTGATGTTTCCCTTTTTGTGTGTTAATAAGTTCATCTTATAGTCAAATAATGGACAGTTTCATTGTTTCAACAGTCGGATGGTATTGATCAGATGCCTGGTTTTGGACTTGGAAAATAGTTGAAAAATCAAAGTAGACCTATTAGTTTTTTATGATCATATACAGGATATCTCTATAGATATTCTTCTGGTGTTTTCTTAGTTGTATTATTTCAGACTGTTTCATTCTTAAGTTTACCCTAGTAAGCATATTGGCTGTGCTTTGTGGAGAGATTACCCATGCTCCTTCAGAAAAAAGTAGTTTCCTCCTGTATATTCTCAGTTAAAGTGTTCTAGATGAGAACTGAAGAAGTATCCAGGGAAATGTATTAGGTAACTCAGAAAGTTAGATAGCATAAAAATAGCAATATAATTATTTTTATCCGTCCAAATTAATTAAATATATTTTTTTGTGTCAAGCTTTTGAATAGGTTTTAAACTTTTGAATAAATTGTGTCAAGTTTAAAATTCATATAAGTTTGTTTGTAATAAGCATGATTGAACTTTTACAGGACTCCCAAAGATAAGAAAGGAATGGATTGACAGGAGGGAGAAATTGGGTAGTCCTCGGTACACCCAAATGTACTATGCTAAGCAGGGAATCATAACAGAGGAGATGCTGTACTGTGCCAAACGTGAGAACCTTGCTCCTGAATTTGTCCGATCTGAAGTCGCCCGTGGACGAGCCATTATCCCTTCCAACAAGAGGCACCTGGAATTGGAGCCCATGATTGTTGGAAGAAACTTCCTTGTGAAGGTGAATGCAAACATTGGGAACTCAGCTGTTGTGAGCTCCATTGAGGAGGAAGTCCACAAGCTCCAGTGGGCCACAATGTGGGGAGCAGATACTGTCATGGACCTTTCAACAGGGCGCCATATCCATGAGACCCGGGAATGGATTATTCGTAACTCCTCCGTTCCTATTGGAACTGTTCCGATTTACCAAGCACTTGAGAAAGTGAATGGTATTGCTGAAGATCTGAGCTGGGAAGTCTTCAGGGACACTTTAATTGAGCAAGCCGAGCAGGGTGTTGACTACTTCACCATCCATGCTGGTGTGCTGCTTCGTTATATTCCTCTCACAGCAAAGAGGATGACTGGCATAGTTTCACGTGGCGGATCAATCCATGCAAAATGGTGCTTGACGTATCACAAGGAGAATTTTGCTTATGAGCACTGGGATGACATTCTTGACATATGTAACCAGTATGATGTGGCATTGTCAATTGGTGATGGCCTGAGGCCTGGTTCCATTTATGATGCTAATGATAGCGCTCAGTTTGCAGAACTGCTGACTCAAGGGGAACTAACTCGCCGAGCATGGGAGAAAGATGTGCAGGTGAGAATGATAGGAGTCAAGTTCAACATACAGAGTTGTTTCCTTTACAATATCAAATATTCTAATATGTACAGTCATGGTTTATGTTTGTTTTTTATTGCAAGATGCGAGAATCAATAACAGGACGTTCTAAATAAGCTTTGAGTAATCAACCTTCGATATAAATGCTACTGACAAGATTATTACCTATGTTGGCTTGGTTTATGCATAAGATTGAAGTGGATCTTTTAAGTAACTGGTAAATAGTATAAACAAGATATTTTTTCCAGTACAGTTGAATATGATTGCTAGATCGACAGATTATATAGTAAATGTAAAAGAACACTTTTATTAGGATATGTGTTAGCTGTTTATCATCCAACAGTTCTTCATGTTTCAGTTAAAAACAAGATCCCTGCACCGGTTTCTAAATATTTTTGGAACATTGTATATACGACCATATTCATCTACAGTGCATGGTAGCTTATCTTCATGAATAAGCTTGCATAGAGATTAGTTGTCAGAAACCAACAAGTGAGAAAATATTGAATATATAATATTCGAATTCTTGATTGTAAAGTGCTTTAAGTGATGAATCATTTTTTATGCCCTAGTGACTCGACAGTTGAACTTGGAACTGTATTATGCTCTGCATGATGAGTTGTTTCTATCTGCTACTATGTTATTCAATAGTTGAAACTTGGGAGTTGTCTTTCTGATATTTACACTTCTTAACTTCTAGGTGATGAATGAAGGTCCTGGGCATATTCCGATGCATAAGATTCCTGAAAATATGGAGAAACAGCTAGAGTGGTGCAACGAAGCACCTTTCTATACGTTGGGTCCATTGACAACTGATATTGCACCTGGTTATGATCACATCACCTCAGCCATTGGTGCTGCCAACATTGGGGCTCTTGGCACCGCACTTCTCTGTTATGTAACACCAAAGGAGCACCTTGGGTTGCCTAACAGGGATGATGTTAAGACAGGTGTGATATCCTACAAAATCGCTGCTCATGCTGCTGATTTGGCAAAGCGTCACCCCTATGCACAAGCATGGGATGATGCACTAAGCAAGGCAAGGTTTGAGTTTAGATGGTTGGACCAATTTGCTTTATCCCTGGATCCAGTTACTGCAATGTCTTTCCATGATGAAACACTACCATCTGATGGTGCCAAAGTAGCACATTTCTGCTCAATGTGTGGTCCCAAGTTTTGCTCGATGAAAATCACCGAGGATATTAGAAAGTATGCTGATGAACATGGTTACGGGACAGTAGAGGAAGCTGTGAGACAAGGAATGAGTGAGATGAGTGCTGAATTTTTGGCTGCAAGAAAAACAATTAGTGGCGAACAACATGGTGAAGCTGGAGGGGAAATCTATGTGCCAGAAAGCTACGTAGTTCAAAAATAAGGTTAGTTTGTTGTGCATATCTTGTAAAGATTGTCTTGCAAGTAGGGAGAGGACGCTCACAAAACTTTCCCTCTTCGGAATACTATACATGGTAATAAGACTTTAACAATACTGCTATCACCTCTACATGCACACTTTAAATTTGGATGTTTTTTATCCTCTAGGTAATAATTCTAACCAAGGATAATCCCGTCAGTCTGAACATATCATAATTGCATTGCATGATCTGCTTGTTCATAGTTCTACATTGTGATGTCATGCAATGTGATTTGTTTCTTTTGCATAGAGTGTGAAACTTTTCCAGCACTGAGCAAACTTTATCTTCTTTGAGAAAGTCAGTGTTGAATTAAACAAACTGTCTTTTGGAATGGTCGAATTAAGCAAACATTTAGTAGCACTATAATGTGGTTGAATGATCCATTCATTAAATTTGAACCAATTACGCCAGCATCATAATGAACTTTTATTGAAGTGACCTTTTCCAATTGTAAGTTTAGGGCAGTTAACAAACCATGATTATCATTGACTTGTATAATCTACCAGTTTGAAATAGACAATGTTTTGTATCTCTCTAATGTAATCTCTGAATTCAGAAATACAAACTTTGTGCAGATGTCCTTGGCAGCCGTCTGGTCCAAGTGATGCAGATTTGGATGCAGATTTGGTGGCTAGGCCGTTTGTCAGCAGCACTTCTACCATCTTCTGTTAGGAGGTGGTAAGCAGGATATATGCCTCAATAAAGCTACTGCTGCTTAGCGTTAGTTTTTAATGTCATTATGGATTATGGGTTGTAATAAAAGTGAACTCTATATTGTGTTACTTATGTTATAATTGTCTTTGCATATCATTATGGGATTGCTAGTGATGAAAGTTGCACCAGGGGTGCTTGTATTCCCAACGATCTTAAGGCCCCTTGGCCTGGATTGTTGCGATATGGGCTGAGAAAGTCCCTTTGAACCTGAACAGGATAATGCCTGCGAAGGGAGTGTGCATTTTTATTTTCATGTTTCCCAGGATACACTCAACCCTCGACATTCTGGAAATCGAGGGACCAAGTTTTCCTGAATGTGTGGAGCGCATCTACTGGATATGCATGTTTCCTACTCTGACGCAACATGGTAATGTACACGATTTCTTTAACCAGCATACATATTGGCATTTCTCCAAGAGGAGAGGATATTTATAGGCATAGCGTTATCATGGAACACCTCAAATTTAGTCATCATGGAACACATAAAATTTACCCATCACAATTTTTTTTGAGGAATCCCATTACATCTTGCAAAGCATTGACAATGTCCTGTGTAATTTAATTTTTACACCTATTCATGTACATATTTCTATAGCAAAGTATAAAAGATGTAACTAGACTGAGATTGGAATGGTTATGTACATGCCACTTGTCAGTTGAGAACAAAATCAACAACAGAACTCTTTTTGACTTGATTATGTAAAATGTGTCTACTAAGAATTATTTTTTAGAGTGGCTGAGATACTGCTTATCGTGAACTATTCCTTTGGTTGTTCCCATCACTGTTTTAAATAGCCCGCTATAGCTCCGCTATAGCACGCTATAGCATTTACAAAAGGTCTTGCGCTAAGAGACTTTGGTCCAAACAAATTAAAAAACATTTTAAATAGCGCGCTATAGCTTCGCTATAGCACGCTATAGCATTTGGAAGAGGTCCACCGCTAAGATGCTTAGCGCTATTTAAAACTATGGTTCCCATTGTGATTGTCAAACATTTTCAAATACATCATAAACTTTTTCACATGGAAGGTTTCAACTTAATCATCCATGCATGATAACTGTGTATCCACATTGTCAAACTTGGCAGCACTTTAGTGCTAGACTGTTGGTCCTGCATAGTTTATGACAACAAGTCTCCTCCCAAAAGTTAACACATTTCATACTTGTTTGATCTAGTGCTTAGTTCACGACCGCAGTTAGGCATACTGGAAAAATATGGCAAATCGGTGCACACCTGTCAGCCGCGCAAGCATGGTGAATAACACGCATAAGGTTGTGGTGCATCTATTATCAACCATAAATGCCCATATGTTTATCCTTGGATGCCATTGTATTGGCCAAGAACATGATTTAGTTTTACCTTCTAATGTGTGGGACACATGTTTCTTAGTCGATTTATTACTTGCCACTCCACTTTTGGTTGTGAATTACATGACCCAATCAAAATACCATGACTGACGCCAATTGTCGAGAGAATTGTGGGTAAAACACGTCAGAAAGGTGGTGCTGGTGGCTGGGTCTTTCTGAGTTGATAGTGGATTTCGGGTCTGCCCTCCGATGTAATTGTGCTGGTAGGGTGTTGGTCTTGAATTCCTACAGAGCTGAGCTATGCACATATTTTCTCTGATACCGCGGCTCTAGTTTTCACTGTTGTTTTTCACCTTTGAAGCTCCATACAAAGGGATTCTTCACAAGTTCAAGTGTTAACTTGTACTTGTTTAATCTATATTGATATGTGCCCTTCCTATTTATTTTGGATGCGTGGAACAATGCAATGTTGCTTCATCAAATTATCTACTTTATGTTTCTTTGCATACTAATATTTTCCCCTTTTCCAACTTCAAATGTGAATTCAGGACCATATTTTAGAACTTCATGCTTGGCCCGAAATATTTTATAGCTGCATAACTCCAAAGTATTTTTGTTTTGTAAGAGGAAGATGTGTATTTTACTTATGGGCCATGGGACTAATAGAAGTATGGCGCAACTCGTGTCAAACCACACAAATCAAACATGCCCGAAGAAAGACTGAGGATACCTTTCCTTTTTCGCACTAGCTATTTGGCTAGCTTGCCACAGTGTGACAAGCCTAACTAAACACAGAGCCATAAGTGTTATCACAAGCTTAGTGAAAAGACTGAGGATACTTGAAGCACAATTTTCTAATGTTTTGGAACACACTGTTTGCATGATAATAAACATTTTTTCTGAAACAAAATGTTTGCATAATAGTAACAACTGTAAGTCCATTAGAAGCATCAATTTCTGGTGTGATTGAACATATTACTGGTGAAAAAATAGGTGTGGAAGCGCAACAATCAGCATGAAGAATTGGAACAAATCCACTTGGTATGCATCGCAAAAAAAGAAAAGAAAACACTTGCTATGAACAACAATTTTCAGATCTTTTATTTAAGGAAAAATATAACACTATCTACAACGATACGGCTTTCTCTTCCGCCCAATCGATACCAAATGGGGTGATCATGGCTAAAGTCGGGTGCAGAAAAATGTCTATAAACAAAACAAATGGAAACAAAGAAGCACACACTTGCAATGGAAATGTATTGACAAAATATTAGTAAAATAAAAGTTCATTAGAAGAAATTATGTTCACGGTGGCTGAGGCACGTGTGGTTTAGGGAAATGTTTATACAATAAGAATCACACGTCGGTAGTGCTTGATGCAAAATTCCACCATCATTGGTACACATGTAAATAAGCAGTGAAGCATAATTGCATACAATGAATACCTGGACAATATCCTCCATATTATTGTCAGTACATTGGATACATGAGAAATGGAGGAAGCTTGTACTCAAGAACGGAGGCAGAATACAACTGGAAAATCATGGAAACATATGTGAGAAATGGTGACATTATGTGGAAATGTTGAAATCAATGAGAACGCAAGACTATGTGCAACACATAAGAAAAATAAAAGAAGCACCGGTTGATAGAAACATGACGAGTAAAGGAAGCATGTATATTGTTGTGTGCAATAAACCATTTATACAAAAGAAGCATGTGTATGAAGCAAAGGAAGTACGACCATTAGAAATAAAAATGCGAGAAATAATGAAGCATGTTTGATTGAAGTAAAAATGTGAATAAGCTAAACAAATATAAGACATAGTGGAGCCATGCTACAGTCTTTGGGCATACCGGAATAAACGGAAGCACTCCGCAATCAAAACTTGCTTCTACTGAAAATGAATTTTACTTCTAAAGAAATACTAGCTTGCATGTTTGATGGAACATACAGATTAACACAATTGAGCTATGAAAAAAAAAGTATAACGGGGCAAAGTGAGTGAAAAGAAACAGGCCCTCGCGTCGTCCTCCCGAGGGTGACTAGGGTTCCCACTAGTAGAAAACAGGGCTTTGGTCCAGGCCAGGCCAGCCTATTAGTCCCAGTTTGGGGGCATAGGTCCCGGTTCGTGAGGCCAGGGGGCCGGCCGGGCCTCGTGGGGCATTGGTCCCGGTTTGTCTGAACCCTTTGGTCGCGGTTCCAAACACGAACCGGGACCAATGGGCCTCGCTCCTGGCCCACAACCATTGGTCCCGGTTCGTGGCTAGAACCGGGACCAAAGGGGGTCCTCTAGACCAAAGGGGGGCCTATATATACCCCCTCGCCCGCGAGCAGAGCACTTCACTGCTTTGTTTTTTCTGGCCGGCGAGGGGAGAGCTTTGTGGTGCTCTAGCTCACCTCCTATGCACATGAGGTGTTTGATGAAATGCCCGAGCCACACTTAAGCTTTCTCCTCTCGAAACTCCTTGTCCAAGCTCCATTTTCCTCGAGATTTTTCTAGGTTTGGCGGTCTGTCCTGTCCTGTCCCTGTCCCCACCGCCGTCGATCGCCCGCGCCGATCTCGTCGCCAGCACCACCGTGGTGAGCCTCTTGTTCTTATCTTCTTTCTAAAAGTAAAAAGTTCTTACTTGTATGATTTAGATAGATACTTGTGTAATTTTCTTACTTTTATTATTGTTTGTTATTATATAGTGCGATGGTTTATGTATCCACCTCCGTCGGCCCTCGTCCTGGCTATGATTCGGATGTGGTATATATTATCTTTTATAACTATTTGTTTCATTTAGTGTTTATGACAATTATGCCGACCAACTTGACATAGATTTTTTTATATAGGAGGTAGTTGAATCGGAAATTCCAACCGACCCTATTGTCGAGAGGTTAAATTTAGTTGAAGAAGAAAACAATTACTTGAAGAAAAAATTGAAAATAATTGAGCAGGAGAAGATGATATTGGAGTTGCATGTTGCGGATGTCATCGATGATCACAAGATAAAGATGGATGCAATGCGCTTGAAGATTAGAAAGATTAGAAAATATGCCATTCATATCGAGGCTTGGTATCATTATGCCGTTGGATCAATTGTTACCTTGGTTGCGATTATGATCGCATTTGTTGTTGCATTGAAATGTTTTACATAGTTTCAATGTATGGTTTAATTAGATGCTTTGGAGAGCTATATGTTGTTCAATGAGAACTATGTATGTATTTTGGTTTTTGACACACTTAATTATATATAATGCAGGCAGATGAACCAGCAATGGATGTACGATGACAGACGCACCTCCGAGTACATTAAGGGCATGCATAATTTTCTCGGAGTGGCTGAGGCAAACAAGTAGTATGGTTTTATGTGTTGTCCATGCCTGATACGTCTCCAACGTATCTATAATTTTTGATTGCTCCATGCTACTTTATCTACTGTTTTAGGCAATATTGGGCTTTATTATCCACTTCTATATTATTTTTGGGACTAACCTATTAACCGGAGGCCCAGCCCAGATTTGCTGTTTTATGCCTATTTCAGTGTTTCGAGGAAAAGGAATATCAGACGGAGTCAAAACAGAACGGAATCAACTGGAGAAGTTATTTTTGGAAGGAAAGCAACCCGGGAGACTTGAAGTCCACGTCAAGGAAGAAACGAGGAAGGCACGAGGTAGGGGGGGCGCGCCCACCCCCCTGGGCGCGCCCACCCCCCTGGGCGCGCCCTCCACCCTCGTGGGGCCCTCGTAGCTCCACCGACGTACTCCTTTCACCCATATATACCTACGTACCCTAAAACTTCCAGAACAGAAGATAGATCGGGAGTTCCGCCGCCGCAAGCCTCTGTAGCCACCAAAAACCAATCGGGACCCTGTTCCGGCACCCTGCCGGAGGGGGATCCCATCACCGGAGGCCATCTTCATCATCTCGGCGCTATCCATGACGAGGAGGGAGTAGTTCACCCTCGGGGCTGAGGGTATGTACCAGTAGCTATGTGTTTGATCTCTCTCTCTCTCTCTCGTGTTCTCTCTCGTGTTCCTCTATGGCACAATCTTGATGTATCCCGAGCCTTGCTATTGTAGTTGGATCTTATGATGTTTCTCCCCCTCTACTCTCTTGTGATGAATTGAGTTTCCCCTTTGAAGTTTTCTTATCGGATTGAGTCTTTATGAGAACACTTGATGTATGTCTTGCCGTGATTATCTGTGGTGACAATGGGATATCATGTGCCACTTGATGTATGTTTTGGTGATCAACTTGCGGGTTTCGTGACATTGGGAACCTATGCATAGGGGTTGGCACACGTTCTTGACTCTCCGGTAGAAACTTTGGGGCACTCTTTGAAGTACTTTTATGTTGGTTGGATGAATCTGAGATTGTGTGATGCATATCGTATAATCATGCCCACGGATACTTGAGGTGACAATGGAGTATCTAGGTGACATTAGGGTTTTGGTTGATTTGTATCTTAAGGTGTTATTCTAGTACGAACTCTTTTATAGATTGATCCGAAAGAATAACTTTGAGATGGTTTCGTACCCGACCATAATCTCTACGTTTGTTCTCCGCTATTAGTGGCTTTGGAGTGACTCTTTGTTGCATGTTGAGGGCTTGTCATATGTTCTATCTATGTTATTATTGTTGAGAGAACTTACACTAGTGAAAGTATGAACCCTAGGCCTTGTTTCCCATCATTGCAATACCGTTTACGCTCACTTTTATCGCTCGCTACCTTGCTGTTTTTATTATTTCAGATTACAAAAACCTATATCTACTATCTATTTTGCACTTGTATTTTCATCTCTTCGCCGAACTAGTGCACCTATACAATTTACCATTGTATTGGGTGTGTTGGGGACACAAGAGACTCTTTGTTATTTGGTTGCAGGGTTGTTTGAGAGAGACCATCTTCCTCCTACGCCTCCTACGGATTGATAAACCTTAGGTCATCCACTTGAGGGAAATTTGCTACTGTCCTACAAACCTGTGCACTTGCAGGCCCAACAACGTCTACAAGAAGAAGGTTATGTAGTAGACATCAATGCCCTATATGTGGGAATATGAGGTCTTAATTTGACCGGAAAATCCTTCACAACCACCTGCTTTATAAGGGTTTCATGCCACACTATAATGTTTGGACCAAGCACGAAGAAATAGGGGTTATGATGGAAGACAACAAAGAAGAAGAGGATGATGACAACTATGTGCCCACTGAATATGGTGATGTTGCAACGGGGGAAGCTGAAGATCAAGAGGAACCAGAGGATGTGCCCGATGATGATCTCCGCCGGGTCATTGTTGATGCAAAGAGACAGTACGAAAGTGAAAAGGAGAAGCTGCAGTTTGATTGCATGTTAGAGGATCACAAAAAGGGTTGTACCCCAATTGCGAAGATGGCAACACAAAGCTCGGTACCGTACTGGAATTGCTGCAGTGGAAGGCAGAGAATGGTGTTCCTGACAAAGGATGTGAGAAGCTACTGAAAATATTGAAGAAGAAGCTTCCAAAGGATAAAGAATTGTCCGACAGTACGTACACAACAAAAAAGGTCGTATGCCCTCTAGGATTTGAGGTGCAAAAGATACATGCATGCCTTAATGACTGCATCCTCTACTGCGGTGCGTACAAGGATTTGAACACATGCCCGGTATGCGGTGCATTGTGGTATAAGATCAGACGAGATGACCCTGGTGATGTTGACGGCGAGCGGCCCAGGAAGAGGGTTCCTGCCAAGGTGATGTGGTATGCTCCTATAATACCACGGTTGAAACGCATGTTCAGAAACAAAGAGCATGCCAAGTTGATGCGATGGCACAGAGAGGACCATAAGAAAGACGGGAAGTTGAGAGCACCCGTTGACGGGTCGTAGTGGAGAAAAAATGAGAGAAAGTACTGGGAGGAGTTTGCAGGTGACACAAGGAACGTATGGTTTGGTTTAAGCGTGGATGGTATTAATCCTTTTGGGGAGCAGAGCAGCAATCACAACACCTGGCCCGCGACTCTATGTATCTATAACCTTCCTCCTCGGTTGTGCATGAAGCGGAGGTTCATTATGATACCAGTTCTCATCCAAGGCCCTAAGCAACCCGGCAACGACATTGATGTGTACCTAAGGCCATTAGTTGAAGAACTTTTACAACTGTGGAATGGAAACGGTGTATGTTTGTGGGATGAGCACAAACAGGAGGAATTTGACCTGCATGCGCTGCTGTTTGTAACCATCAATGATTGACCTGCTCTCAGTAACCTTTCAGGACAGACAAACAAGGGATACCACACATGCACGCACTGTTTAGATGACACTAAAAGTATATACTTGGACAAATGCAAGAAGAATGTGTACCTGGGGCATTGTCGATTTCTTCCGACCAACCGTCAATGTCGAAAGAAAGAGAAGCATTTCAAAGGCGAGGCAGATCATCGGAAGAAGCCCGCCATGCGTAACAGTGATCACGGACTTGTTGTGGTTAATGTTTTAAAAGTAATCTTTGGAAAGGGTCCCGACGGACTATCTTTTCGGAATGACGCTGAGGGACGCGCACCCATGTGGAAGAAGAAATCTATATTTTGGGACCTACCCTACTGGAAAGACCTAGAGGTCCGCTCTTCAATCGACGTGATGCACGTGATGAAGAACCTTTGCGTGAACCTGCTAGGCTTCTTGGGCGTGTATGGGAAGACAAAAGATACACCGGAGGCACAGGAGGACCTGGAACGTTTGCACGAAAAAGACGGCATGCCTCCAAAGCAGTATGAAGGTTCTGCCAGCTACGCTCTTACCAAAGAAGAGAAGAAAATCTTCTTTGAATGCCTGCTCAGTATGAAGGTCCCGTCTGGCTTCTCGTCGAATATAAAGGGAGTAATAAATATGCCAGAGAAAAGTTCCAGAACCTAAAGTCTCATGACTGCCACGTGATTATGACACAACTGCTTCCGGTTGCATTGAGGGGGCTTCTACCGGAAAACGTTTGATTAACCATTGTGAAGATATGTGCATTCCTCAATGCAATCTCTCAGAAGGTGACCGATCTAGAAGTCCTACCAAGGTTGAGGAGTGATATGGCGCAATGTCTTGTCAGTTTCGAGCTGGTGTTCCCACCATCCTTCTTCAATATCATGACGCACATCCTAGTTCATATAGTCAGCGAGATTGTCATTCTAGGCCCTGTATTTCTACACAATATGTCCCCCTTTGAGAGGTTAATGGGAGTCCTAAAGAAATATGTCCGTAACCGCGCTAGGCCAGAAGGAAGCATCTCCATGGGCCATCAAATAGAGGATGTATTGGGTTTTGTGTTGACTTCATTCCCGACCTTAAGAAGATTGGTCTCCCTCAATCGCGGTATGAGGGAAGACTGACTGAAAAGGCACGCTAGGAGGGGACTCAATAATATGTAGGGATGGGCATTCTTGGTCTCAAGCACACTGCACAGTTCTACAGAACTCTACCTTGGTGACCGCTTATGTCGATGAACACAAGAACATTTTCCGGTCCAAACACCCGGAGTAGTGTGATGACTGGATTACATGTGAACACATCAGGACTTTCAGCAGTTGGTTGGAAACACGTCTCAGAGGTGACAACACTATTTTTGATGAGCTGTACTTGTTGGCCAGGGGACCATCTTCGACTGTATTGACTTACAAAGGATATGAGATAAATGGGAATACATTTTACACGACCACCCAAGATCAAAAGAGCACCAACCAAAACAGCGGTGTCCGCTTTGATGCAGCAACCAAGAGGGGAAAGGACACATATTATGGTTACATAGTGGACATATGGGAACTTGACTACGGACATGATTTTAAGGTCCCTTTGTTTCAGTGCAAATGGGTCAATCTGTCAGGAGGCGGGGTACAGGTAGACCCACAGTATGGAATGACAATAGTGGATCTGAACAATCTTGGGTACACAAACGAACCACTCGTCCTAGCCAATGATGTGGCGCAAGTTTTCTATGTGAAGGACATGTCTACCAAACCGAGAAAAAGAAAAGATAAGGAAACGAATACATCATACGATGAGCCAAAGCGCCATATAGTTCTTTCAGGAAAAAGAGACATCGGAGGGCAAGACAGACATGTCTGAAGATTATGAAAAGTTTCATGAAATTCCTCCCTTCAAAGTCAAGGCTGACCCAAGCACCCTGTTAAACGATGAAGATTATCCATGGTTACGGAGCAATAAGCAAAGGACACAAGCTAAGAAAAAGTGAAGACTTTCTCTCCACAGCTATTATGATGATGCCTTTGATCTAGAATATCACTGCAGTTACATGTGAAGAAATGAAATGACTTTTTTAACAGATGAGTTTTCGTCCGAAACCCTGATACTTCAAAAGAGATTGTCCATTTTGTACACGAAGTGCATCCAGTTTTTGCCGTAACCCTCTCAACTTTTTAGCACATGCTATGTGGGTGAAATGATGATATGATACGTCTCCAACGTATCTATAATTTTTGATTGTTCCATGCTATTATATTACCCGTTTTGGATGTTTATGGGATTTACTTTACACTTTTATATCATTTTTGGGACTAACCTACTAACCGGACGCCCAGCCCGAATTGCTGTTTTTTTTCCCTATTTTAGTGTTTCGAAGGAAAGGAATATCAAACAGAGTCCAAACGGAATGAAACCTCCGGGAGCGATCTTTTTGGAACAAACGTGATCCAGGGGACTTGGAGTGGACGTCAAGCAACAGAGGAGGCGGCCACGAGGGTGCCTGGCGCGCCCCTAGGGCTCGGGGCGCCCCCCACCCTCGTGGGCCCCTCGAGCGTCCACCAACCTACTTCTTCCTCCTATATATACCCATGCACCTCGAAAACATCCAAGAGCACCACGAAAACCTAATTCCACCACCACAACCTTCTGTATCGGCAAGATCCCATCTTGGAGCCTCCGCCGGTGCTCTGCCGGAGGGGGAATCAACCACGGAGGGCCTCTACATCATCTCCAAGGCCCTTCCGATGAGTTGTGAGTAGTTTACCACAGACCTTCGGGTCCATAGTTATTAGCTAGATGGCTTCTTCTCTCTCTTTGAATCTCAATACAAAGTTCTCCTTGATCTTCTTGGAGATCTATTCAATGTAACTCTTTTTTCAGTGTGTTTGTCGAGATCCGATGAATTGTGGGTTTATGATCAAGTTTATCTATGAGAAATATCTGAATCTCCTCTGAATTCTTTTATGTATGATTAAGTTATCTTTGCAAGTCTCTTCGAATTATCAGTTTGGTTTGGCCTACTAGATTGATCTTTCTTGCAATGGGAGAAGTGCTTAGCTTTCGGTTCAATCTTGCGGTGTCCTTTCCCAGTGACAGCAGGGGCAGCAAGGCACATATTATATTTTTTCCATCGAGGATAAAAAGATGGGGTTTATATCATATTGCACGAGTTTATCCGTCTACATCATTTCATCTTTCTTAATGCGTTACTCTGTTCTTTATGAACTTAATACTCTAGATGCAGGCAGGAGTCGGTCGATGTGTGGAGTAATAGTAGTAGATGCAGGCAGGAGTCGGTCTACTTGTCGCGGACGTGATGCCTATATACATGATCATGCCTAGATAATCTCATAACTATGCGCTTTTCTATCAATTGCTCGATAGTAATTTGTTCACCCACCGTAATACTTATGCTATCTTGAGAGAATCCACTAGTGAAACCTATGGCCCCCGGGTCTATCTTTTATCATATAAGTTTTCACTCTACTTTTATTTGCATCTTTTACTTTCCAATCTACATCATAAAAATACCAAAATATTTATCTTATCATATTATCTCTATCAGATCTCACTTTTGCAAGTGGCCGTGAAGGGATTGGCAACCCCTTTATTGCGTTGGTTGCGAGGTTCTTGTTTGTTTGTGTAGGTGCGTGGGACTTTTGAGGAGCCTCCTACTGGATTGATACCTTGGTTCTCAAAAACTGAGGGAAATACTTATGCTACTTTGCTGCATCACCCTTTCCCTTCAAGGAAAACCAACGCAAGCTCAAGACGTAGCAGGAAGGATTTCTGGTGCCGTTGCCGGGGAGGTCTTCGCACAAGTCAAGACATACCAAGTACCCATCACAAACTCTTATCCCTCGCATTACATTATTTGCCATTTGCCTCTCGTTTTCCTCTCCCCCACTTCACCCTTGCCGTTTTATTCACCCTTCTTCTGTTCATCTTTTTCGTTTTCTTTGATGTCTTACTTGGCTCGTTTGGTCGGAATAGTTGTTTATTTATTGATAAACAGAGAACCTAAGATATATGGATTCTCATCCGCTTGATAATCTTTTTAAGAGATCCAATTATGATGAACCAATTGCTAGTGAGTTTTGTGCACTAGATTATCTTTATGAAGCTTTGCTTAAAATTCATGAATCTGAAAATTATGATGAAGAAATTTATGAAGAGATTCACGATAACTCCTTGAATAAAAAGCATGATTGCAATGATTTTACTATAAATTCTCTTGATGTCAATTGTGCTAATAATATGCAAAACCCTAAGCTTGGGGATGCTAGTTTTGCTATGTCTTCTACTTGTTGCACTGATCATGATTGGGGTGATTCTTCTTATAATCTTGAAAATTTATTTAAGCCCCATGATGAATATGAGATTGATAATAGTGTTTGCAATAATATTGAAAGTGGGTTTGGAAGAGTGTCGACTTTAGATCCCACATATTTGGAGTATGTTCAATCTTATGGTATTTTTGATAAAAGTGAGTTTGGAGAGGTCATGACTTTAGTTAATGATAATCCCACTATTTTGAAAGAGTGTCAACTTCACATGCATGTGGATCATGTTGAGAATATGTTATGTGATAGCTATTTTGTTGAATTTGCCTATGATCCAACATGTAATTATTATGAGAGTGGAAAATATGGTCGTAGAAAATTTTATCTTACTAAATTACCTCTCGTCATGTTGAGATTGCTATCGTGTCTTTCTTCTTCCTTGCATATGCTAGTTTTTGCTTGCCTTGAAAATTTGTTTGCTTATAATATGCCTATGCATAGGAAGTATGTTAGACTTAGATGTGTTTGTCACGTGTTTCATGATGCTCTCTTTGCGCTTCAGTTCTTGCCTTTCATGTGAGCATCATTAAAATTATCATTGCCTAGCTAAAAGGCTTTAAAGAAAAGCGCTTGTTGGGAGACAACCCAATATATTTCCTTGCTGTTATTCAATAAATATTTCATATAGCTTCTGTTTAGATATGTTTTCATGTTTTAATTAGTGTTTGTGCCAAGTAGAACCTATAGGATAACCTATGGTGATAGTTAATTTGATTCTACTGAAAAATAGAAACTTTGCACGCACAAAAATAATTTTAGAAATTCACAGAAAGGTGATTTTGCATTGATTCTTTTTGCTGTAGATTAATAGATAAATTTCCCAGGACTTCCTATTTTGGTAGGATTTTTAGAGTTCCATGAGTATTCGAGAGTTACAGATTGCTACGGACTGTTCTGTTTTTGACAGATTCTATTTTTCGTGTGTTGTTTGCTTATTTTGATGCATCTATGGCTAGTATCGGTGGGTATGAACCATAGAGAAGTTGGAATACAGTAGTTTTAACACAAATATAAATGAAGAATGAGTTCATTACAGTACCTTATGTGGTGATTTTTCTTTCTTGCACTAACGGAGCTTATGAGATTTCCTGTTGAGTTTTGTGTTGTGAAGTTTTCAAGTTTTGGGTAAAGATTTGATGGACTATGAAATAAGGAGTGGCAAGATCCTAAGCTTGGGTATGCTCATGGCACCCCAAGATATTCAAGGATAACCAAAATCCTAAGCTTGGGGATGCCCCGGAAGGCATCCCCTCTTTCGTCTTCGTCTATTGGTAACTTTACTTGGAGCTATGTTGTTATTCGCCACATGATATGTGTTTTGCTTGGAGAGTCTTGTATGATATTAGTATTTGATTTTTAGATTACCACAATCATCCTTGCTGTACACACCTTTCGGGATAAACCCACTTCATTTGAAATTTATTACTCTATGTGCTTCACTTATATCTTTTGAGCTAGATAGTTTTGCTCTAGTACTTCACTTATATCTTTTAGAGCATGGCCGTGGCTTGATTTTGTAGAAATTGTTGATCTCTCATGCTTCCCTTATATTATTTTGAGAGTCTCTTAGAACAGCATGGTATTTGCTATGGCTATAAAATTGGTCCTAGAATGATGAGCATCCAAGTTGGGTATAATAAAAACTATCATAGGAAGTGAATTGGATGCTACAATCAATTTGATACTTGATAATTGTTTTGAGATATGGAGGTGGTGATATTAGAGTCATGCTAGTTGGGTGATTATGAATTTAAAGAATACTTGTGTTGAAGTTGGCAAGTCCCGTAACATGCACGCATGGTAAAAGTTGTGTAACAAATTTATTGCACGGGGTGCTCTTTTGATTGCCTTCCCTTGAGTGGAGGTCGGGGCGCGCGATGGTTAACTCCTACCAACCTCCCCCCTAGGAACATGCATAGTAGTACATTGCTTCGAGGGCTAATAAAACTTTTGCAATAAGTATATGAGTTCTTTATGACTAATGTGAGTCCATGGAATATACGCACTTTTACCTTTCCATCATTGCTAGCCTCTTCGGTACCGTGCATTGCCCTTTCTCACCTTGAGAGTTGGTGCAAACTTTGCCGGTGCATCTAAACCCCGTGATATCATACACTCTATCTCACATAAACCTCCTTATATCTTCCTCAAAACAGCCACCATACCTACCTATTATGGCATTTCCATAGCCATTCCGAGATATATTGCCATGCAACTTTCCACCGTTCCGTTTATCATGACACGCATCATCATTGTCATATTGCCTTGCATGATCATGTAGTTGACATCGTATTTGTGGCAAAGCCACCATGCATAATTTTTCATACACGTCACTCTTGATTCATTGCCCATCCCGGTACACCGCCGGAGGCATTCATATAGAGTCATATCTTGTTCTAGTTTTGAGTTGTAATTCATGAGTTGTAAATAAATAGAAGTGTGATGATCGTCATTATTAGAGCATTGTCCCCAAATAAAAAAAGAAATGCCAAAGAAAAAAAAGAAAAAAAGGGAAAGGCCAAAAGAAAAAAAGAAAGGCCCAAAAAGAAAAATAAGAAGAAAAATAAGGTGGCAATGTTACTATCCTTTTCCACTCTCGTGCTTCAAAGTAGCACCATGTTCTTCATATAGAGAGTCTCATATGTTGTCACTTTCATATACTAGTGGGAATTTTTCATTATAGAACTTGGCTTGTATATTCCTACGATGGGCTTCCTCAAAATGCCCTAGGTCTTCGTGAGCAAGTAAGTTGGATGCACACCCACCTAGTTTCTTTTGTTGAGCTTTCATACATTTATAGCTCTAGTGCATCCGTTGCATGGCATTCCCTACTCCTCATGTTGACATCAATTGATGGGCATCTCCATAGCCCGTTGATTAGCCTCGTCAATGTGCGACTTTCTCCTTTTTTGTCTTCTCCACACAACCTCCAGCATCATATTCTATTCCACCCATAGTGCTATATTCATGGCTCACGCTCATGTATTGCGTGAGAGTTGAAAAAAGCTAAAGCGTGTTAAAAAGTATGAACCAATTGCTTGGCTGAAACCGGGGTTGTTCTTGATGGGAGTATTTTGTGTGATGAAAATGAAACATAGCCTAACTATATGATTTTGTAGGGACGAGCCTTCTAATGCCATGTTATTTTGAGAAGACATGATTGCTTAGTTAGTATGCTTGAAGTATTACTATTTCCTATGTCAATATGAACTTTTATTTTGAATCATTTGGATCTGAACATTCATGCCACAATAAAGAAAATTACATTGAGAATTATGCTAGGTAGCATTCCACATCAAAAATTCTGTTTTTATCATTTACCTACTCGAGGACGAGCAGGAATTAAGCTTGGGGATGCTTGACACGTCTCCAATGTATCTATAATTTTTGATTGTTCCATGCTATTATATTACCCGTTTTGGATGTTTATGGGCTTTACTTTACACTTTTATATCATTTTTGAGACTAACCTACTAACTGGAGGCCTAGCCCGAATTGCTGTTTTTTGCCTATTTCAGTGTTTCGAAGGAAAGGAATATCAACCGGAGTTCAAAAGGAATGAAACCTTTGGGAGCGATCTTTTTGGAACAAACGTGATCCAGGGGACTTGGAGTGGACGTCAAGCAACAGAGGAGGCGGCCACGAGGGTGCCCGGCGTGCCCCCCACCCTCGTGGGCCCCTCGAGCATCCACCGACATACTTCTTCCTCCTATATATACCCATGTACCCCGAAAACATCCAAGAGCACCACGAAAACCTAATTCTACTGCCGCAACCTTCTGTATCCGTGAGATCCCATCTTGGAGCCTTCGCCGGCGCTCCGCCAGAGGGGGAATCGACCATGGAGGTCCTCTACATCATCTCCAAGGCCCTTCCGATGAGTTGTGAGTAGTTTACCATAGACCTTTGGGTCCATAGTTATTAGCTAGATGGATTCTTATCTCTCTTTGAATCTCAATACAAAGTTCTCCTTGATCTTCTTGGAGATCTATTCGATGTAACTCTTTTTGCGGTGTGTTTGTCGAGATCCGATGAATTGTGGGTTTATGATCAAGTTTATCTATGAGAAATATTTGAATCTCCTCTGAATTCTTTTATGTGTGATTAAGTTATCTTTGCAAGTCTCTTCGAATTATCAGTTTGGTTTGGCCTACTAGATTGATCTTTCTTGCAATGGGAGAAGTGCTTAGCTTTCGGTTCAATCTTGCGGTGTCCTTTCCCAGTGATAGCAGGGGCAGCAAGGCCCATATTGTATTGTTACCATCGAGGATAAAAAGATGGGGTTTATATCATATTGCATGAGTTTATCCCTTTACATCATGTCATCTTTCTTAATGCGTTACTCTGTTCTTTATGAACTTAATACTCTAGATGCAGGTAGGAGTCAGTCGATGTGTGGAGTAATAGTAGTAGATGCAGGCAGGAGTTAGTCTACTTGTCGCGGACGTGATGCCTATATACATGATCATGCCTAGATAATCTCATAACTATGCGCTTTTCTATCAATTGCTCGACAGTAATTTGTTCTCCCACCGTAATACTTATGCTATCTTGAGAGAAGCCACTAGTGAAACCTATGGCCCCTGGGTCTATCTTTTATCATATAAGTTTTCAATCTACTTTTATTTGCATTTTTACTTTCCAATATATATCATAAAAATACCAAAAATATTTATCTTATCATATTATCTCTATCAGATCTCACTTTCGCAAGTGGCCGTGAAGGGATTGACAACTTTTGAAGAGCCTCCTACTGGATTGATACCTTGGTTCTCAAAAACTGAGGGAAATACTTACGCTACTTTGCTGCATCACCCTTTCCTCTTCAAGGAAAACCAATGCAAGCTCAAGACGTAGCATGATACCATGCCAACTTTCAACCTTTTCAGAGTTCATTTGTAGTGCTTTTCAATTTTGGGGTCATATACCTAAAAAAATCAGTAAATGCATGAAAAATAACAAATGAAGTCAGAAAGGGTGAAAATTGATGATGTGGCTTTGAATGGTGCATTTTGAACACACAAAAAGTCTGGAGTTCAAATAAGTTCAAAAAAATGAAATCCCTTTGTAACTCAGGATGACAATGGGTAGGGTATGGGCAGGGTAGAGCAATACCATACCCATACCCGTATAGTCAGCGGGCACAAAATTCTACCCATACCCATACCCATGGGCATGAAACTTTACCCATACCCATACCCGACGGGGACCCGTACCCATTGGGTACCCAATGGGTAGAACAAATAGTACACAAGTTGTTCACAATTTTACGCTCATTGATAGCACAATTGACAAAAAAAATCAATTATGTCAGCTCAATAACAGGTAGATGAGTAATTGACAAATATTAAAATCACAACATACTCTTAAGTCAATAGGAGTAGACGAGTCACATGACAAATTAATGACTAATTGAGGACAACTTAACATTAGTTCACCAACGGGCAGGGTATGGGTATACCCGTGGGTACAAGACTATACCTGTACCCTACCCATGACTTACTGGGTAGGATATGGGTACTACCCGTGGGTATAAAAGTGTGCCCATACCCTACCCATGCGGGTACGGTACCCGCGGGTACCTGTACCCATGGGTAAAATTGCCATCCTTATTTGTAATAGATGAGTTTTCGTCCGAAACCCTGATACTTCAAAAGAGATTGTCCGTTTTGTACATGAAGTGCATCCAGTTTTTGCCGTAACCCTCTCAACTTTTTAGCACATGCTATGTGGGTGAAACGATGATACCATGCCAACTTTCAACCTTTTCAAAGTTCATTTGTAGTGCTTTTCAACTTCACAGGGTCATATAACTCAAAACAATCAGTAAATGCATGAAAAATATCAAATGAAGTCAGAAAGGGTTGAAAATTGATGATGTGGCTTTGAATGGTGCATTTTGAATGCACAAAAAGTCTGGAGTTCAAATAAGTTCAAAAAAATGAAATCCCTTTGTAACAGATGAGTTTTCTTTAACCTAGAAATCTGATTTTGATTAAAGCAGACATTTCAAATAACCTAAAAATTACCAAATTGAATATAATGATAAAACACAGTAATATTAAATAGCATGAAAAAGAATCACTCAAAAATCTATTTTTATGGTGAAGTTATTCACAAACAAGTGATTCACACAAATTTCTAAAAATTCAAATTTAAACTATTCAGATTGGAAAACTAATGGTACTAACAGAAAGTTTATAATTTTTATTACCTAAAAACAAAAAAGAATCACTGAAAAACAGAAACAAAATAAAAAGGCAAACAAGAAAAAAAACTAGAAAAAGAAAAAAAGAAAACAAAATAAAATAAATAAAGAAAAATAGAAAACAAAAAACTGGAAAAATAAAAAAATGCCACCTACTGGGCCACCACGGCCTGAATACGACTAGGAACCCATCCATGGGCCAGGATTCAGGCCCGCAGATGGCCTAGTAGGACCACAGGCAGCGTAGGGTTAAATTAGGCCCGTAAGCCTGCATTTGAGAGGAGCTCAAGAGGGCAGCCACAGTGGGGCTTATAAACCACTCCAAGCTCCTCTCAACTAGCGAGGTGGGACTAAACTTTTATCCGCGGGTATTGATACGTCTCTATCGTATCTATAATTTTTGATTGTTCCATGCCAATATTCTACAACTTTCATATTCTTTTGGCAACTTTCTATACTATTTTTTGGGACTAACATATTGATCCAGTGCCCAGTGCCAGTTCCTGTCTGTTGCATGTTTTATGTTTTGCAGAAACCCCATATCAAACGGAGTCCAAACGGGATAAAAACGGACGGAGAATTATTTTGTAATATTTGTGATTTTTGGGAGGAAGAATCAATGCGAGACGATGCCCGAGGTGGCCACGAGATAGGGGCCCACGCCCACTTAAAGTGGGCGCGCCCCCCACTCTTGTGGGCCACCCGTAAGGCGGTTGATGCCCTTCTTTGGCCGCAAGAAAGCTAATTTTTGTAAAACGATCTGGGCGAAGGTTTCAATCCAATTGGAGTTACGGATCTCTAGATATAAAGGAAACAGTGCCAGGGCAGAATTCCAGAACGCAAAAACAAAGAGAAACAGAGAGATAGATCCAATCTCGGAGGGGCTCTCGCCCCTCCCCAGTCATGGGAGCCAAGGACCAGAGGGTAAACCCTTCTCTCATCTAGGGAGGAGGTCAAGGAAGAAGAAGAAGAAGGGGGGCCCTCTCCCCCTTGCTTTTGGTGGCGCCGGAACGCCGCCGGGGGCCATCATCATCACCGCGATCTTCACGAACACCTCTGCCATCGTCATCAACATCTCCATCACCTTCCCCCATCTATATTCAGCGGTCCACTCTCCCGCAACCCGCTGTACCCTCTACTTGAACATGGTGCTTTATGCTTCATATTATTATCCAATGATGTGTTGCCATCCTATGATGTATGAGTAGATTTTCATTGTCCTATTGGTGGTTGATGAATTGCTATGATTGGTTTAATTTGCTTGTGGTTATATTGATTTCCTATCGTGCCCTCCGTGTCGCGCAAGCGTGAGGGATTCCCGCTGTAGGGTGTTGCAATACGTTCATGATTCGCTTATAGTGGGTTGCTAGAGTGACAGAAGCTTAAACCCGAGTAAGGGGATTGTTGCGTATGGGATTGAAGGGGGACCAATATTTCTTAATGCTATGGTTGGGTTTTACCTTGATGAACGTTAGTAGTTGCGGACACTTTCTAATAGCTCCAATCATAAGTGCATAGAATTCCAAGTCAGGGATGACATGCTAGCTGGGGCCTCTCCCACATAATACTTGCTATCGGTCTAGTAAAGTAGTCAATTGCTTAGGGACAATTTCACAATTCCTACCACCACTTTCCACACTCGCTATATTTACTTTATTGCATCTTTATCTAAACAACCCCTACTTTTTATTTACTTGTTCTTTATTATCTTGCAAACCTATCCTATCACACCTACAAAGTACTTCTAGTTTCATACTTGTTCTAGGTAAAGCGAGCGTCAAGCGTGCGTAGAGTCGTATCAGTGGCCATAGGACTTGAGAGAGTATTTGTTCTACCTTTAGCTCCTCATTGGGTTCGACACTCTTACTTATCGAAAGAGGCTACAACTATCCCGTATACTTGCGAGTTATCAAGACCATTTTCTGTCGCCGTTGCCGGGGAGTCATAGCGTGGGGTGAATATTCTCGTGTGTGCTTGTTTGCTTTATCACTAAGTAATTTTTATTTGCTGTTCTTAGTTGTTCTCTATCTTTAGTTATGGATATGGAACGCAAAAGACCAAAAAAATTAGGTGTACTTGCTACTCATGGAGATGGGGTAACTCCTAAAACCCTCGATTCTCATTATGTGAAAGATATTATGTACTACTTTGATAATCCTGAGAAAACCCCATTTAACTTTATAATGGGAGACACGTTGGATCAACATGAATACTTTAGGGATTATCGCTCGACACAAAAAGGGAAACTATTATGGGACCAATTTATTATGTTGCGTTGGTATGCCCAGGATCTATGCTTGAGATATGATATTACTTGTTGCTCTAGGATAAAGGCTCCACACCTTCCCTTTCCATGCAAATTTAATGATAATGAAACCTTAGCTTCTTATGCTAATGGTATATATGATTACTATGATGTGGAACAAATAGAAGAATTTGTTGCTTTTAAGGCTGCTTATGAAATTGAATCTTTGTTTGAAAAATATGAAGCTTTAGATGATGATGTTTATAGGCCTGAAAATCTTGCTATACTTAGATATTGCTAATGAAATTATGAATACAATTACTGTATTAATGCATTTATTGAGGATCTCCGCTGTCCAAGAAGAGACTAATATTTTGCAGGAAGCTATGAAAGAAGAAATTGATGAAACTGTGAGCTCATTGGATGAAAAAGATGATGAGGAGAGCGAAGAACAAAAGGAGGAAGAGTGGATTGATCACCCGTGCCCACCTTCTAATGAGAGTAACTCTTCAACTCATACATTGTTTAATTCCCCTTCGTGCTTACCGAAGGATGATTGCTATGATCCCGTTGATTCTCTTGAAATATCCTTTTTTGATGATGCTTGCTGTGCTTGTGGCCAAGATGCCAATATGAATGATGCTTATGGAGATGAACTTGCTATAGTTCCTTATGTTAAACATGAAATGCTATTGCACCCACGCATGATAGTCCTATTATCTTTTTGAATTCTCCCGGCTACACTATATCGGAGAAGTTTGTGCTTATTAAGGATTATATTGATGGGTTGCCTTTTACCGTTGCACAAGATGATTTTGATGAATATAATATGCATGTGCTTGCTGCTCCTACTTGCAATTATTATGAGAGAGGAACTATATCTCCACCTCTCTATGTTTCCAACACGATAGAATTGCAAGAAACTGCTTATACTATGCATTGGCCTTTACTTGGTGTGCATGAATTGTTCTTTTATGACATGACGATGCATAGGAAGAGAGTTATACTTCATTGTTGCTTGATATATGTTACTTTGTGCTCACTACTAAATTACAAATCATTGTTAGTTAAAATTGGCTTTGATATACCTTGGGATCTGGGTGGATCCGTTACTTGAGCACTATATGCTTAATGGCTTTAAAGAAAGCGCTGCCAGGGAGACAACCCGGAAGTTTTAGAGAGTCATTTATTTCTTTTGAGTGCTTTTATATAGTTTTAAAACATAAAAATAAAGAGGGAAACTCAAAACTTTTCAAAAAGGAAAGTGAAAGTGAGAAAGACAAGCATTGTTGAAGTGGGAGAGCTCCTTGAACTTTGTACATGCTCACGGAAACTTTGTGAATCTTAACTACAGAAAATTTTCATCAGAAATAATTATCCCCTTGTACAATTCCATTTTATTATAAAAATAATGTGCCAAGGTTTGTCTTTAGGATGTTTACAATGCTTGTTGGTTTGTACGGTGCAGGACAGAAACTTTGGCTGTAGTGCGTGATTTTACATTTTAACTGCAACTTCAATTGGTTCTGATTCTTTTTTGCACTGTCTTTATGTACAACTTGTTTATTTTTCCTAATTTTGGTAGAATTTTTGGGGTACCAGAAGTATGGTGAATGTTCAGATTGCTACAGACTGTTCTGTTTTTGACAGATTCTGTTTTTGATGCATAGTTTGCTTGTTTTGATGAATCTATCAATTAATATTAGTGGGTTAAGCCATGAAAAAGTTATATTAAAGTAGACATGATGCAAAAACAAAATATGAATTGGTTTGCAACAGTACTTAGAGTGGTGATTTGCTTTATTATACTAACGGATCTTACCGAGTTTTCTGTTGAAGTTTTGTGTGGATGAAGTGTCTAAACGAGGAGGTCTCGATATGAGGAAAAGGAAGAGAGGCAAGAGCTCAAGCTTGGGGATGCCCGAGACAACCCAAGTAAATATTCAAGGAGACTCAAGCATCTAAGCTTGGGGATGCCCCAGAAGGCATCCCCTCTTTCTTCAACAAGTATCGGTATGTTTTCGTATTCATTTCGTTCGTGCGATATGTGCAAGTCTTGGAGCATATTTTGCATTTAGTTTTCATTTTTATTTTATGCACCATGCTGGTATGAGATAGTCCTTAGTTGATTTATAGAATGCTCATTGCACTTCACTTAAATCTTTTGAGTATGGCTTTATAGAATGCTTCATGTGCTTCACTTATATCATTTGAAGTCTGGATTGCCTGTTTCTCTTCACATAGAAAACCGCCATTTGTAGAATGCTCTTTTGCCTCACTTATAATTCTTAGAGCGTGGGCATATCTTTTGTAGAAAGAATTAAACTCTCTTGCTTCACTTATATCAATTTAGAGAGATGACAGGAATTGGTCATTCACATGGTTAGTCATAAAATCCTACATAAACTTGTAGATCACTGAATATGATACGTTTGATTCCTTGCAATAGTTTTGCGATATAAAGGTGGTGATATTAGAGTTGTGTTAGTTGAGTAATTGTGAAATTGAGAATTACTTGTGTTGAGGTTTGCAAGTCCCGTAGCATGCATGTATGGTGAACCGTTATGTAACGAAGTTGGAGCATGAGGTGCTCTTTGATTGCTTTCCTTATGAGTGGCAGTCGGGGACGAGCGATGGTCTTTTCCTACCAATCTATCCCTCTAGGGGCATGCGTAGTAGTACTTTTCTTTGAGGGCTAAGTAGAGTTTTGCAATAAGTATATGAGTTCTCTATGACTAATGTGAGTCCATGGATTATACGCACTCTCACCTTTCCGCAATTTGCTAGCCTCTACGGTACCGTGCATTGCCCTTTCTCACCTCGAGAGTTGGTGCAAACTTCGCGGGTGCATCCAAACCCCGTGATATGATATGCTCTATCACACATAAGCCTCATTATATCTTCCTCAAAACAGCCACCATACCTACCTATTATGGCATTTCCATAGCCATTCCGAGATATATTGCCATGCAACTTCCATCATCATCATATACATGACTTGAGCATTCATTGTCATATTGCTTTGCATGATCATAATATAGCTAGCATGATGTTTTCATGGCTTGTCCTTTTTTCGATATCATTGCTATGCTAGATCATTGCACATCCCGGTACACCGCCGGAAGCATTCATATAGAGTCATATCTTTGTTCGAGATATCGAGTTGTAATATTGAGTTGTAAGTAAATAAAAGTGTGATGATCATCATTATTAGAGCATTGCCCCAGTGAGGAAAGGATGAAGGATACTATGATTCCCCCACAAGTCGGGATGAGACTCCGGACTTTATGAAAAATAAAAGAGGCCAAAGAAGCCCACCAAAAAAAAATATAAAAATAAAAAATAAATAAAATAAAATAATAAAAATGAGAGAAAAAGAGAGAAGGGGCAATATTACTATCCTTTTACCACACTTGTGCTTCAGAGTAGCACCATGTTCTTCATAGAGAGAGTCTCCTATGCTTTCACTTTCATATACTAGTGGGAATTTATCATTATAGAACTTGGCTTGTATATTCCAATGATGGGATTCCTCAAAATGCCTAGGTCTTCGTGAGCAAGCAAGTTGGATGCACACCCACTTAGTTTCTTTTGTTGAGCTTTCATATATTTATAGCTCTAGTACATCCGTTGCATGGCAATCCCTACTCACTCACATTGATATCTATTGACGGGCATCTCCATAGCCCGTTGATACGCCTAGTTGATGTGAGACTATCTTCTCCCTTTTTGTCCTCACAACCACCACCATATACCACCATAGTGCTATGTCCATGGCTTGCGCTCATGTATTGCGTAAGAGTTGAAAAAGCCGAAGCGCGTTAAAAAGTATGAACCAATTGCTCGGCTCGTCATCGGGGTTGTGCATTATTTGAATGCTTTGTGTGATGAAGACGGAGCATAGCCAGACTGTATGATTTTGTAGGGATGAGCTTTCTTTGGCTATGTTATTTCGATAAGACATAATTGCTTGGTTGGTATGCTTGAAGTATTATTGTTTTTATGTCAAATGATAGACTATTGCTTTGAATCACTCGTATCTTAATATTCATGCCATGATTAGACACATGATCAAGATTATGCTAGGTAGCATTCCACATCAAAACTTATCTTTTTTATCATTTACCTACTCGAGGACGAGCGGGAATTAAGCTTGGGGATGCTGATACGTCTCCGTCGTATATATATTTTTTGATTGTTCCATGCCAATATTCTACAACTTTCATATTCTTTTGGCAACTTTTTATACTATTTTTTGGGACTAACATATTGATCCAGTGCACAGTGCCAGTTCCTGTCTGTTGCATGTTTTATGTTTCGCAGAAACCCCATATCAAACAGAGTCCAAATGGGATAAAAACGGACGAAGAATTATTTTGGAATATTTGTGATTTTTGGGAGGAAGAATCAACCCACGAGGATGCCCGAGGTGGCCACGAGATAGGGGCCCACGCCCACTTAAAGTGCGCGCGCCCCCCACTCTCGTGGGTCACCCGTAAGGCGGTTGATGCCCTTCTTTGGCCGCAAGAAAGCTAATTTTTGGAAAACAATCTGGGTGAAGGTTTCAATACAATCGGAGTTACGGATCTCCAGATATAAAGGAAATGGTGCCAGGGCGGAATTCTAGAACACAAAAACAGAGAGATAGATGCAATCTCGGAGGGGCTCTCGCCCCTCCCAAGCCATGGGAGCCAAGGGCCAGAGGGGAAACCCTTCTCCCATCTAGGGAGGAGGTCAAGGAAGAAGAAGAAGAAGGGGGGGCCCTCTCCCCCTTGCTTCCGGTGGCGCCGGAACGCCGCCGGGGGCCATCATCATCACCGCGATCTTCACGAACACCTCTGCCATCGTCATCAACATCTCCATCACCTTCCCCCATCTATATTCAGCGGTCCACTCTCCCGCAACCCGCTGTACCCTCTACTTGAACATGGTGCTTTATGCTTCATATCATTATCCAATGATTTGTTGCCATCCTATGATGTATGAGTAGATTTTCATTGTCCTATTGGTGGTTGATGAATTGCTATGATTGGTTTAATTTGCTTGTGGTTATGTTGATTTCCTATCGTGCCCTCCGTGTCGCGCAAGCGTGAGGGATTCCCGCTGTAGGGTGTTGCAATACGTTCATGATTCGCTTATAGTGGGTTGCTAGAGTGACAGAAGCTTAAACCCGAGTAAGGGGATTGTTGCGTATGGGATTGAAGGGGGACCAATATTTCTTAATGCTATGGTTGGGTTTTACCTTAATGAACATTAGTAGTTGCGGACGCTTGATAATAGTTCCAATCATAAGTTCATAGAATTCCAAGTCAGGGATGACATGCTAGCTGGGGCCTCTCCCACATAATACTTGCTATCGGTCTAGTAAAGTAGTCAATTGCTTAGGGACAATTTCACAATTCCTATTTTTATACCACCACTTTTCACACTCTCTATATTTACTTTATTGCATCTTTATCTAAACATCCCCTACTTTTTATTTACATGTTCTTTATTATCTTGGAAACCTATCCTATCACACCTGCAAAGTACTTCTAGTTTCATACTTGTTCTAGGTAAAGCGAACGTCAAGCGTGCGTAGAGTCGTATCAGTGGCCGATAGGACTTGAGAGAGTATTTGTTCTACCTTTAGTTCCTCGTTGGGTTCGACACTCTTACTTATCGAAAGAGGCTACAACTATCTCGTATACTTGCGGATTATCAGGTAGCGCAGGGCCTTTGGTCCCGGTTGGTAGCACCAACCGGGACGAAAGGGGTGCATTAGTACCGGTTCGTGGCACCAACCGGGACCAATGCCCCTCTTTAGTACCGGTTGGTGCGACCAACCGGGACGGAAGGCCTCTGTTTCCCGCCCTTTGGGCTGCTGAAAAGAGATCTTTGGTCCCGGTTGGTGGCCCGAACCTTGACCAAAGGGGGGCATTCGTCTCGGTTTGTGCCAGGAACCGGGACCAATGTTCTGTGTACATAAGCAGGACTTAGGATTTTTTTAGTTTTCATCGACCCCCGACGACACCGCCAGGCTGCGCATGCTCGCCGTGGCCGCCCCGAGGTTGCCGTCACCGTTGCTGCCCGCTCCTCGTCGTCAACGCCCTCGCCGATGCCCTTGCCCTCGTCGGGCCTCCTCGCCGTCGCTGCCCGTGATCCGGCCGCCGTCGTTGCCGTCGCCGAGTTGCCCCGATGCCGTCCCCGCTCCACTGTGAGCCGCCACGTCATTCCTCTCCTCTCCCCCCCGCCCTGCGTTGCCGCCGCGCGCCGCCCCTGACCTGTGTTGTCGCTGCGCCGCCGCCCCTGCCCTTCGCTACCGCCGCGCGCCGCCCTACCCTGCGCGGCCGCCGCGCCGCCGTGCTACTGCCGCGCTGCTGCCGCGCGCCGCCCCTGCCCTTCGCTGCCGCCGCGCCGCCGCTCCTGCCCTGCAAAAGTTACAATTTTTTTCTCATATATGTACTTTTTTGTCAATTTATGTATATGTATATATGTGTGTGTATATGTTCATAGCATTTTTTTCATATATGTATTTTTTTGTCAATTTATGTATATGTTCATATATATGTGCATATTTAGAAAAAAAATTATGTATGTATAGGAAGATTGTGTATGTATAGGAAAATTGTGTATGATCAAAGTCATTTATGTATATGTTAATATTTAGAAGAAAAAGAAGGAGAGGAAAAAGGAAAATAAGAAGAGGAAGAAGGAGAAGAAGAGGAGAGGAAGAAGAGGAGAAATAAATAAGAAGAGGAAAAAGAAGAAAAAAAGAGGAGAAGAAGAAGGTTCTATTTTTTCTTCTTCTCCTCTATTCCTTCTTCTTCTCCTCTTTTTCTTCTTCTTCTTCATCTTCTTAATTTTTTATCGGGTATGTCGTTGTCGATATACCCCTTCCCCGATAACTTCGACATGAGGGGGGGGGGGGGGTCGATATACCCCTCCCCGATAACATTTTTTTCGTGTATGTATGTCGTCGTTGTTGATATAACCCCTCCCCGATAACATTTTTTTCCATGTATGTATATCATCGTTGTCGATATACCCCCTCCCCGATAACTTCGACATGAGGGGGGGGAGTCGATATACCCCCTCCCCCATAACAATTTTTTTTTCATGTATGTATGTCATCGTTGTCGAGGGTCGAGGATCGCCGAGGGGTCGAGGATCACCGAGGGGTCGAGAGGGGGACGTCGATCAACCCCCTCTCGCTCGACCAACTCTTGAGGACACCCAAACCCTAGAAAAAAAACGTTGTCGATCTTCTACCCCCTCGCGCCCCTACCCGACAAACTCTCTCGAGACTTATATGAGATTTATCAAGAATGCCCCCATTATGGTTGTGCATAATTAAGTTGATCCATATTTTTCGTGATCTCATATACGATTCTATATTGATACGTCTCCAATGTATAATTTTGATTGTTCCATGCTATTATATTACCCGTTTTGGATGTTTATGGGCTTTACTTTACACTTTTATATCATTTTTGGGACTAACCTACTAACCGGAGGCCCAGCTCGAATTGCTGTTTTTTTTTGCCTATTTCAGTGTTTCGAAGAGAAGGAATATCAAACGGAGTCCAAATGGAATGAAACCTTCGGGAGCAATCTTTTTGGAACAAACGCAATCCAAGAGACTTGGAGTGGACGTCAAGAAGCGAACGAGGCGGCCACGAGGGTGCCCGGCGCGCCCTAAGGGGGTGGGCGCGCCCCCACCCTCGTGGGCCCCTCGTGGCTCAACCTACCTACTTCTTCCTTCTATATATATATCCACGTACCCTGAAAACATCCAACAGCACCACGAAAACTATTTCCACCGCCGCAACCTTCTGTATTCGTGAGATCCCATCTTGGAGCCTTCGCTGGCGCTCCGCCGGAGGGGAATCGACCACAGAGGGCCTCTATGTCATCTCCAAGGCCTCTCCGATGAGTTGTGAGTAGTTTACCACAGACGTTTGGGTCCATAGTTATTAGCTAGATGGCTTCTTCTCTCTCTTTGAATCTCAATACAAAGTTCTCCTCGATCTTCTTGGAGATCTATTCGATGTAACTCTTTTTGCAGTGTGTTTGTCGAGATCCGATGAATTGTGGGTTTATGATCAAGTTTATCTATGAGAAATATTTGAATCTCCTCTGAATTCTTTTATGTGTGATTGGTTATCTTCGCAAGCCTCTTTGAATTATCAGTTTGGTTTGGCCTACTAGATTGATCTTTCTTGCAATGGGAGAAGTGCTTAGCTTTGGGTTCAATCTTGCGGTGTCCTTTCCCAGTGATAACAGGGGAAGCAAGACACGTATTGTATTGTTGCCATCGAGGATAAAAAGATGGGGTTTATATCATATTTCTTGAGTTTATCCCTCTACATCATGTCATCTTGCTTAATGCATTACTCTGTTCTTATGAACTTAATGCTCTAGATGCAGGCAGGAGTCGACCGACGTGTGGAGTAATAGTAGTAGATGCAGGCAGGAGTCGGTCTACTTGTTGCGGACGTGATGCCTGTATACATGATCATGCCTAGATAATCTCATAACTATGCACTTTTCTATCAATTGCTCGACAGTAATTTGTTCACCCACCGTAATACTTATGCTATCTTGAGAGAAGCCACTAGTGAAACCTATGGCCCCCGGGTCTATCTTTTATCATATAAGTTTTCCATCTACTTTTATTTGCATCTTTTACTTTCCAATCTATATCATAAAAATACCAAAATTATTTATCTTATCTTATTATCTCTATCAGATCTCACCTTCGCAAGTTACCGTGAAGGGATTAACAACCCCTTTATCGCGTTGGTTGCGAGGTTCTTGTTTGTTTGTGTAGGTGCATGGGACTTTTGAGGAGCCTCCTACTGGATTGATACCTTGGTTCTCAAAAACTGAGGGAAATACTTATGCTACTTTGCTGCATCACCCTTTCCTCTTCAAGGGAAAACCAACGCAGTGCTCAAGAGGTAGGATATATGTGCATGTTCTCTTGTGTCAAAGTATTAAGAAATCCATGGTTTCATAATTAGCCGGAAGTAACAGGCGCATGATGATATGAAGCTCTCCAAAATTATTTTGGAACGGAGTCCTGATAGGATAGTTCCCTTTTTGGTATGAAGTTCAGCAAAGGCCTTCCAAATAGCGATATTCGAATGGCTCTTGCTGAACTTCGTAGCAAAAAGCGACTTATCCTATCAGGACTCCATTCCAAAATAACTTTGGGGAGCTTCATACCATCATGAGCCTGTTACTTCTGGCTAATGATGAAGCCATGGTTTTCTTGAATCCTTTGACACTAGATAACATGATCAGGAAAAATAGGGACCATTTTTTGCACATCCAGAATGGCGCCATCTTGTTAAATCCCTTATTTGACATTCATGAGAGAGGCAGTCCGGACGTTGGACATTCATGAGAGAGGCGGTCCGGGCCAAACCCTAGAAGCATTGCCGAGGCCACTCCAAACCCTAGAAGCGTCGAGGCCACCCAAATTTACCAAGTTAAAAGAGCGTTGTCGAGGCCACCCCAAACCTTAGAAGCGTTGTCGAGGCCACCCCAAACCGTAGAAGCGTCGAGGCCACTAATTAATATTCCTTGTTGTGAGTAGCTAGCTAGGTCTATGTTTGCCACTATTAATATATCCATCTCCTATGTTTGTATATTCATTGCCATGTTGTAATATTTGCAGAAACTATGTATCAACAAAGAGACTTCGAACAAGAAGAGATATTGGGAGACATAATCCGCGACGGACGTGATGTCTTGTCATTATTTCTCAACGACACCGATGGTCTGGAACGAGAGGAAACAGGCTACGGTGATCGAACAATGGAGGAGGAAAGTCATGATCATGATGGCTCTGGCGACCGAATGCCGGTGGAAGAAGGAGACCGTGATGACGGCTCCGGTGACCGAACGGAGTCAGGATCAGCTGTTGCAAAGTCCGGCGATATATATATATATATATATATATATATATATGTATAAATCCTGTGCTGACTAGCTAATTGATGCATTAATTATTTTGGTATGTACATATATTAACTCTTCTTTCTTCTTTTATAGCCCCCCGGATCGAGCCAAACTTCAGTAACGAGACGAGGCTCGAAGAAAAGGTTGCGCCAGGATGAAAGGTTCACAATCACAGCAATCGCGGGCGATGGCCAACCTATTGAACCCAGCCGGACCAAGGAAGCATTTTCTGCTCAGTGCGGGGTTCTTGTTAGGGACATGATCCCGATCAGCATCCACCAATGGAATAAGCCTAAGAACAAAGACCCTCAAGTTTCTTATGTCAAAGATAGACAGAAATATGATCTTTGGACCGCGCTGAAGGCAAATTTCACCCTACCGCCAGAGGAGGATCCAGATAAGCCAGTTATAGAGCCATTGGTCAAGTCTCATGCTCTGAAGAAGATGGCAGATCTATTCAGGAGGTGAAAGAATGAGTTGAAATCAACGTATGTCGACAAAGAGAAGACTCCAGGATTCACTGGCCGATTTGAAAAGATAAGAGATCACTAGACTGCATTTGTGGCCCACAAGACATCGGAGAAGAGTAAGAAGATGTCAGCGACAAACAAGAAAAATGCTGCAAAGAAGGAGCATCACCATCGCACGGGGTCAGGTGGCTACCTCAAAGCCTGGCTGTTGTGGGACAAGGCTGAGAATGACCTGATTGCTAAAGGGGTCAAACCAGAGACATTGAACTGGCCAGACCGTTCAAGGACTTGGTTCTTCGGGGTTGGGGAAACCTTGGACCCTGAAGCAGGGAAGTGCGTTTGGACCGACGAGAAACTTGAAATACCCGTCAAGAAGCTTCAGAAGTATATCGCCGCAGCACAGCAAGGGACGTTCGTTCCCGACAGAGAGAACAACGAGCTTAGAGAGGCCCTCAGGAATCCTGAGCACCCTGGACGAACACGAGGCATACTAGGTTCCGTTGCGTGGAAGGTTGGGTTTCACGGCGCAGGCAGTTACAAAACCCAACAGAGGAGGAGGAAAGTGGAGCCGAGCAAACTGCAGAAGCTGAATGCAAGGGTACGAAAGCTAGAGGAACAAGTTGAGAGCCAGCGACCTGCCCAAGCTACCCCGCCATCTCAGCGGAGAAGCAACATGGCTTCCACCAAGCTCATTCAGCAGCCCGACTTCACGGCTCCTAGCTACCCCGTGGATGCTATCACGGAGGCTCAATAGTGCGAGCTTATGATGCAATGGCAGAACATCAAAGTCAAGGCGGCTGTCATCTCTGTTGCACCTCCTGAACCCGACGCAACTTTTCACTACCTTCCGATTCCACAAGGCTATGCTGTTGTGATGGTGGATGAAATAACGGAGGGATCTGAGGAGCTCCATCTTGACCACCCTACAGGTGAAGGGGAGACTCAGCTGGGTCTTGCTCTAAAGACTCCATGTCTATCGCGGAAGGAGCACATCAAGCTTCTGAACTTGACACCTCCGCCTCCTAATGTCTACTATGCAACCTTCTTCTTGTAGACGTTGTTGGGCCTCCAAGTGTAGAGGTTTGTAGGACAGTAGCAAATTTTCCTCAAGTGGATGACCCAAGATTTATCAATCCGTGGGAGGCGTAGGATGAAGATGCTCTCCCTCAAACAACCCTGCAACCAAATAACAAAGAGTCTCTTGTGTCCCCAACACACCCAATACAATGGTAAATTGTATAGGTGCACTAGTTCAGCGAAGAGATGGTGATACAAGTGCAATATGGATTGTAGATAAAGGTTTTTGTAATCAGAAAATATAAAAACAGCAAGGTAGCAAGTGGTAAAAGTGAGTCTAAACAGTATTGCAATGCTTCAAAACAAGGCCTAGGGTTAATACTTTCACTAGTGCAAGTTCTCTCAACAATAATAACATAATTGGATCATATAACTATCCCTCAACATGCAAAAAAGAGTCACTCCAAAGTCACTAATAGCGGAGAACAAACGAAGATATTATCGTAGGGTACGAAACCATCTCAAAGTTATTCTTTCCGATCAATCCATTGGGCTATTCCTATAAGTGTCACAAACAGCCCTAGAGTTCGTAGTAAAATAACACCTTAAGATACAAATCAACCAAAACCCTAATGTCACCTAGATACTCCAATTTCACCTCAAGTATACGTGGGTATGATTATACAATATGCATCACACAATTTCAGATTCATCTATTCAATCAACACAAAGAACTTCATAGAGTGCCCCAAAGTTTCTACTGGAGAGTCAAGACGAAAACGTGTGCCAACCCCTATGCATAGATTCTCAAGGTCACGGAACCTGCAAGTTGATCACCAAAACATACATCAAGTGGATCAATAGAATACCCCATTGTCACCACGGGTATCCCAGGCAAGACATACATCAAGTGTTCTCAAATCCTTAAAGACTAAATTCGATAAGATAACTTCAAAGGGAAAACTCAATCAATTACAAGAGAGTAGAGGGGTAGAAACATCATAAGATCCAACTAAAATAGCAAAGCTCGCGGTACATCAAGATCGTGCCATATCAAGAACATGAGAGAGAGAGAGAGAGAGAGAGAGAGAGAGAGATCAAACACATAGCTACTGGTACATACCCTCAGCCCCGAGGGTGAACTACTCCCTACTTGTCATGGAGAGTGTCAGGATGATGAAGATGACCACCGGTGATGGTTCCCCCCTCCGACAGGGTGCCGGAACAGGGTTTCGATTGGTTTTTGGTGGCTATAGAGGCTTGCGGCGGCGGAACTCCCGATCTAGGTTATTTTCTGGAGGTTTGGGGATTTATAGGAGATTTTAGCATCAATAACAAGTCATGGGGCCCCACGGAGAGTCCACGAGGCACAGGGGCGCACCCTAGGGGGGTGGGGGCGCCCTACACCCTCGTGGGCCCCATGGGACTCCCCTCCGGTAACTTTGTTCCATTCAGTTTATCCTTTTCCAGAATTGATATCAATGCAAAGTTGGGTTGAGCAGGTGGTGCCATTGATCTACAACAGAAAATATGCAATCACTAAGCAATGTGTTTATGTAGAGTAATTCTAGCCTAAACAGAAATACTCCCACTAAAGTCAGCATCCCTCCGCAAACTCTCAGTGATTCAGGATCCGACTAGCGCATGCGACTAGTGAGCTTTAGCATCACTTCTAGCCAACATATCTATCCAGTAAGCAACTCCTTGCTAATCGTATCTGTATATGACTCCTGTCGGTTGGGAAAGTATCTCATACCCCGGCTCCCAACCTTCTTTGCCACAAGGCCCAAAACCGTTTTGATAGCCCTGTCAAGTTTACCTGATGCAGTGCATGTCCGTGTCCGACACGAACCCTTCAGTTCAAGGACACCCAGCAGCACCCCAATTTTATGAGCCCACTACTAGACGTACTTGACGTGCGAAGGTGCAACATCGGGGATGGCAATTCGCTTGATATTCATGACGGATTTTCTACCATTCTAACATGCATAGAAACAAAGAAGCATAACAATCACAAATAAACATATATTGTGAAATAGTATGGCTCCATCATGGACGTTCTTCCAGGTCGGCACCGACTCCGATGACCATCTATGAACTCCATCTTGTTTGTCACGCCGGGACGCCAAGCCACCAACCCGATCTCTATTATCCAACTACTACAACTAGTAATGAATCTTACATAGAGTCACAAGTCGACACACAGGTCGTTATACAATATAACGACATCACTTTGGCTCCTACCGGCTAACAAACATGACACGCAGGCCACGTATAAATTACACACATGCATCACATACACATGAGCCATACTATTCACATCAAACCTGCAAAACAAAGTTAAGCATAGAATCGCATTCTACCGGTTTGTGTGTCAGGTACGAAATACACGGCGCTACGCACACGGCGGTCCCGCTAGCCGGTTAGCGGGCAAGGTTCGAAGGGGCAGTGCCCCTCACAGGTGCGGGCAGCGCCCGACATTTTTGGAAATCACAAATCGCATCTGAACTCCGTTCACGCCGAATTTTCTGATCTGACCAATCATATTGATCATCGCGAGTCCGATTCGGATTTACGTTTCACTGTTAACCCCGATGGCGGATGACCGACCGGTAGGGGTAGATCGTGTCACGACCTCATCGATCCCGATTGACAGAAAACATAGCCTCAACGATCCCCATGTGCAGTTGATCACATCAACCGTGCACATAGCCGATCTTATCAACGACAACAGATCTCATCTGCCGGCTCCACATATCTAATATGCACACGATCTGAATCCAAATCCTATAGCAGAGGCTCTGATACCACTATTGGGATCTACGGTAGGGTGTGTCAACTGCAAATTAAAATTCCTACGCGCAGAACAACCAAGAACATGCTATGGGAGATGGATCACAGATTGTTACCACTAGACACGCTGTGCCGTGAAGCGGAAGAAGAGTTGGGGCAGCGCGTCCGCGTGGATCGTCTCCTCCTCGTCCGATCTCCCTCGAACAGCCGGGCGTCCGATCCCACGTACAAGTTCGCCGGAGCCGCATAAGTGCACCGCCTCTAACGGTATCCGTGTGTGCGGGAGGAACACCATGCGGCAGACTGCTAGGTCCGATCACACAGTCGGCGACGAGTGGAGGTGGCTATTCGCAACACATGCAAACCCTAGTCACAGCGCCGAAGCGATCAACCGCATGAGTGTGACGCACCTCCACTTTATATAGGCATCCGTCGCGGGCTCAACACTTGGGCCTCACATGAACCCTAAAGCCCACAAGTCTACTCGGCCACAATCCGAATACAGGTCGGATCACATCCGACCAGTGTCCTCGTATCCGACCTCGTAGGTTCCTTCCCTTAAGCGCGTGACCCCTTAGGTTCAAGTCGGCTTGGTCGCAGTTCGGATCACCTCCGACCTGCACGGTTGGTAGCGGCCTCTAGCAAGGCGTGCCGACCACCAAGCAGACTATGAAGCTGGTTAGGCGAACCTGTACAACATGCCACACTTCTATTCCCTTTGCCTCACGATATATGTTGTCGGGCTCAAGGCGAGACTGTCATCCTTGTGCTTGCCCGACCTCTTTCTCGTTCCAGTGATACCGACCACAATCCGGATTATCTCATAATCCTTGTCGCATGGCCATGCTTCTCTTGGTCGGATCACACAAGGGGCCCAGAGTATATCTCTCCTGATCGGAGGGGCAAATCCCATCTTGCTCGACCATGTCTCGCAGCATGGGTCTGGACAAGCACGAAACCTACCTTTGTAACTACCCAGTCACGGAGTAGCGTTTGGTCGGCCCAAAGCAAGTCTATCACCATCCCGAGTACATGCGTCAGCTCAGGTCTGAGGACATAGAACGTATGTTGTACTAGAGACTCACAGGTGACATATCATTGCGTCTCATAGTTGGGTCTGTCCGACTCGGACCTTATCTCGACTCGGATCCGACTACGTCGAATCCGACCAGACCTTTCCAAGTCCATATTATCCGGTTAGCATCCAATGCTCCATGGCTAGTGAGACCAAGCCAATGACCGTGTCATATGCTAGTCTAGTCGGCTGCGCATCCACACAGCCCTTTCGACTAGGGACCTTTTAGGACAGTCATCATACAATGCATAGTCCCACAAACAAGTCACGCACTTGCTGATACACATCATTGATAATGTCCAAGGACTATTCATAAACACATAGGAAATATAATCATACATGATTGCCTCTAGGGCATATCTCCAACACCTTGGACCCTGAAGCAGGGAAGTGCGTTTGGACGGACGAGTAACTTGAAATACCCGTCAACAAGCTTCAGAAGTATATCGCCCCAGCACAGCAAGGGATGTTCATTCCCGACAGAGAGAACAACAAGCTCAGAGAGGCCCTCAGGAATCCTGAGCACCCTGGACAAACACGAGGCACGCCAGGTTCCGTTGCGTGGAAGGTTGGGTTTCACGGTGCAGGCAGTTACAAAACCCAAGAGAGGAGGAGTAAAGTGGAGCAGAGCGAACTGCAGTAGCTGAATGCAAGGGTACGAAAGCTAGAGGAACAAGTTGAGAGCCAGCGACCTGCCCAAGCTACCACGCCATCTCAGCGGAGAAGCAGCATGGCTTCCACCAAGCTTGTTTAGCAGCCTGACTTCACGGCTCCTAGCTACCCCGTGGATGCTATCACGGAGGCTCAATAGTGCCATCTTATGATGCAATGGCAGAACATCAAAGTCAAGGCGGCTGTGGTCTCTGTTGCACCTCCTAAACCCGACGCAACTTTTCACTGCCTTCCGATTCCACAAGGCTATGCTGTTGTGATGGTGGATGAAATAACGGAGGGATCTGAGGAGCTCCCTCTTGACCACCCTACAGGTGAAGGGCAGACTCAGCTGGGTCTTGCTCTAAAGACTACATGTCTATGGAGGAAGGAGCACATCAAGCTTCTGAACTTGACACCTCCGCCTCCTGATGTCTACTATGCAACCTTCTTCTTGTAGACGTTGTTGGTCCTCCAAGTGTAGAGGTTTGTAGGACAGTAGCAAATTTCCCTCAAGTGGATGACCCAAGGTTTATCAATCCGTGGGAGGCGTAGGATGAAGATGCTCTCCCTCAAACAACCCTGCAACCAAATAACAAAGAGTCTCTTGTGTCCCCAACACACCCAATACAATGGTAAATTGTATAGGTGCACTAGTTCAGCGAAGAGATGGTGATACAAGTGCAATATGGATTGTAGATAAAGGTTTTTGTAATCAGAAAATATAAAAACAGCAAGGTAGCAAGTGGTAAAAGTGAGCCTAAACAGTATTGCAATGCTTCAAAACAAGGCCTAGGGTTCATACTTTCACTAGTGCAAGTTCTCTCAACAATAATAACATAATTGGATCATATAACTATCCCTCAACATGCAACAAAGAGTCACTCCAAAGTCACTAATAGCGGAGAGCAAACAAAGAGATTATTGTAGGGTACGAAACCACCTCAAAGTTATTCTTTCCGATCAGTCCATTGGGCTATTCCTATAATAGCCCTAGAGTTCGTAGTAAAATAACACCTTAAGATACAAATCAACCAAAACCCTAATGTCACTTGGATACTCCAATTTCACCTCAAGTATCCGTGGGTATGATTATACAATATGCATCACACAATTTCAGATTCATCTATTCAACCAACACAAAGAACTTCATAGAGTGCCCCAAAGTTTCTACTGGAGAGTCAAGACGAAAACGTGTGCCAACCCCTATGCATAGATTCCCAAGGTCACAGAACCTGCAAGTTGATCACCAAAACATACATCAAGTGGATCAATAGAATACCCCATTGTCACCACGGGTATCCCAGGCAAGACATACATCAAGTGTTCTCAAATCCTTAAAGACTCAATCCGATAAGATAACTTCAAAGGGAAAACTCAATAAATTACAAGAGAGTAGAGGGGGAGAAACATCATAAGATCCAACTAAAATAGCAAAGATCGAGGTACATCAAGATCGTGCCATATCAAGAACACGAGAGAGAGAGAGAGAGAGAGAGAGAGAGAGAGAGAGAGAGAGATCAAACACATAGCTACTGGTACATACCCTCAGCCCCGAGGGTGAACTATTCCCTACTTGTCATGGAGAGTGTCAGGATGATGAAGATGACCACCGGTGATGGTTCCCCCCTCCGACAGGGTGCCGAACAGGGTTCCGATTGGTTTTGGTGGCTACAGAGGCTTGCGGCGATGGAACTCCCGATCTAGGTTATTTTCTGGAGGTTTGGGGATTTATAGGAGATGTTAGCATCAAGAACAAGTCAGGGGGCCCCACGGAGTGTCCACGAGGCACAGGGGCGCACCCTAGGGGCGTGGGGGCGCCCTCCACCCTCGTGGGCCCCACGAGACTCCCCTCCGGTAACTCTTCGTTCCAGTATTTTTTTATATTTTCCAGAAAAAATCTTCGTTGATTTTTAGTGCATTCCGAGAACTTTTATTTCTGCACAAAAATAACACCATGGTAGTTCTGCTGAAAACAGCGTCAGTCCGGGTTAGTTCTAAGCAAATCATACCAAAATCATGTGAAAATATTGTAAACATGGCATGAATACATAAAAAATTATAGATACGTTGGAGACGTATCAGCATCCCCAAGCTTAATTCCTGCTCGTCCTCGAGTAGGTAAATGATAAAAACAGAATTTATGATGTGGAATGCTACCTAGCATAATCTTTATTGTGGGAAGAATATTCAGATCCATAAGATTCAAAACTAAAGTTTATATTGACATAAAAATAATAATACTTCAAGCATACTAACAGAGCAATCATGTCTTCTCAAAATAACATGGCCAAAGAAAGCTATCCCTACAAAATCATATAGTATGGCTATGCTCTATCTTCATCACACAAAATATTTAAATCATGCACAACCCCGGTTTCAGCCAAGAAATTGTTTCATACTTTAGTATTCTCAAACTTTTTCAACTTTCACGCAATACATGAGCGTGAGGCATGGACATAGCACTATAGGTGAAATAGAATGGTGGTTGTGGAGAAGACAAAAAGGAGAAGATAGTCTCACATCAACTAGGCGTATCAATGGGCTATGGAGATGCCCATCAATAGATATCAATGTGAGTGAGTAGGGATTTCCATGCAACGGATGCACTAGAACTATAAGTGGATGAAAGCTCAAAAAGAAACGAAGAGGGTGTGCGTCCAACTCGCTTGCTCACAAAGACCTAGGGCACTTTGAGGAAGCCCATCATTGGAATATACAAGCCAAGTTCCATAATGAAAATTCCCACTAGTATATGAAAGTGACAACATAGGAGACTCTCTATTATGAAGATCATGGTGCTACTTTGAAGCACAAGTGTGGTAAAAGGATAGTAGCATTGCCCCTTCTATCTTTTTCCCTCATCTTTTTGGCCTCTTATTTTATTTTTATTTTTCGTTCAGAGTCTCATCCCGACTTGTGGGGGAACCATAGTCTCCATCATCCTTTCCTCACTGGGACAATGCTCTGATAATGATGATCATCACACTTTTATTTACTTACAACTCAAGAATTACAACTCGATACTTAGAACAAAATATGACTCTATGTGAATGCCTCCGGCAGTGTACCGGGATGCGTAATGACTCAAGAGTGACATGTATGAAAGAATTATGAATGGTGTCTTTGCCACAAATACGATGTCAACTACATGATCATGCAAAGCAATATGACAATGATGAAGCGTGTCATAATAAACGGAACGGTGGAAGTTGCATGGCAATATATCTCGGAATGACTATGGAAATGCTATAATAGGTAGATATGGTGGCTATTTTGAGGAAGGTAATGGTGGGTGTATGGTACCGGTGAAAGTTGCGCGACACAAGAGAGGCTAGCAATGGTGGAAGGGTGAGAGTGCATATAGTCCATGGACTCAACATTAGCCATAAAGAGCTCACATACTTATTGCAAAAATCTACAAGTCATCAAAACCAAGCACTATGCGCATGCTCCTCGGGGAAGGGTTGGTAGGAGTTAACCATCGCGCGATCCCGACCTCCACACGAAGGAAGAAAATCAAAAAATAAATCATGCTCCAACTTCATCACATAACGGTTCACCATACGTGCATGCTACGGGAATCACAAACTTTAACACAAGTATCTCTCAAACTCACAACTACTCCACTAGCATGACTCTAATATTACCATCCTCATTGAAGTAAATATGCCCTAGAGGCAATAATAAAGTTATTATTTATTTCCTTATTTCATGATAAATGTTTATTATTCATGCTAGAATTGTATTAAGCGGAAACCTAGTACATGTGTGAATACATAGACAAAACATAGTGTCCCTAGTATGCCTCTACTTGACTAGCTCGTTAATCAGAGATGGTTATGTTTCCTAACCATAGACACGTGTTGTCATTTGATGAATGGGATCACATCATTAGGAGAATGATGTGATGGACATGACCCATCTGTTAGCTTAGCATTATGATTGTTACAATTTCATTGCTACTGATCTCTTCATGACTTATACATGTTCCTCAGACTATGAGATTATGCAACTCCCGAATACCGGAGGAACACTTTGTGTGCTACCAAACATCACAACATAAATGGGTGATTATAAAGGTGCTCTATAGGTGTCTCCGAAGATGTTTGTTTGGTTGGCATAGATCGAGATTAGGATTTGTCACTCTGTGTTTCGGAGAGGTATCTTTGGGCCCTCTCAGTAATACTCATCACTATAAGCCTTGCAAGCATTGTGACTAATGAGTTAGTTGCGGGATGAAGTATTACGGAACGAGTAAAGATACTTGCCGATGATGAGATTGAACTAGGTATGATGATACCGACGACCGAATCTCGGGCAAGTAACATACCGATGACAAAGGGAACAACGTATGTCGTTATGCGGTATGATCGATAAAGATATTCGTAGAATACATAGGAGCCAATATGAGCATCCAGCTTCCGCTATTTGTTATTGACCGGTGATGTGTCTCGGTCATGTCTATATAGTACTCGAACCCATAGGGTCCGCACACTAAACGTTCGATGACGATTTGTATTATAAGTTACGTGATTTGATGACTGAAGTTTGTTCGGAGTCCCGGATGAGATCACGAACGTGACAAGGAGTCTCAAAATGGTCAAGACGTAAATATCGATATATTGGAAGGCTATATTCGGACATCGGAAAGGTTCCGAGTGATTCGGGTATTTTTCGGAGTAGCGGGGAGTTACGGGAATTCGCTGGGGGAAGTAATGGGCCTTAATGGGCCATACGAGAAAGGACTGAAGGGCCTCAAGGGGTGGCCGCGCGTCCCCCCATGGGCTGGTCCGAATTGGACTAGGAGGGGGCGGCACCCCCTCCTTCCTTCTCCCCTCTTCCTCCTTCCCTCCTTCTCCTACTAGGAATAGGAAAGAGGAGGGGAATCCTACTTGGACCGGGGAGTCCTAGTAGGATTCCCCACACCTGGCGCGCCCCTCTTGGGCCGGCCACCTCTTCACTCCCTCCTTTATATACATGGCCAAGGAGCACCCCATGGACACACAAGTTGATCAAGTTGATCTTTTAGCTGTGTGCGGTGCCCCCCTCCATAGATTTCCACCTTGGTCATATCATCGTAGTGCTTAGGCGAAGACCTGCGCCAATAACTTCATCATCACCGTCACCATGCCGTCGTGCTGACGAAACTCTCCCTCGACCTCAGCTGGATCTAGAGTTCGTGGGACGTCATCGAGCTAAACGTGTGCAGATCGCGGAGGTGTCGTACCATCGGTGCTAGGTTCGGTCGGATTGTGAAGACGTACGACTACATCAACCGCGTTGTCATAACACTTCCGCTTTTGGTCTATGAGGGTACGTAGACAACACTCTTCCCTCTCGCTGCTATGCATCACCTAGATAGAAATTGCATGATCATAGGAATTTTTTTGAAATTACTGCGTTACCCAACAGTGGTATCAGAGCCAGGTCTATGCGTAGATGTTATATGCACGAGTAGAACACAAAAGTTGTGGGCGATAATAGTCATACTCCTTACCAACAAGTCATACTTTGATTCGGCAACATTGTTGGATGAAGCGGCTTAGACCGACATTACGCGTACGCTTACGCGAGACTAGTTCTACCGACGTGCTTCGCACACAGGTGGCTAGTGAGTGTCTGTTTCTCCAACTTTAGTAGAATCGAGTGTGGCTATGCCCGGTCCTTGTTGAAGGTTCAAACAACACAATTGACGAAAAATCTTTGTGCTTTTGATCCGTAGGTAAGAACGGTTCTTGCTAAGCCTGTAGCAGCCACGTAAAACTTGCAACAACAAAGTAGATGACGTCTAACTTGTTTTTGCAGGGCTAGCTGTGATGTGACATGGTCAAGGCATGATGTGATATAAATTGTTGTATGAAATGGTCATGTTCTGTAACAAAGTTATCGGCAACTGGCAGGAGCCATATGGTTGTCGCTTTATTGTATGCAATGCAATCGCCATGTAATTGTTTTACTTTTTTACTAAGCGGTAGCGATAGTCATAGTAACAATAGTTAGCGAGACGACAACGATGCTACGATGGAGATCAAGATGTCGCGCCGGTGACGATGGAGATCATGATGATGCTTCGGTGATGGAGATCATAAGCACAAGATGATGATGGCCATATCATGTCACATATTTTGATTGCATGTGATGTTTATCTTTTATGCATCTTATTTTGCTTAGCACGGCGGTAGCATTATAAGATGATCCCTTACTAAATTTCAAGGTATAAGTGTTCTTCCCGAGTATGCACCGTTGCTACAGTTCTTCGTGCTGAGACACCACGTGATGATCGGGTGTGATAAGCTCTACGTTCACATACAATGGGTGCAAGCCAGTTTTGCACATGCAGAATACTCGGATTAAACTTCACGAGCCTAACATATGCAGATGTGGCCTCGGAACACTAGAGACCGAAAGGTCGAGCATGAATAATATAGTAGATATGATCAACATAGAGATGTTCACCGTTGAAAACTACTCCATCTCACGTGATGATCGGTGTTGGTTTAATTGATATGGATCATGTGATCATTTAGATGACTAGAGGGATGTCTATCTAAGTGGGAGTTCTTAAGTAATATGATTAATTGAACTTTAATTTATCATGAACTTTGTCCTGATAGTATTTTGCAAATTATGTTGTAGATCAATAGCTCGCATTATAACTTCCCTGTGTTTTTTATATGTTCCTAGAGAAAACTAAGTTGAAAGATGATAGTAGCAATGATGCGGACTGGGTCCATGATCTGAGGAGTATCCTCATTGCTGCACAGAAGAATTATGTCCTTGATGCAGCGCTAGGTGACAGACCTACTACAGGAGCAGATGCAGACATTATGAATGTTTGGCTAGCTCAATATGATTACTACTTGATAGTTTAGTGCACCATGCTTTACGGCTTACAACCGGGACTTCAAAAACATTTTTGAAATGTCACGGAGCATATGAGATGTTCCAAGAGCTGAAATTAGTATTTCAGACTCATGCCCGTGTCAAGAGGTATGAGACCTCTGACAAGTACTTCGCCTAAAAGTTGGAGGAGAATTGCTCAACTAGTGAGCATGTGCTCAGAATGTCTGGGTAGTACAATCACTTGAATCAAGTGGGAGTTAATCTTCCAGAGAAGATAGTGATTGAGAGAGTTCTCTAGTCACCATCACCAAGTTACTGGAACTTTGTGATGAACTATAGTATGCAAGGGATGACGAAAATGGTTCCCGAGATCTTAGTGATGCTGAAATCAATGAAGGTAGAAATCAAGAAAGAGCATCAAGTGTTGATGATTAAACAAGACCACTAGTTTCAAGAAAAGGGCAAAGGGAAAAAAGGGAACTTCAAAAAGAATGACAAGCAAGTTGTCACTCCCGTGAAGAAGCCCAAAGCTGGACCTAAGCCTGAAACTGAGTGCTTCTACTGCAAAGGAAATGGTCACTGGAAGTGGAACTGCCCCAAATATTTGGTGGATAAGAAGGATGGCAAAGTGAACAAAGGTATATTTGATATACATATTATTGATGTGTACCTTACTAGTGCTCGTAGTAATCCCTGGGTATTTGATACTTGTTCGGTTGCTAAGATTAGAAACTCGAAATAGGAGTTGCAGAATAAATAGAGACTAGTTGAGGATGAAGTGATGATGTGTGTTGGAAGTGGTTCCAGGATTGATATGATCATCATCGAGCACTCCCTATACTTTCGAGATTAGTGTTGAACCTAAGTAAATGTTATTTGGTGTTTGCGTTGAGCATGAATATGATTAGATCATGTTAATTGCAATACGGCTATTCATTTAAAACAGAGAATAATTGTTCTTCTATTTACATGAATAAAACCTTCTATGGTCATACACCCAATGTTGATGGTTTATTGAATCTCGATCGTGGTAATACACATATTCATAGTATTGATGCCAAAAGATGCAAAGTTGATAATGATAGTGCAACTTATTTGGGGCACTGCCGTTTGGGCCATATCGGTGCAAAGCGCATAAAGAAACTCCATAAAGATGGACTTTTGGAATCACTTGATTATGAATCATTTGATGCTTGCGAACCGTGCCTTATGGGCAAGGTGACTAAAACTCCGTTCTCTGGAACAATGGAACCAGCGATTGACTTATTGGAAATAATACATATCGATGTATGCGGTCCAATGAGTGTTGATGCTCGTGGCAGGTACCGTCATTTCCTGACCTTCACAGATGATTTGAGCAGACATGGGTATATCTACTTAATGAAACACAAGTCTGAAAAATTTGAAAAGTTCAAAGAATTTTAGAGTGAAGTGGAGAATCATCGTAACAAGAAAATAAAGTTTCTACAATCTGATTGTGGAGGAGAATATTTGAGTTACGAGTTTGTCCTTCATTTAAAACAATGTGGAATAGTTTCACAGCTCACGCCACCTGGAACACCACAACATAGTGGTGTGTCTGAATGTCGTAACCGCACTTTATTGGATATGGTGTGATCTATGATGTCTCTTACCGATTTACCACTGTTGTTTTGGGGTTGTGCATTAGAGACAGCTGCATTCACGTTAAACAGGGCACCACAGAAATCTGTTGAGATGACGCCTTATGAACTGTGGTTTGGCAAGAAACCAAAGTTGTCGTTTCTTAAACTTTGGGGCTGCGATGCTTATGTGAAAAAGCTTCAACCTGATAAGCTCGAACCCAAATAGGAGAAGTGCGTCTTCATATGATACCCAAAGGAAACTGTTGGGTACACCTTCTATCACAGACTCGAAGGCAAAATATTTATTGCTAAGAATGGATCCTTTCTAGAGAAGGAGTTTCTCTCGAAAGGAGTGAGTGGGAGGAAAGTAGAACTTGATGAGGTAATTGTACCTTATCCCTTATTGGAAAGTAGTTCATCACAGAAATCAGTTCCAGTGATTCCTGAACCAATTAGCGAGGAAGTTAAGAATGATGATCAACTTCAGATCAAGTTACTACCGAACTTTGTATGTCTTACAGAGTAAGATCCGCACCAGAGTGGTACGCTAATCCTGTTCTGGAAGTCATGTTACTAGACCATGATGAACCTACGAACTATGATGAAGCGATGATGAGCCCAGATTCCATGAAATACCTTGAGGCCATGAAATCTGAGATGGGATCCATGTATGAGAACGAAGTGTGGACTTTGGTGGACTTGCCCAATGATCGTCAATCCATAGAAAATAAATGGATCTTTAAGAAGAAGACAGACACAAACGGTAATGTTACTGTTTACAAAGCTCGACTTGTTGCGAAAGGTTTTTGACAAGTTCAAGGAGTTGACAAGAGTGAGACTTCCTCACCCGTAGCGATGCTTAAGTCTGTCCGAATCGTGTTAGCAATTGCTGCATTTTATGATTATGAAATTTGGCAAATGGATGTCAAAACTGCATTCCTGAATGGATTTCTAGAAGAAGAGTTGTATATGATACAACCAGAAGGTTTTGTCAATCCTAAAGGTGCTAACAAAGTGTGCAAGCTCCAGCGATCCACTTATGGACAGGTGCAAGACTCTCGGAGTTGGAATAAACGCTTTGATAGTGTGATCAAAGCATATGGTTGTATAGACTTTTGGAGAAGCCTGTATTTACAAGAAAGTGAATGGAAGCTCTGTAGCATTTCTAATATTATATGTGGATGACATATTGTTGATTGGAAATGATATAGAATTTTTGGATAGCATAGAGGGATACTTGAATAAGACTTTTTCGATGAAAGACCTCGGTGAAGCTGCTTACATATTGAGCATCAAGATCTATAGAGATAGATCAAGACGCTTAATAAGATTTTTCAATGAGTAAATACCTTGAGAAGTTTTTGAAAGAGTTCAAAATGGATCAGTCAAAGAAGGAGTTGTATTACAAGGTGTAAAGTTGAGTAAGACTCAAAGCCCGACCACGACAGAAAGTAGAAAGAGAATGAAAGTCATTCCCTATGCCACAGTCATAGGTTCTATAAAGTATGTTGTGCTATGTACCAGACCTATTGTGTACCTTGCCATGAGTTTGGCAAGGGGGTACAATAGTGATCTAAGAGTAGATCACTGGACAGCGGTCAAAATTATCCTTAGTGAGGACTAAGGAAATGTTTCTCGGTGATGGGGGTGATAAAGAGTTCGTCGTAAAGAGTTACAATGATGCAACCTTTTACACCGATCCAGATGATGCTAAGTCTCAATCTGGATACATATTGAAAGTGGGAGCAATTAGCTAGAGTAGCTCCATACAGAGCATTGCAGATATAGAATATTTAAAAAATACATACGGCTCTGAATGTGACAGACCCGTTGACTAAACTTCTCTCATAAGCAAAACATGATCACACCTTAGTAATCTTTGGGTGTTAATCACATAGCAATGTGAACTAGATTATTGACTCTAGTAAACCCTTTGGTTGTTGGTCACATGGCGATGTGAACTATTGGTGTTAATCACATACAGATGTGAACTATTGATGTTAAATCACATGGCGATGTGAACTAGATTATTGACTCTAGTGCAAGTGGGAGATTGAAGGAAATATGCCCTAGAGGCAATAATAATGTTATTATTTATTTCCTTATTTCAAGATAAATGTTTATTATTCATTTTAGAATTGTATTAACCGGAAACTTAGTACATGTGTGAATACATAGACAAAACATAGTGTCCCTAGTATGCCTCTACTTGACTAGCCCATTAATCAAAGATGGTTATGTTTCCTAACCATAGACATGTGTTGTCATTTGATGAATGGGATCACATCATTAGGAGAATGATGTGATGGACATGACCCATCCGTTAGCTTAGCATTATGATTGTTACAATTTCATTGCTACTGCTCTCTTCATGACTTATACATGTTCCTCAGACTATGAGATTATGCAACTCCTGAATACCGGAGGAACACTTTGTGTGCTACCAAAAGTCACAACGTAAATGGGTGATTATAAAGGTGATCTATAGGTGTCTCTGAAGGTGTTTGTTGGGTTGGCATAGATCGAGATTAGGATTTGTCACTCCGTGTTTCGGAGAGGTATCTCTGGGCCCTCTCGGTAATACTCATCACTATAAGCCTTGCAAGCATTGTGACTAATGAGTTAGTTGTGGGATGAAGTATTACGGAACAAGTAAAGAGACTGCCGGTAACGATATTGAACTAGGTATGATGATACCGACGATCGAATCTTGGGAAAGTAACATACTGAGGACAAAGGGAACAACGTATGTTGTTATGCGGTTTGACCGATAAAGATCTTCGTAGAATATGTAGGAGCCAATATGAGCATCCAGGTTCCGTTATTGGTTATTGACCGGAGATGTTTCTCGGTCATGTCTTCATAGTTCTACTTGGACTGGGTAGTCCTAGTAGGATTCCCCACACCTGCCGCGCCCCCCTTGGGCCGGCCACCTCTTCCCTCCCCTCCTTTATATACGTGGCCAGGGAGTACCCCATAGACACACAAGTTGATCAAGTTGATCTTTTAGCCGTGTGCGGTGCCCCCTCCACAGATTTCCACCTCAATCATATCGTCGTAGTGCTTAGGCGAAGCTCTGCGCCGGTAACTTCATCATCACCGCCACCATGCCGTCGTGCTGACGAAACTCTCCCTCGACCTCAGCTAGATCTAGAGTTCGTGGGACGTCACCGAGCAGAATGTGTGTAGATCGTGGACGTGCCGTACCTTCGGTGCTAGGATCGGTTGGATCGTGAAGATGTACGACTACATCAACTGCGTTGTCATAACGCTTCCGCTTTCGGTCTATGAGGGTACGTAGAAAACACTCTCCCCTCTCGTTTCTATGCATCACCTAGATAGATCTTGCATGATCGTAGGAATTTTTTTGAAATTACGGCGTTACCCAACACTCATATATCAAAACAATCATAAAGAATCAAACATCTCATAGTATTCAATGCACTTCATATGAAAGTTTTTATTATATCCCTCTTGTATGCCTATCATATTAGGACTAAATTCATAACCAAAGCAAATTACCATGTTATTTAAGACTCTCAAAATAATATAAGTGAAGCATGAGAGTTCATCTATTTCATCAAAATAAAACCACCGCTGTGCTCTGAAAAGATATAAGTGAAGCACTAGAGCAAACAACAAACTACTCCAAAAGATATAAGTGAAGATCAATGAGTAGTCGAATAATTGTGCAACTATGTGAAGACTCTCTAACATTTAAGAATTTCAGATCTTGGGATATTATTCAAATAGAAAGCAAAACAAAATAAAACAAAATGACGCTCCAAGCAAAACACATATCATGTGCTGAATAAAAATATAGCTCCAAGTAAAGTTACCGATGAACGAGGATGAAAGAGGGGATGCCATCCGGGGCATCCCCAAGCTTAGGCTCTTGGTTGTCCTTGAATATTACCTTGGGGTGCCTTGGGCATCCCCAAGCTTAGTCTCTTGCCACTCCTTATTCCGTAGTCCATCAAAACTTCAGCAAAAACTTGAAAACTTCTCAACACAAAACTCAACGGAAAATCCCATAAGCTCCGTTAGTATAAGAAAATAAATCACCACTTTGGTACTATTGTGAACTCATTCTTTATTTATATTGGTATAATATCTACTGTATTCCAACTTCTCTAGGGTTCATACCCTCCGATACTACTCATAGATTCATCAAAATAAGCAAACAACAGATAGAAAAATAGAATCTGTCAAAAACAGAACAGTTTGTAGTGATCTGTAACTCTCGAATACTTCTGTAACTCCAAAAATCCTGAAAAAATTAGTTCCACCTGAGAAATTTGTGCACCAATCCATAGCAAAAAAGAATCAGGTCAAAAGCATGTTTCAATAAGATTCTGGAAATTATTTACTGAGTGCAAAAGTTTCTGATTTTCAGCAGGATCAACACAACTATTACCACAAGCTATCCCAAAGATATTAAGAAGATGAAGCATAGGAGGCAACCTCAATTCCATTTTTTAGTTTTCTTTTATAACTAAACCAGTGATAAAACAAGAAACAAAAAGATTCGATTGCAAGATCTAAAGATATACCTTCAAGCACTAACCTCCCCGGCAACGGCGCCAGAAAAGAGCTTGATGTCTACTACGCAACCTTCTTCTTGTAGACGTTGTTGGGCCTCCAAGTGCAGAGGTTTTTAGGACAGTAGAAAATTTCCCTCAAGTGGATGACCTAAGATTTATCAATCCGTGGGAGGCGTAGGATGAAGATGTTCTCTCCCAAACAACCCTGCAACCAAATAACAAAGAGTCTCTTGTGTCCCCAACACACCCAATACAATGGTAACTTGTATAGGTGCACTAGTTCGGCGAAGAGGTGGTGATACAAGTGCAATATGGATGGTAGATAAAGGTTTTTGTAATCTGAAAATATAAAAACAGCAAGGTAGCAAGTGGTAAAAGTGAGTGTAAATGGTATTAGAATGCTTCAAAACAAGGCCCAGGGTTCATACTTTCACTAGTGAAAGTTCTCTCAACAATAATAACATAACTGGATCATATAACTGTCCCTCAACATGCAATAAAGAGTCACTCCAAAGTCACTAATAGCAGAGAACAAACGCAGAGATTATTGTAGGGTACGAAACCACCTCAAAGTTATTCTTTCCGATCAATCCATTGGGCTATTCCTATAAGTGTCACAAACAGCCCTAGAGTTCATAGTAAAATAACACCTTAAGATACAAATCAAGTTCGTGGTACATCAAGATCGTGCCATATCAAGAACACGAGAGAGAGAGAGAGAGAGAGAGAGAGAGAGAGAGAGAGAGAGAGGGAGAGAGAGGAGAGAGAGAGAGAGGGAGAGAGGAGAGAGAGAGAGAGATCAAACACATAGCTGCTGGTACATACCCTCAGCCCCGAGGGTGAACTACTCCCTCCTCGTCATGGAGAGCGCCGGGATGATGAAGATGGCCAATAGTGATGGTTCCCCCTCCGGCAGGGTGCAGGAACTGGGTCCCGATTGGTTTTTGGTGGCTACAGAGGCTTGCGGCGGCGGAACTCCCGATCTAGGTTATTTTCTGGAGGTTTGGAGATTTATAGGAGAGGTTGGCATCGAGAACAAGTCAGGGGGCCCCACGGAGAGTCCATGAGGCATAGGGGCGCGCCCCAGTGGGGTGGGGGAACCCCCCATCCTCGTGGGCCCCACGGGACTCCCCTCCGGTAACTCTTCGTTCCAGTATTTTTTATATTTTCCAGAAAAAATCTCCGTTGATTTTCAGCGCATTCCGAGAACTTTTATTTCCGCACAAAAATAACACCACGGTAGTTCTGCTAAAAACAGTGTCAGCCCGGGTTAGTTCTAACCAAATCATGTAAAAATATTGTAAACATGGCATGAATACATAAAAAATTATAGATATGTTGGAGACGTATCACTTCCTCCTCCTCCTCCGGTGAGTCAGGCACTCCGCCTCCTCCGGCGAGTGATCAGGGCACTCCGCCTCCTTCTCCGGTGCGTGAGGGCGGCACTCCGCTTCCTTCTCGGCCTGCTCCGGCTCGTCCGAGCAGCCCGCCTCCTCCTCTGCCTCGTCGGCAATGGCGGAACACAGATGCTGCCGCTCTGGCTGCTCCGGTGCGTCGGACCACTCCGCCTCCTTCTACTACTCATCAGCAGCAACAGAAGAGAGACGCTGCCGCTTTGGCGTCTAGCAGTATAGCCAGAGGCGGGAGGCAATACAGATTCGGTCCATCTCTCATGCCTTTAGAGAAGTTACCATACGAGATGACCGCGGAGGAAAACACAAAGATCGTTGAAGCCCAAGTGAAGGACTTCTTTGAAACGCGAAGATCTATGAAACACCCACCTCCGGAGGAGAAGATAGATCCTGTGAAAGCGAAGCGCACTATCAATGCCCTGAAGTGACCACCACCACCTTCGCTGGATAACAACCATCTCCACTGTCTTAAAAAGACATTGCAAGAAGCGTGCCAGTCGGGAAGTACTTCAAGTGAAAAAAGTTTAAAAGAACAAAGAAGTGGGAGATAAATTCCCCAGCTCGGAGAACAGGAGAACCAATCGTGCCCCCACTGAAGGTGTCTAGTGACATCGTCGCAAATCAGCAGCTGATGCTGCCCGGTATCAATCCTGGTGATTACCTCCCCGAAGATGTACATTTTGATACAATGGAGGTGGACGAATTCAAATACCAATACGGGAAGCCTCTCGTCAAAGATGGAACTCTTGCTCTAACAATGATGATTCAAAGATTCCGTGAATGGTACATGAAAACCTGCAGTGAGTCTGGGAAGGATGCTTTGTCGATGAGAATTAAAGAGGACCACGACTTCATTGGCCAAGAACAGTTGATTTTGATGAATTTTTCCAGTTCTAAAATCAAAAGGCCCTCGATAAATCACTTGTGGCTTGCTACTGTCTGTAAGTACTAATTTCTATAATTAACTCTCTATATATAGCTCAGCTCTTTCATTGCATGTATATATAATTATCCTAACTATATTATGCAGATTGAAGATCATCGAATGCAGGAAAGCACAAATCTATTACTCACTGTTTTGGGGTCCCGGAGTGATTTCCACGATTAATGAACCCCGGGGTGCGCTTACGTGTTGGTCATGAACACTCAAAGTTCTGACCGATTCTAGCCCGTTTCGTGGACTATTACTCACTATTTTGGGATCTCGGAGTGATTTCCATGATTAACGAACCACGAGGTGCATTTACGTGTCGGTCATCAACACTCACAGTTTTGGCCAATTCTGGCACGGTTCATGGACTATTACTCACTTTTTGGGGCCCCATAGTGATTTGCACGATTAACGAACCCTGGGGTGCATTTACGTTCCAGTCATCAACACTCATAGTTTTGTGCCGATTCTGGCCTGTTTCGTGGACTATTACTCATCGTTTTGGGGTCCCAGAGCGATTTCCACGATTGACGATCCCTGGGGTGCGTTTACGTGTCCGTCGTCAACACTCATAGTTTTGGCCAATTCTGACCCGTATCGTGGACTATTACTCACCGTTTTGGGGTCCCGGTAATTTCCATTATTAACGAACCAGGGGTGCGTTTACGTCTCTGTCATCAACACTCACTATTTTAGCCAATTCTGGCCCGTTTCGTGGACTATTACTCATTGTTTTGGGGCCCCGGAGTAATTTCCACCATTAGCGAACCCTGGGGTGTGTTTACGTGTTGGTCATCAACACTCACAGTTTTGGCCGATTCTGACCCGTTTCGAGGACTCACTGTTTTGGGGTCCCGGGGAGATTTCTATGGTTGTCGAACCCCAAGGTGCGCTTACGTGTCAGTCATCAACACCCACTGTTTTGGCCGATTCTGGCCCGTTTCGTGGACTATTACTCACCATTTTGGGGCCCCGGAGTGATTTTCAATGATTGTCAAACCCCAAGGTGCGCGCTTACATGTCGGTCATCAACAATCGCAGTTTGGGCCGATTCTGGCCAGTTTCTTGGACTATTACTCACCGTTTTGGGGTCCCGTAGTGATTTCCACGATTGACGAATCCCGGGGTGCATTTACGTGTCGGTCATCAACAGTTACAGTTTTGGCCGATTCTGGCCCGTTTCTTGGACTATTACTCACTATTTTGGGGTCCTGGAATGATTTCAACCATTAACGAACCCCGAGGTGCATTTATGTGTCGGTCATCAACACTCGCGGTTTTTGTCGATTTTGTCCCGTTCCGTGGACTATTACTCACCATTTTGGGGTCCTAGAGCGATTTTCACGATTGACGATCGCCGGGGTGCGTTTACGTGTCTGTCGTCAACACTCACAATTTCGGCCAATTCTGACCCGTTTCATGGACTATTACTCACCGTTTAGGGGTCCGAAAACAATTTCCGTGGTTATTCGACCCCAAGGTGCGCTTATGTCGATCATCAACACTCGCAGTTTGGGCCGATTCTGGCCCGTTTCTTGGACTATTACTCACTGATTTAGGGTCCCGGAGAGATTTCCATGATTGACGAACCCCGGGGTGCGTTTACGTGTCGCTCATCAACACTCACAATTTTGGCCGATTCTGGCCCGTTTCGTGGACTATTACTTATTGTTTTGGGGTCCCAAAGTGAATTCCACGATTAACGAACCCCGAGTTGCGTTTACGTGCAGGCCATGAACACTCACAGTTTTGGCCGATTCTGGCCCATTTCTTGGACTATTACTCACTGTTTTGGGGTCCCGGAGAGATTTCCACGATTGACGAACCCGGGGGCGCGTTTACGTGTCGGTCATCAACACCCACAGTTTTGGCAGATTCTGGCCTGTTTCGTGGACTATTACTCATTGTTTTCGGGTCGTGGAGTGATTTCCACGATTAATGAACCCCGGGGTGCATTTACGTGTCTGTCATCAACACTCATAGTTTTGGACGATTCTGGCTCGTTTCGTGGACTATTACTCATTGTTTTGGGTTCCCTGAGTGATTTCCATGATTAACGAACCCCGGGGTGCGTTTACGTATCGGTCATCAACACTCACAGTTTGGGCTGATTCTGGCCCGTTTCTTGGACTATTACTCATGGTTTTGGGGTCCAATTTCCACCGTTAACAAACCCCGGGGTGCGTTTATGTGTCGATCATCGACACTCGCGGTTTTTGTCGATTTTATTACGTTTTGTGGACTATTACTCACCATTTTTGGGTCCCAGAGCGATTTCCACGATTGATGATCCCCGGGTTGCGTTTACGTGTCCGTCGTCAACACTCACAATTTTGGCCAATTCTGACCCGTTTCGTGGACTATTACTCATTGTTTTGGGGTCCCTAAGCGATTTCCGTGGTTGTTGAACCCCCGGGTGCGCTTACGTGTCGGTCATCAGCACTCAGAGTTTGGGCCGATTCTCGCCGGTTTCTGGGACTATTACTCACTGCTTTGGGGTCCCGGAGAGATTTCCATGATTGACGATACCCGGGCTGCGTTTACGTGTTGGTCATCAACACTCGCCGTTTTTGTCGATTCTGGCCCGTTTCATGGACTATTACTCACCGTTTTGGGGTCCCGATGCGATTTCAATGATTGTCAATCCCCAAGGTGTGCTTACATGTCGGTCATCAACAATCCCAGTTTGGGCCGATTCTGGCCCGTTTCTTGGACTATTACTCACTGTTTTGGGGTCCCGGAGTGATTTCCATGATTGACAAACCCCGGGGTGCGTTTATGTGCCGGTTATCAACACTCACAGTTTTGGCCGATTCTGGCCCATTTCGTGGACTGTTACTCACAGTTTTGGGGTCTCGGAGTGATTTCCATGATTAACGATCTCCGGGGTGCGTTTATGTGTCGGTCATCAACACTTATAGTTTTGGCCGATTCTGGCCCGTTTCTTGGACTCTTACTCACTGTTTTGGGGTCCCGAAGTGATTTCCACCATTAATGAACCCCAGGGTGCGCTTACGTGTCCATCATCAACACTCGTGATTTTTGTCGATTTTGTCCCGTTTCGTGGACTATTACTCACCATTTTGGGGTCCCAGAGCGATTTCCATGAATGACGATCCCCGGGGTGCGTTTACGTGTCTATCGTCAACACTCATAGTTTTGGCCAATTCTGACTCTTTTCATGGTCTATTACCCACTGTTTTGGTGTCCCGAAGCAATTTTGATAGTTGTTGAACCCCGGGGTGTGTTTACGTGTCAGTCATCAACACTCACAGTTTTGGCCGATTCTGGCCCGTTTCGTGGACTATTACTTAGTGTTTTGGGGCCCCGGAGTGATTTCACGATTAACGAACCCTGGGGTGCGTTTACGTGTCGGACATCAACACTCATAGTTTTAGCCAATTTTGGCCCGTTTCTTGGACTATTACTCACTGTTTTGGGGTCCCGGAGAGATTTCCACGATTGACGAACCCCATGCTACGTTTACGTATCGGTCATCAACACTCGCGGTTTTTGTTGATTCTGGCCCGTTTCGTGGACTATTACTCACAGTTTTGGTGTCCCAAAGAGATTTCAGTGGTTGTCAAACCCCAAGGTGCGCTTCCGTGGCGGTCATCAACAATCGCAGTTTGGGCTGATTCTGGCCCGTTTCTTGGACTATTACTCACTGTTTTGGGGTCTCAGAGTGATTTCCACGATTGGCGAACCCCGGGGTGCATTTACGAGTCGTCATCGACACTCACAATTTTGGCTTATTCAGGACCGTTTCGTGGACTATTACTCACCGTTTTGGGGTCCCAAAGCGATTTCCATGGTTGTCGAACCCCAAGGTGCGATTATGTGTCATTCATCAACACTCACAGTTTTGGCCGATTCTGGCCCGTTTCATGGACTATTACTCACTGTTTTGGGGTCCTGGAGTAATTTCCATGATTAACAAACTTCGGGGGTGCGTTTATGTGTCGGTCATCAACACTCATAGTTTTGTGCCGATTCTGGCCTGTTTCGTGGACTATTACTCATCGTTTTGGGGTCCCAGAGCGATTTCCACGATTGACGATCCCTGGGGTGCGTTTACGTGTCCGTCGTCAACACTCATCAGTTTTGGCCAATTCTGACCCGTATCGTGGACTATTACTCACCGTTTTGGGGTCCCGGTAATTTCCATTATTAACGAACCCGGGGTGCATTTACGTCTCGGTCATCAACACTCACTATTTTAGTCGATTCTGGCCCGTTTCATGGACTATTACTCATTGTTTTGGGGCCCCGGAGTAATTTCCATCATTAGCGAACCCTGGGGTGTGTTTACGTGTCGGTCATCAACACTCACAGTTTTGGCCGATTCTGGCCCGTTTCGAGGACTCCCTGTTTTGGGGTCCCGGAGAGATTTCTATGGTTGTCGAACCCCAAGGTGCGCTTACGTGTCGGTCATCAACACTCACTGTTTTGGCCGATTCTGGCCCGTTTCGTGGACTATTACTCACCATTTTGGGGTCCCGGAGTGATTTTCAATGCTTGTCAAACCCCAAGGTGCGCGCTTACATGTCGGTCATCAACAATCGCAGTTTGGGCCGATTCTGGTCAGTTTCTTGGACTATTACTCACCGTTTTTGGGTCCCGTAGTGATTTCCAAGATTAACGATCTCCGGGGTGCGTTTATGTGTCGGTCATCAACACTTACAGTTTTGGCCGATTCTGGCCCGTTTCTTGGACTATTACTCACTGTTTTGGGGTCCCGGAATGATTTCAACCATTAACGAACCCCGAGGTGCGTTTACATGTCGGTCATCAACACTCGCGGTTTTTGTCGATTTTGTCCCGTTCCGTGGACTATTACTCACCATTTTGGGGTCCTAGAGCGATTTTCACGATTGACGATCGCCGGGGTGCATTTACGTGTCTGTCGTCAACACTCACAGTTTCGGCCAATTCTGACCCTTTTCCTGGACTATTACTCACCGTCTAGGGGTCCGGAAACAATTTCCGTGGTTATTCGACCCCAAGGTGCGTTTATGTCGATCATCAACACTCGCAGTCTAGGCCGATTCTAGCCCGTTTCTTGGACTATTACTCACTGATTTAGGGTCCCGGAGAGATTTCCACAATTGACGAACCCCGGGGAGCGTTTACGTGTCGCTCATCAACACTCACAATTTTGGCCGATTCTGGCCCGTTTCGTGGACTATTACTCATTGTTTTCGGGTCCCAAAGTGAATTTCACGATTAACGAACCCCGAGGTGCGTTTATGTGTCGGCCATCAACACTCACAGATTTGGCCGATTCTGGCCCGTTTCATGGACTATTACTCACTGTTTTGGGGTCCCAGAGAGATTTCCATGATTGACGAACCCGGGGGCGCGTTTACGTGTCGGTCATCAACACTCGTAGTTTTGGCAGATTCTGGCCCGTTTCATGGACTATTACTCATTGTTTTGGGGTTGTGGAGTGATTTCCACGATTAATGAACCCCGGGGTGCATTTACGTGTCGGTCATCAACACTCATAGTTTTGGATGATTCTGGCTCGTTTCATGGACTATTACTCATTGTTTTGGGGTCCCTGAGTGATTTCCATGATTAACGAACCCCGGGGTGCGTTTACGTATCGGTCATCAACACTCACATTTTGGGATGATTCTGGCCCGTTTCTTGGACTATTACTCACCGTTTTGGGGTCCCGGAGGGACTTCCACAATGAACGATCTCCCGGGTGCGTTTATGTGTCGGTCATCAACACTTACAGTTTTGGCCGATTCTTGCCCATTTCACGGACTATTACTCACCGTTTTGGGGTCCCGGAGGGACTTCCACAATGAACGATCTCCCGGGTGCGTTTATGTGTCGGTCATCAACACTTACAGTTTTGGCCGATTCTGGCCCGTTTCTTGGACTATTACTCACTCTTTTGGGGTCCCGAAATAATTTCCACCATTAACGAACCCCGTGGTGCGCTTGCGTGACCGTCATCAACACTCGCGATTTTTGTCGATTTGGTCCCGTTTCGTGGACTATTACACACCATTTTGGGGTCCCAGAGCGATTTCCATGATTGACGATCCCCGGGGTGCGTTTATGTGTCTATTGTCAACACTTGTAGTTTTGGTCAATTCTGACTCGTTTCATGGACTATTACCCACTGTTTTGGTGTCCCGAAGCAATTTTGATAGTTGTTGAACCCCGCGGTGTGTTTACGTGTCAGTCATCAACACTCACAGTTTTGGCCGATTCTGGCCCGTTTCGTGGACTATTACTCAGTGTTTTGGGTTCCCGGAGTGATTTCCACGATTAACGAAACCCTGGGGTGTGTTTACGTGTCGGTCATCAACACTCATAGTTTTGGCCAATTCTGGCCCGTTTCGTGGACTATTACTCACTGTTTTGGGGTCCCGGAGCGATTTTAGTGGTTGTCAAATCCCAAGGTGCGCTTCCGTGGTAGTCATCTACAATCGCAGTTTGGACCGACTCTGGCCCGTTTCTTGGACTATTACTCACTGTTTTGGGGTCTCGGAGTGATTTCCACGATTGACGAACCCCAGGGTGCGTTTACGTGTCGTCATCGTCACTCACAATTTTTGCTTATTCAGGACCGTTTCGTGGACTATTACTCACCGTTTTGGGATCCCAAAGCGATTTCCATGGTTGTCGAACCCCAAGGTGCGATTACGTGTCGTTCATCGACACTCACAGTTTTGCCCGATTCTGGCCCGTTTCATGGACTATTACTCACTGTTTTGGGGTCCCGGAGTGATTTCTATGATTAACAAACTCCGGGGTGCGTTTATGTGTCGGTCATCAACACTTACAGTTTTGGCCGATTCTTGCCCGTTTCTTGGACTATTACTCACTGTTTTGGGGTCCCGGAATGATTTCCACCATTAACGAACCTCGGGGTGCATTTACGTGTCGGTCTTCAACACTAATAGTTTTGGCCGATTCTGGCCCGTTTCGTGGACTATTACTCACTGTTTCGGTGTCCCAAAGCGATTTCCATGGTTGTCGAACCCCAAGGTGCACTTACGTGTCGGTCATCAACACTCATAGTTTTGGCCGATTCTGGCCCGTTTCATGGACTATTAGTCATTGTTTTGGGGTCCCGGAGTGATTTCCATGACTAACGAACTCCGGGGTGCGTTTATGTGTCGATAATCAACACTTACAGTTTTGGCCGATTCTGGCCTGTTTCTTGGCCTGTTACCCACTGTTTTGGGCCCCGAAATGAGTTCTACCATTAACGAACCCTAGGGTGCGTTTACGTATCGGTCATCAACACTCGCGGTTTTTGTCGATTTTGTCCCATTTCGTGGACTATTACTCACCATTTTGGGGCCCCAAAGCGATTTCCATGATTGACGATCCCCGGGGTGCGTTTACGTGTCTGTCATCAACATTCAGAGTTTTGGCCAATTCTGACCCGTTTCGTGGACTATTACTCATTGTTTTGGGGTCCCGAAGCGATTTCCGTGGTTGTTGAACCCCAGGGTGCGCTTACGTGTCGGTCATCAGCAGTCGCAGTTTGGGCCTATCCTGGCCGGTTTTCGGGACTATTACTCACTGTTTTGGGGTCCTGGAGAGATTTCCATGATTGACGATACCCGGGATGCGTTTACGTGTCGGTCATCAACACTCGCGGTTTTTGTTGATTCTGGCCCGTTTCATGGACTATTACTCACCATTTTGGGGTCCCGATGCGATTTCAATGATTGTCAAACCCGAAGGTGTGCTTACATGTCGGTCATCAACAATCATAGTTTGGGCCGATTCTGGCCGTTTCTTGGACTATTACTCACTATTTTGGGGTCCCGGAGTGATTTCCACGATTGACGAACCCCGGGGTGCGTTTATGTGTCGGTTATCAACACTCACAGTTTTAGTCGATTCTGGCCAATTTCATGGACTATTACTCACCGTGTTGGGGTCCCGGAGTGATTACCATGATTAACGATCTCCGGGGTGCGTTTACGTGTAGGTCATCAACACTCGCGATTTTTGTCGATTTTGTCCCGTTTCGTGGACTATTACTTACCATTTTGGGGTCTCAGAGCGATTTCCATGATTGACGATCCCCGGGGCGCGTTTACGTGTCTGTCGTCAACACTCATAGTTTTGGCCAATTCGGACTCGTTTCGTGGACTATTACTCAGTGTTTTGGTGTCCCGAAGCGATTATTATAGTTGTTGAACCCCGGGGTGTGTTTACGTGTCAGTCGTCAACACTCACAGTTTTGGCCGATTCTGGCCCGTTTCGTGGACTATTACTCAGTGTTTTGGGGTCCTGGAGTGATTTACATGATTAAGGAACCCTGGGGTGCGTTTACGTGTCGGTCATCAACACTCATAGTTTTGACCGATTCTGGCCCGTTTCTTGGACTATTACTCACTGTTTTGGGGTCCCAGAGAGATTTCCACGATTGACGAACCCCGGGCTACGTTTACGTGTCGGTCATCAACACTCACAGTTTTGGCCGATTCTGGCCCATTTCATGGACTATTAGTCATTGTTTTGGGGTCCCGGAGTGATTTCCATGAGTAATGAACTCCGGGGTGCGTTTATGTGTGGGTAATCAACACTTACAGTTTTGGCCGATTCTGGCCCGTTTCTTGGCCTATTACCCACTGTTTTGGGTCCTGAAATGATTTCCACCATTAACGAACCCTGGGGTGCATATACGTGTTGGTCATCAACACTCGCGGTTTTCGTCGATTTTGTCCCGTTTCGTGGACTATTACTCACCATTTTGGGGCCCCAAAGCGATTTCCAAGATTAATAATCTCTGTGGTGCGTTTACGTGTCCGTCGTCATCAGTCATAGTTTTTGCCAATTCTGACCCGTTTCGTGGACTATTATTCATTGTTTTGGGGTCCCAAAGCGATTTCCGTGGTTGTTGAACCCCAGGGTGCGCTTACATGTCGGTCAATAGCACTCGCAGTTTGGGCCGATTCTGGCCGGTTTTTGGGACTATTACTCACTGTTTTGGGGTCCCGGAGAGATTTTTATGATGGACGATACCCAGGCTGCGTTTACATGTCGAACATCAACACTCGTGTTTTCTGTCGATTCTGGCCCGTTTCATGGACTATTACTCACCGTTTCGGGGTCCCGATACGATTTCAATGATTGTCAAACCCCAAGGTGTGCTTACATGTGGGTCATCAACAATCGCAGTTTGGGCCGATTCTGGCCCGTTTCTTGGACTATTACTCACTGTTTTGGGGTCTCGGAGTGATTTCCATGATTGACAAACCCTGGGGTGCGTTTATGTGTCGGTTATCAACACTCACAGTTTTGGCCGATTCTGGCCCATTTTGTGGACTATTACACACCGTTTTGGGGTCTCGGAGTGATTTCCATGATTAACGATCTCCGGGGTGCGTTTATGTGTTGGTCATCAACACTTACAGTTTTGGCCGATTCTGGCCCGTTTCTTGGACCATTACTCACTGTTTTGGGGTCCCAAAATGATTTACACCATTAACGAATCCTAGGTTGCGTTTACGTGTCGGTCATCAACACTCGTGATTTTTGTCGATTATTTCCCGTTTCATGGACTATTACTCACCATTTTCGGGTCCCAGAGCGATTTCCATGAATGACGATCCCCGGGGAGCGCTTACGAGTTTGTCATCAACACTCATAGTTTTGGCCAATTCTGACTCGTTTCGTGGACTATTAATCAGTGTTTTGGTTTCCCGAAGTGATTATTATAGTTGTTGAACCCCGGGGTGTGTTTACGTGTCAGTCATCAACACTCACAGTTTTGGTCGATTCTGGCCCGTTTCGTGGACTATTACTCAGTTTTTTGGGGTCCCGGAGTGATTTCCACGATTAATGAACCCTCGGGTGCGTTTATGTGTCGGTCATCAATACTCATAGTTTTGGCCGATTCTTGCCCGTTTCTTGGAATATTACTCACTGTTTTGGGGTCCCAAAGAGATTTCTACGATTGACGAACCCCGGGCTACGTTTACATGTCGGTCATCAACACTCACGGTTTTTTTCAATTCTGGCCCGTTTCGTGGACTATTACTCACTGTTTTGGGGTCCCAAAGCGATTTCAGTGGTTGTCAAATCCCAAGGTGCGCTTCCATGGCGGTCATCAACAATCGCAGTTTGGGCCGATTCTGGCCCGTTTCCTGGACTATTACTCACTGTTTGGGGTCTCGGAGTGATTTCCACGATTGACGAATCTCGGGGTGCGTTTACGTGTCGTCATCGACACTCACAATTTTTCTGATTCTGGACCGTTTCGTGGACTATTACTCACCGTTTTGGGGTCCCAAAGCGATTTCCATGGTTGTCGAACCCCAAGGTGCGATTACGTGTCTTTCGTCAACACTCACAGTTTTGGCCGATTCTGGCCCGTTTCATGGACTATTACTCACTGTTGTGGGGTCCCAGAGTGATTTCCATGATTAACAAACTCCAGGGTGCGTTTATATGTCGGTTATCAACACTTACAGTTTTGGCCGATTCTTGCCCGTTTCTTGGACTATTACTCACTGTTTTGGGGTCCCAGAATGATTTCCATCATTAACGAACCCCGGGGTGCATTTACGTGTCGGTCATCAACACTAACAATTTTGGCCGATTCTGGCCCGTTTCGTGGACTATTACTCACCGTTTTGGTGTCCCAAAGCGATTTCCATGGTTGTCGAACCCCAAGGTGCACTTACGTGTCGGGCATCAACACTCATAGTTTTGGCCGATTCTGGCCCGTTTCATGGACTATTATCATTGTTTTGGGGTCCCGGAGTAATTTCCATGAGTAACAAACTCCGGGGTGCGATTATGTGTCGGTAATCAACACTTACAGTTTTGGCCGATTCTGGCCCGTTTCTTGGCCTATTACCCACTGTTTTGGGTCCCGAAATGATTTCCACCATTAACGAACCCTGGGGTGCGTTTACGTGTCGGTCATCAACACTTGCGGTTTTTGTCGGTTTGGCCCGTTTCGTGGACTATTACTCACCATTTTGGGGCCCCAAAGCGATTTCCATGATTGACGATCCCCGGGGTGCGTTTACGTGCCCGTCATCAACAGTCACAGTTTTGGCCAATTCTGACCCGTTTCGTGGACTATCACTCATTGTTTTGGGGTCCCGAAGCGATTTCCATGGTTGTTGAACCCCAGGGTGCGTGAACGTGTCGGTCATCAGCACTCGTGGTTTGGACCGATTCTGGCCGGTTTCTGGGACTATTACTCACTGTTTTGGTGTCCCGGAGAGATTTCCATGATTGACGTACCCGTGATGCGTTTACATGTCGGTCATCAAGACTCGCGGTTTTTGTCGATTCTGGCCCGTTTCATGGACTATCACTCACCATTTTGGGGTCCCGATGCTGTGATTTCAATGATTGTCAAACCCCAAGGTGTGCTTACATGTCGGTCGTCAACAGTCGTAGTTTGGGCCAATTCTGGCCCGTTTCTTGGACTATTACTCACTATTTTGGGGTCCCAAAGTGATTTCCACGATTGACGAACCCCGGGGTGCGTTTATGTGTCGGTTATCAACACTATCAGCTTTGGCCGATTCTGGCCCATTTCATGGACTATTACTCAGTGTTTTGGGGTCCCGGAGTGATTTCCATGATTAACGAACCCTGGGGTGCGTTTACGTGTTGGTCATCAACACTCATAGTTTTGGCCGATTCTAGCCCGTTTCTTGGACTATTACTCACTGTTTTGAGGTCTCCGAGAGATTTCCATGATTGACGAACCCCGGGCTACGTTTATGTGTCGGTCATCAACACTCACAGTATTGGCCGATTCTGGCCCGTTTCATGGACTATTAGTCATTGTTTTGGGGTCCCGGAGTGATTTCCATGAGTATTGAACTCCGGGGTGCGTTTATGTGTCGGTAATCAACACTTACAGTTTTGGCCGATTCTTGCCCGTTTCTTGGCCTATTACCCACTGTTTTGTGTCCCGAAATGATTTCCACCATTAACGAACCCTGGGGTGCATATACGTGTCGGTCTTCAACACTCGCGGTTTTCATTGATTTTGTCCCGTTTCATGCACTATTACTCACCATTTTGGGGCCCCAAAGCGATTTCCATGATTGACAATCTCCGGGGTGCGTTTACGTGTCCGTCGTCATCAGTCATAGTTTTGGCCAATTCTGACCCGTTTCGTGGACTATTACTCATTGTTTTGGGGTCCCAAAGCGATTTCCGTGGTTGTTGAACCCTAGGGTGCGCTTACGTGTTGGTCAATAGCACTCGCAGTTTGGGCCGATTCTGGCCGGTTTTTGGGACTATTACTCACTGTTTTGGGGTCCCGGAGAGATTTGCATGATTGACGTTACCCAGGCTGCGTTTACATGTCGAACATCAACACTCGTGTTTTTTGTCGATTCTGGCCCGTTTCATGGACTACTACTCACCGTTTTGGGGTCCTGATGCGATTTCAATGATTGTCAAACCCCAAGGCGTGCTTACATGTCGGTCATCAACAATCATAGTTTGGGCCGATTCTGGCCCGTTTCTTGGACTATTACTCACTATTTTGGGGTCCCAGAGTGATTTCCATGATTGACGAACCCCGGGGTGCGTTTATGTGTCGGTTATCAACACTCACAGTTTTAGCCGATTCTGGCCAATTTCATAGACTATTACTCACCGTTTTGGGGTCCCGAAGTGATTACCATGATTAACGATCTCCGGAGTGCGTTTATGTGTCGGTCATCAACACTTACAGTTTTGGCCGATTCTGGCCCGTTTCTTGGACCATTACTCACTGTTTTGGTGTCCCAAAATGATTTCCACCATTAACGAACCCCGGGGTTCGTTTACGTGTAGGTCATCAACACTCGCGATTTTTGTCGATTTTGTCCCATTTCGTGGACTATTACTTACCATTTTGGGGTCTCAGAGCGATTTCCACGATTGACGGTCCCCAGGGCGCGTTTACGTGTCTGTTGTCAACACTCATAGTTTTGGCCAATTCTGACTCGTTTCGTGGACTATTACTCAGTGTTTTGGTGTCCCGAAGCGATTATTATAGTTTTTGAACCCCGGGGTGTGTTTACGTGTCAGTCGTCAACACTCACAGTTTTGGCCGATTCTGGCCCGTTTCGTGGACTATTACTCAGTGTTTTGGGGTCCCGGAGTGATTTCCATGATTAACGAACCCTGGGGTGCGTTTACGTGTCGGTCATCAACACTCATAGTTTTGGCCGATTCTGGCCCGTTTCTTGGACTATGACTCACTGTTTTGGGGTCCCAGAGAGATATCCACGATTGACGAACCCCGGGCTACGTTTACGTGTCGGTCATCAACACTCACAGTTTTGGCCGATTCTGGCCCATTTCATGGACTATTAGTCATTGTTTTGGGGTCTTGGAGTGATTTCCATGAGTAATGAACTCCGGGGTGCGTTTATGTGTGGGTAATCAACACTTACAGTTTTGGCCTATTCTGGCCCATTTCTTGGCCTATTACCCATTGTTTTGGGTCCTGAAATGATTCCCACCATTAACGAACCCTGGGGTGCATATACGTGTCGGTCATCAACACTCGCGGTTTTCGTCGATTTTGTCCCGTTTCGTGGACTAGTACTCACCATTTTGGGGCCCCAAAGCGATTTCCATGATTAATAATCTCTGTGGTGCGTTTACTTGTCCGTCGTCATCAGTCATAGTTTTTGCCAATTCTGACCCGTTTCGTGGACTATTACTCATTGTTTTGGGGTCCCAAAGCGATTTCCATGGTTGTTGAACCCCAGGGTGCGCTTACATGTCGGTCAATAGCACTCGGTTTTTGGGACTATTACTCACTGTTTTGGGGTCCCGGAGAGATTTTTATGATTGACGACACCCAGGTTGCGTTTACATGTCGAACATCAACACTCGTGTTTTTTGTCGATTCTGGCCCGTTTCATGGACTATTACTCACCGTTTCGGGGTCCCGATGCGATTTCAATGATTGTCAAACCCCAAGGTGTGCTTACATGTGGGTCATCAACAATCGCAGTTTGGGCCGATTCTGGCCCGTTTCTTGGACTATTACTCACTGTTTTGGGGTCTCGGAGTGATTTCCATGATTGACAAACCCTGGGGTGCGTTTATGTGTCGGTTATCAACACTCACAGTTTTGGCCGATCCTGGCCCATTTCGTGGACTATTACACACCGTTTTGGGGTCTCGGAGTGATTTCCATGATTAACGATCTCTGGGGTGCGTTTATGTGTTGGTCATCAACACTTACAGTTTTGGCCGATTCTGGCCCATTTCTTGGACCATTACTCACTGTTTTGGGGTCCCAAAATGATTTGCACCATTAACGAATCCTGGGGTGCGTTTACGTGTCGGTCATCAACACTCGTGATTTTTGCCGATTATTTCCCGTTTCATGGACTATTACTCACCATTTTCGGGTCCCAGAGCAATTTCCATGATTGACGATCCCCGGGGTGCGTTTACGAGTCTGTCTTCAACACTCATAGTTTTGGCCAATTCTGACTCGTTTCGTGGACTGTTACTCAGTGTTTTGGTTTCTTGAAGTGATTATTATAGTTGTTGAACCCCGGGGTGTGTTTATGTGTCAGTCATCAACACTCACAGTTTTGGTCGATTCTGTCCCGTTTCGTGGACTATTACTCAGTTTTTTGGGGTCCCGGAGTGATTTCCACGATTAACGAAGCCTGGGGTGCGTTTACGTGTCGGTCATCAACACTCATAGTTTTGGCCGATTCTTGCCCGTTTCTTGGAATATTACTCACTATTTTGGGGTCCCAAAGAGATTTCCACGATTGACGAACCCCGGGCTACGTTTACGTGTCGGTCATCAACATTCGCGGTTTTTGTCAATTCTGGCCTGTTTCGTGGACTATTACTCACTGTTTTGGGGTCCCAAAGCGATTTCAGTGGTTGTCAAATCCCAAGGTGCGCTTCCGTGGCGGTCATCAACAATCGCAGTTTGGGCCGATTCTGGCCCGTTTCCTGGACTATTACTCATTGTTTGGGGTCTCGGAGTGATTTCCACGATTGACGAATCCCGGGGTGCATTTACGTGTCGGTCATCAACACTAACAATTTTGGCCGATTCTGGCCCGTTTCGTGGACTATTACTCATCGTTTTGGTGTCCCAAAGCGATTTCCATGGTTGTCGAACCCCAAGGTGCACTTACGTGTCGGGAATCAACACTCATAGTTTTGGCCGATTCTGGCCCGCTTCATGGACTATTAGTCATTGTTTTGGGGTCCCGGAGTGATTTCCATGAGTAACAAACTCCGGGGTGCGTTTATGTGTCGGTAATCAACACTTACAGTTTTGGCCGATTCTGGCCCGTTTCTTGGCCTATTACCCACTGTTTTGGGTCCCGAAATGATTTCCACTATTAACGAACCCTGGGGTGCGTTTACGTGTCGGTCATCAACACTCGCGGTTTTTGTCGGTTTTGTCCCGTTTCGTGGACTATTACTCACCATTTTGGGGCCCCAAAGCGATTTCCAAGATTGACGATCCCCGGGGTGTGTTTACGTGTCCGTCATCAACAGTCACAGTTTTGGCCAATTCTGACCCGTTTCGTGGACTATTACTCATTGTTTTGGGGTCCCGAAGCGATTTCCGTGGTTGTTGAACCCCAGGGTGCGTGAACGTGTCGGTCATCAGCACTCGTGGTTTGGACCGATTCTGGCCGGTTTCTGGGACTATTACTCACTATTTTGGTGTCCCAGAGAGATTTCCATGATTGACGTACCCGTGATGCGTTTACGTCTCGGTCATCAACACTCGCGGTTTTTGTCGATTCTGGCCCGTTTCATGGACTATCACTCACCATTTTGGGGTCCCGATGCGATTTCAATGATTGTCAAACCCCAAGGTGTGCTTACATGTCGGTCATCAACAATCGTAGTTTGGGCCAATTCTGGCCCGTTTCTTGGACTATTACTTATTATTTTGGGGTCCCGAAGTGATTTCCACAATTGACGAACCCCGGGGTGCGTTTATGTGTCGGTTATCAACACTATCAGCTTTGGCCGATTCTGGCCCATTTCATGGACTATTACTCAGTGTTTTGGGGTCCCGGAGTGATTTCCATGATTAACGAACCCTGGGGTGCGTTTACGTGTCGGTCATCAACACTCATGGTTTTGGCCGATTCTGGCCCGTTTCTTGGACTATTACTCACTGTTTTGGGGTCTCCGAGAGATTTCCATGATTGATGAACCCCGGGCTACGTTTATGTGTCGGTCATCAACACTCACAGTATTGGCCGATTCTGGCCCGTTTCATGGACTATTAGTCATTGTTTTGGGGTCCCAGAGTGATTTCCATGAGTAATGAACTCCGGGGTGCGTTTATGTGTCGGTAATCAACACTTACAGTTTTGGCCGATTCTTGCCCGTTTCTTGGCCTATTACCCACTGTTTTGGGTCCCGAAATGATTTCCACCATTAACGAACCCTGGGGTGCATATACGTGTCGGTCATCAACACTCGCGGTTTTCATTGATTTTGTCCCATTTTGTGGACTACTACTCACCATTTTGGGGCCCCAAAGCAATTTCCATGATTGACAATCCCCGGGGCGCGTTTACGTGTCCGTCGTCATCAGTCATAGTTTTGGCCAATTTTGACCCGTTTCGTGGACTATTACTCATTGTTTTGGGGTCCCAAAGCGATTTCCGTGGTTGTTGAACCCCAGGGTGCGCTTACGTGTCGGTCAATAGCACTCGCAGTTTGGGCCGATTCTGGCCGGTTTTTGGGACTATTACTCACTGTTTTGGGGTCCTGGAGAGATTTGCATGATTGACGATACCCAGGCTGCGTTTACATGTCGAACATCAACACTCGTGTTTTTTGTCGATTCTGGCCCGTTTCATGGACTAGTACTCACCGTTTTGGGGTCCCAATGCGATTCCAATGGTTGTCAAACCCCAAGGTGTGCTTACATGTCGGTCATCAACAATCGCAGTTTGGGCCGATTCTGGCCCGTTTCTTGGACTATTACTCACTGTTTTGGGATCCCAGAGTGATTTCCATGATTGACAAACCCTGGGGTGCGTTTATGTGTTGGTTATCAACACTCATAGTTTTGGCCGGTTCTTGCCCATTTCGTGGACTATTACTCATCGTTTTGGGGTGTCGGAGTGATTTCCATGATTAACAATCTCCGGGGTGCGTTTATGTGTTGGTCATCAACATTTAAAGTTTTGGCCGATTCTGGCCCGTTTCTTGGACCATTACTCACTGTTTTGGGGTCCCAAAATGATTTACACAATTAACGAACCCCGGGGTGCATTTACGTGTCGGTCATCAACACTCGCGATTTTTGTCGATTTTGTCCCGTTTCGTGGACTATTACTCACCATTTTTGGGTCCCAGAGCGATTTCCACGATTGACGATCCCCGGGTGCGTTGACGTGTATGTCGTCAACACTCATAGTTTTGGCCAATTCTGACTCGTTTCATGGACTATTACTCAGTGTTTTGGTGTCCCGAAGCGATTATTATAGTTGTTGAACCCCGGGGTGTGTTTACGTGTCAGTCGTCAACACTCACAGTTTTGGCCGATTCTGGCCCGTTTCGTGGACTATTACTCAGTGTTTTGGGGTCCCGGTGTGATTTCCATGATTAACTAACCCTGGGGTGCGTTTACATTTCGGTCATCAGCACTCATAGTTTTGGCCGATTCTGGCCCGTTTCTTGGACTATTACTCACTTTTTGGGGTCCCGAAGAGATTTCCACGATTGACGAACCCCGGGCTACGTTTACGTCTCGGTCATCAACACTAGCGGTTTTTGTCGATTCTGGCCCGTTTTGTGGACTATTACTGACTATCTTTGGGTCCCAAAGCAATCTCAGTGGTTGTCAAATCCCAAGGTGCGCTTCCGTGGCGATCATCAACAATCGCAGTTTGGGCCGATTTTGGCCCGTTGGACTATTACTCACTGTTTTGGGGTCTCGGAGTGATTTCCACGATTGACGAACCCCGGGGTGCATTTACATGTCGTCATCGACACTCACCATTTTTGCTGATTCTGGACCGTTTCGTGGACTATTACTCACCGTTTTGGGGTCCCAAAGCGATTTCCATTGTTGTCAAACCCTAAGGTGCGATTACGTGTCATTCATCAACACTCACAGTTTTGGCCGATTCTGGGCCGTTTCATGGACTATTACTCACTGTTTTGGGGTCCCGGAGTGATTTCCATGGTTAACAAACTCCGAGGTGCGTTTATGTGTCGGTCATCAACACTTACAGTTTTGGCCGATTCTGGCCAGTTTCTTGGACTATTACTCACTGTTTTGGGGTCCTGGAATGATTTCCACCATTAAAGAACCCGGGGTGCATTTACGTGTCAGTCATCAACACTAACAGTTTTGGCCGATTCTGGCCCGTTTCATGGACTATTACTCACCGTTTTGGTGTCCCAAAGCAATTTCCATGGTTGTCGAACCCTGATACGTCCATTTTGCATCATGCTTTTATATCGATATTTATTGCATTATGGGCTGTTATTTCACGATATGTCACAATACTTATGGCTATTTTCTCTTATTTTACAAGGTTTACCATGAAGAGGGGGAATGTCGTCAGCTGGAATTCTGGCTGGAAAAGGAGCAAATATTGGAGACCTATTCTGCGCAACTCCAAAAGTCCTGAAACTCCACGGAATATCTTAAAAGAAATAAAGAAAAATCGTCGCTAAAGATGAAGGCCAGGGGGCCCACACCCTGCTCACGAGGGTGGGGGGCGCGCCCCTCCCCCTGGGCGCGCCCCCCTACCTCGTGGGCCCCCTGGTGGCTCTTCGATTCCCATCTTCTCCTATATGAAGTCTTTAGAGGAGAAAAAAATCAGAAGCAACCTTTCGGGACGGGACTCCGCCGCCACGAGGCGGAACCTTGGCGGAACCAATCTAGGGCTCCGGCAGAGCTGTTCTGCCGGGGACACTTCCCCCCGGGAGGGGGAAATCATCGTCATCATCATCACCAATTCTCCTCTCATCGGGAGAGGGCAATCTCCATCAACATCTTCACCAGCACCATCTCATCTCCAAACCCTAGTTCATCTCTTGTATCCAATTCTTGTCTCCAAGTCCGGGATTGGTGCTAGTAGGTTGCTAGTAGTGTTGATTACTCCTTGTAGTTGATGCTAATTGGTTTATTTGGTGGAAGATCATATGTTCAGATCCTTTATGCACATTATATCCCCTCTGATTATGAACATGAATATGCTTTGTGAGTAGTTATGTTTGTTCCTAAGGACAAGGGAGAAGTCTTGCTATTAGTAGTCATGTGAATTTGGTATTCGTTCGATATTTTGATAAGATGTATGTTGTCTAACCTCTAGTGGTGTTATGTGAACGTCGACTACATAACACTTCACCATTATTTGGGCCTAGAGGAAGGCATTGGGAAGTAATAAGTAGATGATGGGTTGCTAGAGTGACAGAAGCTTAAACCCTAGTTTATGCGTTGCTTCGTAAGGGGCTGATTTGGATCCACATGTTTCATGCTATGGTTAGGTTTATCTTAATACTTTGGTTGTAGTTGCGGATGCTTGCAATAGAGGTTAATCATAAGTGGGATGCTTGTCCAAGTAAGGGTAGTACCCAAGCACCGGTCCACCCACATATCAAATTATCAAAGTACCGAACGCGAATCATATGAGCGTGATGAAAACTAGCTTGACGATATTCCCATGTGTCCTCGGGAGCGCTTTTCCTATTATAAGAGTTTGTTCCGGCTTGTCCTTTTCTACAAAAAGGATTGGGCCACCTTGCTGCACCTTATTTACTTTTGTTACTTGTTGCTCGTTACAATTTACCTCATCACAAAACTATCTGTTACCACTTATTTCAGTACTTGCAGAGAATACCTTGCTGAAAACCGCTTATCATTTCCGCCTGCTCCTCGTTGGGTTCGACACTCTTACTTATCAAAAGGACTACATAGATCCCCTATACTTGTGGGTCATCAAGACTCTTTTCTGGCGCCGTTGCTGGGGAGTGTAGCGCCTTTGGTAAGTGGAATTTGGTAAGGAAAAATTTATATAGTGTGCTGAAATTTTCTGTCACTTGTTACTATGGAAACTGAATCTCTGAGGGGCTTGTTCGGGGTATCTTCACCCCGTCCAGTAGAGCAAAGAGTTGCTCCTCAACCTACTGAACCTATTGAAAATGAAATTCCTTTTGAATTTCCTACGGGTATTATGGAAAAACTGCTGGCTAACACTTTTACAGGAGATAGGACAAACCATCCCGAGGAGCATCTACGCTATTTGGATTATATTTGTGGATTATTTAAGCTTGATGGTATACCCGATGATGTTGTTAAGAAGAAGGCTTTCCCTTTATCTTTGAAGGGAGACGCATTGACATGGTATAGGCTATGTGATGATACGAGATCATGGAACTATAAAAGAATGAAATTGGAATTTCATAAAAAGTATTACCCTATGGATCTTGTTCATTGTGATCGCAATTATATATATAATTTTTGGCCTCGCGAAGGAGAAAGCATCGCTCAAGCTTGGGGGAGGCTTAAATCCATGTTATATTCATGCCCCAATCATGAGCTCTCAAAATTGACAATTCTTCAGAATTTTTATGCTCGGCTCTCTGATAGTAATAAAACTATGCTCGATACTTCTTGTGCTGGCTCTTTTATGATGAAGACTATTGAATTCAGATGGAATTTATTGGATAGAATTAAATGCAACTCCGAAGATTGGGACCTCGATGAAGGTAAGGAGTCAGGTATGACACCTAAGTTTAATTGTGTCAAATCTTTTATGGATACTGATATTTTCCATAAGTTTAGCACTAAATATGGACTTGACTCTGAGATAGTAGCTTCTTTCTGTGAATCTTTTGCTACCTATGTTGATCTCCCCAAGGAGAAGTGGTTTAAATATCATCCTCCCATAGAAGTAAAAGTAGCTGAACCTATTAAAGTTGAAGAAGAAACCATCACTTATAATGATCCTATTGTTCCTACATCTTATGTTGAGAAATCGCCTTTCCCTGCTAGAGTAAACGATCATGCTAAAGCTTCGACTGTTGTTCGTAAAAGCAATATTAGAACTTATACACCTCCTGAGCAAGTTAAAGTAGAACCCAATATTGCAATTGTTAAAGATCTCTTGTCTGATAATATTGATGGGCATGTTATTCAGTTCGAAGGTGAAACTGCTAGAATTGCTAAACCTTGTGCTAAAGATAAACATAGACCTGTGGTAGGCGTGCCTGTTATTTCTGTTAAAATAGGAGATCATTGTTACCATGGCTTATGTGATATGGGTGCAAGTGCTAGTGTTATACCACATACTTTATACGAAGAAATTAAGAATGAAATTGCACCTACTGAATTAGAAGGTATTGATGTCACAATTAAACTTGCCAATAGAGATACTATTTCACCTATGGGAATTGTTAGAGATGTTGAAGTCTTGTGTGGGAAAACTAAATATCCCGCTGATTTTCTTGTTCTTAGCTCTCCACAAGATAGCTTTTGTCCCATTATATTTGGTAGACCCTTCTTGCGTACTGTTAATGCTACGATAGATTGCGAAAAGAATGTTGTTACTGTTGGCTTGGATGATATGGTTCATGAGTTTAATTTCTCTAAATTTAGTAAACAACATCGTGAGGAAGAATTGCCTAGTAAGGATGAAATTGTTGGCCTTGCTTCTATTGCTGTACCTGCTAGTGATCCTTTAGAACATTATTTGCTAGACCATGAAAATGAGATGTTCATGAATGAAAGAAGGGAAATAGATGAAGTATTCTTTAAACAAGAACCTATTCTGAAACACAATTTGCCTGTTGAAATCCTAGGGGACCCTCCTCCACCCAAGGGTGATCCCGTGTTTGAGCTTAAACCGTTGCCTGATAATCTTAAGTATGCTTATCTTGATGAAAAGAAAATATATCCTGTTATTATTAGTGCTAACCTTTCAGAGCATGAAGAAGAAAGATTGTTGAAAACTCTGAAGAAGCACTATGTAGCTATTGGATATACTCTCGATGATCTTAAGGGCATTAGTCCCACTCTATGTCAGCATAAAATAAATTTGGAAGCGGATGCTAAACCAGTATGTGATCCTCAATGACGTTTGAATCCTAAAATGAAAGAAGTGGTAAGGAAGGAAATACTCAAGCTTCTGGAGGCAGGTATAATTTATCCCGTTGCTGATAGTCAGTGGGTAAGTCCTATCCATTGTGTCCCTAAGAAGGGAGGTATTACTGTTGTCCCTAATGATAAAGATGAATTGATCCCGCAAAGAATTATCACAGGTTATAGGATGGTAATTGATTTCCGCAAATTAAATAAAGCTACTAAGAAAGATCATTACCCCTTACCTTTTATTGATCAAATGCTAGAAAGATTATGCAAACATACACATTATTGCTTTCTAGATGGTTATTCTGGTTTCTCTCAAATACCTGTGTCGGCTAAAGATCAATCAAAGACTACTTTTACATGCCCTTTTGGTAATTTTGCTTACAGATGTATGCCTTTTGGTTTATGTAATGCTCCTGCTACCTTTCAAAGATGCATGATGGCTATATTCTCTGATTTTTGTGAAAAGATTTGTGAGGTTTTCATGGATGACTTTTCCGTCTATGGATCCTCTTTTGATGATTGCCTGAGCAATCTTGATCGAGTTTTGCAGAGATGTGAAGAAACTAATCTTGTCTTGAATTAGGAAAAGTGCCACTTTATGGTTAATGAAGGTATTGTCTTGGGGCACAAAGTTTCTGAAAGAGGTATTGAAGTTGATAAAGCCAAAGTTGATGCTATTGAAAAGATGCCATGTCCCAAGGACATTAAAGGTATAAGAAGTTTCCTTGGTCACACCGGATTTTATAGGAGGTTCATTAAAGACTTCTCAAAAATCTCTCGGCCTCTGACTAATTTATTACAAAAAGATGTACCATTTGTCTTTGATGATGATTGTGTAGAAGCATTTGAAATACTTAAGAAAGCATTAGTCTCTGCACCTATTGTTCAGCCACCTGATTGGAATTTACCCTTTAAAATTATGTGTGATGCTAGTGATTATGCTGTAGGTGCTGTTCTAGGGCAAAGAGTTGATAAAAAATTAAATGTTATCCACTATGCTAGTAAGACTCTAGACAATGCTCAAAGAAATTATGCTACTACCGAAAAGGAATTTTTAGCAGTTGTATTTGCTTGTGATAAATTCAGACCCTATATTGTTGATTCTAAAGTAACTATTCACACCGATCATGCTGCTATTAAATATCTAATGGAAAAGAAAGATGCTAAACCTTGACTTATTAGATGGGTTCTCTTGCTGCAAGAATTTGATTTGCATATTGTTGATAGAAAAGGAGCTGAGAACCCCATTGCAGACAACTTATCTAGGTTAGAGAATGTTCTTGATGACCAACTACCTATTGATGATAGCTTTCCTGATGAACAATTAAATGTCATAAGCACTTCTCGTAGCACTCCATGGTATGCTGATTATGCTAATTACATTGTTGCTAAATTTATACCACCTAGCTTCACATACCAACAAAAGAAAAAGTTCTTTTATGATTTGAGACATTACTTTTGGGATGATCCACATCCTTATAAAGAAGGAGTAGATTGTGTTATTAGACGTTGTGTACCTGAGCATGAACATGAACAGATCCTACGCAAGTGTCACTCTGAAGCTTATGGAGGACACCACGCTGGAGATAGAACTGCACATAAGGTATTGCAATCTAGTTTTTATTGGCTTACTCTCTTCAAGGATGCCCGCAAGTTTGTTTTGTCTTGTGATGAATGTCAAAGAATTGGTATTATTAGTAGACGTCAAGAAATGCCTATGAATTATTCACTTGTTATTGAACCATTTGATGTTTGGGGCTTTGATTATATGGGACCTTTTCCTGCTTCTAATGGATACACTCATATTTTAGTTGCCGTTGATTACGTTACTAAGTGGGTAGAAGCTATTCCAACTAGTAGTGTTGATCATAACACTTCTATTAAAATGCTTAAGGAAGTTATTTTTCCGAGGTTTGGAGTCCCTAGATATTTAATGACTGATGGTGGTTCACACTTTATTCATGGTGCTTTCTGTAAGATGCTTGCTAAATACGATGTTAATCATAGAATTGCATCTCCTTATCACCTGCAGTCTAGTGGTCAGGTAGAGTTGAGCAATAGAGAGCTCAAATTAATTTTGCAAAAGACTGTCAATAGGTCTAGAAAGAATTGGTCCAAAAAACTGAATGATGCATTATGGGCCTATAGAACTGCGTACAAGAATCCTATGGGTATGTCTCCGTATAAAATGGTTTATGGAAAAGCATGTCATTTACCTCTTGTATTAGAACATAAGGCATATTGGGCTATCAAAGAGCTCAATTATGACTTCAAACTTGCCGGTGAGAAGAGGTTGTTTGATATTAGCTCACTTGATGAATGGAGAACCCAAGCTTATGAAAATGCCAAGCTATTTAAAGAAAAAGTTAAAACATGGCATGACAAAAGGATACAAAAGCGTGAGTTTAATGTAGGTGATTATGTATTACTATACAACTCTCGTTTAAGATTTTTTGCAGGAAAACTTCTCTCCAAATGGGAAGGTCCTTACGTTCTCGAGGAGGTCTATCGTTCCGGTGCCATAAAAATCAACAACTTCGCAGGCACAAATCCGAAGGTGGTAAACGATCAAAGAATCAAGCACTATATCTCAGGTTATCCTATAAATGTTGAAACTAATGTTATTGAAATCGTAACCCCAGAGGAATACATAAAGGACACTTTCCGGAACGTTCCAGACTCCGAAAAGGAATAGGTATGTGGTATGGTAAGTAAACCGACCCCAAAACAATTTTTAAAGCAGTATTTCTCCGTTTTGGAATATTTAGAAAAATAGAAAAATAAGTAGCAGTCCGGGGAGGACACGAAGCCTCCACGAGGGTGGAGGGCGCGCCCCACCCCCCTGGGCGCGCCCCCTACCTCGTGAGCACCTCGTGTGCCCTCTGGACTCCGTTTTCTTGCACGATACGTATTTCAGTCGGTAAAAATTCATTATATATTCTCCCGAAGGTTTTGACTCCCGTATCACACAAATATCCTCTGTTTTCGTTTTGAGCTGTTTCCGTTGCAGATCTTAGAATTCAGGAGACTCGATCATCCTTCTATGAGGGTGAGCCTATGCCATGGAAGGTGGACGACAAGCTTGCATCATCAACAACACCTCCACTGCCAACAACAAAGAAGGAGACATAATCACATGGGTATGGGCACTCCCCTTGGCAACTGCCAAGCTTGGGGGAGTTGCCCCGGTATCGTATCACCATCACAACTCCTATCTTTACCGTTTTTCTTAGTTCGATCGTATTAGTAGTATCTTGATTTAGTAGAATAAAAGTCATGGCATGATCTAGTTTTGAGTTTTGCTTTATGATCCCTCTATGCAATCGAGTCCGTGAGCTATATATAATAGATTAGTGTTGAGTCAAGGGCTTGATTACTTTGCCATGACCTTGGGTGAATAAAGAAAAGAATAAAAAGAAACAAAGAGTTTATATTGATCTTAGTGAAAGTAATGACTCCACATATAAAGAGTATGATGATTAAAAGTTGTTGGGAGTTGGCAAATATAGCTTTGGTCATCGTTGCAATTAATAGGAAGTAATAAGGAGAGAGAGGTTTCACTATAGATATATTACCATTGACATCTTTTATGATTGGGAGCACTCATTAAAATATGACATGCTAAAGAGTTGATGTTGGACAAGGAAGACAACATAATGATTTATGTTTTCTTACATCTGAGATAAAGTATGTTGTCATGGTTCCTCTACCGTGTTGAGCTTGCCTTTCCCCCTCATGCTAGCCAAATTCTCAGGACTAACTAGAAATACTACTTGTGCTTCCAAATACCCTTAAACCAGTTTTGCCATGAGAGTCCACCATATCTACCTATGGATTGAGTAAGATCCTTCAAGTAAGTTGTCATCGGTGCAAGTAATAAAAATTTGCTCTCTAAATATGCATGACTTATTAGTGCGGAGAGAATAAACTTTGCACGAACTTGTTGTGGACGCAATAAAAGCGACGGACTGCATAATAAAGGTTCACATACAAGGGGCAATGTAAAGTGACGTTCTTTTGCATTAAGATTTTGTGCATCAACCCTAAACGCGCATGACAACCTCTGCTTCCCTCTGCGAAGGGCCTATCTTTTATTATCTTCCTCTGCCTTATGTAAGAGTCACGGTGATCTTCACCCTTCCTTATTTTTATTTTATCCTTTGGCAAGCTCAGCATGTTGGAAAGAACATGATATATATATAGAATTGGATGTGGGGGAGCGTGAATTATTATTGTTGACACTACCCTTGAGGTAAAAGATTGTGGGGCAAAAACTATAAGCCCCTATCTTTCTCTGTGTCCGATTAAAACTCCGTAACCACAAGTATCACGCGAGTGTTAGCAATTATGAAGGACTAAGTGATAGTTGAGTATGTGGGCTTGCTTTTAAGCTCTGACATAGAATCTTTCCGTTGTTATGATAAATTGCAATTGCTTCAATGACTGAGGGTATAATTTGTTGGTGCTCAATAAGGTTTATGATTCATACTTTGGCTTTGTGAAAATATCATCACTTGAACATAAGTAATCATATGACAAATCTATATATGTTGCTGTTATGAAAATAACCATGATGCCTTCATGTCCGTATTTTATTTTTATCGACGCCTCTACTTCTAAACATGAGGGCATATTTATTGTTATCAGCTTTTCGCTTGAGGACAAGCGAGGTCTAAGCTTGGGGGAGTTGATACGTCCATTTTGCATCATGCTTTTATATCAATATTTATCGCATTATGGGCTGTTATTTCACGATATGTCACAATACTTATGGCTATTCTCTCTTATTTTACAAGGTTTACCATGAAGAGGGGGAATGCCGGCAGCTGGAATTCTGGCTGGAAAAGGAGCAAATATTGGAGACCTATTCTGCGCAACTCCAAAAGTCCTGAAACTCCACGGAATATCTTAAAAGAAATAAAGAAAAATCGTCGCCAAAGATGAAGGCCAGGGGGCCCACACCCTGCTCACGAGGGTGGGGGGCGCGCCCCTCCCCCTGGGCTCGCCCCCTACCTCGTGGGTATGAAGTCTTTCAAGGAGAAAAAATCAGAAGCAACCTTTCGAGACGAGACTCCGCCGCCACGAGGCGGAACCTTGGCGGAACCAATCTAGGGCTCCGGCAGAGCTATTCTGCCGGGGACACTTCCCCCCGGGAGGGGGAAATCATCATCATCATCATCACCAACGCTCCTCTCATCGGGAGAGGGCAATCTCCATCAACATCTTCACCAGCACCATCTCATCTCCAAACCCTAGTTCATCTCTTGTATCCAATTCTTGTCTCCAAGTCCGGGATTGGTGCTAGTAGGTTGCTAGTAGTGTCGATTACTCCTTGTAGTTGATGCTAATTGGTTTATTTGGTGGAAGATCATATGTTCAGATCCTTTATGCACATTATATCCCCTCTGATTATGAACATGAATATGCTTTGTGAGTAGTTACGTTTGTTCCTGAGGACAAGGGAGAAGTCTTGCTATTAGTAGTCATGTGAATTTGGTATTCGTTCGATATTTTGATAAGATGTATGTTGTCTAACCTCTAGTGGTGTTATGTGAATGTTGACTACATAACACTTCACCATTATTTGGTCCTAGAGGAATGCATTGGGAAGTAATAACTAGATGATGGGTTGCTAGAGTGACAGAAGCTTAAACCCCCGTTTATGCGTTGCTTCGTAAGGGGCTGATTTGGATCCACATGTTTCATGCTATGGTTAGGTTTACCTTAATACTTTTGTTGTAGTTGCGGATGCTTGCAATAGAGGTTAATCATAAGTGGGATGCTTGTCCAAGTAAGGGCAGTACCCAAGCACCGGTCCACCCACATATCAAATTATCAAAGTACCGAACGCGAATCATATGAGCGTGATGAAAACTAGCTTGACGATATTCCCATGTGTCCTCGGGAGCGCTTTTCCTATTATAAGAGTTTGTTCCGGCTTGTCCTTTGCTACAAAAAGGATTGGGCCACCTTGCTGCACCTTATTTACTTTTGTTACTTGTTGCTCGTTACAATTTACCTCATCACAAAACTATCTGTTACCACTTATTTCAGTACTTGCAGAGAATACCTTGCTGAAAACAGCTTATCATTTCCTTCTGCTCCTCGTTGGGTTCGACACTCTTACTCATCGAAAGGACTACGGTAGCTCCCCTATAATTGTGCGTCATCAAACCCCAAGGTGCACTTGCGTGTCGGTCATCAAAACTCACAGTTTTGGCCGATTCTGGCCCGTTTCATGGACTATTAGTCATTGTTTTGGGGTCCCGGAGTGATTTCCATGAGTAATGAACTCCGTGGTGCGTTTATGTGTCCGTAATCAACACTTACAGTTTAGGCCGGTTCTGGCCGGTTTCTTGGCCTATTACTCACTGTTTTGGGTCCCGAAATGATTTCCACCATTAACGAACCCTGGGTGCGTTTACGTGTCGGTCATCAACACTCGCGGTTTTTGTCGATTTTGTCCCGTTTCATGGACTATTACTCACCATTTTGGGGCCCCAAAGCGGTTTCCATGATTGACGATCCCCGGGCTGTGTTTACGTGTCCGTCATCAACAGTCACAGTTTTGGCCAATTCTGACCCGTTTCGTGGACTATTACTCATTGTTTTGGGGTCCCGAAGCGATTTCCGTGGTTGTTGAACCCCAAGGTGCGCTTACGTGTCGGTCATCAGCACTCGCAGTTTGGGCCGATTCTGGCCGGTTTCTTGGACTATTACTCACTGTTTTGGTGTCCCGGAGAGATTTCCATGATTCACGATATCCGGGATGCGTTTACGTCTTGGTCATCAACACTCGCGGTTTTTGTCAATTCCGGCCCGTTTCATGGACTATTACTCACCATTTTGGGGTCCCGATGCGATTTCAATGATTGTCAAACCCCAAGGTGTGCTTACATGTCGGTCATCAACAATCACAGTTTGGGCCGATTCTGGCCTGTTTCTTGGACCATTACTCACTGTTTTGGTGTCCCGAAATGATTTCCACCATTAACGAACCCCGGGGTGCGTTTACGTGTCGGTCATCAACACTCGAGATTTTTGTCGATTTTGTCCCGTTTCGTAGACTATTACTCACCATTTTGGGGTCCCAGAGCGATTTCCACGATTGATGATCCCCGGGGTGCGTTTACGTGTCTGTCATCAACACTCATAGTTTTGGCCAATTCTGACTCGTTTCGTGGACTATTACTCATTGTTTTGGTGTCCCGAAGCGATTATTATAGTTGTTGAATCCCGGGGTGTGTTTAGGTGTCAGTCAAAAACACTCACAGTTTTGCCCGATTCTGGCCCGTTTCATGGACTATTACTCACTGTTTTGGGGTCCCAAAGCGATTTCAGTGGTTGTCAAATCCCAAGGTGCGCTTCCGTGGCGGTCATCAACAATCGCAGTTTGGGCCAATTCTGGCCCGTTTCTTGGACTACTACTCAGAGTTTTGGGGTCTCAGAGTGATTTCTACGATTGACGAACCCCGGGGTGCGTTTGCGTGTCGTCATCGACACTCACAATTTTCGCTGATTCTTGACCGTTTCGTGGACTATTACTCACCGTTTTGGGGTCCCAAAGCGATTTCCATGGTTGTCGAACCCCAAGGTATGATTACGTGTCGTTCATCAACACTCACAGTTTGGGCCGATTCTGGCCCGTTTCATGGACTATTACTCACTGTTTTGGGGTCCCAGAGTGATTTCCATGATTAACAAACTCCGGGGAGCGTTTATGTGTCGGTCATCAACACTTACAGTTTTGGCCGATTCTGGCCCGTTTCTTGGACTATTACTCACTGTTTTGGGGTCCCGGGATGATTTCCACCATTAACTAACCCCGGGGTGCATTTACGTGTCGGTCATCAACACTAACAGTTTTGGCCGATTCTGGCCTGTTTCGTGGACTATTACTCACCGTTTTGGGGTCCCAAAGCGATTTCCATGGTTGTTGAACTCCAAGGTGCACTTACGTGTCGTTCATCAACACTCACAGTTTTGGCCGATTCTGGCCCGTTTCATGGACTATTAGTCATTGTTTTGGGGTCCCGGAGTGATTTCCACCATTAACGAACCCTGGGGTGCGTTTACGTGTCGGTCATCAACACTCGCGGTTTTTGTCGATTTTGTCGCCTTTCGTGGACTATTACTCACCATTTTGGGGCCCCAAAGCGATATCCATGATTGACGATCCCCGGGGTGCGTTAATGTGTCCGTCATCAACAGTCACAGTTTTGGCAAATTCTGACCCGTTTCGTGGACTTTTACTCATTGTTTTGGGGTCCCGAAGCGATTTCTGTGGTTTTTTGAACCCAGGGTGCGCTTACGTGTCGGTCATCAGCACTCTGGCCCGTTTCGTGGACTATTACTCTCTGTTTTGGGGTCCCGCAATGATTTCCACGATTAACGAACCCTGGGGTGCGTTTACGTGTCGGTCATTGATGTCTACTACACAACCTTCTTCTTGTAGACGTTGTTGGGCCTGCAAGTGCACTGGTTTGTAGGACAGTAGCAAATTTCCCTCAAGTGGATGACCTAAGGTTTATCAATCCGTAGGAGGCGTAGGATGAAGATGGTCTCTCTCAAGCAACCCTGCAACGAAATAACAAAAAGACTCTTGTGTCCCCAACACACCCAATACAATGGCAAATTGTATAGGTGCACTAGTTCGGCGAAGAGATGGTGATACAAGTGCAAAATAGATAGTAGATATAGGTTTTTGTAATCTGAAATAATAAAAACAGCAAGGTAACAAGCAGTAAAAGTGAGCGTAAATGGTATTGCAATGATAGAAAACAAGGCCTAGGGTTCATACTTTCACTAGTGTAAGTTCTCTCAACAATAATAACATAGATAGAACATATGACAATCCCTCAGCATGCAACAAAGAGTCACTCCAAAGACACTAATAGCGGAGAACAAACATAGAGATTATGGTTGGGTACGAAACCACCACAAAGCTATTCTTTCGGATCGATCTATAAAAGAGTTCGTACTAGAATAAAACCTTAAGACACAAATCAACCAAAACCCTAATGTCACCTAGATACTCCATTGTCACCTCAAGTATCTGTGGGCATGATTATACGATATGCATCACACAATCTCAGATTCATCCAACCAACATAAAAGTACTTCAAAGAGTGCCCCAAAGTTTCTACCAGAGAGTCAAGAACGTGTGCCAACCCCTATGCATAGGTTCCCAAGTGTCACGAAACCCGCAAGTTGATCACCAAAACATACATCAAGTGGATCAATAGAATAACCCATTGTCACCACGGTTATCCCACGCAAGACATACATCAAGTGTTCATAAAAGACTCAATCCAATAAGATAACTTCAAAAGGGGAAACTCAATTCATCACAATAGAGTAGAGGGGGAGAAACATCATAAGATCCAACTACAATAGCAAAGCTCGGGATACATCAAGATCGTGCCATAGATTGAACACGAGAGAGAACACGAGAGAGAGAGAGAGAGATCAAACACATAGCTACTGGTACATACCCTCAGCCCCGAGGGTGAACTACTCCCTCCTTGTCATGGATAGCGCCGGGATGATGAAGATGGCCTCTGGTGATGGGATCCCCCTCCGGCAGGGTGCCGAAACAGGGTCCCGATTGGTTTTTGGTGGCTACAGAGGCTTGCGGCGGCAGAACTCCTGATCTATCTTCTGTTGTGGAAGTTTTAGGGTACATAGGTATATATGGGTGAAGGGTGTACGTCGGTGGACCTCCAGGGGGCTCACGAGGTAGGGGGGCGCGCCCAGGGGGGAGGGGCGCGCCTCCCACCCTCGTGGGCAGCCCGGGGATCCCCTGACGTGCACTCCAAGCCCATCTGGTTGGTTTCCTTCCAAAATTAACTTCTCTAGTTGATTTCGTTCCGTTTTGACTCTGTCTAGTATTCCTTTTCCTCGAAACACTAAAATAGGCATAAAACAACAAATCTGGGCTGGGCCTCCGGTTAATAGGTTAGTCCCAAAATTAATATAAAAGTGGATAATAAAGCCCAATATTGCCTAAAATAGTAGATAAAGTAGCATGGAGCAATCAAAAATTATAGATACGTTGGAGACGTATCAAGCATCCCCAAGCTTAATTCCTGCTCGTCCTCGAGTAGGTAAATGATAAAAAAGAAGTTTTGATGCGGAGTGATACTTTGGCATAATTTCAATGTAAATCTTCTTAATTGTGATATGAATATTCAGATCCGAAAGATTCAAGACAAAAGTTCATATTGGCATAAAAATAATAATACTTCAAGCATACTAATCAAAGCAATCATGTCTTCTCAAAATAGCATGGCCAAAGAAAGTTCATCCCTACAAAATCATATAGTTAGGCTATGCTTCATTTTCGTCACACAAAGATGTTCCCAACTTCTATACCCCCGATGACAAGCCAAGCAATTGTTTCATACTCAAATAATCTCAAACTTTTTCAACCTTCACGCAATACATGAGCGCGAGCCATGGATATAGCACTATGGGTGGAATAGAATATGATAATGGGGATTGTGTGGAGAAGACAAAAAAGGAGAAAGTCTCATATTGACGAGGATATTCAACGGGCTATGGAGATGCCCATCAATTGATGTCAACATGAGGAGTAGGGATTGCCATGCAACGGATGCACTAGAGCTATGAATGCTCAACAAAAGAAAACTAGTGGGTGTGCATCCAACTTGCTTGCTCATGAAGACCTAGGGCATTTGAGGAAGCCCATCGTAGGAATATACAAGCCAAGTTCTATTATGAAAAATTGCCACTAGTATGAACAAGACAATATATGAGACTCACTATATGAAAAACATGGTGCTACTTTGAAGCACAAATATATGAGACTCACTACATGAAGAACAAGGTGCTACTTTGAAGCACAAGTGTGGTAAAAGGATAGTAACATTGCCCCTTCTCTCTTTTTCTCTCATTTTTTTTTATTTTTTTGGGCCTTTCTTTTTTTTATTTTGGCCTTTCTCTTTTTTTGGGCCTTTCTTTTTTTGGCCTTTCTTCTTTTTTTTTTGATTTGTCCGGAGTCTCATCCCGACTTGTGGGGGAATCATAGTCTCCATCATCCTTTTCCTCACTGGGGCAATGCTCTAATAATGATGATCATCACACTTTTATTACAACAACTTGATATTACAACTCGAAACTAGAACAAGATATGACTCTATATGAATGCCTCCAGCGGTGGTGCAATGAATCAAGAGTGACATGTATGAAAAATAATGCATGGTGGCCTTGCCACAAATACGATGTCAACTACAAGATCATGCAATGGCAATATGACAAAAGTAAAGTATGTCATGATGAACGGAACGGTGGAAAGTTGCATGGCAATATATCTCGGAATGGCTATGGAAATGCCATAATAGGTAGGTATGGTGGCTGTTTTGAGGAAGATATAAGGAGGTTTATGTGTGAAAGAGCGTATCATATCACGGGGTTTGGATGCACCGGCGAAGTTTGCACCAACTCTCAAGGTGAGAAAGGGCAATGCACGGTACCGAAGAGGCTAGCAAATGCGGAAAGGTAAAAGTGCGTATAATCCATCGACTCAACATTTGTCAAAAGAACTCATATACTTATTGCAAAAATTTAGAAGCCATCAAAAATCAAGTACTACGCACAATGCTCCTAGGGGGATAGATTGGTAGGAAAAGACCATCGCTCGTCCCCGACCGCCACTCATAAGGATGCACAAGCCAGGTACACTTCATGCTTCAAATTTGTTACACAACTTTACCCATACGTGCATGCTACGGGACTTGCAAACTTCAACACAAGCATTTCTCAAATTCACTAGCACGACTTTTATATTATTACCTCCATATCTCAAAACAATTATTAAGCATTAAATTTATCTTAGTATTCAATTCACTCAAAAGAAAGTTTCACATATCTTGAACACTAAGTATATTAACATTAAGCAAATTACCATGCTATTAATGACTCTCAAAATAATTCTAAGTGAAGCATGAGAGATCAAGTTTCTTTAAAACAAATCCACCACCATGCTCTAAAAGATATAAGTGAAATACTAGAGCAAAAATTATCACGCTCAAAAGATATAAGTGAAGCACATAGAGTATTCTAACAAATTCCAATTTGTGTAAGGCTCTCTCTCATTAAAGAATTTCAGATCTTGATACTTTATTCAAACAGCAAGCAAATCTAAATAAAACTATATTGCAAGGATAGCACAACTCATGTGAAGAAGCAAAAAACTTAGGCTCAACCGATACTAACCGATAGTTGTTGAAGAAAAAAGGTGGGATGCCTACCGGGGCATCCCCAAGCTTAGATGCTTGAGACTTCTTGAAATATTATCTTGGGGTGCCTAGGGCATCCCCAAGCTTGAGCTTTTGTGTCTCCTTAATTCCTCTCATATCATGGTTTCTCTTTTTATCAAAAGCTTCATTCACAACAAACTCAACAAGAACTCGTGAGATAGGTTAGTATAAACCAATGCAAAACCTTATCATATTATACTGTAGAAAATCACTTAAATTATTATTCAACATCGTATACTAAATGCCTCTGCATATTTAATACTCCTATCTACAAATAGAATCATTAAACAAGCAAACATGTGCAAACAATGAAACCATAGCAGCAATCTGCCAAAATAGTACAGTCTGTAAAGAATGCAAGAGTATCAATACTTCCCTGACTCCAAAAATTATGAACTAAAATTCCCACTGTAATAAATTTATCAGAGATTAATATGCAAAAAGATTCAACGTTAGATCATGCTCTGACTTTTCTAGGGAATTTTTGCAACAGCGGTGAACTTTCTGTTTTCAAACAGCAACATGCAAACTAGCAAAATAAGCATGGCAAAGGCTATCCTTGACCTTTTTATTGAACCTAAAGAATAAAAACATCATTCTAACTAACAGCAAGCAAAAACTAACAAGAGAAAATGACGCTCCAAGCAAAACACATATCATGTGGCGAATAAAAATATAGCTCCAAGTAAAGTTACCGATGAACGATGACGAAACAGGGGATGCCTTCCGGGGCATCCCCAAGCTTAGTTGCTTGGTTCTCCTTGAATATTTCCTTGGGGTGCCTTGGGAATCCCCAAGCTTAGTCTCTTTCCACTTCTTATTCCATAGTCCATTGAATCTTTACCCAAAACTTGAAAACTTCAACCACACAAAACTCAACACAAAACTCGTAAGCTCCGTTAGTATAAGAAAAGAAAACCACCACTTAGGTACTGTAATGAACTCATTCTAAATTCATATTGGTGTAATATCTACTGTAATCCAACTCATCTATGGTTCATACCCTCCGATACTACTCATAGATTCATCAAAATAAGCAAACAACACATAGAAAACAGAATCTGTCAAAAACAGAACAGTCTGTAGTAATCTCTATAAAACGTATACTTCTGGAACCCCAAAAATTATGAAAATTTTTTTTGGACCTGAGAAATTTGTATATTAATCATATTCAAAAAGAATCAACCTAAAATCACTCTCCAGTAAAAAATGGCAGCTAATCTCGTGAGCGCTAAAGTTTCTGTTTTTCACAGCAAGATCACATAAACTTCACCCAAGTCTTCCCAAAGGTTCTACTTGGCACTTTATTGAAACAAAAGCTATAAAACATGATTACTACAGTAGCATAATCATGTGGACACACAAAAACAGTAAGTATAAATATTGGGTTGTCTCCCAACAAGCGCTTTTCTTTAATGCCTTTTAGCTAGGCATGATGATGACAATGATGCACGCATAAAAGATAAGAATTGAAACATAACGGGAGCATCATGAAGCATATGACTAGCACATTTAAGTCTAACCCACTTCCTATGCATAGGGATTCTGTGAACAAACAACTTATGGGAACAATAATCAACTAGCATAGGATGGTACAACAAGCATAACTTCAAGAATTTAAGCACAGAGAGGAAACTTGACATTATTGCAATTCCTACAAGCATATGTTCCTCCCTCATAATAATTTTCAGTAGCATCATGAATTAATTAAACAATATAACAAGCACCTAAAGCATTCTTTTCATGATCTACAAGCATAGAAAATTTACTACTCTCAACATAAGCAAATTTCTTCTCATGAATAGTAGTGGGAGTATCATAAGAGACTTGAACACTAAAAATTGTTTCCACATTAAAAGAGTAATGTTTAGAGAAAGGGTAATAATAATAATGGCAAGATTTGTAAATGTAATCATCTCTACTTTTTATAGCATAAGTTTCATCACAATAATCATCATAGGTAGAAGGCATGCTATCATCATAACTACTTTGCATATCAAAACTTGAGAGGCTAAAAATATCATCTTCATTCAACATAGCATCCCCAAGCTTGGGACAAACATTAATTCCAGCAAATATATTCTCAAATATTTCATCCTCATCAAACATAGCTTCCCCAAGCTTGGGCCCTTTCATATCATAAGCATAATCACTCTCATCACTAAAAATATTGATAGCACCAATAGTATAGCAATTATCATCATCATAATGAGTAGTAGGAGCAACATCATTTGGGAGGGATACCTTTCTACCTTTGTTGCACCTTCTTTTCTTTTTCTTCTTCACATTATGTGTGGGTTCAACCTTCCTATTTGAGCTCCTTATTGACGAGATTGGTTGAATAGAAAGCTCCTCCTCGTTACCTGATTCATCATAAGAAATAATAGGAGGATATTGGGAAGTCTCTTCCCTTTCATTAGTATTCCCATCATCTTCTATTTGTTTTCTTTTCTTTATGTAATTGGCAATATAAGGATTTTCAATACAATTCACCGCACAATACATATAAATCTTCTCTAGATCAAAATGAAGAATTCTATCAAGGTTAAATTTTGGAATACCCTCGGTTATACATTTCATTTCTTCATAACCCAAAAGAAGGCTAAGCTCTTTATGATGCTCAAGGGTAATCAAATTATCACAATATTTGGAAACGACTTGATCATGAAACAAATAGCATTGGAGCTTTAAATGACCATGTTCATTGCAAAGTTCACAAGGGGCGCGAAAAATATTGAATCTTTCAGCACATTCATCTAGCTCTTCTTGCAAAAATTTGGTTTCTAAGTACTTATGCCTCTTGCAATAAATATCTTCTCTATTTGGTGTGTTCATGCAAACATGCACTCCGCAAAAGTTGACATGCTCATAAGAGATATTTTCATCATAACTAGTGCAATCATCATTAGCATCATGGATATTCAAAGAATTCGTACTAACAACATTGCAATCATGCTCATCATTCAAAGATTTAGTGCCAAACAATTTAGAGATTTCTTCTTCTAGCACTTGAGCACAATTATCCTTTCCATCATACTCACGAAAGATATTGAAAAGGTGAAGCGTATGAGACAAACTCAACTCCATTAGCGTATGAGACTAGTGCTAAAACAAGAAACAAAAAGATTCGATTGCAAGATCTAAAGATATACCTTCAAGCACTCACCTCCCCGGCAACGGCGCCAGAAAAGAGCTTGATGTCTACTACACAACCATCTTCTTGTAGACGTTGTTGGGCCTGCAAGTGCACAGGTTTGAAGGACAGGAGAAAATTTCCCTCAAGTGGATGACCTAAGGTTTATCAATCCGTAGGAGGCATAGGATGAAGATGGTCTCTCTCAAGCAACCCTGCAACCAAATAACAAAAAGACTCTTGTGTCCCCAACACACCTAATACAATGGCAAATTGTATAGGTGCACTAGTTCGGCGAAGAGATGATGATACAAGTGCAAAATAGATAGTAGATATAGGTTTTTGTAACCTGAAATAATAAAAACAGCAAGGAAACAAGCGGTAAAAGTGAGCGTAAACGGTATTGCAATGATAGGAAACAAGGCCTAGGGTTCATACTTTCACTAGTGTAAGTTCTCTCAACAATAATAACATAGATAGAAGATATGACAATCCCTCAACATGCAACAAAGAGTCACTCCAAAGACACTAATAGAGGAGAACAAACATAGAGATTATGGTCGGGTACGAAACCACCACAAAGCTATTCTTTCAGATCGATCTATAAAAGAGTTCGTACTAGAATAACACCTTAAGACAAAAATCAACCAAAACCCTAATGTCACCTACATACTCCATCGTCACCTCAAGTAGCCGTGGGCATGATTATATGATATGCATCACACAATCTCAGATTCATCCAACCAACATAAAAGTACTTCAAAGAGTGCCCCCCAAGTTTCTACCGGAGAGTCAAGAACGTGTGCCAACCCCTATGCATAGGTTCCCAAGTGTCACGAAACCCGCAAGTTGATCACCAAAACATACATCAAGTGGATCACTAGAATAACCCATTGTCACCACGGTTATCCCACTCAAGACATACATCAAGTGTTCATAAAAGACTCAATCCAATAAGATAACTTCAAAAGGGGAAACTCAATTCATCACAAGAGAGTAGAGGGGGAGAAACATCATACGATCCAACTATAATAGCAAAGTTCGGGATACATCAAGATCGTGCCATAGATTGAACACGAGAGAGAACACGAGAGAGAGAGAGATCAAACACATAGCTACTGGTACATACCCTCAGCCCCGAGGGTGAACTACTCCCTTTTCGTCATGGATAGCGCCGGGATGATGAAGATGACCTTTAGTGATGGGATCCCCCTCCGGCAGGTTGCCGGAACAGGGTCCCGATTGGTTTTTGGTGGCTACAGAGGCTTGCGGCGGCGGAACTCCCGATGTATCTTCTGTTGTGGAAGTTTTAGGGTACGTAGGTATATATGGGTGAAGGGGGTACGTCGGTGGACCTCCAGAGGGCTCACGAGGTAGGGGGGCGTGCCCAGGGGGAGGGGCGCGCCCCCACCCTCGTGGGCAGCCTGGGGATCCCCTGACGTGCACTCCAAGCCCATCTAGTTGGTTTCCTTCCAAAATTAACTTCTCCAGTTGATTTCGTTCCGTTTTGACTCTGTCTGGTATTCCTTTTCCTCGAAACACTAAAATAGGCATAAAACAGCAAATCTGGGCTGGGCCTTCGGTTAATAGGTTAGTCCCAAAAATAATATAAAAGTGGATAATAAAGCCCAATATTGCCTAAAACAATAGTTAAAGTAGCATGGAGCAATCAAAAATTATAGATACGTTGGAGACGTATCAGTCATCAACACTCATAGTTTTGGCCGATCTGGCCCGTTTCTTGAACTATTACTCACTGTTTTGGGGTCCCGGAGAGATTTCCACGATTGTCATACCCCGGGCTACGTTTACGTGTCGGTCATCAACAATCACAGTTTTGGCTGATTCTGGACCGTTTCATGGACTATTACTCACCGTTTTGGGGTCCCAAAGCGATTCCCATGGTTGTCGAACCCCAAGGTTCGATTACGTGTTGTTCATCAACACTCACAGTTTTGGCCGATTCTGGCCTGTTTCATGCACTATTACTCACTGTTTTGGGTTCCCGGAGTGATTTCCATGATTAACAAACTCCGGGGTGTGTTTATTTGTCGGTCATGAACACTTACAGTTTTGGCCGGTTCTGGCCCGTTTCTGGGATTATTACTCACTGTTTTGGGGTCCCGGGATGATTTCCACCATTAACGAACCCCGGGGTGCATTTACGTCTCGGTCATCAACACTAACAGTTTTGGCCGATTCTGGCCCGTTTCGTGGACTATTACTCACCGTTTTGGTGTCTCAAAGCGATTTCCATGGTTGTCGAATCCCAAGGTGCACTTACGTGTCGGTCATCAACACTCACAGTTTTGGCCGATTCTGGCCCGTTTCATGGACTATTAGTCATTGTTTTGGGGTACCGGAGTGATTTCCACGAGTAACAAACTCCGGGGTCGTTTATGTGTCGGTAATCAACACTTGTAGTTTTGGCCAATTCTGGCCCGTTTCTTGGTCTATTACCCACTGTTTTGGGTCCCGAAATGATTTCCACCATTAACGAACCCTGGGGTGCGTTTACGTGTCGGTTATCAACACTCGCGGTTTTCGTCGATTTTGTCCCGTTTCGTGGAGTATTACTCACCATTTTGGGGCCACAAATCAATTTCCATGATTGATGATCCCCGGGGTGTGTTTACGTGTCCGTCGTCAACAGTCAGAGTTTTCGCCAATTCTGACCCGTTCCGTGGACTATTACTCATTGTTTTGGGGTCCCGAAGCGATTTCCGTGGTTGTTGAACCCGAGGGTGCGCTTACGTGTCGGTCATCAGCACTCGCAGTTTTGGCCGATTCTAACCGGTTTCTGGGACTATTACTGACTGTTTTGAGGTCCCGGAGAGATTTCCATGATTGACGATACCCGGGTTGCATTTACATGTCGATCATCAACACTCGCAGTTTTTGTCGATTCTGGCTCGTTTCATGGACTATTACTCACCGTTTTGGGGTCCCGATGCGATTTCAATGATTGTCAAACCCCAAGGTGTGCTTACATTTCGGTCATCAACAATCGCAGTTTGGGCCGATTCTGTCCCGTTTCTTGGACTATTACTCACTTTTTGGGGTCCCGGAGTGATTTCCACGATTGATAAACCCCGCGGTGCGTTTACGTGTCAGTCATCAACAGTCACAGTTTTGGCCGATTCTGGCCCGTTTCGTGGACTATTACTCTCTGTTTTGGGGTCTCAGAATGATTTCCACGATTAACGAACCCTGGGGTGCGTTTATGTGTCGGTCATCAACACTCATACTTTTGGCCGATTATGGCCCGTTTCTTGGACTATTACTCACTGTTTTGGGGTCCCGGAGAGATTTCCACGATTGACGAACCCCGGGCTACGTTTGCGTGTCGGTCGTCGACACTCGCGGTTTTTGTCGATTTTGGCCCGTTTCGTGGACTATTACTCACTGTTTTGGGGTCCAAAAGCGATTTCAATGGTTGTCAAATCCCAAGGTGCGCTTCCATGGCGGTCATCAACAATCATAGTCTGGGCCTATTCTGGCCCGTTTCTTGGACTATTACTCACTGTTTTGGGGTCTCAGAGTGATTTCCACAATTGATGAATCCTGGGGTGCGTGTCGGTGTCAAAACCGGCGGATCTCGGGTAGGGGGTCCCGAACTGTGCGTCTAGGCGGATGGTAACAGGAGACAAGGGACATGATGTTTTTTACCCAGGTTCGGGCCCTCTCAGTGGAGGTAAAACCCTACTCCTGCTTGATTAATATTGATGATATGGGTAGTACAAGAGTAGATCTACCACGAGATCAGAGAGGCTAAACCCTAGAAGCTAGCCTATGGTATGATTGTGGTTCGTCCTACGGACTAAAACCCTCCGGTTTATATAGACACCGGAGAGGGCTAGGGTTACAATGGTAGGACATCTACATATCCGTATGGCCAAGCTTGCCTTCCACGCCAAGGAAAGTCCCATCCAGACACGGGACGGAGTCTTCAATCTTGTATCTTCATAGTCCAGGAGTCCAGCCAACGGTGATAGTCCGGCCATCCGGACACCCCCTAATCTAGGACTCCCTCAGTAGCCCCTGAACCAGGCTTCAATGAGGACGAGTCCGGCGCGCATATTGTCTTCGGCATTGCAAGGCGGGTTCCTCCTCCGAATACCTCATAGAAGATTTTGAACACAAGGATAGTGTCCGGCTCTGAAAAATAAGTTCCACATACCACCGTAGAGAGAATAACATTTACACAAGTTCAATCTGCTGACGTATTCCGTGGCGTGACATCTCACCACGGCCAGGCCTTTATTCGAATCGTTTTTAATATTCCACCTCAGTTCGTTTAGCGAAGCGGTTTCCTTGGCACGTCTTGTCAAAGCAGAGATCGTGTCCCCTTATTCCGGGATTCTCATCAATACGGGCATGGGTAACCCAACCACGCCATTGATTACGGTGCTTGGGAGATAAGCGAGTTTTACCAGGCTGGTAGGGACACATAGTTTCGTCCGTCCATATAAGGGGATAACGATCCACCTTTTTACCTACGCCTTCTTCCTCCTTTGCTTATCCATTTCCACGCACTCGAGCTCTAGCGCCCAAGTCCGCACATCTCGCCTCAACCTTCACCAGCCATGTCTGGAGCGGGAGGCAAGTGGATGGCCTCCTCCGTCACGGAGGGGCACATCAAAAAGTTGAGGAAAGCCGGATACCTGCAAAACGATATTGCGCACCGGCTTCCAGACGAGGGGCAGCTCGTCCCCACCCCCAGGCCTCATGAGAGGGTGGTGTTCCTCACCCACTTCCTCCGCCGACTAGGTTTTCCACTTCATCCATTTGTCCGGGGGCTCATGTTCTACTATGGCCTGGATTTCCATGATCTGGCCCCGAATTTCATCCTCAACATCTCAACGTTTATCGTTGTGTGCGAGGCCTTCCTCCGCATCAAACCCCACTTCGGCTTATGGCCAAAGACCTTCAATGTCAAGCCGAAGGTAGTGGGCGGCTAGCAGGCGGAGTGCGGAGGCGCCATGGTGGGCAAGATGCCCAACGTCATATGGCTCGAGGGCGCCTTCGTGGAAACCATCAAAGGGTGGCAATCGGGGTGGTTCTACATCACCGAGCCGCGTGACCCTGAATGGGCAGCGGCCCCCGAATTCAGATCTGGCATCCCCACACGGCTCACCTCCTGGAAAGAGAAGGGCCTGACATGGAGTGATTTGGAAGAGCTGACCGGACTCCAAACCTGCGTCCAAAACCTTGTGAACAAGAATATCAAGCTCGTCAACGTAGTCCAGGTCATGCTCATCCGTCGGATCCTCCCGTGCCAACAACGGGCTTTCAACTTCTGGGAGTTCGATCCGGCACATCACCAGACCTTGAGCAGGCTCTTCGACACTACGTACAAAGATGCTTGAAGGTGCTGTTCAAGGGTGCCGAGGCTCCTGCATCCGCTACCGAAGATCGTGGATTCAGCTCCCAGCATCAAGCCGGCGAGGTAAGCTATTTTACCCTTTACGGGACACTTATTTTTCATAGTTTGACTCTATGCGGGATCTAAACCCCCTTACCTTTGACAGGCCTGGCAGAAGAACTCCGGGCAGGTTAACTGTCCGGCTCCCTTACCAGAAGACCCAGCGGACGCTCGATTGACGGGGCTGCTGGTTCCAGCACCTTACGTGGTGCCGGACAAGAAGGCCAAGAAGAAGGCCACGGGAACCCGAAAGAGTTCCCGGCGTCAGGTGTTATCGGACTCATCGTCCGATGACTCCGAGGCGGACTCCGCCCGGGAAGACAAGGAGGAGAAAAAAGAGGCTTCTTCCCCAGCGGGGGGAGAGAAGAAAAGGAAGGCCTCCCCAACTGGGGGGGCCGGAGGGTCCAAGAAGGGAAGGACCCTTCCTCCGGACTTCTCCACCAAAGCCGACGACGGCAAAGAGGATTGGCCCTCAAGGGCCAAGCCACTGGCGAGATCGTAAGTGTCCGGATTCCAGAATAACTCAAGATTTTTCCTTTGTCACATAGTGTCTTCTAACGCCGAATACAACCATGTAGCCCGCCCAAGGACGAGCTCCCCGCTTCGTAGAGCGGCTCCCTGGATTCGTCGGATGTGAATAGCACTTCACTTCCGACCGCCTCCTCCCCCCGTGACGCAGACGATGCCGCGGTGGAGTCCCAAAAGGGGCCCAAGCAGGAGGAGGTGGTCCTGGAGGCGCCGCAAGGCGACCTCCCAGACTCCGGGTGCAAAGAGGGCAAAACCCCGGAGGGCTCTAAGTCCGGCCCTGTGCCAGACTCCGTACCAGAACCTACAGTGATTCCGAAGTCCGGCAGGAGGGCCCTTCGTAAGAAGGGCAAGACTGCAACGCCGGTGGCCTCTGTCCAACCGAAGGCACCAGATAACTTGCTGGAGGCGCTTAACGGCGCCTCCATCGACGAGGAGCACCGCACTGTTATGAGTGCGGTGATCCAGAAAGTTCAGTCCGCCAAGAGCGGGCTGACTGAAGCCTGTACCAGCCTTCTAACAGGCTTTGAGGTACGTAATTAAGATATGTAAAAATAGTACCGCATTGACAGTAGCCCCTGATGCTCAGTTCAGTGTTCGGAAAGAAAAGCCGAACTGAGGATCTAAAAAGATATACGCAGGAGTGTCGTGGGAACGAACACCTATGGGGCAGGGCCCCTTTCGGTCCGGCATGGAGCGGAGGCAACACGGAGAGCGGATCGAGGCGGACCACGCGAGCGATTTTACCCAGCTTCGGAGCTCTCCGGAGAGATAATACTCCTACTGCTGCTTTGTGGTTGTATTATGTTCTTGCTCGAGAGCGTGGGAGTGTTCTGGTTTCGAATGAGTCGAACCCCTTCTACGTTGCGCATGGGCCTCCTTTTATAGGCTCAAGGGGTCACCGGCAGGTGGCAACGCATGCAGGGGTAAAAGTGTAAAAAGTGTTGCGGTTGGTACAGCTACCTCTACAGTGGATCCTACCTAACTCTGACGGCAGGGGACAAGAACATTTAATGCCCGTCCGCGTCGCCTAAACAGTGCAGAAAAGCGACCGTTTGGGGCGCCGCCGCTTGCCAAGATGGCCATCTCATCATCTTCGCTCGCCACCTCGCACCGCTTGGCTACACAGCCTCTCGCCATGTGCGCCTGGAATGGTCCCGTGGCGACACGTTGACGGATGCGCTGGAGCGTGGGCACAGAGTGGTGGCTTCGCCGTGGCAAGCGCCTTGCCGCGGTCATTGTCTTGTCGCGCCCGGAATCTTGTCGCTCGCCGGGTCTTGCCGGGACGCGCGGCGCGTCGCGGCAAGTTCCTTGAAATGCCTTGGTGGGCCTTCCCGGCAAGCTCCTCTTGCCGGGGCCTTGTCCTTCCCGGCAAGCTCCTCTTGCCGGGGCCTTGTCTTCTCAGTTAAAACACTTTGTTCTTGAATGGCTCTAATAGGAACTACGGAGGATCTTGGCGGGCACCCGGCAAGCCTTGCCGCGGGGCGCTGCGATTGCCCGTGCACAAGTTCGAGATACTAAGGTACCCCTAATTTAGTACACCGACAAGAGCCCCCGGGCCTGGGCCACACACGGTGCCGAGCGCTGTTGGGCCAGGCCCAAAACAGGGCACGGGCACGCGCGGCCTGGGTCCACACCGTATCTAACTCTATATCCACCACGCCCTCCCGTAACGGCATGCGTCGAATGCGGCGTCGTGGGAGAGATCGTGGATGATTCTTTATTCGGAAAAAGCGTAACGTTCGCCTCCTCCTCTTTATAAGCAGGGGAAACAGGGGTAGTTCCCCCACCTTCGCCACTTGCGGTTCCCAATCTCAGAAATCTCCGCCGCTCTCCTCCGCTTCCCAAAGCCGAGAGAGAGCAGTCGCCGCCAACGCCCTCGATCTCCCCCACCGCCTCCGCCATGGCTCCGAAGACCGGGAAGGGTGCGAAGTTGGCCGAGGCGCTGTGGCTTGAGGCGCTGCGAAAGGAGCGGGCACTTTTCCCCCCCGAGCTCTCTGCAAAGGAGCTGAGGGAATGGTTCTATCTCTTCTGGTCGACGGAGACGTGAGCGCATCTGCGCACGCAGGTACTTTCCGCCACCGCTTCCACTTTGAAACGGGCTCCAAAAGGATACCCTTTCTTCGCACTATTCTTCTATTGCGGGCTCTGCCCGCCCTTCTCTGAATTCTTCTGTGACATCATGAACACCTACGGGTTCCATCTCCTTGATTTCACCCCAAATGCTGTCCTGACCATGGCGGTTTTCGCACATCTCTGCGAGAACTTTGTCGGAATCCATCCAAACGTAGCCCTTTTCCGCCACTACTTCATGCCTCGGGTCGAGAGAGGAGAGCCCTTAGCTGGCGGGATCGCCTGGATCTTGAGAGCTGGCATGAAGGAGGTCTATCTGGAGGGAGAGCTCCGTAGCAAATGGGAGGAGTGGAGAGCGGAATGGTGTTGGATTGTTGATGAGAACCCGCAGCCATTCACTGTCCGGATCTTGCTACTCAGGCTTGCCGGGCTCACTGTAGGTGTTGTTGGCGCAGACTTTCTTCGCTGCCGCATCGCCCCTCTGCAGGAGAGGGGGAGACCCGCCTGGCTGTTCGGGGGTCCGGAGGATATCATGAGGCTGCGCCCGAGCCTCAACTTCAATTTTACTCTCTTGGAGTTGGATGGAACGCTCAAGGAGCTGTTCAAGCATGACGCCAATCATCCCAAGTGGTTCAGGCTGCCGCAGGGCGTCGTCCCATTGTGCAATAACTCCTCGCTCGATCGCATCCGCGCAATGATGCCGGAGTGCGACTCGCATGGAATTATTCCAACTTGGCAGGAGCCCGCCGCCGACGTAGTGCAGCAGTTCTTCGATAGCTTGGTAGAGGACAGGTATCTCTTCAAGTCTTGCAGCGCAGCCTCCGCTTCCGGAGTCCATTTCATTGGACCTGCCTTTTTCAAAATTTTGAAAAATGGCAGGGCGCGCTCAGCAGACTTAGAGATAAACCTGCTGAGAGCAGCCACACAGCCGGCAAGCCTTCGTACATCCTTGACGTGCTTCGGTGCTTCGATCTGCTCAATGGACTTAATCTTGTCGGGGTTGGCTTCGATTCCCCGCTGAGACACAAAGAACCCGAGAAGCTTGCCGGAGGGGACTCCAAACACACACTTCTCGGGGTTGAGCTTTAGGTTGATCTTGCGCAGATTTGCAAAGGTCTCGTCCAAATCTTGGATCAGAGTTGCTCTGTCTTTGCTCTTGACCACTATGTCATCCATGTAAGCTTCTACATTTCTGTGCAACTGTGGCTCAAAAGCTTTGTGAACTACCCTTGCAAATGTTGAACCAGCATTCTTCAGTCCAAAAGGCATCCGTACAAAACAGTATGTGCCACATGGAGTGATGAATGCGGTTTTCTCCTCATCCTCTTCTGCCATGAAGATTTGATGATATCCTGAATATGCATCAAGAAATGAAAGCAAATCGCATCCTGCCGTGGAGTCGACAATCTGGTCAATGCGCGGCAAGGGAAATGGATCTTTGGGACAAGCTTTATCAACATCAGTGAAGTCAATACAAAGCCTCCATTTTCCGTTCGCCTTGCGCACGACTACAGGATTGGCCAGCCACGTAGGATGGAGCACTCCTCTGACAAGGCCTGCTGCTTCCAACTTCTTGATCTCTTCTGCGACGAATTCATGGCGCTCCACTGCTTGTTTCCTGACTTTCTGCTTGACGGGCCGCGCGTGAGGACAGACGGCAAGGTGGTGCTCAATTACTTTCCTGGGAACACCGGGGATGTCAGAAGGTTGCCATGCAAACACGTCGATGTTCGCCCGCAGGAAAGCAATGTGCGCGCTTTCCTATTTAGGGTCAAGCGTGGCACTGATGGTGAAGGTACCACCAGTGTCGTCCTCCTTGGCGGACACCTTCTTGGTCTCTGGCGGAGCTGCCTTCGCCTTCTTACACTTGCCGGTGGAGCTCGATGGTGCGTCCTCGACCGTAGCGCAGCACTCCGAAGAGGTGCGCTTGCTGGAGTGGGCATCAGAGCTCTTGCCGGACTTGGTTTTCTTCTTCCCCCCGGGAGCTTCAGCGGCAAGTGTCTTGCGATCTGCTGCCGCTGCTGCTTCCCGGTAGATCTTGTCGGTGCAGATAAGGGCATGTTTCTTGTCGCCAGGGACAGAGATGACACTTATCGGACCTGGCATCTTGAGCATATTGTATGCATAATGAGAGGCTGCCATGAACTTGGCGAGCGCTGGACGGTCGAGTATCCCATTGTAGGGCAATGGGAAATCAGCAACGTCAAAAGTGACTTTCTCTGTTCTGAAGTTCAGCTCGCTGCCAAATGTCACTGGCAACATGATCTTCCCTTTCGGCTTGCACCTTCCCGGGTTAATTCCTTGGAATGTACCAGTCTCTTCAAGCTCACTGTTAGGGATCTGGAGCTTCTTGAGTATTGCAGAGGATATCAGATTCAAGCCGGCCCCGCCGTCAACTAGCATCTTTGTGACCTTGAGGTTGCGGATAGTTGGTGAAACCAACATCGGCAAGCACCCGACCGCAGTGATGTGATCAGGGTGGTCCTCAATGTCAAAGATGATAGGCGTGCTGGACCACTTCAGGGGCTTGCATGACTCAACTGATGGTTCTGCTGCATTAACTTCTCGCACCCACTGTTTGAGCTGGCGGTGCGAAGTATGCAGAGAAGCACCACCGTCAACGCACAGAACCTCTGTTGCTTTCTGAAACTCCTGCTCGTCGGCCTCGTCATCATCCATATCCTCATCTTCGTCTTCATCTTCATCCTTGTCGCGGCCGCGGGGAGGCCTGTCTCCTTGCCGCTGCTTGGCCTTGCCGCGGCGTCCTCCCCGGCCGGGGCGCTTCTTGCCGGATCCACCAGTACCTTCCTGGGCCTTCTCCTTGTCGCGTCGCTCGTACTCAGCTTTCTGCTGCTCGACAAGCTGCTCAAATTTCTTGCAACTCTGGAGATCATGGCCCTTGGTGCGGTGGATCTTGCAGTATTGCTTGCCGGAGCCGTCCTGCTTGTCGGCGGCCGCCACAGCCTCGCCGGAGCTACCAGCTTTGGCTTTGTCGGCGCCACCTCCGTTGCCGGACTGCTCAACAGCTAGCACATCTTTGCCTTTTCTTCTTCTATTGTTCCGCCGCCGGTTTTTCTTTGCCGGGGCAGCATCCTCACTGTCGGACCCCCTGCTCCTGTGTTCTCTCCGGGGAGTTTCCTCCCTTCCTCAGCACGTGCACACTTGTCGGCCAGGGCGTAGAGCTCACTGACGTCTCTTATCTTGCACATCGCCATCTCCTCCCGCATCCTGCGGTTACGCACGTTCTGATGGAACGCGCTGATGACCGCGGCGGGGTGGACATCTGGGATGTTGCGCTACACTTGGCTGAATCTCTGAATATACTTGCGTAGGGGTTCTCCTTCCTTCTGGGCTAGCAGATGAAGATCGCTCTCCTGGCCATGGGACTTGTGGCCGCTTGTGAAAGCGTCGACAAACTGATGGCACAGATCCGCCCATGAGGAGATGGAGTTGTCCGGCAAGTGCATGAGCCAGGATCTGACATTGGGCTTGGGTACCAGCGGGAAGTAGTTGGCGAGGATCTTGTCGTCGCGTCCCCCGGCAGCCTGCACCACGATGGTGTAGATGCTGAGGAACTCCGACGGATGCAACCTGCCATCATACTTCTCCGATACATCTGGCTTGAAGTTCTTGGTACTGGGCCACTAGACTTGCCGCAGCTCACGAGTGAACGCAGGGCAACCTACCGCGTACGGCAAGTCGCCTGGTTCCCCTGGCGCATGCATGTCGATAGTGGGCCCAGTGCGCTGGTCTGATTGACGCCGCGCTTCTCTTCGGCGCTCGATGCGTGTGCGAGCGTCTTCTTGCTGTTGTTCTTGAAGAACTTGGCGCTGATCGCGACGAGCTCGTGGATCTGATGACGCCGTGGAGTCGGTGTCGAGGTTGACCCGGCGAGTCGGCGATCTCGGCCTTCGGGGCGGGGAGTGCATGGTGGTTGCCCCCCCACCAGTCTTGTCGCCATCGGCTCGCGCCTGGGCGTCTTGCCGCGGCTTCGATGTGCTCGGTTGCCGGGGAGTGTCGCCGTTGGCGAAGCCGATGAGGCTCTGAATGGTGGCCCTCCAACCGTCGATCTTGTCCGCCGTCGGAGGGTAATCCAGGAGCAGTTGGGCTCGGGCCAACGCTTCTTTTGGAGTCTTTGGTGGCGGTGGTGAACGGTGCGAGGAGCGGGATATGCTCGGACTTCTAACTATGTTAGAAGGAGCAGGATCCCGTCCAGGCGACCGTGTTTTGCTCGTGCCAGCACGTTGGCGTGCATGCTGGTCTTGAGCATCTCCAGATCCGCTAGCTCGACCTTGGTCCAACAAGCGTATGGTACTGCAAGTACCATGACGTTGTCGGTCTCGCGCCTCCTGAGACGGGAGGGTGCGTGTACGGACGCCGAAGTTTGCCCGGCCTTGTCCTTGGACCTGGCGGCAGCTTGAGCTTCCTCGTCGGCGCCTGTTCGCCCGATGGCGTCTACCCCACCACCCGTTTGCTCCGGTGGCGGTAGGATTGACGCGGACGGAGCAGCCACCCCCGAAGCCTACTTCTTCGGTGGCATGTCAATGAAGATGATGAAGCTCTGGCTCGCGTGAACGCCGGATCGGGTTCACACAACCTCGACGCCCCCTACCTGGCGCGCCAAAGATGTTGTGGGAACGAACACCTATGGGGCAGGGCCCCTTTTGGTCCGGCAGGGAGCGGAGGCAGCACGAAGAGCGGATCGAGGCGGAGCACGCGAGCGATTTTACCCAGCTTCGGAGCTCTCCGGAGAGATAATACTCCTACTGCTGCTTTGTGGTTGTATTATGTTCTTGCTCGAGAGCGTGGGAGTGTTCTGGTTTCGAATGAGTCGAACCCCTTCTACATTGCGCATGGGCCTCCTTTTATAGGCTCAAGGGGTCACCGACAGGTGGCAACGCATGCAGGGGTAGAAGTGTAAAAAGAGCTGCGGTTGGTACAGGTACCTCTACAATGGATCCTACCTAACTCTGACGGCAGGGGGCAAGAGCATTTAATGCCCGTCCGCGTCGCCTAAATAGTGCAGAAAAGCGACCGCTTGGGGCGCCACCGCTTGCCACGATGGCCATCTCGTCATCTTCGCTCGCCACCTCGCACCACTTGGCTACACAGCCTCTCGCCACGTGCGCCTGGAATGGTCCTGTGGCGACACATTGACGGATGCGCTGGAGCGTGGGCACAGAGTGGTGGCTTCGCCGCGGCAAGCGCCTTGCCGCGGTTGTTGTCTTGTCGCGCCCGGAATCTTGTCGCTCGCCGGGTCTTGCTGGGACGCGCGGCGCGTCGCGACAAGTTCCTTGAAATGCCTTGGTTGGCCTTCCCGGCAAGCTCCTCTAGCCGGGGCCTTGAACTTCCCGGCAAGCTCCTCTTGCCGGGGCCTTGTCTTCTCAGTTAAAACACTTTGTTCTTGAATGGCTCTAATAGGAACTACGGAGGATCTTGGCGGGCACCCGGCAAGCCTTGCCGCGGGGCGCTGCGACTGCATGTGCACAAGTTCGGGATACTAAGGTACCCCTACTTTAGTACACCGACAAGGAGTCTAACATAGGCATGTCAATATGGGAATGCAGGCTGCACTGCTGACCTCTGCCGCACTGACTGTGGAGGTCAATGTATTGAAGCAGAGCCTCGAGCGGTCCGAGAACGAGCTCGGCCGTGCCAAGAAGCAGCTCAAGGACAAGGAAGGTAAGTAATACCTTATTGAAGTAATACCCTATAGAAAGGATTTGGTTGCAAAAACTGACAGGAATAACGTGAGTATTATAGGGGCCACGAACGAGGTGGCGACCCTGAAGGAGGCGGTGTCCAAGGCCGAAAAAAGTGCGGCCGCAGAGCGCACTGAGCGAGAGAAGCAGGAGGCACGGGTGGCGGAGGTGCGGCAAGAGCTCCAGGCTTTCGTGGAAAAGCACGAGAGTTTGGAGCGTCACTCGAAGACTCGAGAGTCCGAGCTCACCTTAGCTCTTGAGAGTGCCAAAGCCGCTAAGGCCGAAGCCCAGAAGGCCCTCCAGGAGATTGAGGCGATAAAAAAGATAGCGGCGGGTAAGGCATTGTTCATGCAAAGCAAGCATGTAAAAGTGAATTATCTGTTACTTACCCGAATTCGGAGTTCTCCAGGAGCATTCCCAGATTTGCCCCGTAGTGTGTCCGATGCTGCCGCGTTCTATCGAGCCAAGGAGGGGAGCTCGACGGAAAAGGTGTTCTGGTCTCAATATGCTGAGGCCGGACATCCGGTGCCCCTGAGCGACCAGCTGAAGCAGCTGGTCGAGCTCCACAAGGTGGCCGAACAGGCCATGAAAGGCCTCATAGTTCGGCTGTGGCCTAAAGAAGCCATGCCTCGGAGCTACTTCGGTCTGGTGCTGCGGCTGGTGGACGCCTGTCCCTGGATTGAAGTCATCAAGCGTTCCGTCTGCATTGAAGGTGCCCGTCGGGCCCTCGCCCGCGCTAAAGTGCACTGGGGCAAGATGGACGCTGAGAAGCTTGTGACGAATGCGCCACCGCCGGGCAAGGAGTATCGCACGCCCGAGATGTACTATAAGGGTGTCCTGAAGGGTGCCCGCCTTTATAGCGGGTGAGTGCTCCAAAGATGTAATTTTTGAGTAGACTCGCATTTGTTATCCTGTACGCTGAAAACTTTGTTTATATGCGCTAAGCAACGCTTGTTAATTTAAAATATTACCTTCTGTGCGGCCGTTTATCAAATTTGAGAGATGGCAAGTCGTTGGCTTCAGCCCCCATGCCACGAGTGCTGGGGTGTTCGGGATAAACTTGAGCGCTCTTGTTCCCATTTTTGGGTCCTTCGAGGGAGGCGCTCAACACAATGAACGAGGCAACCAGACTTATAATGCTTGAGCACTCCCACTTAGCCATAGAATTCTATAATTTTAAATTTCGGCGAAGCCCCTAGTGTTCGGGGCGCTATTCACGCCTGGGCCGGACAAAGCCGACTCCTCACTCTAAGCGGCATAAGTCTTTAGGGACTCGAAAAAACCTCTCGAACAGCGACCGGCTCTCGCCTTATCATAACGGTCAGTTTTAGCTTTCTCCACTGAGGTGCTCAACCCAGCTCAACTGGGGCACAATCGCAGTGGTTCTCCCAGCGCTACCTTAGCCGATATAACGGAACGTAAGGTACCAAAACATGGGAGCCGGGCAAACCCAACTATTGACCCAAGACATGATTCGGAGCCGATGCATATAATGCTATAAGTTCGGGGTGCCGCACTTGTGAAAGTGTTCGGACTTATCACACCATATTTTGGGGAACTTAAGCCCCTGGTGTATTTGGCCTTGCCAAAGCGTACGGATGCAACATGTCATAAGTGAACATATATGGATAAAAAAGGAATGCAATAATAGGCAAAAAGCAATGCATTGCTTATTCAAAAAATACTGCAATGAAAGCAGAACGATACAAATAGTGCGATAAGCAAGGGATGGGACTATTTAACATGTCCCCCTCCAGGGGTAGGCTGCGAGATGGTATGTAAAACAGGAATACTGCTCGTAATAGAGAACACCTGGACACTCGACGTAGCTTTTCTACTTCCCTGGCTGTTGCATCGTGAGTTCGGCAATTCTACTGCCGGACAGGGCTTCTGGAAAATGGAGTCCTGCGAATAAGAGAAAAAAAGGAATGACACAATTGGGAGCCCCTGGTACGGTTGAGCCGCTCTCCGGGCATGCCGTGGCCGTGCCCCTACCCCTATGCCCATGGTATCTCCAGAGCATAGTTATGTACGCGTGGTACTGGTCTCGCGATTTCGCGAGGGCTGGGGTTGGGGCCGCATGCTACGCGTGCTTGAAACGTGCCAGGCGGTCTTGTTGTAGGTTACTCCGGGCGCGCTTGACGGTGTCCGGCCGCTTAACAGCCGGACTCGAGAATTGCCTTAAGAGGCTGCTCTATACTTCTGCCGCGAGAGCCGTTGTATGCTCCTCCGTTCGGAGAGAGCGTTTGGTGTTTCCGTTGACCATAATTACTCCTCGAGGGCCTGGCATCTTGAGCTTGAGGTATGCGTAGTGCGGCACCGCATTGAACTTTGCAAATGTGGCTCGTCTGAGCAGTGCATGATAGCCGCCGCGGAACGGGACTACGTCGAAGATTAATTCCTCGCTTTGGAAGTTATCCGGGGATCCGAAGACCACTTCAGGTGTAACTGAGCCTGTACAGTTGGCCTCTACACCTGGTATGACGCCTTTGAAGGTCGTCTTTGTGGGTTTAATCCTTGAGGGATCTATGCCCATCTTGCGCATTGTATCCTGATAAAGCAGGTTCAGGATGCTGCCGCCGTCCATCAGGACTCTACTGAGGTGAAATCCATCGACGATTGGGTCTAGAACCAATGCGGCGAATCCGCCATGGCGGATGCTAGTGGGGTGGTCCCTTCGATCAAAAGTGATCAGGCAGGAGGACCACGGATTGAACTTTGGGGCGACTAGCTGCATCGCATATACGTCCCTGAGTGCACGCTTCCACTCCCTTTTGGGTATGTGGGTTGTGTATATCATGTTCATCGTCCGCACTTGTGGGGGGAAACCCTTCTGTCCTCTATTGTTCAGCGGACGGGTCTCCTCCTCGTCATCGCTATGCAGCCCCTTGTCATTGTTTTCGGCAGTTAACTTGCCTGCCTGCTTGAACACCCAACAATCCCTATTGGTGTGATTGGCTGGCTTTTCGGCGGTGCCGTGTATCTGGCACGAGAGATCGAGTATTCGGTCCAAATTCGACGGGCCCGGAGTATTTCTTTTGAATGGCTTTTTCCGCTGACCGGGTTTAGAGCCCCTGAATCCGGCATTGACTGTCGTATCCTCAGTATTGTCGCCGTTAATGCGGCACTTGTGCTTGTTGCGACGCGACCTACCGTTGGTGTCCTTGGTATCTGAATTACCAGGGCTCTTGGTCATGTTGTTACTACGAGCTAGCCAGCTATCCTCTCCCGCGCAGAAGCGGGTCATGAGTGTTGTGAGGGCTGCCATGGATTTCGGCTTTTCCTGTCCTAGGTGCCGGGCAAGCCACTCGTCGCGGATGTTGTGTTTGAAGGCTGGAAGGGCCTCGCATCCAGACAGTCGACGATTTGATTTTTCTTCGTTAGGAACCGTGTCCAGAATTGTCTGGCCGATTCATCTGGCTGCTGAATTATGTGGCTTAGGTCATCGGCGTCTGGTAGTCGCACATAAGTGCCCTGGAAGTTGTCGAGGAATGCAGCTTGTAGGTCTTCCCAACAACTGATTGACTCTGCTGGCAAGCTGTTCAGCTAATGCCGCGCTGGTCCTTTAAGCTTGAGTGGGAGGTATTTGATGGCGTGTAGATCATCACCACGGGCCATGTGGACATGGAGGAGATAGTCCTCGATCCATACCGCCGGATCTGTTGTGCCATCGTATGATTCAATGTTTACGGGTTTGAAACCCTCAGGGATTTGATGATCCATCACTTCGTCTGTCAAGCATAGTGGGTGCGCGGCGCCTCTGTATTGGTCTATATCACGACGCAGCTCAAATGAGCTTTGTCTACTATGTTCAGCCAGGCCGAAATTGCCGTATCCGGCGTGGCGGTTATCATCACGTATCGTGGGGCGCCCACGCGATCCGTAGATCGATCTTATTTGCCTTGCCTTGTCCTCGAGTATATCCTGCAGGTCTGGCGCATTTTCCTGCGCCTTGGTATTTTTTGAGCGGCGCCGGGGTGCGGCTTGAGTGTAGGGCCGAGAGGCCTCTCTGTCGCGGCCACGAGGTGGCCGGTCGGCCGTATTATGCGTTGATGATGTAGGTTTAGGTGCTTCCTCCTCTAATCGGGGTAGCAGCCTGCATTTTGGGTAGCTCTTGGAGGGGCGATTGAGTTTGTACTCTTCGGCTGTAAGGACTTTGGTCCATCTGTCAGCTAGCAAGTCTGGGTCAGCTCTAAGCTGCTGCTGCTTTTTCCTGAGGCTGCTTGCCGCGGCAATAAGCCTGCGCTTGAAACTCTCTTGTTCGACGGGATCCTCAGGCACGACAAATTCGTCGTCGTCAAGGCTTGCCTCGTCTTCGGAGGGAGGCATATAATTATAGTCCTCTACCTCTCTGTCTGCCGCTCTCTCATGAGGGCTGGCTTCTCCATCCTCCTGCACTGAATCCTGCTGGAGGGGGTTGTCTTCGGCATTGTCCGGGGTGTTATTGTCTCCGGTGCTGGAATCTCCATTTTTGCTGTGGCAGGATTTAGAGCGGCGCCGCTGACGCCGGCGCTTAGGTTGTTTCTTGGAGGGGTCGTCCTCCGTTGTTCCATCGCCATTCCCATCCTTTGGGATGCCCACCATGTAAATGTCGTATGAAGAGGTGGCCTTCCAGTGCCCTGTAGGCGCTGGTTCTTGGTCGTTTCCTGCATCGTCGTCCATACCGTTGATGTCTTCGGAGTCGAAGTCTAGCATGTCGGTTAAGTCGTCAACAGTGGCTACGAAGTGGGTGGTGGGTGGGCTTTGAATTTCTTCGTCCTCTGCATCCCAACCATCCTGACCATAATCCGGCCAGGGCTCTCCTGATAAAGAGAGACACTTTAGTGAATTTAGGATGTCGCCAAAGGGCGAGTGCTGAAAGATGTCCGCAGCGGTGAACTCCATGATCGGCGCCCAATCAGATTCGATTGGCAGGGGCACGGAAGGTTCGGAGTCCGGAGAGGAGTCCGGCACCTTGGAGTCACGAGCTTCACAAAGGACAGGGTTGGTATTCGGCTCTATCACCGTAGAGGTAGCAGCCCCCGAGGCGGTGTCCAGCCACCCGTCCTCGATCGGCGCGGTCGGCTCCGAGCTAAGGGTCGGAGCGGACACTTGTGCGGCCTCCAGGGCACTGTCTGGTAGCAGAGCTAGATCATGCCCATCATGACAGTGCGGCGCACTTGGCTGTGGCTCGAACCCATCGAAGATCAAGTCTCCGCGGACGTCAGCCGTATATTTCAAACTTCCAAATCTGACCTGATGGCCAGGGGCGTAGCTTTCAATCTGCTCCAGATGGCCAAGCGAGTTGGCCCACAGTGCAAAGCCGCCGAATACGAATATCTGTCCAGGGAGAAAAGTCTCACCCTGGACCACGTCGTTGTTGCTGATTGAAGGAGCCATCGGGCCTAAAGGTGACGACACAGAGGAACTCTCAATGAAAGCACCAATGTCGGTGTCAAAACCGTCGGGTCTCGGGTAGGGGGTCCCGAACTGTGTGTCTAGGCGGATGGTAACAGGAGACAAGGGACACGATGTTTTTACCCAGGTTCGGGCCCTCTCGGTGGAGGTAAAACCCTACTCCTGCTTGATTAATATTGATGATATGGGTAGTACAAGAGTAGATCTACCACGAGATCAGAGAGGCTAAACCCTAGAAGCTAGCCTATGGTATGATTGTTGTTCGTCCTACGGACTAAAACCCTCTGGTTTATATAGACACCGGAGAGGGCTAGGGTTACGCAGAGTCAGTTACAATGGTAGGAGATCTACATATCCGTATCGCCAAGCTTGCCTTCCACGCCAAGGAAAGTCCCATCCGGACACGGGACGGAGTCTTCAATCTTGTATCTTCATAGTCCAGGAGTCCAGCCAACGGTGATAGTACGGCCATCCGGACACCCCCTAATCCAGGACTCCCTCAGTGCGTTTACGTTTCGGTCATCGACACTCACAGTTTTTGCCGATTCTGGACCGTTTTGTGGACTATTACTCACCGTTTTGGGGTCCCAAAGCGATTTCCATGGTTGTCGAACCCCAAGGTGCGATTACGTGTCGTTCATCAACACTCACAGTTTCGGCCGATTCTGACCCGTTTCATGCACTATTACTCACTGTTATGGGTCCCGGAGTGATTTCCATGATTAACAAACTCCGGGGTGCGTTTATGTGTTGGTCATCAACACTTACAGTTTTGGCCGATTCTGGCCCGTTTCTTGGACTATTACTCACTGTATTGGGGTCCCGGGATGATTTCCACCATTAACGAACCCCGGGTTGCATTTACGTGTCGGTCATCAACACTAACAGTTTTGGCGGATTCTGGCCCGTTTCGTGGACTATTACTCACCGTTTTGGGGTCCCAAAGCGATTTCCATGGTTGTCAAACCCCAAGGTGCACTTACGTGTCGGTCATCAACACTCACAGTTTTGGCCGATTCTGGCCCGTTTCATGGACTATTAGTCATTGTTTTGGGGTCCCGGAGTGATTTCCATGAGTAACGAACTCCGGGGTGCGTTTATGCGTCGGTAATCAACACTTACAGTTTTGGCCGATTTTGGCCCGTTTCTTGGTCTATTACCCACTGTTTTGGGTCCCGAAATGATTTCCACCATTAACGTACCCTGGGGTGCGTTTACGTGTCGGATATCAACACTCGCGGTTTTTGTCGATTTTGTCCCGTTTCGTTGACTATTACTCACCATTTTGGGGCCCCAAATCGATTTCCATGATTGACGATCCCCGGGGTGTGTTTACGTGTCCGTCGTCAACAGTCACAGTTTTCGCCAATTCTGACCCGTTTCATGGACTATTACTCATTGTGTTGGGGTCCCGAAGCGATTTCCGTGGTTGTTCAATCCGATGGTGCGCTTACGTGTCGGTCATCAGCACTCGCAGTTTGGGCCGATTCTGACCGGTTTCCCGGACTATTACTCACTGTTTTGGGGTCCCGGAGAGATTTCCATGATTGACGATACCCGGGTTGCGTTTACGTGTCGATCATCAACACTCGCAGTTTTTGTCGATTCTGGCCTGTTTCATGGACTATTACTCACCGTTTTGGGGTCCCGATGCGATTTCAATGATTGTCAAACCCCAAGGTGTGCTTACATGTCGGTCATCAACAATCGCAGTTTGGGCCGATTCTGGCCCGTTTCTGGGACTATTACTCACTGTTTTGGGGTCCCGGAGTGATTTCCACGATTGATATACCCCGGGGTGCGTTTATGTGTCGGTTATCAACACTCACAGTTTTGGCCGATTCTGGCCCATTTCATGGACTATTACTCACCGTTTTGGGGTCCCGGAGTGATTTCCATGATTAACGATCTCCGGGGTGCATTTATGTGTCGGTCATCAACACTTAAAGTTTTGGCCGATTCTGGCCTGTTTCTTGGACTATTACTCACTGTTTTGGGGTCCCGAAATGATTTCCACCATTAACGAACGCCGGGGTGCGTTTACGTGTCGGTCATCAACACTCACGATTTTTGTCGATTTTGTCTCGTTTCGTGGACTATTACTCACCATTTTGGGGTCCGAGAGCGATTTGCACCATTGATGATCCCTGGGGTGCGTTTATGTGTCTGTCGTCAACACTCATAGTTTTGGCCAATTCTGACTCGTTTCATGGACTATTACCCACTGTTTTAGTGTCCCGAAGCGATTTTTATGTTGTTGAACCCCGGGGTGTGTTTACGTGTCAGTAATCAACACTCACAATTTTGGCCGATTCTGGCCCGTTTCATGGAGTGATTTCCACGATTAACGAACCCTGGGGTGCGTTTACGTGTCGGTCACCAACACTCATAATTTTGGCCGATTCTGCCCCGTTTCTTGCACTATTACTCACTGTTTTGGGGTCCCGGAGAGATTTCCATGATTGACGAACCCCGGGCTACATTTACGTGTCGGTTATCAACACTCGCGGTTTTTGTCAATTCTGGCCCGTTTCATGGACTATTACTCACTGTTTTGGGGTCCCAAAGCGATTTCAGTGGTTGTCAAATCCCAAGGTGCCCTTCCGTGGCGGTCATCAACAATCACAGTTTGGGCCGATTCTGGCCCGTTTCTTGGACTATTACTCACTGTTTTGGGGCCTCGGAGTGATTTCCATGATTGATGAACCCAGGGGTGCGGTTACGAGTCAGTCATCGACACTCACAGTTTTGGCCGATTCTGGACCGTTTCGTGGACTATTACTCACCGTTTTGGGGTCCCAAAGCGATTTCCATGGTTGTTGAACCCCAAGGTGCGATTACGTGTCGTTCATCAACACTCACAGTTTTGGCCAATTCTGGCCCGTTTCATGGACTAATACTCACTATTTGGGGTCCCGGAGTGATTTCCATTATTAACAAACTCCGGGGTGCGTTTATGTGTCGGTCATCAACACTTACAGTTTTGGCCGATTCTGGCCCGTTTCTTGGACTATTACTCACTGTTTTGGGGTCCCGGGATGATTTCCACCATTAACGAACCCCGAGGTGCAATTACGTGCCGGTCATCAACACTAACAGTTTTGGCCGATTCTGGCCCGTTTCTTGGACTATTACTCACTGTTTTGGGGTCTCGGAGTGATTTCAACGATTGATGAACCCTGGGGTGCGGTTATGAGTCGGTCATCGGCACTCACAGTTTTGGCCGATTCTGGACCGTTTCGTGGACTATTACTCACTGTTTTGGGGTCCCAAAGCGATTTCCATGGTTGTTGAACGCCAAGGTGCGATTACGTGTCGTTCATCAACACTCACAGTTTTGGCCAATTCTAGCCCGTTTCATGGACTAATACTCACTGTTTGGGGTCCCGGAGTGATTTCCATTATTAACAAACTTCGAGGTGCATTTATGTGTCGGTCATCAACACTTACAGTTTTGGCCGATTCTGGCCCGTTTCTTGGACTATTACTTTGGGGTCCCGGGATGATTTCCACCATTAAAAAACCCCGGGGTGCAATTACGTGTCGGTCATCAACACTAACAGTTTTGGCCGATTCTGGCCCGTTTCTTGGACTATTACTCACCGTTTTGGGGTCCCAAAGCGATTTCCATGGTTGTCGAACCTCAAGGTGCATTTGCGTGTCGGTCATCAACACTCACAGTTTTCGCCGATTCTGGCCCGTTTCATGGACTATTAGTCATTGTTTTGGGGTCCCGGAGTGATTTCCATGAGTAAGGAACTCCAGGGTGCGTTTATGTGTCGGTAATCAACACTTATAGTTTTGGCCGATTCTGGCCCGTTTCTTGGCCTATTACCCACTGTTTTGGGTCCCGAAATGATTTCCACCATTAACGAACCCTGGGGTGTGTTTACGTGTTGGTCATCAACACTCGTGGTTTTTGTCGATTTTGTCCCGTTTCGTGGACTATTACTCACCATTTTGAGACCCCCAAAGCGATTTCCATGATTAACGATCCCCGGGGTGCGTTTACGTGTCCGTCGTCAACCGTCACAGTTTTGGCCAATTCTGACCCGTTTCATGGACTATCACTCATTGTTTTGGGGTCCCGAAGCGATTTCCATGGTTTGTTGAACCCCAGGGTGCGCTTACGTGTCGGTCATCAGCACTCGCAGTTTGGGCCGATTCTAGCCGGTTTCTGGGACTATTACTCACTGTTTTGGGGTCCCGGAGAGATTTCCATGATTGACGACACCGGGCTGCGTTTACGTGTCGGTCATTGTCGGTGTCAAAACCGGCGGATCTCGGGTAGGGGGTCCCGGACTGTGCGTCTAGGCGGATGGTAACAGGAGACGAGGGACACGATGTTTTTACCCAGGTTCGGGCCCTCTTGATGGAGGTAAAACCCTACGTCCTGCTTGATTAATATTGATGATATGGGTAGTACAAGAGTGGATCTACCACGAGATCAGGGAGGCTAAACCCTAGAAGCTAGCCTATGGTATTATTGTTGTAATGTATGTTGTCCTACGGACTAAAGCCCTCCGGTTACAATGGTAGGAGATCTACATATCCGTATCGCCAAGCTTGCCTTCCACGCCAAGGAAAGTCCCATCCGGACACGGGACGGAGTCTTCAATCTTGTATCTTCGTAGTCTTGGAGTCCGGCTGATAATGATAGTCCGGCTGTCCGGACACCCCCTAGTCCAGGACTCCCTCAGTAGCCCCCGAACCAGGCTTCAATGACGATAAGTCCAACGCGTTCATAGTCTTCGGCGTTGCAAGGCGGGTTCTCCCTTCAAATTCCATATATCTGCCGAACAGTGTCCGGCTTCATCTTGAATACTGTGTTCCTCGGCTTCTACGCCAAATAATGGCGCTCTTCCACGCGTCACACGAATGCGAAAAGCCAGGGTGTCTTTTACGTTTCACCCCCTAGTTGTGCGAGTCGTCTGCCTACAAAAGAGGCAAGAATCCAGATCCAAACCACACCGTCTTCCTCCCACGAATACTTCATCGAAGCGCCTTTGACCTAAAAAATCCATTCCATCATGGACCGTCGACGCGGCTCTTCTTCTCGCGCTCCCAGCCCACCGTCGGGGAATTGGAGGAGGTGCTCTGTTTCGCACAACGAGCTAGTGAAGCTCCAAACGCGGGGATTTCTCCCTCCGGCCTTCATGGTCCCAGTCCGGGCCGGACTGGTTACTTATCAAGGTGGGAGGCAAGCGGAGGCTGCCCCAAGCCCCAATAAGGGGGAGCGAGTATGCTTCGTTCCCTATCTGGTAAGGGGACTCGGATTCCCAATACATCCGTTCCTCCGCGGGCTCCTGGAGTTCTACGGACTCCAGCTCCACCACCTCACGCCCGCCTCTGTCCTGCATATCGCGGGCTACGTAGCTCTTTGTGAGCTATTCCTGGGCATTGAGCCCCATTTTGCATTGTGGAAGAGGCTGTTTTGCCTCGTACCCCGTTCTCACGAGGGGTCCATATATCAAGTGGGCGGCGCCGAAATATGGCGCATCGCCGGGACCGGATACCCATCCGGTACTCCCAAGAAGGCGCCCAAAGACTGGCCCTCAGAGTGGTTTTATATAGGAGACGCTCCGCTGCCGGACCCAGTCCGGATCGGCCTCCCGGAGTTTAGTGCTGCTCCTTTGAAGAAGCGCCTCAGCTGGCGCCCACGGAGCCCCCGATTGGAGGAAGACAAGAGTGTCCATTACTTGATGGGCCGAATAAGATTGCTGGCCCATTCTGGGTTAACCATGATTGGAGTCATGGCGATATGCGTCATGCGGGGGGTTTAGCCACTGCAATACAGAGGCCACCCTATGTGGGATTTCAACGGGGAAGACGGTGCTACCCGTCATGGCCGTAAAGGGCCGGATTCGACCGAGGACCTGGTGAAGGTCCTGTCCAGTCTGTACAAGGGGGAGAAGGAGGACTTCCTTCGAACGAACCCTTCGAATGGGTTTTCCATGAACAACCCTAGAGGATGGGTAAGCGAACACCTTTAAGGGCTCAACCCATGCTTTCGAAGTTTAGGCTTCTTACATTATGTCTTCGGCGCAGGATCTACGCCGGACTGTGGAGGACATGGTAAGTCCTGCTCCGCAACCCGAGGATCCGGAAAGATCCCTAGATCCGGCCTCCGAAGAGGATCCGGACATCGAGGTGGAGCTGATCGACGGGGTGTTTCACCAGCTCAGCATAGACAATGCTTTGGTCGCCATTATGGCGGACTACCCCGGACTATGTCCGGCTTCCCAGGTGACCGCAACCGAAGTCCGGACACCATTATCTCTTCCCTGCCCATTTCTAACCTTCGCGAACGATGGTATTTTGCAAGAAGCGCCATCACGGCGGGAAGCCGAGCCCACGGCGGCTGACCAACAGAGGCCAGTCCGGACCAGCAGGCGGAAAAGGAGCGCGGTGCGGGCGGAAACGTTGCCGCAAAGCTATAGCTCGTATTTGAATTTTCAGAGCAACGTTCCTAGGAAACGCCTGAGTGCTCATGATCTTTGTAGGAGAAAAAGCGCTCGCCGGACTGCGGGCGCAGAAGTTGCTGATCCAACCTACACCGGCCAGGCTCCAGCACCCGACCTGGAGGGGGAGGCAAGCGCAAGACGTGGGCCGGGTCCTTCTCCAACGGAGGACACCGATAGACTGTCCGCCACCAAGTCTGAGGTGGAGAGCGCCATGAACCATAGGCGCCGCCGGACAGTATTTTGTGAAGCGTGCTTCTCCCCTGAGGCATTGGATGCCTTTAACGCAGGGGACGCGCATCTCCGTGCCGCTCAAGATGGTTTTAACAGAGCCACGGAGCAGTATGTGAAAGACATACGGGTAAGGGAATTTTAATGGTTGTATATACCAGTAGCCCCCGAGACTTAAAGTAGTTATGTTAACTGATTTAAGGATCATTTGAAAACGCAGGCTCTTACCGAGAAGAATGCCCAGCTGTCTCGGGAGCTGCAAGATTGCAAGGCCCAACTTGAGGCCGCACTTGCTGCCGCAGGAGGAGACACAGAGACCCCTCCTGGTAACACATTGTTATTAATAAATATAAGCGCTATGCGGCGTGCGCGCAAGTCTAATAATGACATTGCGGGTGCCGCCGGACAAGATCCGGACAGGCCAGCATTGCTGCGCCAGCTGAAAGCCGGCGAGAGTGTGCTGAATAGGGTGCAGCAAGAAAGGAACAAGCTCCAGGATGCCAACACCAAGCTCGGAGAGGAGCTGAAAGGCGCTCGGGCCGAGCTGTCTGGCTCCGTTAAGGAGAATCAGCGGCTTCGTCGCGGCATTTATAGTAAGTGCTTGAGCGAACTCCTTTGAAAAGAAGAGTTCGGCGAAGAAGCAAATTGACGTAGTATGTCTTGTAGGTATACTCACAGGTCGCCCTGTGGAGGAGATGCCCGTATCAACGGGTGATCAACTTCCCGAGCTGCTGCAACTGCTCGAACGGGTTCGGCAGGCAATGAGCGGCGTTGTTCAGGCTTTATGGCCAGCCCTCACCCTACCCGAGGGCCTCGGGGAGCTTGCGAAGAAGCTCCAGGGAGTGCGGCAGCGCTTCCATTTGTGGAAGTTTTCGGCTTGCCATCAAGGTGCCCGGGAGGCTTGGGCCATGGTGAAGACGCGGTACAAGAAGGCGGATCCCAACCATATGGCCGAAGTTGGACCGGTGGGGCCCGATGGGAAGGAGATCCCTGTGAGTTTAGTATACAGCCAAGTAGAGTTGGCTGCTAAATTTTCCCAACGGGACTGTAAGTTAGACAGCCTGTTAGACGGGATTGAGGAGGAATACAATCAATAAATTTGACAATGTATGTTTTCCTTTGAAGTCACATGTGAAATGCCTTCTAGCCGGATTGTAGATCGTTTGTCTTTGCCGACCTTTTCGCTTCAACCTCGGGACCCTAGAGTCCGGAGTGTGTCCAAATACCTTTTTGGTTAAGAAACAACCGTGGTATGCATGGAGACCAGGCGTAGGGGTCATTAGTGCTTTATCAGACAAGTGCCCAACTAGTTATGTTATATTACATGGTTAGTAAGAAACATCTTCCAAGGAGAATAGTTCCGTTAAGGGTTCCTTTCCCTGGGAGGCATGCCCTAAAGTGCATGTCCGGACTGCAAAGAAAGCAGTAAAACATCTGGGGGCAGATAGATAAATAGGTAAAAAGTCATCTTTTAAGTCACCGACCGAATATTCCCTTAAGAACGCTAGCTTTCGGCTTCACCCAGTCTGAGGTACACATCCGGCTGACCCGGCAGTAACAATCGCAGAGGTGCTCCCTTTACCTCCTAGCCGAACAATCGGGAACGTAGGGGTAAGCACAGGAGCCAGGCAACCCAGCTTGGCCAAAACTTAAGTCATATCGATGCATATAATGGCGAGTAAAAGGTACGTGTGGAAGCTTGACACATGTGCTGGGTATGAAACCCGTGTAATTGAGCTTCTGTAAAAGAAGCCCCTAGGAATAATGAGTGCGGATGGCACATCATGCGTATGCAAAAAATGCGAAAATAGGCCCGTAAGGGCTTTTAAATAAAAAGGCATAAAAAGAGAAACAAAAGACAGCCGAAGTGTAAAAGTTTGGACTGGGGAAGGGGACGAACTCTTAGTCCGGCGCTAGGCATAGAATCGTCGGAGGCGGGCTGCGTTCCATGGGTTCGGCTCGAGTCGGTTATCCGACGCATTTCGTAGACGGTATGCTCCGCCGGTCAGGACTTGATCGATAATGAAGGGGCCCTCCCATTTGGGCTTGAGCTTGTCCTTTTTCTTGTCCGGCAGGCGTAGAACTAGTTCACCAAGGTTATAAGTCTTGGCCCGTACTTCTCTGCTTTGATATCTTTGGGCCTGCTGCTGATAAAATGCGGAACGAGCCTTCGCGACGTCATGTTCTTCCTCCAATGTGTCCAAGCTGTCCTGCCGATCAAGCTCGGCCTCTCTTTCCTCATACATGCGCACTCGAGGTGAGTCATGAATAATGTCACAGGGCAAGACTGCCTCTGCGCCGTATACCATAAAAAATGGTGTGAATCCGGTAGTACGGTTAGGCGTTGTCCGCAGCCCCCAGAGTACGGAGTCGATCTCCTCGACCCATTGTGTGTCGGATTTAGTAAGTGACCTCACTAGTCTGGGTTTAATGCCGCTCATTATTACACCATTTGCTCGTTCCACTTGACCGTTGGTTTGAGGGTGATAAACTGAAGCGTAGTCGAGCTTGATGCCCATATTTTTGCACCATGACTTAACCTCGTCGGCTGTGAAGTTCGTGCCGTTGTCGGTGATGATGCTGTGGGGGACTCCGTAACGGTGTACTACCCCTGATATAAAGTCTATCACTGGTCTGGACTCTGCCATTTTGATCGGTTTGGCCTCTATCCATTTGGTGAATTTATCCACCATGACCAATAGGTACCTTTGCTTGTGGGTTCCCCCTTTAAGGGGTCCAACCATGTCAAGCCCCCATACCGCGAATGGCCAGGTAATGGGTATGGTTTTGAGGGCGGTGGGTGGCATATGGCTCTGATTAGCAAAGAGCTGACAACCAACGCATCGCTGGACTAAGTCCTGCGCGTCTGCCCGGGCCGTCGGCCAATAAAATCCTGTATGGAATGCCTTTCCTACAAGGGCCCGGGCTGCTGCGTGGTGTCCGCCTAGTCCGGCATGAATTTCAGCCAGGAGGTTTCGCCCTTCCTCTTCGGAGATACACCTCTGAAGGACTCCGGTTGTACTTCTCTTATAAAGTTCTCCCTCATGGACCTTGTAGGCTTTCGATCGCTGGACTATGCAGCGGGCCTCGTTTTGGTCTTCGGGAAGTTCCTGCCTAAGTAAGTAGGCTAGGAAAGGTTCTATCCATGCGGCGATTACTACCATTATGACGTGGGCTGAAGGTGTTATGTCATCTGCTGAATCACCGATTGGTGCGGTTTTTTCCAGTTTGTCACTATCGGGCTCCTCTTCCCATAGTACGGATGGCTTGAAGAGCCGTTCTAGGAAGATATTTGGAGGGACAGCATCATGTTTCGCACCGATGCGTGCCAGTACGTCGGCCGCTTGGTTATTATCTCGGGCTATGTGATGGAATTCAAGTCCTTCAAACCGAGCTGACATTTTTAGGACAGCGTTGCGATATGCTGCCATTTTCGGATCCTTGGCGTCAAAGTCTCCGTTTATTTGGGATATTGCAAGGTTTGAATCCCCGCGCACCTCTAGGCGTTGAATGCCCATGGAGACTGCCATCCGGAGACCATGTAACAGGGCCTCGTATTCGGCTGCATTGTTGGAGTCCGTGTACATTATTTGAAGTACATACTGGACTGTATCTCCAGTTGGGGACGTCAATACGATGCCAGCCCCCAGTCCGGCCAACATTTTGGAGCCGTCGAAATGCATAGTCCAGTTGGAGTATGCGCCGTACTCTTTAGGGAGTTCGGCTTCGGTCCATTCGGCGACGAAGTCAGCCAAAACTTGTGACTTTATAGCTCGCCGAGGTTTGTAAGTTATGTCGAATGGTAAGAGCTCAATGGCCCATTTTGCAATCCTGCCCGTTGCGTCGCGGTTATTTATAATGTCATTGAGTGGTACTTCAGAGGCCACTGTTATCGAACCCTTTTGAAAGTAGTGCCGGAGTTTCCGGGATGCCATGAACACCGCATATGCTATCTTCTGATAGTGCGGGTAATGGGATTTGCAGGGGATTAACACAGTGGATACATAATACACTGGTTTTTGAAGAGGGAATTTATGCCCTTCTGTCTCTCGTTCGACGACGAGTACCGCGCTTACAACTTGATGTGTTGCCGCGATGTATAACAACATTGGTTCGCCCAGATTGGGCGCGGCCAGGACCGGATTGGTTGCCAATATGGCTTTTATTTCTTCGAGTCCGGCAGTGGCAGCATCCGTCCACTCGAAGTGTTTGGTGCGCCTGGGGAGGCGATAAAGGGGCAACGCCTTTTCTCTTAGACGGGAGATAAAGCGGCTTAGAGCTGCCATGCATCCTGTTAATTTTTGTATTTGTTTGAGGTCTTTTGGAATATCCAATTGTGACAGAGCTCGGATTTTAGCCGGGTTTGCTTCAATTCCTCTACCGGATACAATGAAGCCCAGCAGCTTTCCGGCTGGTACGCCGAAAATGCATTTTTCCGGATTCAGCTTGATGTCATATGCTCTGAGGTTGTCGAATGTGAGCCTCAAATCGTCTACTAGAGTTTCGACGTGTTTTGTTTTGACGACTACGTCTTCTACGTATGCCTCGACTGTTTTGCCGATCTGGGTGGCCAGACATGTTTGGATCATGCGCTGATATGTTGCGCCGGTGTTTTTAAGTCCGAAGGGAATCGTGTTGAAGCAGAATGGTCCATAAGGGGTGATGAATGCCGTGGCGGCTTGGTCTGCTTCTACCATCTTGATTTGATGGTAGCCAGAGTATGCATCGAGGAAACACAACGAATCGTGCCCCGCGGTAGCATCGATAATTTGGTCGATGCGGGGGAGAGGGAAGGGATCCTTTGGCAAGCCTTATTGAGGTCTTCAAAATCGACACAAGGGCGCCAGGATTTGTCCTTCTTTGGTACCATTACCAGATTTGCTAGCCAGTCCGGATGTTTGATATCTCTGATGAATCCGGCTTCCAATAGTTTGGCTAGCTCTTCTCCCATTGCTTGTCTTTTGGGTTCGAAAAATCGTCGAAGAGCCTGTTTGACTGACTTAAATCCTTTTAGGATGTTTAGGCTGTGTTCTGCCAACCTGCGTGGGATTCCGGGCATATCCGAAGGATGCCAGGCGAAGATGTCCCAATTTTCCCGAAGGAATTCACGCAGTGCGGCGTCTACTTCGGGGTTCAATTGTGCCCCAATGGAGGCCATCTTTGTTGGGTCCGTTGGATGGACCTGGAATTTTGTTATTTCATCTGCTGGTTTGAAGGAGGTGGACTTGGATCTTTTATCGAGTATCACATCGTCCCTGTTCACCGTGGAGCACAGCGTGGTGAGTTCTTCTGCCGCTAAGGCTTCGGATAGTGCCTCGAGGGCTAGTGCGGCTGTCTTATTTTCAGCGTGGAGTGCTATGTCCGGATCACTAACGAGAGTGATTATTCCGCTGGGCCCAGGCATTTTGAGCTTCATGTACCCGTAGTGAGGTACTGCTTGAAAAATTGTGAATGCCTCTCGTCCTAATATGGCGTGATATCCGCTGCTGAATGGGGCCACTTGGAACGTGACTTCTTCGGATATGTAGTTGTCCGGCGAGCCGAACACCACGTCGAGTGTGATTTTTCTGGTGCAGCACGCTTCCCGGCTAGGGATTATACCTCTAAAGGTTGTGCTGCTTCGCTCAATACGGTTTGTGTTGCTTCGCTCAATACGGCTCCAATCGATTTCCATTTTTCGCAGAGTTTCCTCGTAAATGAGGTTTAGTCCGCTGCCGCCATCCATGAGGACTTTTGTCAGTCGAAAGCCGTCCACTATGGGACTAAGTACCAGTGCAGCTGGCGCTCTGGCTGTTCAGAATTTAGGTTCGTCGCTGGCGTTGAAGGTAATAGCTGTGTCGCTCCATGGATTTGCTGTTGCTACTTGGTAGACTTCGGCGAGTCCGCGGATTGTTCGCTTTCGCATATTGTTTGATGCGAAGGTCTCAAAGACTGTTGATACCGTACTGGTATTGTTGGAGTGGTTTCCCGGAGATAGAAGCTCCTCGCCACTTTTGGCCACCTGCCGTAATATCCAACATGCTCGAAGGCTATGTGTTGGGACGGCTCCCTCTGTACTATGAAGCTTACAGGGTCCATTGAGCCATCCCTCCAGTACGGTTCCGTTTCCCTTATTGGGTTTTTGTTTTTTCGTTTTTGCATCTGGGGCCTAAGTGTAAGGCGCCCTTTTGCTGCGGACTGGGTTTGGGGCCGGATTATCCCAAAATTGATTTTTGGTTTTCCGGAAACTCTCCATCGCACAGTACTTTCGTACTATGGATGCCAGATCGGTGAAGCGCGTAATTCTGCGACGATCAATGGCGTTTAGTATTCCCTTGTCCGTGCAGTTATTGCAGAAGATTGAGATTGCATTTTCCTCTCGGCAGTCCTTGATCCTGTCCATAACCAGGAGGAATCTGGCCCAGTAGTGATGTACTGTTTCAGCGGGCTCTTGCCGTATTAGAGATAGATCGCATATGTCTGGGCGGGTGGGTGGACTAAAATCCGGATCCCTGCCCATCTTGGGGCTCAAAGGCCGTGGGGTTTCCGAATTTGGAAGCTTGGTTTGCTGGACACAATCCAGCGAGTCCGGAGCGATGCATGATTTTAAGTTCAATGCTCGATCGAAGTCTGTCCCTCCGCGGAAATCCGGCATGGAGGGTTCGGGAATCCGGACATGAATAGTTTTCAATACAGGCAAAGAGCTGCCATATTGCTCCTCTACCACTGCGACGTGGTGGGTGGCCTGGGGAGAGTTAACCTCTCTCAGATCGGTTTTAAGCCCAATCTGGTTGTAGTCCGTAGTGACTCCCAGGGCGGCGATGCGATCCAAGAGCTCGTTGACAGTCGAGAGCTCTATTGGATCCAACTGTTCGGCAGCTTTCGGGCTGACGCGAAGATTGCTTCTGACGACTTGAGAAGTCATTGTCGAAGCGGCGGCCGGACAGGCGGTCATAAGAAAACCACCTAGCCGGATAGTTTGGCCGGCGGCCAAGGCCCCTTCGGCGAAAACACCGTCTTTGAAGACGGGTGGAGGCATCCGCTCTATCGGTGACAACACAGAGGAACTCTCAATGAAAGAACCAATGTCAGTGTCAAAACCGGCGGATCTCGGGTAGGGGGTCCCGGACTGTGCGTCTAGGCGGATGGTAACAGGAGACGAGGGACACGATGTTTTTACCCAGGTTCGGGCCCTCTTGATGGAGGTAAAACCCTACGTCCTGCTTGATTAATATTGATGATATGGGTAGTACAAGAGTGGATCTACCACGAGATCAAGGAGGCTAAACCCTAGAAGCTAGCCTATGGTATGATTGTTGTAATGTATGTTGTCCTACGGACTAAAGCCCTCCGGTTTATATAGACACCGGAGAGGGCTAGGGTTACACAGAGTCGGTTACAATGGTAGGAGATCTACATATCCATATCGCCAAGCTTGCCTTCCACGCCAAGGAAAGTCCCATCCGGACACGGGACGGAGTCTTCAATCTTGTATCTTCGTAGTCTTGGAGTCCGGCGGATAATGATAGTCCGGCTGTCCGGACACCCCCTAGTCCAGGACTCCCTCAGTCATCAACACTCGCGGTTTTTGTCGATTCTAGCTCGTTTCATGGACTATTACTCACCATTTTGCGGTCCCGATGCGATTTCAATGATTATAAAACCCCAAGGTGTCGGGGGTTGGGTGCGACATATGCCAAAGGATGGCTTATCATGGTGGGAGCGAGTAGAATGTCGCCGGTGCCTGGAAGCGGGATAAGGCATAGACACATACGCCGATGAACTTTACCGAGGTTGGGGGCTATCCGTGGAGATAATACCCCTACTCCTGCTCTGCGGGGTCTCCGCATGATCACTAAGGCACTAATGATACAAGGTTCTCCTTGAGCTGTGTCTAGAGGTAGGAGAAGGCAAGGCTAGCTCTTCCCTGCCCTAGGTAACTGGCTAGTTTATCAGGATTGGAACCCTTTACATGGGTGGCCTGGGGGGCTTATATAGGCCTGCCCTCCAGGGGTACAATGGTAATCGGGCCGGCTGCTGGGGCCGACTATTGGGGCCCGCCGCCTGGTGGGCCCTGCCGGCTGGTTGGTGGCAGCTTACTGTAGCCGTCAGATTACCGTAGCCACACTAAATGACCACGCCAAGCTCCCCTCATCTTAGCGTGGCTACAGTCCCACCGGCTGGCGGGAGGTTACTGTAGCCACACCTGGTCTCATCAGGTTAATAGCGCGCTTGCCTCGGGGCGAGGGACGGCCGCCTGCTGGAGGCCGGCCCTTCCCGAGCCCAACTGATCGGGCGTCTGCCGTCTTCGGCGATGTCACTACCCGGTAGGGCCTGCGGCTGGCGGGCCGCACCGTCAGGTCGTCGTGGGGAACAGGGTTCGCCTGCTTGGGGCGACGTCAGGGGGTACATGGCATAGTGCCCTGCCATGTGGAGATCTCCGCCTGTACGGAGCACTGTAGCCATGCATGTCCCGTACGTCGGGGACGACGTGCTCCGCTGTAGCCAAGCTTTTGCTCGTACTATTGACGGGGCTCGGTTGCACCGAGGCCGCGAGGTGGCCGCCTGCCTGGTGCCGCCCTCTCTGAAGGCCGGCCGGCTGGAGCCGGCCACTCGTAGTGTCATAGGCTTGGGTTGGCCGCCCTCTGGCAGCCGGCCGTTGAGCCAGCTGGCTCCCAGAGGGCGGAGCTTCAGCTTGGGGTCCAGCTAGGTGCAGCTGGCCCAAAGTCTTGATAAATTCAGGGACACGGGTGAGCCTACGCGTGGACATTACTCCGATAGTAGTCCCCGAAGCCGGTGGGGCGTTGTGGTCAAGGGGCCACGAAGTCTCAGCGGCTTCCCCCCTCACCGGGCTCCGGGTGAACGTCGATCCGTCTTGCGGCTAGCCGACTACTGAAGCCGTCCTCGCCCAGGCGAAGCTATGTGGTCGATTTCGAACTTCAAGGCAGAAACAGGTGGCCTGCCTGCTATGCTTCCCGTGCTGCCGCCCGCCACAGACGCGCCACGCGGCACGCGTCAGCCCGGCCAGCCTGCCACCCCACGCCCCTGATGGGACGTGACAATGGGCCGGCCCCACCACTACCGGGCCTCGGCAACCGGGTGGATCCGCTGTGCCGAGGGGGGCGGTTGCCATTCCCACGACCGTTTGCGGCGTTGTGAATGCGCGCGATAAATGGGGGTCGTGGGGTCGTGGGCGCAGTTAATCCCACGACCCACGCCTCGCCCCCTCGGCTTCGTAGCCCGAGGGCTATAAGTAGGGGGATGGGAGGGGTGCGGCAAAGCTCTCGCGCCCCCTCCCACTCTTCTTCTTCTTCTTCTGCTTTCTCCTCCACTGCAGTTGCCACTGCTCAGCGCTGCCGTGGGGCTGCCGCCGTCGCTCGTCGCCGACGCACTTCTCCTTCTCACGCAGCCAGTCGGAAGCCATGGCGCGCGAGAAGGGCGACGACTGGGACGGGTTGACCGTGATCGAGGATCACATCTCCTTCCTCCGCGACACGCGCCGGATGCCCAACATGGCCTTCGTCAAGGCGCGGGTGCCGCCGGAGGAGGAGATCTCGCTGGCGCCGTGGGGAGACGAGCGGGTCGTCTTCCGCTTGCACTTCCTTCGTGGCTTCGACCTCCCGGTGAGCGGCTTCTTCTGCTCCTTCCTCAACTTCTACAATCTCCAGCCTCATCACCTCACGCCCAACGCCGTGACTCTACTGTCCGCCTTCGTCACGGTGTGCGAGGGCTACAATGGTGTCCTCCCCACAGTCGAGCTGTGGGGAGCGTTCTTCTATGGGAAGCTCGACACCTCTGCCAGGGAGACGGCGGCCGAGTGCGGTGGCTTCGTCGCCGGGCGCCGACCAGCGAAGCGGAACGCCTTCCCCATCATGAAGCCGGCGCAGTCGGTGAAGATGTGGCAGCAGTCCTACTTCTATGTCGAGAATGTAGATCCCACTGCCAACTTCCTCAACCTGCCGACTTATGAGGCTGGCTCCCCTACCGGGACTCGGCCCACCTGGGGGTACAAGCCGAAGCCGGTAACAGCGAACGCGACGGCCGCCATCGGACAACTCCGAGTGCTCCAGGAGTCGGAGGGCCTCGTGGCCTCCGACCTCCTTGTTGCCTTCGTCGAGCGCCGGGTCCTTCCGCTCCAGAGCCGCCCTCATCCGATCTTCCGGATGGGCAGGCACCGCGACCCATGCCGGCTGTGCACGAAAGGGATGCCGCCTGCTGAGGTTGCGTGGATGGTGAATGAGATCTCTGACCTCAAGGTGTCAGAGGAAGACTGGCGGTATGGGAAGCGGCTGTACTCCCGCCACAATCCGCCACCTGCCATAAGTTTCTTCATCTTGTCCCTCTGACATGCTATCTTCAGCTTCGTTCTTGTCGTGATGCAACTCCTTTCTGGTCACAGATTTACATGTCCGCGGTGACGGCCGCCCTTCTGGGGACGGGCGATGACCTCCAGCCGGACAAGGCGGCAAGTGACCTGGACGACCCCGACTTGGGGGCGGCCGCCCTGGCGGACGATGCAACAGGCGGCGGCGGCAGAGCAGACGGCAGTAGCGGAGCAGGCGGCTCCGAGGAAGGCGGCAGCATGGGGACTTGGCCCGACGATGACGACGACGAACCACACCCCACACGGAGCTCTGCCAACACCGGCGCCGGCCCCTCTTCCGGACCGCCCGCCCGTGGCAGCAAGCGCAAGCGAAAGCAGGGCGCTGCCCTGTTTGGCAGCGCCCCGAAGAAGCAAAAGAACCCGGCCGTGGTGACCAGGCGGAAAGAAGCCGCTGCCAAGGTGGCCCAGTATCAGAGGCAGCCGAAGGTGCCCGTCATGGTGTCGGCGTAAGTATATTTTCCTTATTTCCCGTCTTCTTGTCAATCTGGCGCAAGAGCCTTCTGACTTGTCTTCTTATTTTAGGGCCCCACTATCCCTCGAGAAGTCGAGCGCCGCCTTGGTCATCAGGTCGGCGGCGACCTCCTCGACCAGCCGGTGGATCGACCCGGCCACCGACCTCAGGGAGGCGATAGAGCAGAATGCGCGGGAGGCGCGTGAGGAAGAGGCCGACCGCCTGGCCAAGGAGCAGGCGGACAAGGCCGCCACATCTGTTGAGAGAGCGCTGGCGCAGGCAGAAGCCCAAGCCGCGGAGAGGGAGCGGCTCAAGGAGGCCGCACGCCGCCGGGAGCCGCTGCTCGTGGCGCCCCTGAACACCGCGCCGCCTCCGCCTAAGTTCGTGGCGACGGCCGGAGAAGCCGGCGACGATCACCTGATCCAGGAGCGGGAGGGCGGTGACGTGGCTATGCCGGACGTCTTTGTGCCACCGCCACCGCCTCCGCCACCGCCACCAGCCAGCGGGACGTAGGACGAGCAGCAGGCTGCACCGCTGGTGCCACCGGTCGAAAACATGATGGTAACAGACCTGATTCCTGCGGTCTGCACACCCACGCGCCGCCGCCTTGAGAAGGCGGCCTCAGCACCACGGCCGCAGGAGGTCGGCGCCGCAAGCTCATCGGTCCCCGACACTGAGGCGACCAGCACCGCGCCCGAGGTTGGATACACGGGGGCGGGACGGGTGCCCTGAATCAGGTGTCCCTCAACGTCCAGGCCAAGCTCCGGGCAGCAGCCGAGGCCCTCAAGCGCTGCAACGAGGCCTTGTTGGAGTCGCGAACCGCCATCCGGGTAAGTTATATTCGGCTTTCTTCTTTGGATGAACCTCTTGCTTCTCTCATGGGGGCGCGCAAGCGCACTCGCTGGGTGTAGTCCCCATGTTCCGGGCCGGCTGCTGAGCAGGCGGGCCGGAACTTTATCTTGCAAACGTCGACTGCTGACTTCGTCTAGTGTTCCTTTGCAGGATTACCACAATCTCCGCACGACTGCCTACAATTCCAGGGTCCAAGAGCTGGAGACGCAGACCGCCCATCTGACCGAGAGCCGGAGTAAGCTCTATCTTTATTTCTTCGCGGGGGCGCGCTGGCGCACTCGCGAGCTGTAGTCCCCTAGGTTCGGGCCGACTGCCGAACAGTCGGGCCGAATCTCCTCAGTGTTTCCTTCTTTGTCTTGTCTGCTTGACTGATGCTCTTTTCCTCTTTCCCTTTTTTCAGAGGCCAACGCCACCTTGTAGGAGCAGCTGGGTGAGGCCAACACTGCTCTGCGTGGCAAGGAAGTGGAGTGCAGCAAGCTGGCCGAGGAGCGAGATCGCCTGGTCGCTCAGCTTGCCGAACAGGCAGAGGCCCTCAAGGCGGCCTAGCTGGAGGTGAAGAAGGAGTCCGACCTTCTCGCTGAGTTTGAGGTCGAGCGCTCCGCCTGGGCCGACAAGGAGGCCCAGATGATGGCCTACTTCAGCAGCATTGAAGACTTGGTCGATGGTAAGCTTCATTCTCTTGATTTCTTGTTTCGAACTGTCGGCCCTTGTCTAGGCCGGTCCCTTGCTTATAACCTTGGTCTTTTTCTCCTTTCACCCGAACAGACTTCTTCCCGGGCCATTCTATTTGCTGCAATCCAGATGATCAAGGCCCAGTGTGAGGAGTGGAGGGCGGAAGGCGCGCAGATCACCGCTGATGCTCCCCGGACTCTTGGCGAACAGCTCCTCAACATTCAAGCCCGCCTTCGGCCTGCTCATCACATGCTGCACCGTCTCCAGCGCATCGAAGCTCAGGCGGTCTCCACCCTCTGGCCAGGTTTGCTGGCTCCGCGCATCCCAAGTTGGACTGCCGACTGGCTGGAGGTGGCGGCCGGCTGCTTGGAAGCGTGGAAGGGCTCTGCAGCCCGGGCAGGAGCGCGCCGGGCCTTGGAGTTCGCCAAGGCGTGGTATCTTGGGCTGGACTTAGCCCAGTTGGCCACGTTCCGGCTGGAAACGCAGGGGGAGCTGGCGGCGGTGGAGGCCGAGCTTGTCAACAGGGCGGCGGTGATCGCCAACTTCACCGACACCAGTATCTTCGTTCCGGAGGTGGTCGAGGAAGGCGGCGAAGCTCCGCAAGAGTTGCTCGGGCTGAACCCGGAGGACAACGAAGATTTAGCTGAAGTCGTCGACTCCAGCGATGAAGGGGAAAATGGGGAGGAGGAAGAGGAGGAGGAGGAGGAGGAGGATGAGGAGAGCGACATCGACTGTTGGGTTTCGTAGTAATTTCAAAAAATTTCCTACGCACACGCAAGATCATGTGATGCATAGCAACGAGGGAAGAGTGTTGTCTACGTACCCAACACAGACCGACTGCGGAAGCGATGACACGACGTAGAGGAAGTAGTCGTACGTCTTCACGATCCAACCGATCAAGCACCGAAACTACGGCACCTCCGAGTTCGAGCACACGTTCAGCTCGATGACGATCCCTGGACTCCGATCCAGCAAAGTGTCGGGGAAGAGTTCCATCAGCACGACGGCGTGGTGATGATCTTGATGAACTACAGTAGCAGGGCTTCGCCTAAACTCCGCTACAGTATTATCGAGGTATATGGTGGCAGGGGGCACCGCACACGGCTAAGGAATAGATCACGTGGATCAACTTGTGTGTTTAGAGGTGTCCCCTGCCTCCGTATATAAAGGAGTAGAGGGGGGAGGCTGGCCGGCCAAGGAGGGAGGCGCAGGAGGAGTCCTACTCCTTCCGGGAGTAGGACTCCCCTCCAATCCTATTCCAACTAGGATTCCCCGAGGGGGAAAGAGGGAGAGGGGTGGCCGGCCACCTCTCCTAGTCCTAATAGGACTAGGGGAAGGGGGGAGGCGCGCAGCCCTTGTGGGCAGCCCTTTCACCTTTCCACTAAGGCCCATGAAGGCCCATATGGCTCCCGGGGGGTTCCGGTAACCCTCCCGGTAACCCGGTAAAATCCCGATTTCACCCGGAACACTTCCGATGTCCAAACATAGGCTTCCAATATATCAATCTTTACGTCTCGACCATTTCGAGACTCCTCTTCATGTCCGTGATCACATCCGGGACTCCGAACAACCTTCGGTACATCAAAATGCATAAACTCATAATGTAACTGTCATCGTAACTTTAAGCGTGCGGACCCTACGGGTTCGAGAACAATGTAGACATGACCGAGACACGTCTCCGGTCAATAACCAATAGCGGGACCTGGATGCCCATATTGGCTCCTACATATTCTACGAAGATCTTTATCGGTCAGACCGCATAACAACATACGTTGTTCCCTTTGTCATCGGTATGTTACTTGCCCGAGATTCGATCGTCGATATCCAATACCTAGTTCAATCTCGTTACCGGCAAGTCTCTTTACTCGTTCCATAATACATCATCTCACAACTAACATATTAGTTGTAATGCTTGCAAGGCTTATGTGATGTGTATTACCGAGAGGGCCCAGAGATACCTCTCCGACAATCGGAGTGACAAATCCTAATCTCGAAATACGCCAACCCAACATCTACCTTTGGAGACACCTGTAATGCTCCTTTATAATCACCCAGTTACGTTGTGACGTTTGGTAGCACCCAAAGTGTTCCTCCGGTAAACGGGAGTTGCAGAATCTCATAGTCATAGGAACATGTATAAGTCATGAAGAAAGCAATAGCAACATACTAAACGATCGGGTGCTAAGCTAACGGAATGGGTCAAGTCAATCACATCATTCTCCTAATGATGTGATCCCGTTAATCAAATGACAACTCTTTTGTCCATGGCTAGGAAACATAACCATCTCTGATAAACGAGCTAGTCAAGTAGAGGCATACTAGTGACTATTATGTTTGTCTATGTATTCACACATGTATTATGTTTCCGGTTAATACAATTCTAGCATGAATAATAAACATTTATCATGAAATAAGGAAATATATAATAACTTTATTATTGCCTCTAGGGCATATTTCCTTCAGTCTCCCACTTGCACTAGAGTCAATAATCTAGTTCACATCGCCATGTGATTTAACACCAATATTCATATCTGTATATGATTAACACCCATAGTTCACATCATCCAAAGGGTTTACTAGAGTCAATAATCTAGTTCACATCGCTATGTGATTAACACCCAAAGAGTACTAAGGTGTGATCATGTTTTGCTCATGAGAGAAGCTTAGTCAACGGGTCTGTCACATTCAGAGCCGTATGTATTTTGCAAATATTTTATGTCCACAATGCTCTGCACGGAGCTACTCTAGCTAATTGCTCCTACTTTCAATATGTATCCAGGTTGAGACTTAGAGTCATCTGGATCAGTGTAAAAGTTTGCACTGATGTAACTTTTACAACAAACTCTTTTATCACCTCCATAATCGAGAAACATATCCTTAGTCCTTACTAAGGATATTCTTGACCAATGTCCAGTGATCTACTCCTAGATCACTATTGTACTCCCTTGCCAAATTCAGAGCAAGGTATACAATAGGTCTGGTACATAGCATAGCATACTTTATAGAACCTATGACTGAGGCATAGGGAATGACTTTTCATTCTCTTTCTATTTTCTGCTGTGGTCGGGATTTGAGTCTTACTCAATTTCATACCTTTGCAACACAGGCAAAAACTCTTTCTTTGACTGTTCCATTTTGAACTATTTCAAAATCTTGCCAAGGTATGTACTCATTGAAAATCTTATCAAGCGTCTTGATCTATCTCAATAGATATTGATGCTCAATATGTAAGTAGCTTTTACTGAGGTCTTTTCCTTTTAAAGAACTCCTTTAAAACACTCCTTTATGCTTTGCAGAAAAATTCTACATCATTTCTGATCAACAATATGTCACTCACATATACTAATCAGAAAGGCTATAGTGCTCCCACTCACTTTATTGTAAATACAGGCTTCATCGTAAGTCCATATAAAACTATATGCTTTGATCAACTTATCAAAGCGTATATTCCAACTCCGAGATGCTTGCACCAGTCCATAGATGGATCGCTGGAGCTTGCACATTTTGTTAGCACCTTTAGGATTGACAAAACCTTCTGGTTGCATCATATACAACTCTTCTTTAATAAATCCATTAAGGAATGCAGTTTTTGACATCCATTTGCCAGATTTCATAAAATGTGGCAATTGCTAACATGATTCAGACAGACTTAAGCATCGATACGAGTGAGAAAATCTCATCGTATTCAACACCTTGAACTTGTTGAAAACCTTTTGCAACAAGTCAAGCTTGGTAGATAGTAATACTACTATCAGTGTCCATCTTCCTCTTGAAGATCCATTCATTTAAGATGGCTTGCTGATCATCGAGCAAGTCAATCAAAGTCCATACTTTGTTCTCATACATGGATCATATCTCAGATTTTATGGCCTCGAGCCATTTCGCGGAATCTGGGCTCATCATCGCTACCTCATAGTTCGTAGGTTCATCATGGTCTAGTAACATGACTTCCAGAACATGATTACTACACCACTCTGGTGCGGATCTTACTCTGGAAGACCTACGAGGTTCTGTAGTAACTTGATCTGAAGTTTCATGATCATTATCATTGGCTTCCTCACTAACTGGTGTAGGTGTCACTGAAACAGTTTTCTGTGATGAACTACTTTCCAGTAAGGGAGCAGGTACAGTTACCTCGTCAAGTTCTACTTTCCTCCCACTCACTTCTTTCGAGAGAAACTTCTTCTCTAGAAAGGATCCATCTTAGCAACGAATAACTTGCCTTCGGATCTGTGATAGAAGGTGTACCCAATAGTTACCTTTGGGTATTCTATGAAGACGCACTTCTCCGATTTGGGTTCGAGCTTATCAGGTTGAAACTTTTTCACATAAGCATCGCAGCCCCAAACTTTAAGAAATGACAACTTTTGGTTTCTTGCCAAACCACAGTTCATAAGGCGTCGTCTCAACGGATTTAGATGGTGCCCTTTTAACGTGAATGCAGCTGTCTCTAATGCATAACCCAAAAACGATAGTGGTAAACCAATAAGAAACATCATAGATCGCACAATATCCAATAAAGTGCGGTCACGATGCTCGGGCACACCATAACACTGTGGTGTTCCAGGTGACGTGAACTGTGAAACTCTTCCACATTGTTTTATATGAAGACCAAACTCGTAACTCAAATATTTGTCTCTGCGATCAAATCGTAGAAACTTTATTTTCTTGTTACGATGATTTTCCACTTCACTCTGAAATTCTTTGAACCTTTCAACTATTTCAGACTTATGTTTCATCAAGTAGATATACCCATATCTGCTCAAATCATCTTGTGAAAGTCAGAAAATAATGATACTTGCCACGAGCCTTCATACTCATTGGTCTGCATACATCAGTATGTATTATTTCCAACAAGTCAGTAACTCGTTCCATTGTTCCGAAGAACGGAGTTTTAGTCATCTTACCCAAAAGGCACGGTTCACAAGCATCAAATGATTCATAACCAAGTGATTCCGAAAATCCATCTTTATGGAGTTTCTTCATGCGCTTTACACCGATATGACCCAAACGGCAGTGCCACAAATAAGTTGCACTATCATTATTAACTTTGCATCTTTTGGCATCAATATTATGAATATGTTTATCACTACGATCGAGATCCAATAAACTATTTTTATTGTGTGTATGACCATTGAAGGTTTTATTCATGTAAACAGAACAACAATTATTCTCTGACTTTAAATGAATAATCGTATTGCAATAAACATGATCAAATCATATTCATGCTCAACGCAAACACCAAATAACATTTATTTAGGTTTAACACTAATCCCGAAAGTATAGGGAGTGTGCGATGATGATCATATCAATCTTGGAACTACTTCCAACACTCATCGTCACTTTCCCTTCTACTAGTCTCTATTTATTCTGTAACTCCTATTTCGAGTTACTAATCTTAGCAACCGAACAAGTATCAAATACTCAGGGGCTACTATAAACACTAGTAAAGTACACATCAATAATATGTATATCAAATATACTTATGTTCACTTTGCCATCCTTCTGATCTGCCAATCAAATGGGGTAGTTCCGCTTCCAGTGACCAGTCTCTTTGCAATAGAAGCACTTAGTCTCAGGCTTAGGACCAGACTTAGGTTTCTTCACTTGAGCAGCAACTTGTTTGCCATTCTTCTTGAAGTTCCCCTTCTTTTCCCTTTGCCCTTTTTCGTGAAACTAGTGGTCTTGTCAATCATCAACACTTGATGCTCTTTCTTGATTTCTACCTTCGTTGATTTCAACATCACGAAGAGCTCGGGAATCGTTTTACGTCATCCCTTGCATACTATAGTTCATCACAAAGTTCTAGTAACTTAGTGATGGTGACTAGAGAATTCTGTCAATCACTATCTTATCTGGAAGATTAACTCCCACTCGATTCAAGTGATTGAAGTACCCAGACAATCTAAGTACATGCTCACTAGTTGAGCGATTCTCCTCCATCTTTTAGCTATAGAACTTGTTGGAGACTTCATATCTCTCAACTCTAGTATTTGCTTGAAGTATTAACTTCAATTCCTGGAACATCTAATATGGTCCATAACGTTCAAAACATCTTTGAAGTCCCGATTCTAAGCCATAAAGCATGGTGCACAAAAACTATCAAGTAGTCATCATATTGAGCTAGCCAAACGTTCATAACATCTGCATCTGCTCCTGCAATAGGTCTGTCACCTAGCGGTGCATCAAGGACATAATTCTTCTGTGCAGCAATGAGGATAAACCTCGGATCATGGATCCAATCCGCATTATTGCTACTAACATCTTTCAACACAGTTTTCTCTAGGAACATATCAAAATAAACATATGAAAGCAACAACGCAAGCTATTGATCTACAACATAATTTGCAAAATACTACCAGGACTAAGTTCATGATAAATTAAAGTTCAATTAATCATATTACTTAAGAACTCCCACTTAGATAGACATCCCTCTAATCCTCTAAGTGATCACGTGATCCAAATCAACTAAACCATGTCCGATCATCACGTGAGATGGAGTAGTTTCAATGGTGAACATCGCTATGTTGATCATATCTACTATATGATTCACGCTCGACCTTTCGGTCTCCGTGTTCCGAGGCCATATCTGCATATGCTAGGCTCTTCAAGTTTAACCTGAGTATTCTGCGTGTGCAAAACTGGCTTGCACCCGTTGTAGATGGACGTAGAGCTTATCACACCCGATCATCACGTGGTGTCTGGGCACGAAGAACTTTGGCAACGGTGCATACTCAGGGAGAACACTTCTTGATAATTTAGTGAGAGATCATCTTATAATGCTACCGTCAATCAAAGCAAGATAAGATGCATAAAAAGATAAACATCACATGCAATCAATATAAGTGATATGATATGGCCATCATCATCTTGTGCTTGTGATCTCCATCTCCGAAGCACCGTCATGATCACCATCGTCACCGGCGCGACACCTTGATCTCTATCGTAGCATCGTTGTCGTCTCGCCAATCTTATGCTTCCACGACTATCACTACCGTTTAGTAATAAAGTAAAGCATTACATCGCGATTGCATTGCATACAATAAAGCGACAACCATATGGCTCCTGCCAGTTGCTGATAACTCGGTTACAAAACATGATCATCTCATACAATAAAATTCAGCATCATGCCTTGACCATATCACATCACAACATGCCCTGCAAAAACAAGTTAGACGTCCTCTACTTTGTTGTTGCATGTTTTACGTGGCTGCTACGGGCTTAAGTAAGAACCAATCTCACCTACGCATCAAAACCACAACGATAGTTTGTCAAATAGACTCCGTTTTAACCTTCTCAAGGACCGGGCGTAGCCATACTCGGTTCAACTAAAGTTGGAGAGACAGTCGCCCGCAAGCCATCTATGTGCAAAGCACGTCGAGGGAACCGGTCTCGCGTAAGCGTACGCGTAAGGTTGGTCCGGGTCGTCTCGTCCAACAATACCGCCGAACCAAAGTATGACGTGCTGGTAGGCAGTATGACTTGTATCGTCCACAACTCACTTGTGTTCTACTCGTGCATATAACATCAACATAAATAACCTGGCTCAGATGCCACTGTTGGGTTTCGTAGTAATTTCAAAAATTTTCCTACGCACACGCAAGATCATGTGATGCATAGCAACGAGGGAAGAGTGTTGTCTACGTACCCAACGCAGACCGACTGCGGAAGCGATGACACGACATAGAGGAAGTAGTCGTACGTCTTCACGATCCAACCGATCAAGCACCGAAACTACGGCACCTCCGAGTTCGAGCACACGTTCAGCTCGATGACGATCCCCGGACTCCGATCCATCAAAGTGTCGGGGAAGAGTTCCGTCAGCACGACGGCGTGGTGATGATCTTGATGAACTACAGCAGCAGGGCTTCGCCTAAACTCCGCTACAGTATTATCGAGGTATATGGTGGCAGGGGGCACCGCACACGGCTAAGGAATAGATCACGTGGATCAACTTGTGTGTTTAGAGGTGTCCCCTGCCTCCGTATATAAAGGAGTAGAGGGGGGAGGCTGGCCGGCCAAGGAGGGAGGCGCAGGAGGAGTCCTACTCCTTTCGGGAGTAGGACTCCCCTCCAATCCTATTCCAACTAGGATTCCCCGAGGGGGAAAGAGGGAGAGGGGTGGCCGGACACCTCTCCTAGTCCTAATAGGACTAGGGGAAGGGGGGAGGCGCGCAGCCCTTGTGGGCAGCCCTTTCACCTTTCCACTAAGGCCCATGAAGGCCCATATGGCTCCCGGGGGGTTCCGGTAACCCTCCCGGTAACCCGGTAAAATCCCGATTTCACCCGGAACACTTCCGATGTCCAAACATAGGCTTCCAATATATCAATCTTTACGTCTCGACCATTTCGAGACTCCTCTTCATGTCCGTGATCACATCCGGGACTCCGAACAACCTTCGGTACATCAAAATGCATAAACTCATAATGTAACTGTCATCGTAACTTTAAGCGTGCGGACCCTACGGGTTCGAGAACAATGTAGACATGACCGAGACACGTCTCCGGTCAATAACCAATAGCGGGACCTGGATGCCCATATTGGCTCCTACATATTCTACGAAGATCTTTATCGGTCAGACCGCATAACAACATACGTTGTTCCCTTTGTCGTCGGTATGTTACTTGCCCGAGATTCGATCGTCGATATCCAATACCTAGTTTAGTCTCGTTACCAGCAAGTCTCTTTACTCGTTCCATAATACATCATCTCACAACTAACATATTAGTTGTAATGCTTGCAAGGCTTATGTGATGTGTATTACCGAGAGGGCCCAGAGATACCTCTCCGACAATCGGAGTGACAAATCCTAATCTCGAAATACGCCAACCCAACATATACCTTTGGAGACACCTGTAATGCTCCTTTATAATCACCCAGTTACGTTGTGACGTTTGGTAGCACCCAAAGTGTTCCTCCGGTAAACGGGAGTTGCATAATCTCATAGTCATAGGTACATGTATAAGTCATGAAGAAAGCAATAGCAACATACTAAACGATCGGGTGCTAAGCTAACAGAATGGGTCAAGTCAATCACATCATTCTCCTAATGATGTGATCCCGTTAATCAAATGACAACTCTTTTGTCCATGGCTAGGAAACATAACCATCTCTGATAAACGAGCTAGTCAAGTAGAGGCATACTAGTGACTATTATGTTTGTCTATGTATTCACACATGTATTATGTTTCCGGTTAATACAATTCTAGCATGAATAATAAACATTTATCATGAAATAAGGAAATAAATAATAACTTTATTATTGCCTCTAGGGCATATTTCCTTCATCGACCTGCCGGAGGTCGGGGCGGACGGTCAGCCCCAACCTGACCGGGCCTCAAGCAACGAGTCGCGCACCAAGGTGCCGGCTGCTACTGGAGATAGCCAGGCGGGAACCGACCAGCCACCCGTTCCTCCGACGGATACCACCGACTCCGTCCTCCAGCCCTCCGCCGCCCCGATTGCTGCTGGCGATTCTTCTGCCCAGACGGAGCCACCTGCCGCGTCAGGTGGTGCAGCCGACCCCAGCATCCAGCCGGAGCCTTCTGCCGCACCAACCGGCACTGCTCAGCCGGAGCCTTCTGCTGCACCAACCGGCACCGCCCAGCCAGAGTCTTCTGCTGCTCCTTAGGATTTTATCTGCTTTCTGCTTGCTACTCTAAACACTTTTGTCAAATTCGCACAATTCCACCCGCGGGGTGTATATCAAAACTTTGTTTGAATGCCGGCCAGAAGTCCTTTATCCATGTAAATATTCTATCATAGCTTTATGCTTTGCTTTGCCGACTTCTATCTTTCCTTGCCCTTTTACTCCTTGTTTTTTTCCTTTGCCGCCCTCCCTTGCCTATCCTCTTGCCAGCCAAACAGCCGCTCTGCGGACTGCGGCTAGGTTGAGTACTTAGTCATTTGGAGGAGGGCTAGTACTTAGCCGTTCGGGGTGTTGGCAATGAAAAGTAGGAGCCAGCCGGCCGGCTGCTCGGCAGCCGGACGAAAAAGGTGAGATGTCGGCCTTCGCTATATGCATTTTTTTCCTTAGTCGTTTTTTGTGTGGGCGCCGGTTTGGGACCCCTGCCTGCCATACAGTCGCTCTGTGAGCTGCGGCTTCTTGGCAAAGGAAGTGTCCAGCGCTAACACACTACTTGTCCGGCTGCAGGAGGCGGCATATAGCAGAAGGCGGCGAGCCTCCGGGCCGACTGGTCGAACCCGGTGCCAGGCGGAAAAAACTATACATACTCATGGCATAATTCTTATCACATAGATAAAGGAGGGTAGTCCCCGAGTTCATCTCAGGGGACCCGAAGTCTTTGTACATGATACAAAAGGTAGCGTGATACATACTGCTTTTCAACTGTAAAATATTCGGAGGAGGTTTGCATTCCACGGCCTCTCCGTCTCCTTGCCTGAATCATCTCTCTTGCGTGCTCTGGGCTTCTGAGCATCGATCAAATAGTAGGAGTCGTTACCCAGCACCTTGCTGATGATGAAGGGGCCTTCCCAAGGCACCGAGAGCTTGTGCTGACCGGCTGTTTGCTGGATCAGCAGGAGCACAAGGTCTCCCTCTTGGAAGGATCTTGGCTTCACTTTAGGGTTGTAGTATCGGCGCAGACTCTGCTACTAGATGGCGGACTGGCTGAGTGCCAACAGCCGGCCCTCTTCCAGCAGGTCGACACCGTCTTCTCGCGCCTCCTTGGCGTCTGCCTAGGTGTAAATGGTGACTCGCGGGGAGTCGAACTCTATGTCCTTTGGGATGACGGCTTCAGCACCTTAGACGAGGAAGAAAGGCGTGAAGCCGGTCGACTTGTTCGGAGTTGTGCACAGGCTCCAGAGGACGGCAGGCAGCTCATCGAGCCAGCAGCCGGCCGAACGCTCTAGAGGCTCGACCAGTCGGGGCTTGATGCCGGACAAGATGAGGCCGTTTGCTCGCTCAACTTGGCCATTTGACTGCGGGTGGGCAACGTACGCTAAGTCTAGTCAGATGCCCTGTGTCACGCAGAAACGAGCCAAGGCTCCTTTGGCAAAGTTTGTGCCATTGTCGGTGATGATGCTATGTGGTATGCCGTACCGAGTGGTGATGTCGGCGACGAAGGTGACGGCAGTCGGCCCATTCAGTTTCTTTATTGGCCTGGCCTCTGTCCACTTGGTGAACTTGTCCACAGTGACAAGCAGATGAGTGATGCCGCCACAGCCTGTCTTGAATGGCCCCACCATATCCAAACCCCAAACAGCAAATGGCCAAGCAATCAGAATGGTCTTGAGTGCAGAAGCTGGCAAATGCGTCTTGGAGCAGAATCTTTGGCACCCTTGGCATTTCTGAACTAACTCTTTGGCCTCTTTGAGAGCAGTCGGCCAGAAAAAACCATGGCAAAAGGCTTTGGCAACAAGGGCTCTTGAGGCTGCATGATGGCCACATTCACCCTGGTGAATGTCTTTGAGGATTTCTTGGCCTTGGTCCGGCTCCACACAGCGCTGGTACACACCAGTGATATTGCGCCGAACCAGCTCTCTGTTGACTATGGTGTATGCTGCTGCTCGCCGTTGCACCTGCCTCGCTGAGATCTCATTAGTCAACAGTTCTTTGTTCACCAGGAATTTGAGGATTGGCTGACCCCAGGATGGTGCTGCTATTTCTTCTACTACCACAACTGCAACTTGTATGAGGGTGGTTGGGCCGGGAGGCGGCGGGTTGGAGTTGGCTGCCGCCTGCTGTCCTGAAGAAGTCCCTGGGCCGACTGCTACAGTCCCCGGGCCGGGCTCTGGAATTGACGGGCCGGGTGCGATGGCTACGGTCCCCGGGCCGCCTGCTGAAGTCCCCGTGCTGGCCTCTGGGACCCTCAAGTCAGAGCCGACTGCTTTGGGAGGGGCTGGCACAAAGATGGAATATGATTCTGGGGACGGCTTGATGGACGGCTTGAGAAGGCGGCGTAAAGCGACGGCGGCTGGTATTGCTTGTCGGGTGGAGCCAATCCGTGCCAAAGCATTTGCTTGCTCATTGTCGTTTCTTGGCACGTGGAGAAACTCGCACCCGTCAAAGTATCCACTGAGTTTCTACACGAGGAAGCGGTAGCTTGCCATATTTGCATCCTTGGCGTCCCAGTCGCCTGACGACTGCTAGACCACCAAGTCAGAGTCACCATAGCACAAGATCCGGCGAATGCCGAGCTCCTTGGCAAGCCGGAGGCCGTGTATGAGTGCCTCATATTCTGCTACGTTGTTGGAGGCGGCAAAATGGACTTGCAACACATATTTGAGCTTGTCGCCTTTGGGAGAAGTGAGGACGATGTCGGCTCCCAAAACCAGTGTGCATCTTCTATCCATCGAAATGCATCCACCAATGGGTAGAGTCTGGTGCTGGCGATAAGTACTGGGTCTCGGCCCAGTCGACGAGGAAGTCGGCCAACACTTGCGACTTGATGGCAGTGCGAGGCTGGTAGTGGATGGTGTAGGGTGCTAGATCGATGGCCCACTTGGCCACTCGGCCAGAAGCATCCCGGCTTCCCAGGATATCAGCAAGCGGAGCCGTGCAGACGACGGTTATTGAGTGCTCTTGAAAGTAGGGCTTCAGCTTCTTGGCGGCAAAGTGCACGCCATAGCACATCTTCTGATAATGCGGGTAGTTTTGCTTGGAGGCGAACAGTACTTCACTTAAGTAATATACCGGTCTCTGGATCGGCAATGCTCTGCCCTCCTCCTCGCGCTCTACCACAATGACCGTGCTGACGACCCGACTGGTGGCAGCAATGTAGAGGAGCATGGGATCCTTCTCAGTCGGAGCTGCCAGGACAGGCGGGGTTGCCAACATCTTCTTGAGTTGGGAGAAGGCTTCGTCCCACTTGTCATTCCACTCGAAAAAAGTGGTCTTCTTCATAAGTTGGTACAGAGGGAGAGCTTTCTCGCCCAGCCGACTGATGAAACAACTAATGGATGCCAGGAAGCCGGTGAACTTCTGCACGTCCAGCAGTCGGGTGGGCACCTCCATCTTCTCAATGGCCTTCATCTTCACCAGGTTGCACTCTATGCCGCGCTCTGAAACCAGGAAGCCAAGGAGCTGGCCGGCTGGTACTCCAAAGACGCATTTCTCCGGGTTGAGCTTGATCTGGAATCGGCGCAAATTCTCAAAAGTCTCCTTGAGGTCTTCTAGCAGCGTGCCATGCTTCCACGTTTTCACCACCACATCATCCACATATACATGGGCATTTCTGCCGAGCTGCTTGAGGAGACACTTCTGCATGCAACGCTGAAACGTGGCGCCGGCATTTCTCAAGCCGAACGTCATGGTCAGGTAGTAGAAGGCTCCGAATGGCATGATGAAGGCGGTCTTCAGCCTGTCGGCCGGGCTCAGCTTTATCTCGTGATACCCTGAGTATGCATCCAAAAAGCTCAACATCTCGCATCCGGCTGTGGAGTCTATCACTTGATCAATCCTTCGTAGAGCAAAGGGATCTTTGGGGCAGGCTTTGTTGAAGCTGGTGTAGTCAATGCACATGCGCCACTGCTTGTTTTTCTTCAACACTAGGAGTGGGTTGGCCAGCCACTCTGGAAAGAACACTTCCATGATGAATCCGGCTGCTAGAAGCCGGGCTATTTCTTCTCCGACAACTCTTCTCTTCTCTTCCGACAGGCGGCGCAAGGGCTGCCTGATTGTCTTGGCATCAGGTCGGACATGTAGCTTGTGCTCAGCGAAATCCGTCGGAACACCCGGCATGTCTTTGGGAGACCATGCGAAGATGTCCCGATTCTCACAGAGGAAATCAACGAGCTCGCTTTCCTATTTGCTGTCAAGGCCTGTGCCTACGACAGCGTGCTCCTCCAGGTACTCCGGGTCCAAGGGTATCTTCTTTGTTTCCTTGGCCGGCTTGAACGAGCCCTCAACCTCCGACTCCTGAGGGATGGGTGACATTTCCGGCTTCTTGCCTACCAACGCCACCACCCGGTCAAGGAGCCGCTTCTCGGCTAAGATCATGTGGGACTCGGCCAGCCAGCTGCTATCTGCGGTGCAAGCGACCGGCTTCTTGTAGTCTCTGACTACTGTCAGGATTCCCTTGGTACTAAGCATCTTCATCTTGAGGTAGGCATAGTGGGGGACTGCCATGAACTTGGCCAGAGCTGGCCGGCCAAGCAGTGCATGGTAGGGGCTTTCAAGGTCCACCACTTTAAACCAAACTGGCTCACGGCAGAAATGATTCTTGTCTCCAAAGAGGACATCAATATGGGCCTTCCCGATTGGTGAGCAGGAAAGGCCAGGGACTATGCCATGGCATATAGTCCGACTGGGAATGAGCTGCTTCTGCTTGATTCCCAACTTCTCCATTGTGTCACGGTACAGGATATTGATGTTGCTGCCGCCATCTATCAAGACTCTAGAGAAACGGGCTGTCCGCCTCTCCGTTGCAAGGGTAGCTTCCAGTACCAGGGCGTATGAACCAGGGGAAGGCATCACTTCCGAGTGGTCGGCCCTGCTCCAACTGATAGGCTTCTCGGACCAATGCATGAATTCTGGAGTGTTGGAGGCCACTGCTTGCACTTCTTGTTGTTGTTGCCGTCTGCTGCGTCTGTCATCGGCCACGCTGGTGAACACAACATAGGCTCCGTGTTCCTCTGGGTACTTGTCTTGTATGGCACCGACTGGTCGGGCCGCCGCCTGCTGGGGCTGAGGAGGCGGCGGTCCGGCAGGCGGAGGAGGCAGGAGTCCATCTCCCTTGGCGATTCTGGTGAGCCAGTGACACTTCCGAGTGGTGTGGTTGGATGGCTTCGCGCCACTATGGAACTTGCATGGTGCATCTAAGGTTTGCTCGTAACAGAAGGCGGACAACCAATTGGACTTGCCATCCTTCTGCCGCTTGGGTGTCGGCTGCCCTTCTGGCTGCTGATCCTCGACCGTTGCCACCTGTCGGCTGGTGGAAGCCGGCTGGGTGGCCTTCCACTTGTTGTCACCTGGTTGCTGTCGCCGACTGGCGTCACCAGCCGAAGTCCGAGGGGCCTGAGGTGCCACCTTGCCGGATGCAGCAACCAAACTTTGCGCCTTCATGGAGGAATTGCGCACCCTCTCGGCACCCGTTGGTGAAGTACTCGATTGCCTGCACCTCAGCTCGTCGATGACCAGCAGCTCGTCGATTGTCTCGGGCTCATCGCAGAGGAGTCGATGCTTGAGGAGGGTGCCCTCTCGGTACCCGTTGGTGAAGTACTCGAATGCCTGCACCTCATGCACACCTTCACAGGAATTGCGCAGCTCGGTCCAGCGCGTGAGGTAATCGCGAGTCGACTCTGTGGGCCCTTGAATGCACAAGGAGAGCTGTCGAGGCTTGGGAGCCCGCTTGTAGGTGCCGGTGAAGTTGCGGATGAAGGCCTCGGTGAAATCAACCCAACTGTTGATGCTGTGGGGCTTCAGGCTGTTGAGCCATGTTCAGGCAGTGCCCTGAAGCATGAGCGGGACGTACTTCAAGGCAACACACTTGTTGCCGTTCGCTATGCTGACGGCCGTCGAGTAGTCGACTAGCCAGTCCTCCGGCTTCACGGAGCCGGTGTACTTAGGCGTATCCTGAGGGAGGTTGAACCCTTTGGGAAAGGGCTCATCCCGAATTCGTGGGCCGAAGCAAGGCAGACCCAGCGCATCTTCTTCTTCTAGTGCCAGGGATCGGTTGAGGCGGTCGATCCGATCGCGGGCGTCGTTCTCTTCCACACCCTCTCGACGGCCAAGGCAGTCGCCGAGTGTCGGACGCGTGACGGGCGGCGGAGTGGGATATCTTGCTCCGCGAGGCGGGGGAGGCGGAGGATCGCCTCGGTGTTCGACCACTCGAGGGCGGCCGTCTGTGTCATGCTCGATGGAGAGGCGAGTCCGGCTCTGGCTAGCCGCCGTCTCGTTGCCTCGTTTTCCATGGGCGCCGCCAGTCGGCGTCCGGGAGGTCGCGCCGTGCTCCTGGCGATGGGGTGGCTCTTCATTCCGCCGGGCAGTCTCTTCAGCATGGCAGACGGCTTCGTGCAATGCGGTGGCCGCGTCTAGGAGCTGCTGGATTCACTCCGTCATGTGGTGACGCTCATCGCCCTCGTATTTGTCCAGCTCGTCCGTCACCGCCTGGGCGGCCCAGACATTCTCCGCAGGCGTAGTGTATACGGGGCGCTCTGCCCCGAACATGCTGGCGATGGTCCCGCCATGCTGCCGGACAGGGCCAATGCGGCTAGCCCCCCAGGAGCCGGCGTACCACCGACCGCTCTGTCCATCTCGCGCCGATAGGCATCCGAGAGGCGCCGCATGCTGGCAAGCCGACCAGCGCTCTCGAGAAGCTGGACACGGCGTGCCTCCAGCATCTCGGCATCTGCGTCTTCTGGGATGGGCGTTGTCATGTCCCGCAGTGTTGCATCGAGTGGGTCTCGAGTTTCTCCGTTCGAGCGCTCGCCACTGTTAATGACGAGCACCTCCGTGACAGTGCTCCCGCCGCTGTGCTCGCGAGGAGGCAGCTCGTCGTAGATCACCATGTTGGTGGGGAACGCGTCAAGCGACGCCGTGTCGGAGTCGACGATCATCAGGTCGGTGGAGCCAATAGACTCCAGGTCCACAGCAGGCTCCCTGGTGACGTGAAGCTGGTCGAGGAGGCCGACGAGGCGGCTATCGGGGCAGCCGGTGCCTGCGTCGGAGGCCGGCTCGTCGGAGAGGTGAATCTCGCCAACGAGGTCGGCGAGGCAGCTCGCCGCGCAGGCAATCTTCACGCCATACAAGGCGTCGAGGCTGACGCCGTCGGGCGTGCTGGGCTGGCTTCTCTCGCCGGGAAGGAACAAGGTTCCCTTCCAGAGCAGGTCTCCGGGACGGTGCACCTCGCCTCACGGTGGGCGCCAAATGTCGAGGGTTGGGTGCGACATATGCCAAAGGATGGCTTATCATGGTGGGAGCGCGTAGAACATCGCCGGTGCCTAGAAGCGGGATAAGGCGTAGACACATACGCGGACGAACTTTACCCAGGTTGGGGGCTCTCCGTGGAGATAATACCCCTACTCCTGCTCTGCGGGGTCTCCGCATGATCACTAAGGCACTAGTGATACAAGGTGCTCCTTGAGCTGTCTCTAAAGGTAGGAGAAGGCAAGGCTAGCTCTTCCCTGCCCTAGGTAACTGGCTAGTTCTATCAAGGTTGGAACCCTTTGCATGTGTGGCCTAGGGGGCTTATATAGGCCTGCCCTCCAGGGGTACAATGGTAATCGGGCCGGCTGCTGGGACCCATCTGTCAGCATCTCCAGCCTCCGGCCTCTCCACCGACTTCTGGGGCCCACCTTCTCGTGGGCCCTGCCGGCTGGTTGGTGGCAGCTTAATGTAGCCGTTCTATCTATGGCGAGGGCTTGGTCATCTTAGGGTGGCTACAGTCCCACCGGCTGGCGGGAGGTTACTCTAGCCACACCTGGTCTCATCAGGTTAATGGCGCGCTAGCCTCGGGGCGAGGGACGGCCGCCTGCTGGAGGCCAGCCCTTCCCGAGCCCGACTGATCGGGCGTCTGCCGTCTTCGGCGATGTCACTGCCCGGTAGGGCCTGCGGCTGGCAGGCCGCACCGACAGGCCGTCGTGGGGAATAGGGTTCACCTGCTTGGGGCGACGTCAGGGGGGACAAGGCATAGTGCCCTGCCGTGTGGAGATCTCCGCCTGGACGGAGCACTGTCGCCATGCCTGTCCCGTACATCGGGGACGACATGCTCCGCTATAGCCATGCTTTTGCTCATACTCTTGACGGGGGCTTGGTTACACCGAGGCCGCGAGGTGGCAGCCTGCCTGGTGCCGCCCTCTCTGGAGGCCAGCTGGCTAGAGCCGGCCACTCTTAGTGCCGTAGGCTTGGGTTGGCCGTCCTCTGGCAGTAGGCCGTTGAGCCAGCCGGCTCCCAGAGGGCAGAGCTTCAGCTTGGGTCCAGCTAGGCAGAGCTGGCCCAAAGTCTTGATAAATTCAGGGACTCGGGTGAGCCTACCCGTGGCCCATTACTCCGACACAAGGTGTTCTTACGTATCGGTCATCAACAATCGTAGTTTGGTCCGATTCTGGCCCGTTTCATGGACTATTACTCACTGTTTTGGGCTCCCGGAGTGATTTCCATGACGCGTTTATGTGTCGGTTATCAACACTCACAGTTTTGGCCGATTCTGCCCATTTCGTGGACTATTACTCACTATTTTGGGGTCCCGGAGTGATTTCCATGATTAACAATCTCCGGGGTACGTTTCTGTGTCGGTCATCAACACTTACAGTTTAGGCCGATTCTGGCCCGTTTCTTGGACTATTAGTCACTGTTTTGGGTTCCCGAAATGATTCCCACCATTAATGAATCCCGGGGTGCATTTACGTGTCGGTCATCAACACTCGCGATTTTTGTCGATTTTGTCTCGTTTCGTGGACTATTACTCACCATTTTGGGGTCCCAGAGCGATTTCCACGATTGACGATCCCCGGTGTGCATTTACGTGTGTCGTCAACACTCATGGTTTTGGCCAATTCTAACTCGTTTCATGGACTATTACCCACTGTTTTGGTGTCCCGAAGCGATTTTTATAGTTGTTGAACCCCGGGGTGTGTTTACGTGTCAGTCATCAACAATCACAGTTTTGGCCAATTCTGGCCCGTTTCGTGGACTATTACTTAGTGTTTTGGGGTCTCAAAGTTATTTCCACGATTAACGAACCCTGGGGTGCGTTTACGTGTCGGTCATCAACACTCATAGTTTTGGCCGATTCTAGCCCGTTTCTTGGACTATTACTCACTGTTTTGGGGTCCCGGAGAGATTTCCACGATTGACGAACCCCGGGCTACGTTTACGTGTCGGTCATCAACACTCGTGGTTTTTGTCGATTCTGGCCCGTTTCGTGGACTATTACTCATTGTTTTGGGGTCCCAAAGCGATTTCAGTGGTTGTCAAATCCCAAGGTGCGCTTCCGTGGCGGTCATCAACAATCGCAGTTTGGGCCGATTCTGGCCCATTTCTTGGACTATTACTCACTGTTTTGGGTCTCGGAGTGATTTCCACGATTGACGAACCCCGGGGTGCGTTTATGTGTCGGTCATCGACACTCACAATTTTGGCCGATTCTGGACCATTCCGTGGACTATTCTCACCGTTTTGGGGTCCCAAAGCGATTTCCATGGTTGTTGAACTCCAAGGTGCGATTACGTGTCGTTCATCAACACTCATAGTTTTGGCCAATTCTGGCCCGTTTCATGGACTATTACTCACTATTTTGGGGTGCGCTTATGTGTCGGTCATCAACACTTACAGTTTTGGCCGATTCTGGCCCGTTTCTTGGACTATTACTCACTGTTTTGGGGTCCCGGGATGATTTCCACCATTAACGAACCCCGGGGTGCATTTACGTGTCGGTCATCAACACTAACAGTTTTGGCCGATTCTAGCCCATTCCGTGGACTATTACTCACCGTTTTGGGGTCCCAAAGCGATTTCCATGGTTGTCGAACCCCAAGGTGCACTTAGGTGTCAGTCATCAACACTTACAGTTTTGGCCGATTCTGGCCGGTTTCTTGGACTATTACTCACTGTTTTGGGGTCCCGGGATGATTTCCACCATTAACGAACCCCGGGGTGCATTTACGTGTCGGTCATCAACACTAAAGGTTATGGCCGATTCTAGCCCGTTTCGTGGACTATTACTCACCGTTTTGGGGTCCCAAGGTGTGCTTACATGTCGGTCATCAACAATCGCAGTTTGGGCCGATTCTAGCCCGTTTCTTGGACTATTACTCACTGTTTCGAGGTCCGGGAGTGATTTCCACGATTGACGAACCCCGAGGTGCGTTTATGTGTCGGTTATCAACACTCACAGTTTTGGCCGATTCTGGCCCATTTCGTGGACTATTAGTCACCGTTCTGGGGTCCCAGAGTGATTTCCATGATTAACGATCTCCGGGGTGCGTTTATGTGTCGGTCATCAACACTTACAGTTTTGGCCGATTCTAACCCATTTCGTGGACTATTACTCACTGTTTTGGGGTCCCGAAATGATTTCCACCATTAACGAACCCCGGGGATCATTTACGTGTCGGTCATGAACACTCGCAATTTTTGTCGATTTTGCCGCGTTTCGTGGACTATTACTCAGCATTTGGGGGTCCCAGAGCGATTTCCACGATTGACAATCCCCGGGGTGCGTTTACGTGTCTGTCGTCAACACTCATAGTTTTGGCCAATTCTGACTCGTTTCGTGGACTATTACCCATTATTTTGGTGTCCCGAAGCGATTTTTATAATTGTTGAACCCCGGGGTGTGTTTACGTGTCAGTCATCAACGCTCACAGATTTGGCCGATTCTGGCCCGTTTCTTGGACTATTACTCAGTGTTTTGGGGTCTCGGAGTGATTTCCACGATTTATGAACCCTGGGGTGCGTTTATGTGTCGGTCATCAACACTCATAGTTTTGGCCGATTCTGGCCCGTTTCTTGGACTATTACTCACTATTTTGGGGTCCCAGAGAGATTTCCACGATTGACGAACCACGGGCTTCCTTTACGTGTCGGTCATCAACACTCGCGGTTTTTGTCGATTCTGGCCCGTTTTGTGGACTATTACTCACTGTTTTGGGGTCCCAAAGCGATTTCAGTGGTTGTCAAACTCCAAGGTGCGCTTCCGTGGCGGTCATCAACAATCGTAGTTTGGCCGATTCTGGCCCGTTTCTTGGACTATTACTCACTGTTTTGGGGTCTCGGAGTGATTTCCACGATTGACAAACCCCGGGGTGCGTTTACGTGTTGGTCATCGACACTCACAGTTTTGGCCGATTCTGGACCGTTTCATGGACTATTACTCAGCATTTTGGGGTCCCAAAGCAATTTCCATGGTTGTCGAACCCCAAGGTGCGATTACGTGTCGTTCATCAACACTCACAGTTTGGCCGATTCTGGCCTGTTTCATGGGCTATTACTCACTGTTTTGGGGTCCCGGAGTGATTTCCATGATTAACAAACTCCGGGGTGTGTTTATGTGTCGATCATCAACATTTACAGTTTTGGCGGATTCTGGCCCGTTTCTTGGACTATTACTCACTGTTTTTGGGTCCCGGGATGATTTCCACCATTAACGAACCCCGGGGTGCATTTACGTGTCGGTCATCAACACTAGCAGTTTTGGCCGATTCTGGCCCGTTTCGTGGACTATTACTCACCGTTTTGGGATCCCAAAGCGATATCCATGGTTGTCGAACCCCAAGGTGCACTTAGGTGTCAGTCATCAACACTTACAGTTTTGGCCGATTCTGGCCGGTTTCTTGGACTATTACTCACTGTTTTGGGGTCCCGGGATGATTTCCACCATTAACGAACCCCGGGGTGCATTTACGTGTCGATCATCAACACTAAAGGTTATGGCCGATTCTAGCCCGTTTCGTGGACTATTACTCACCGTTTTGGGGTCCCAAGGTGTGCTTACATGTCGGTCATCAACAATCGCAGTTTGGGCCGATTCTAGCCCGTTTCTTGGACTATTACTCACTGTTTCGAGGTCCGGGAGTGATTTCCACGATTGACGAACCCCGGGGTGCGTTTATGTGTCGGTTATCAACACTCACAGTTTTGGCCGATTCTGGCCCATTTCGTGGACTATTAGTCACCGTTCTGGGGTCCCGGAGTGATTTCCATGATTAACGATCTCCGGGGTGCGTTTATGTGTCGGTCATCAACACTTACAGTTTTGGCCGATTCTAACCCGTTTCGTGTACTATTACTCACTGTTTTGGGGTCCTGAAATGATTTCCACCATTAACGAACCCCGGGGATCATTTACGTGTCGGTCATGAACACTCGCGATTTTTGTCGATTTTGCCGCGTTTCGTGGACTATTACTCAGCATTTGGGGGTCCCAGAGCGATTTCCACAATTGACAATCCCCGGGGTGCGTTTACGTGTCTGTCGTCAACACTCATAGTTTTGGCCAATTCTGACTCGTTTCGTGGACTATTACCCATTATTTTGGTGTCCCGAAGCGATTTTTATAATTGTTGAACCTCGGGGTGTGTTTACGTGTCAGTCATCAATGCTCACAGATTTGGCCGATTCTGGCCCGTTTCTTGGACTATTACTCAGTGTTTTGGGGTCTCGGAGTGATTTCCACGATTTATGAACCCTGGGGTGCGTTTATGTGTCGGTCATCAATACTCATAGTTTTGGCCGATTCTGGCCCGTTTCTTGGACTATTACTCACTATTTTGGGGTCCCAGAGAGATTTCCACGATTGACGAACCACGGGCTTCCTTTACGTGTCGGTCATCAACACTCGCGGTTTTTGTCGATTCTGGCCCGTTTTGTGGACTATTACTCACTGTTTTGGGGTCCCAAAGCGATTTCAGTGGTTGTCAAACTCCAAGGTGCGCTTCCGTGGCGGTCATCAACAATCGTAGTTTGGGCCGATTCTGGCCCGTTTCTTGGACTATTACTCACTGTTTTGGGGTCTCGGAGTGATTTCCACGATTGACAAACCCCGGGGTGCGTTTACGTGTTGGTCATCGACACTCACAGTTTTGGCCGATTCTGGACCGTTTCATGGACTATTACTCAGCATTTTGGGGTCCCAAAGCAATTTCCATGGTTGTCGAACCCCAAGGTGCGATTACGTGTCGTTCATCAACACTCACAGTTTGGCCGATTCTGGCCTGTTTCATGGGCTATTACTCACTGTTTTGGGGTCCCGGAGTGATTTCCATGATTAACAAACTCCGGGGTGTGTTTATGTGTCGATCATCAACACTTACAGTTTTGGCGGATTCTGGCCCGTTTCTTGGACTATTACTCACTGTTTTTGGGTCCCGGGATGATTTCCACCATTAACGAACCCCGGGGTGCATTTACGTGTCGGTCATCAACAATAGCAGTTTTGGCCGATTCTGGCCCGTTTTGTGGACTATTACTCACCGTTTTGGGATCCCAAAGCGATATCCATGGTTGTCGAAACCCAAGGTGCACTTACGTGTCAGTCATCAACACTCATAGTTTTGGCCGATTCTGGCCCGTTTCTTTGACTATTACTTACTGTTTTGGGGTCCCGAAGAGATTTCCACGATTGACGAACCCCGGGCTACGTTTACGTGTTGGTCATCAACACTCGCGGTTTTTGTCGATTCTGGCCCGTTCTGGGGTCCTGGAGTGATTTCCATGAGTAACGAACTCCGAGGTGCGTTTATGTGTCGGTAATCAACACTTACAGTTTTGGCCGATTCTGGCCCGTTTCTTGGCCTATTACCCACTGTTTTGGGTCCCGAAATGAATTCCACCATTAGCGAACCCTGGGGTGCGTTTACATGTCGACACTCGCGGTTTTTGTCGATTTTGTCCCGTTTCGGGGACTATTACTAACCATTTTGGGGCCCCAAAGCGATTTCCACGATTGACGAACCACGGGGTGCGCTTACGTGTCGGTAATCGACACTCACAGTTTTGGCCGGTTCTGGCCAGTTTTGTGGACTATTACTCCCCATTTTAGGGTCCCAAAGTGATTTGTATGGTTGTCGAACCCCAAGACGCGCTTATGTGTCGATCATCAACACTTACAGTTTTGGCCGATTCTGGCCCGTTTCGTGGACTATTACTCACTGTTTTGGGGTCCCGGAGAGATTTCCATGATTGACGATCCCCGGGTTGCTTTTTTGTCTCGGTCATCAACACTCGTGGTTTTTGTCAACTCTGGCCCGTTTCATGGACTATTACTCACCGTTTTGGGGTCCCGATGCGATTTCAATGATTGTGAAACCCCAAGGTGTGCATACGTGTCGGTCATCAACAATCGCAGTACGGGTCAATTCTGGCCCATTTCATGGACTATTACTCACAGTTTGGGGGTCCCGGAGAGATTTCCATGATTGATGAACCGCGGGGTGCGTTTACGTGTCGGTCATCAACACTCACAATTCTGGCCCGTTTCATGGACTATTACTCATTGTGTTGGGGTCCCGGAATTATTTCCACGATTAATGAACCCCGGGGTGCATTTACGTGTCGGTCATCAACACTCATAGTTTTGGCTGATTCTGGCCTAATTCGTGGACTATTACTCATTTTTTCGGGGTCCGTGAGTGAATTCCACGATTAACTATCCCCGGGATGCGGTTTCGTGTCGGTCATCAACACTCACAGTTTTGGACGATTCTGGCCCGTTTCATGGACTATTACTCATCATTTTGGGGTCCCAAAGCGATTACATGGTTGTCGAACCCCGAGGTGCGCTTCCGTGCTGGTCATCAACACTTACAGTTTTGGCTGATTCTAGTCCGTTTCATGGACTATTACTCACTGTTTTGGGGTCCCGGAGCTATTTCCACGATTAACAATCCTCGGGGTGTGTTTACATGTCGGTCCTCAACACTCACAGTTTTGGCCGATTTTGGCCCGTTTCTTGGACTATTACTCACTGTTTCGGGGTCCCGGACTGATTTCCACGATTAACGAACCCTGGGGTGCGTTTACGTGTCGGTTATCAACACTCATAGTTTTGGCCGATTCTGGCCCGTTTCTTGGACTATTACTCACTGTTTTGGGGTCCCGGAGAGATTTCCACGATTGACGAACCACGTGCTTCGTTTACGTGTCGGTCATCAACACTCGCGGTTTTTGTCGATTCTCGCCCGTTTTGTGGACTATTACTCACTGTTTTGGGGTCCCAAACAATTTCAGTGGTTGTCAAACCCCAAGGTGCGCTTCCGTGGCGGTCATCAGCAATCGCAGTTTGGGCCGATTCTGGCCGTTTCTTGGACTATTGCACACTGCTTTGGGGTCTCTGAGTGATTTCCACGATTGACGAACCCCGGGGTGCGTTTACGTGTTGGTTATCGACACTCACAGTTTTGATCGATTCTGGACCGTTTCATGGACTATTACTCACCGTTTTGGGGTCCCAAAGCGATTTCCATGGTTGTCGAACCCCAAGGTGCGATTACGTGTCGTTCATCAACACTCACAGTTTGGCCGATTCTGGCCTGTTTCATGGGCTATTACTCACTGTTTTGGGGTCCCGGAGTGATTTCCATGATTAACAAACTCTGGGGTGTGTTTATGTGTCGATCATCAACACTTACAGTTTTGGCGGATTCTGGCCCGTTTCTTGGACTATTACTCACTGTTTTTGGGTCCCGGGATGATTTCCACCATTAACGAACCCCGGGGTGCATTTACGTGTCGGTCATCAACACTAGCAGTTTTGGCCGATTCTGGCCCGTTTCGTGGACTATTACTCACCGTTTTGGGATCCCAAAGCGATATCCATGGTTGTCGAAACCCAAGGTGCACTTACGTGTCAGTCATCAACACTCATAGTTTTGGCCGATTCTGGCCCGTTTCATTGACTATTAGTCATTGTTCTGGGGTCCCGGAGTGATTTCCATGAGTAACGAACTCCGAGGTGCGTTTATGTGTCGGTAATCAACACTTACAGTTTTGGCCGATTCTGGCCCGTTTCTTGGCCTATTACCCACTGTTTTGGGTCCCGAAATGAATTCCACCATTAGCGAACCCTGGGGTGCGTTTACGTGTCGACACTCGCGGTTTTTGTCGATTTTGTCCTGTTTCGGGGACTATTACTAACCATTTTGGGGCCCCAAAGCGATTTCCACGATTGACGAACCCCGAGGTGCGCTTACGTGTCGGTAATCGACACTCACAGTTTTGGCCGGTTCTGGCCAGTTTTGTGGACTATTACTCCCCATTTTAGGGTCCCAAAGTGATTTCTATGGTTGTCGAACCCCAAGACGCGCTTATGTGTCGATCATCAACACTTACAGTTTTGGCCGATTCTCGCCCGTTTCGTGGACTATTACTCACTGTTTTGGGGTCCCGGAGAGATTTCCATGATTGACGATCCCCGGGTTGCTTTTACGTCTCGGTCATCAACACTCGTGGTTTTTGTCAACTCTGGCCCGTTTCATGGACTATTACTCACCGTTTTGGGGTCCCGATGCGATTTCAATGATTGTGAAACCCCAAGGTGTGCATACGTGTCGGTCATCATCAATCGGAGTATGGGTCAATTCTGGCCCATTTCATGGACTATTACTCACAGTTTGGGGGTCCCGGAGAGATTTCCACGATTGATGAACCCCGGGGTGCGTTTACGTGTCGGTCATCAACACTCACAATTCTGGCCCGTTTCATGGACTATTACTCATTGTGTTGGGGTCCCGGAATTATTTCCACGATTAACGAACCCCGGGGTGCATTTACGTGTCGGTCATCAACACTCATAGTTTTGGCTGATTCTGGCCTAATTCGTGGACTATTACTCATTTTTTCGGGGTCCCTGAGTGAATTCCACGATTAACTATCCCGGGATGCGGTTTCGTGTCGGTCATCAACAATCACAGTTTTGGCCGATTCTGGCCCGTTTCATGGACTATTACTCATCGTTTTGGGGTCCCAATGCGATTTACATGGTTGTCGAACCCCGAGGTGCGCTTCCGTGCCGGTCATCAACACTTACAGTTTTGGCTGATTCTAGTCCGTTTCATGGACTATTACTCACTGTTTTGGGGTCCCGGAGCTATTTCCACGATTAACAATCCTCGGGGTGTGTTTACATGTCGGTCCTCAACACTCACAGTTTTGGCCGATTCTGGCCCGTTTCTTGGACTATTACTCACTGTTTCGGGGTCCCGGACTGATTTCCACGATTAACGAACGCTGGGGTGCGTTTACGTGTCGGTTATCAACACTCATAGTTTTGGCCGATTCTGGCCCGTTTCTTGGACTATTACTCACTGTTTTGGGGTCCCGGAGAGATTTCCACGATTGACGAACCACGTGCTTCGTTTACGTGTCGGTCATCAACACTCGCGGTTTTTGTCGATTCTCGCCCGTTTTGTGGACTATTACTCACTGTTTTGGGGTCCCAAACAATTTCAGTGGTTGTCAAACCCCAAGGTGCGCTTCCGTGGCGGTCATGAACAATCGCAGTTTGGGCCGATTCTGGCCGTTTCTTGGACTATTACACACTGCTTTGGGGTCTCTGAGTGATTTCCACGATTGACGAACCCCGGGGTGCGTTTACGTGTTGGTCATCGACACTCACAGTTTTGATCGATCCTGGACCGTTTCATGGACTATTACTCACCGTTTTGGGGTCCCAAAGCGATTTCCATGGTTGTCGAACCCCAAGGTGCGATTACGTGTCGTTCATCAACACTCACAATTTGGCCGATTCTGGCCCGTTTCATCGACTATTACTCACTGTTTTGGGGTCCCGGGGTGATTTCCATGATTAACAAACTCCGGGGTGCGTTTATGTGTCGATCATCAACACTTACAGTTTTGGCCGATTCTGGCCTGTTTCTTGGACTATTACTCACTGTTTTGGGGTCCTGGGATGATTTCCACCATTAGCGAACCCCGGGGTGCATTTACGTGTCGGTCATCAACACTAGCAGTTTTGGCCGATTCTAGCCCGTTCCGTGGACTATTACTCACCGTTTTGGGGTCCCAAAGCGATTTCCATGGTTGTCGAACCCCAAGGTTCACTTACGTGTCGGTCATCAACACTCACAGTTTTGGCCGATTCTGGACCGTTTCATGGGCTATTAGTCATTGTTTTGGGGTCCCGAAGTGATTTCCATGAGTAACGACCTCCGGGGTGCGTTTATGTGTCGGTAATCAACACTTACAGTTTTGGCCGATTCTGGCCCGTTTCTTGGCCTATTACCCACTGTTTTGGGTCCCGAAATGAATTCCACCATTAGAGAACCCTGGGTGCATTTACGTGTCGGTCATCAACACTCGCGGTTTTTGTCGATTTTGTCCCGTTTCGTGGACTATTACTAACCATTTTGGGGCCCCAAAGCGATTTCCACGATTAACAAACCTCGGGGTGCGTTTACGTGTCGGTCATCAACACTCACAGTTTTGGCCGATTCTGGCCAGTTTCGTGGACTATTACTCCCCATTTTAGGGTCTCAAAGTGATTTCTATGGTTGTCGAACCTCAAGGCGCGCTTATGTGTCGGTCATCAACACTTACAGTTTTGGCCGATTCTGGACCGTTTAGTAGACTTACTCACTGTTTTGGGGTCCCGGAGAGATTTCCATGATTGACGATCCCCGGGTTGCGTTTACGTGTCGGTCATCAACACTCATGGTTTTTGTCAACTCTGGCCCGTTTCATGGACTATTACTCACCGTTTTGGGGTCCCGATGCGATTTCAATGATTGTCAAACCCCAAGGAGTGCATACATGTCGTTCATCAACAATCGCAGTTTGGGCCGATTCTGGCCCGTTTCGCGGACTATTACTCACAATTTTGGGGTCCCGGAGAGATTTCCATGATTGATGAACCCCGGGGTGCGTTTACATGTTGGTCATCAACACTCACAATTCTGGCCCGTTTCATGGACTATTACTCGTTGTTTTCGGGTCCCGGAATGATTTCCACGATTAACGAACCCCGGGGTGCGTTTACGTGTCGGTCATCAACACTCATAGTTTTGGCCGATTCTGGCCTATTTCGTGGACTATTACTGATTTTTTGGGGGTCCCTGAGTGATTTCCACGATTAACAAACCCCAAGATGTGGTTATTTGTCGGTCATCAACACTCACAGTTTTGGCCAATTCTGGCCTGTTTCATGGACTATTACTCATCGTTTCAGGGTCCCAAAGCGATTTACATGGTTGTCGAACCCCAAGGTGCGCTTCCGTGCCGGTCATCAACACTTACAATTTTGGCCGATTCTGGTCCGTTTCATGGACTATTACTCACTGTTTTGGGGTCCCGGAGCTATTTCCACGATTAACGATCCTCGGGGTGTGTTTACATGTCGGTCATGAACACTCACAGTTTTGGCCGATTCTGGCCTGTTTCTTGGACTATTACTCACTATTTTGGGGTCCCATAGAAATTTCCACGATTGACGAACCACGGGCTTCGTTTACGTGTCGATCATTGCTACGTCTCGAGCTTGCGTTGGTTTTCCCCGAAGAGGAGGGGCTGATGCAGCACAGTAGCGTAAGTATTTCCCTCGGTTTTTGAGAACCAAGGTATCAATCCAGTAGGAGGTCACGCGCAAGTCCCTCGTACCTGCACAACACGATAGCAACTCGCAACCAACGCTTAGGGGTTGTCAATCCCTTCACGGTCACTTACGAGAATGAGATCTGATAGAGATAATATTTTTGGTATTTTTGATAGATAGATGCAAAGTAAAAAAGTAAAGGCAAAGTAAAAACAAAGCAAGTAAATAAAGTGATATAGATTGATATGATGAGAATAGACCCGGGGGCCATAGGTTTCACTAGTGGCTTCTCTCAAGGGCATAAGTATTCTACGGTGGGTGAACAAATTACTGTTGAGCAATTGACAGAATTGAGAATAGTTAGGAGTATATCTAGGCAATGATCATGTATATAGGCATCACGTCCGTGACAAGTAGATCGAAACGATTCTGCATCTACTACTATTACTCCACTCATCGACCGCTATCCAGCATGCATCTAGAGTATTAAGTTAAAAAAAGAGTAACGCCTTAAGCAAGATGACATGATGTAGAGGGATAAATTCATGCAATATGATAAAAAAACCCATCTTGTTATCCTCGATGGCAACAATACAATACGTGCCTTGCAACTCTTTCTGTCACTGAGTAAGGACACCGCAAGATTGAACCCAAAGCCATGCACTTCTCCCATTGCAAGAACTACCAATCTAGTTGGCCAAACCAAACGGATAATTCGAAGAGACTTGCAAAGATAACTCAATCATACATAAAAGAATTCAGAGAAGAATCAAATATTTTCCATAGATAATACTGGATCATAAACCCACAATTCATCGGTCTCAACAAACACACCGCAAAAAGAAGATTACATCGAATAGATCTCCACGAGAGAGGGGGAGAACATTGTATTGAGATCCAAAAAGAGAGAAGAAGCCATCTAGCTACTAGCTATGGACCCGAAGGTCTGAAGTAAACTACTCACACTTCATCGGAGGGGCTATGGTGTTTATGTAGAAGCCCTCCGTGGTGGATGCCCTCTCCGGCGGAGCTCCGGAACAGGCCCCAAGATGGGATCTCGTGGATACAGGAAGTTGTGGCGGTGGAATTAGGTTTTTGGCTCCTGTTCTGATCATACGGGGATACGTAGGTATATATAGGAGGAAGGAGTACGTCGGTGGAGCTCCGGGGGGCCCACGAGGTAGGGGCGCGCCCTTCATCCTCGTGATCGCCTCGTGGCTTTCTTGACGGAGGGTCCAAGTCTCCTGGATCTTATCTGATGAGTAAATCACGTTCCCGAAGGTTTCATTCCGTTTGGACTCCATTTGATATTTCGTTTCTTCGAAACACTGAAATAGGCAAAAAAAAACAGCAATTCTTGGCTGGGCCTCCGGTTAATAGGTTAGTCCCAAAAATAATATAAAAGTGGAAAATAAAGCCCAATATAGTCCAAAACAGTAGATAAAGTAGCATGGAGCAATCAAAAATTATAGATACGTTGGAGACGTATCAAGCATCCCCAAGCTTAATTCCTGCTCGTCCTCGAGTAGGTAAATGATAAAAAGACGAACTTTTGATGCGGAATGATACTTTGGCATAATTTCAATGTAAATCCTCTTAATCATGGCATGAATGTTCAGATCCGAAAGATTCAAGATAAAAGTTCATATTGACATAAAAATAATAATACTTCAAGCATACTAATCAAACAATTATGTCATCTCAAAATAACATAGCCAAAGAAAGTTCATCCCTACAAAATCATATAGTTAGGCTATGCTTCATTTTCGTCACACAAAGATGTTCCCAACTTCTATACCCCCGATGACAAGCCAAGCAATTGTTTCATACTCAAATAATACCAAACTCTTTCAACCTTCACGCAATACATGAGCGCAAGCCATGGATATAGCACTATGGGTCGAATAGAATATGATGATGGGGATTGTGTGGAGAAGACAAAAAAGGAGAAAGTCTCATATTGACGAGGATAATCAACGGGCTATGGAGATGCCCATCAATTGATGTTAACACGAGGAGTAGGGATTGCCATGCAACGGATGCACTAGAGCTATGAATGTTCAACAAAAGAAAACTAGTGGGTGTACATCCAACTCGCATTTTGAGGAAGCCCATCATTGGAATATACAAGCCAAGTTCTATAATGAAAAATTCCCACTAGTATAAACAAGAAAATTTATGAGACTCACTATATGAAAAACATGGTGCTACTTTGAAGCACAAGTATATGAGACTCACTACATGAAGAACAATGTGCTACTTTGAAGCACAAGTGTGGTAAAAGGATAGTAACATTGCCCCTTCTCTCTTTTTCTCTCATTTTTTTGGGCCTTCTCTTTTTTTATTGGCCTTTCTCTCTTTTTTTTCGTCCGGAGTCTCATCCCGACTTGCGGGGGAATCATAGTCTCCATCATCCTTTTCCTCACTAGGGCAATGCTCTAATAATGATGATCATCACACTTTTATTTTTCTTACAACTCGATATTACAACTTGATATCTAGAACAAAGATATGACTCTATATGAATGCCTCCGGCGGTGTACCGGGATGGTGCAATGAATCAAGAGTGACATGTATGAAAAATAATGCATGGTGGCTTTGCCACAAATACGATGTCAACTACATGATCATGCAATGGCAATATGACAAAAGTAAAGTATGTCATGATGAACGGAACGGTGGAAAGTTGCATGGCAATATATCTCGGAATGGCTATGGAAATGCCATAATAGGTAGGTATGGTGGCTGTTTTGAGAAAGATATAAGGAGGTTTATGTGTGAAAGAGCGTATCATAACACGTGGTTTGGATGCACCGGCGAAGTTTGCACCAACTCTCAAGGTGAGAAAGGCAATGCACGGTACCGAAGAGGCTAGCAATGGCGGAAAGGTAAAAGTGCGTATAATCCATGGACTCAACATTAGTCAAAAGAACTCATATACTTATTGCAAAAATTTAGAAGTCATCAAAAATCAAGTACTACGTGCATGCTCCTAGGGGGATAGATTGGTAGGAAAAGACCATCGCTCGTCCCCGACCACCACTCATAAGGATGCAAAAGCCAGGTACACTTCATGTTTCAAATTTTTTACACAACTTTAACCATACGTGCATGCTACGGGACTTGCTAACTTCAACACAAGTATTTCTCAAATTCACAACTATTCAATTAGCACGACTTTGATATTATCACCTCCATATCTTAAAACAATTATCAAGCATCAAACTTAATTTAGTTCACTCAAAAAGAAAGTTTCACATATCTTGAACACCAATTATATTAACATTAAGCAAATTACCATGCTATTAGTGACTCTCAAAATAATCTAAGTGAAGCATGAGAGATCAAGTTTCTTTAAAAAAAATCACCACCGTGCTCTAAAAGATCTAAGTGAAGCACTAGAGCAAAAATTATCACGCTCAAAATGATATAAGTGAAGCACATAGAGCAAAACTATCAAGCTCAAAAGATATAAGTGAAGCACATAGAGTATTCTAACAAATTTCAATTCAAATATGGTTCTATCAAAAGGTGTGTACAGCAAGGATGATTGTGGTAGACTAACAAGCAAAGACACAAATAATACAAGACGCTCCAAGCAAAACACATATCATGTTGGTGAATAAAAATATAGCTCCAAGTAAATTACCGATGGAAGTGGACGAAAGAGGGGATGCCTTCCGGGGAATCCCCAAGCTTTGACTTTTTGGTGTCCTTGGATTATCTTGGGGGTGCCATGGGCATCCCCAAGCTTAGGCTCTTTCCACTCCTTGTTCCATAATCCATCAAAACAATTCACCCAAAACTTGAAAACTTCACAACACAAAACTCAACAGAAATCTCGTGAGCTCCGTTAGAGAAAGAAAACAAAAGACTACTTCAAGGTACTGTAATGAACTCATTCTTTATTTATATTGGTGTTAAACCTACTGTATTCCAACTTCTCTATGGTTTATAAACTAACTTACTAGCCATAGATTCATCAAAATAAGCAAACAACACACGAAAAACAGAATCTGTCAAAAACAGAACAGTCTGTAGTAATCTGTAACTAACGCAAACTTATGGAACTCTAAAAATTCTACCAAAATAGGAAGTCCTGGAAAATTTGTTTATTGATCAGCAGCAAAAAGAATCAACGCAAAAGCACTCTCCAGTAAAAAATGGCAGCTAATCTCGTGAGCGCTAAGGTTTCTGTTTTTCAGCAGAAGCAAATCAACTATCATTGTAGGTTATCCTATAGGTCCTACTTGGCACAAACACTAATTAAAACATAAAACCACATCCAAACAGAAGTTAGATGGATTATTTATTCCTAAACAGAACCAAAAATGAAAAACACAAAATAAAATTGGGTTGCCTCCCAACAAGCGCTATTGTTTAACGCCCCTAGCTAGGCATAAAAGCACGAATAGATCTAGGTATTTTCATCTTTGGTAGGCAATCCATAAGTGGCTCTCATGATAGATTCATATGGTAATTTTATTTTATTTCTAGGGAAGTGTTCCATACCCTTCATTAAGGGAAATTGGAATCTAATATTCCCTTCCTTCATATCGATAATTGCACCAATCGTTCTAAGGAAAGGTCTACCAAGAATAATAGGACATGAAGGATTGCAATCTATATCAAGAACGATAAAATCTATGGGCACATAATTCCTATTTGCAACAATAAGAACATCATTAATTCTTCCCATTGGCTTTTTAATAGTGGAATCCGCAAGATGCAAGTTTAGAGAGGAATCATCAAAGTCACGGAAATCTAGCAAATCACACAAAGCTTTGGGAATAGTAGAAACACTAGCACCCAAATCACACAAAGCATGAAACTCAAAATCTTTAATTTTAATTTTAATGGTAGGTTCCCACTCATCATGGAGTTTTCTAGGGATAGAAACTTTCAACTCAGGCTTTTCTTCATAAGATTGCATCAAGGCATCAACAATGTGTTCAGTGAAGGCCTTATTTTGACTATAAGCATCTTATATCTTATATCTTATCTTATATTTACTAATTGGAGGCACCAAACGAGCCTCCACGTTAATCCTTAGAATTAAGAAAAATTGTCCGTTGGATGTCCTTATTTGCTATCCATAACCGTCCGATGATTTCTCTTAAGAAGTCCTCGCGTTTTATCCCACCTCATATGCCAAGTCTTCTCTATAGGTTGCAAAAGGAAGAAAAAAAGTGTGATCCCACCTCCCACGTGAAAGTCTCTTCCTAGATCCCACCTCCTACGTGAAAACCTCTTCCCTAGCGATTCCTATAGGCTGCAAAAAAAACACTAACATAATCCTATCGCGATGGATGACTCTGCTAGGTCGAACTCGCCGGCGGAGACGATGGAGAGATAGTAGGCGCACCCATGGCCTTCAAAGATGCTGACTGGACGGCCATGGGGAAGGAACAAGGTGACAAGATCCATAAGCGAGCAACACGCCGTTGTTGCCTCTGCCGCCGGTCATCATCTGCCACAGTGTTCATCTATAGAATCCAAGGGAGACTCTCCCACATCTTCCTCCTTGCGAGATACAAAAGTAAGGACGTTTTGCCACAAACAAGATCGTTTCCTGATTGTTCATCTATTCTGGTGCCACACATATGTATTTGTTCCTTTCAACCCTCCATCAGCTCTCCTCTCCTCTCCCAGGATTTTTCTGATGAATCCCAAAGCTGATTGGAAAATACTGCATCCAAAAGGAGGCTCGATCCAGCTTCAGCCTCTTCCCAATCCCTTCTCCAACCTGCTAATCTCCATTGTTTTCAGGTTTGAACCACACAACAATCAAGCATCTATTTTGGGTAAATTAATGAGTAATTCTCACAATGGTTGATGTAGCAGTTGGTCGGGTGTATTGTTGTCAAACTGAAGCGGATTGGGTAGCCGGCATCATCAGTAAAGTTGGTGACTAGAGGAACTGTCGCAAACATTCCTAATGCAAGAGTTTGGCTAATCTGCAGTACGACACATTAGTAGTATTTTCTTAGACATGCTGAATCATTCCTCTGTCCCAGTATTCAAAATTTACATATTTTGATATTGTCACAACTGTATACTGTAGGTTCCTCAACCGCAGAAGCTGTCACCAAAGGTGAAGGTGGAATTATGTAAAACCGGTATTTACATATTACACATCCGCAGCCGTTGTATGAACTACCACAGAGTCCCGACCAACTATCCCACACATAAGATTCTTTACAAGGCTGTTCGCCCATTGGCAGGTGATCGAGCAAGCTCTAATGATGTTTTTCGTCCTCTCTCTCTCTCTCTCCAAGTTGTGTTTTTATGCCATCCCAGACTTCAAGGTTCCATCCGTATTGGAATCCATCTAGGAGAACATGATTCAATCCATCTATACCTTCCCCTTCTCATATTCAAAGTTTTGCAATACAGGATAATTGATGCATCGGATGAGGATTCAATCCATCTTTGCCTTCCCCTTCTCAATAATATGAAGTAAGGAGGCGACACCGGTAGTTGAGGCTGTCAAGTGGAGGAATATGTTGGATTGGTGGTGGCACGCAAATCACACTCTAAATCCAATTGGAGTTCATCTATTCTACCATGGCCCCACGCCGCCGGTAAATGATCCCCCATTCTAAATCCCTCGGTTATCAGGTTGTTGTATTTATAACACAATCCTCAATAAACAGCCCTGATCCATAATATCTTCTCAAGAAAAATTGACCTTTTTCTGCGGTATCTTGCAGCACTTCTCCTTACCAGATTACATGTTGGAGGGAGGGGAGGAGAACCAGCTGGGGTGGTCTGCAATTTGCAACGTCTAAAGTGGAATCCTGCACGGACATCTCGCCAATGACGACAATATTTGGTTTGGTTTCACTCAGCATGTGCTTGAACGCCTCAAATTTCATGTTAAGGCTAGCTCCTCGATGCTCCTACAGGCTGCAGGTCTGGCATGGCTACCAGATGCAAATACTGTCGAGGAGGAACGCCATGTTTAATTGTGTTGGTTGTTGTGTTCGTTCTAATGGGATACAAGTCACATGACGTGATGGACATCAGGTAGGCAGCACAAAATTACGAAATAATCATTTTTTGTGCTTTGACAGTTTCCTGATATGCGCACATGCGTTTTTAATAGTTCCCCTAGGATTATAGGAATCAGACTTGTGATAGAGATCAGGTAGGCAGAAATATGTTTGCTGTAAATAAAATACAAGACCTCATATGAATTAATTTTTTAAAAGTTCAATGATCGATCTCATCTTATTGAATCTGAGTTCAGCGACAGGCATATGTGCTGTCAGTTTTTATGCCTGACACTCTTGCCTTCTATACGAACTGAATTAAAAGAAATTCTATGTACAGGCGACATGCAGCGCTGAAAATAACTAATCATGGTAATTAGATAATTTCATATGATTGTCAGTTATACTTTTCTTCATATATACTACCACGTGAGGTATCTCTCTCTATCTGCTAACATGAATGCCCAGTTTTAATAGAAGTCCTCAAGATTATGTTGAGATTGTCTTTAGCAAAAGAGATTTGTATTGGTGGTAATGACAACAGAAGAGGACTGAGCTACTCTTGGCCTTGGGCACAGTATGCATGCAGCCAGAGCCATGCGTGCAATATGGCAATGACAATGGCATCATGTAGTCTAGCGTGTAATGCCTATTTATATTTGACTGAATTTCCGCAGGCAGCAAAGGTAATAACAATGGCATCATGCTGTCTCGGATAATGCTTCTATTAATTTAGCCCTTTTAGCATAATGTCTCACACATATGTGTACATACATGCATGTAACAATGGATTGGTCAGAATTGGCAACATTATTAAATCTTGAAATTCGTATACAGATAGAGAAGAAAAACAGAGCTATCATTATCGATGACGCATAATGAAGTTCTCATATTTACATGGCTGAGTATATATGTATGTCCCAGTACTTGGATAGTTATGTGAGTAAATATACATCTTACACCAAAATAGTTAGAAATTCCGAGTTCAATATATTATTTTTATCAACAAATAGATGATTAAATCGAGGCATGCATAATAAATTGAAGGTATATGTCCAAAGTTTTTGTAAGTAAAAGGCAGTATAACCAAGAGTAGAATCTAACACTTATTTATTGTCATGTTGGCTTAAGGTTTGGGAGAAATAAAGTCAGGGTTACTATTCATTCTTAATGGAACAAATATAATGCAAGAAAATGTCTTTCCTAAGGTTAGGAAATTGCATCTATTACCCATAGAATATGTGCGTGCATTCATGCTTGGGGTAAAAAACATGAAAGGAGATGATTGCCTCCTTGCCCTCGCATCTTGATATGATAGTACGCCATTGCACGGAAATCTAGATAAAACATATCCAACAAGTTGTGGCCCATAAAATGTTATTCCATGAGGAAGCTCAAACATATGAGATGCCGGGAGATTGCTTACTGTCTTTGTAAATGCTAGAGCCAAATAAATTGTTTACTTTCTCACACCTCACAATCTGGTACAACTACAAATAAATCCCTTTATATTTTATATTTGGACTTCTTTTATATACATAGGTTCAAAGAAAATAGCACATAAAATGAACTTCACATTTACAACTATGTTTTCCATCAAAGCCTGCTTCATAATCATGTTAGCAACACATCATATTTCAGAATTATGAGAGATTGGACAACCAAAAATTAAAATTCATCCAAACTATCTAATCGTAACTCGAAAAGAAATATAACCCTTTTTTCCCATTATCATTGAATAAAAAAAATTACATGTTGTACATATTGTAGAAGTAATGGTGCTGAAACTAAAATTCCCTAGCCCGTGCGGATGCACGGGTTGATGACTAGTATTTATATTTACTAATTGGAGGCACCAAACAAAGCTCCATGTTAATCCCCGCAATAAGTATGTAATTATCCGTCCGATCTACTTATAATGTAATCATAGCCGCTAGATGAATAGGGTCCTCGGCCGCTCTCCCACAGGTACGTACGTCTCCTGACCTCGCCCGATCTCTCACGCATGCTTCATTTAAGAAAAAAAAATATCCAGGAATCACGTGCATGTTCCTACTCAAAGAAAAAAAATCTAGGAATCCCGCATGATCTAAACTCACGCAGGGTCTCTTTGGCTTGATTTCCAATAGTCCTTCCTAAACAAAAGGAAAAAGCTATCCTCCTTTCAAAATCCAAAAACCTCATCCGCAGGCTACCCACATGGCCTAGGTTAACCTCGAGATCAGTTTCCCTCCCCTCCCGATCGGAGTATCATCGGGCGTTCGCCGCTCTTCCTCATCCTCCGCCTTGCCGCGTCTTTTCTTCTAGCTCCTAATCTCCCCTGAATCTCTTGAAAAAGGAAAAAAAATAAACTCTATGAAATCTTTTAGGCGATGAGTTTCAATCTAGGCTGCCAAGTTGTTCCCGGCCGACGAGATAAGATGCCCGTTCCTACTGGGTACGTCCCTGCGTAGCAGGAATCGTGCTTCATCCATGCAGCGCTGCCCGGACTCTGATAAGGCTAGATAAAAGTGAGATGGTCACGTAAGTGCTTACCGCTTCCAAGTTAGATGTACACGTACTTCATGTTCTTGGCAAGATAAAAGAAACGGCTTGGTTTGTGATCGGTGTGATCATGGTCACCAGCACAGATTTGACCGTGTATTCGGCTGCCAAGGCATCCAGGCATGGGGCAAAAAGGGATGTTAGGTATTCCCGCGTATCTACTTTGTAAGGTATTCCTCTTAGCTTCTTTGCTCCCTATCAAAATTTCCATGGGCTCTGTGTGGTGCTTTCTTATAAAATAGAAACACATCTAATAAATTTTGTATTTGCTACATGTCTGAATTAGATTAATGTTTTAGCGGAAAGGTGTGGCTACTCTCGGGTGTACTACACCCGAGTTTCAAAAACTTGAAAAAAACGCGATCAAACCATCTCGAAAAAATCTGAAACTATGAGACATCAAACTTGATCAAATGTTTGAGCTTCCTGCAAAATTTCAGCCAAAGAAAACATCTGAGGAGCTCTCACGAAAAAAAAACAAAATCACTTCTCAAACAGTGCACAAAACTTTGAAGATTGATTTTGTCTTTTTTGGTGAGAGCTCCTCTGATGTTATTTCTGGCTGAAATTTGGCAGTTAGCTCGAACATTTGATCAAGTTTGATGTCTCAAAGTTACAGATTTTTTCGAGTTAGTTTGATCACGTTTTTTTCCAAATTTTTGAAATTCGGGTGTAGTACACCCGAGAGTAGAAAATCCAGTTTCATGTTTTAGATGATAATTTTCAGCAAGTAGATGCCAATTTCCATTCATTGCTGAGGCTATAAGTTCTGAAGGATTTGATTTTAGGATTTTTAGCCTTGCCTTGACAAAGTTCAACGATTGGCACAATAGAACATGAGTGCTGTGTCCTTATTTTTGTATGTGCACTAGCTACATTCAGATAGTTTAGAGGTTGAAATTTTGTAACATGAATTCCTCTATTAATTCCTGGGAGTATTGGATATGGGTATTCGACGATCTGATTGTTTATTAATTATTATTGCCCATCATTATCTAAGTTGGTTCGGCACACGTTGTCCTCCTATCAGAACATTACAAGCAAGTTATGTGAGTATATAATTTTCTCATCAGTTTTTATGTAGTGATTTTCATTTATTTTGCTTCTAGTTTGACGCTCAGGGTTGGAATGGTGGCAGAGTTGTCTACCTGCTCGACGTTGTTCGATTCTGTGGTCCGTCGCCCTGCGTCCACTCAGCAGAGAAGTAACTCAGTATCCTTTAATCTACCACTCTTCATACGTACTTTTTAAGGAAATAATTTATGTTTAATGCCAGTAAAAAAAGTTGATGCTAGCCTCCGCAATTTCCATGGCAAATGTTAGTAATTTGAGCAGGACTAAATCTTCTGTCATAGACTATCAAAAGAGTTCTGTGCTGTTCATGATACTGTACACTACTATAGACATGCGTGTAAACGTTGTGATTCATTTTGTTAACTCTTCTAGCATTGATGCTATTCTTCAAGATTAGTGTTGATACCCAAAAAGTCCTCTGGAGATTTGCTCTGTAGCACATCAGTCAGTGGATCTAGATGGGTAAACTTTAGCTTCAGGGAGAGCATATTTTTTGCCTGCTGCTATTGCTTATGAACAGTAATATACCCTATGCACCGCTTCCCAGTTGCCTCTCTATATTTAGCCATGCGTAACAGCTTTGAGAAAATGATGGATATGCTCACATCGGCCTGCTAGAGAGATAGATCATGTCACATCTACAAGTACTCTACATACTACCAATTGTATGTTCCTTTAATGTGATAAAATCAATACACTTGGAACTTAAAATCTCACGACGACCAAGTTTCTTTTTTGACGGTGCAATTCCAGAGTAACTACCGTCACATAGGATTTAACATCCCTATGGTCATCAAGTTTAAAACACATCATTCAGTAGACCTGATCTGGCTACGACAGTCTTATTTGCACTTCTTCAAAGAGACATATGTCATGATATCGTATTTCAAGGTAAACCTCTTTACATTTGGTTGATTATCTTGGTAACTTATTAATTGGATCGTCCGGTTGATAAAATCTTGAACTTGAGAGTTATACATTCCATCTTTTTCTCTTCACTATCTTATGTGGTTTGCTTTCAGTACCCACATGGGTGCCAAACGACCGAAGGACTCTTTTGATCACATGAATAGGAGAAGTGCAAGAGTGCATGTTTTAGCTAATTCCTTTTGATGATGAATGGTGATACATGAGTTTTTGAATGGGAGGAAGTAGTACACACCAAATTGCTTCATAAATATTCGGGTATAGAGGAAAACTAGATTATGTTACATGAGGCCATGTACCGGTATCACACACATTGGGAAAGCTAGATGGTGTAATTAAAGAAAATATATGCTTCTTTAACATGAAAAACATTTCATGTTTAGTTCATGTAACGAAAGTATAATATTGTTTTGTACCAGATGTAACCATTAGGTCTTCTAAGTGTACAGAATAAGGCTTTTAACTTCTAAAATGAAGCTAACGATGGTTTTGGTTTGCTTATACGTTGATGCGTACGCATAAAAATGTGCTTAATCAGAACGACATAATTAACAAGGAACATTGGAAGAAATAGTAATTAAATGAAGCCATTTTAAGTTTACTTATATCTTTAAAAGTTATACTTTTTGTAAGACATTTGTTTCTGCTTCAGTATGCCTACACAAATTAGCACGTTGGTTTTCACTACTGTTGTACAAGGAAATATAAAAAAATTCCCAGCCGGTAGAAAATGAACCACTAGGTGCTAAACTGACAAAAATTCAGGAGATCATTGCTAAGTCGCCATATCCATCATTCATGTAATTTATCACGAAAGGGTTAAAAAATGTATTCATACAAAATACTAGCCCGTGCAGACGCACGGGTTCGTGACTAGTGAGGAGAATTTAGCATGGATTGCAACAAGGAAATACAATCAATTAAACAGCAATTTTCATAATTAAATTCCTTGAGATCCAAAATAGCGGGTTTAGCAACATCACGGTTTTTATTTATTTCAATCCCACTTTCATCAATTTCATCATCAAGATCTAGAAACTCCGAATTCTTAGAACGCCTTCTAGGTAAAGGAAAATCATATTCAGATTCATCAAGATTCATATTGCGAAACAAGGATTTAATAGGGGACACATAAATAAATTTTAGATCTTCATCTTGATTTTCATAGGAATTAGAAGAACACGCATTAATAAAGGCATCTTTGCAAGCACGCATCCTAGCGGTTCTTTCTTTGCACTCATCAATGGAAATTCTCATAGCTTTGAGAGACTCATTGATATCATGCTTAGGAGGAATAGATCTAAGCTTTAAAGAATCAATCTCAAGAGAAATTTTATCGACGTTCCTAGCCAAATCATCAACTTTAAGCAATTTCTCCTCAAGCAAAGCATTAAAATTCTTTTGTGAATTCATAAACTCTTTAACACTACTCTCAAATTCAGAGGGCATCTTATTAAAATTTCCATAAGAGTTGTTGTAGAAATTTCCATAATTATTAGAAGGATTACTAGGATAAGGCCTAGGATTAAAATTCCCTCTATACGCGTTGTTACCAAAATTATTCCTACCAACAAAATTCACATCCATAGATTCATTATTATTCTCAAGCAAAGTAGATAAAGCTATATTATTGGGATCAGAAGAAACACTCTTAACAAATAAATTCCTAAGTTCATCCATCTTTTCACTCAAAACATTGATTTCTTCTATAGCTTGAACTTTTTTATTAGTAGATCTTTCAGTATGCCATTGAGAATAATTGACCATAATATTATCTAGGAGTTTAGTAGCATCTCCTAAAGTGATTTCCATAAAAGTGCCTCCCGCGGCCGAATCTAAAAGATTTCTAGAAGCAAAATCCAATTCAGCATAAAATTTTTGTATAATCATCCACAAGTTCAAACCATGAGTAGGACAATTACGTAGCATTAATTTCATTCTCTCCCAAGCTTGTGCAACATGTTCATGATCAAGTTGCTTAAAATTCATAATATCGTTCCTAAGAGAGATAATCTTAGCGGGAGGAAAAATACTTAGAGATAAAAGCATCTTTGCACTTGTTCCAAGAATCAATACTATTTTTAGGCAAAGATGAAAACCACGCTTTAGCACGATCTCTAAGCGAAAAAGGAAATAGCTTCAATTTAAGAACATCATTATCGACATCTTTTTTCTTTTGCATATCACATAAATCAACGAAGCTATTCAGATGAGTAGCGGCGTCTTCACTAGGAACGACGGCGAATTGATCTTTCATAACAAGATTCAACAAAGTTGTATTGATTTCACAAGATTCAGTATTGGCAAGAGGAGCAATCGAGGTGCTAAGGAAATCATTATTATTGGTATTGGTGAAATCACACAATTTGGTAGCATCTTGAGCCATCGCGACAAACAAGCAAACTAACAAACGAGCAAACAATAGGCAAAGGAAAAAAGAAGAGGAGATTGGGAAAGAGAGGGCGAATAAAATGGCAAGGGTGAAGTGGGGGAGAGGAAAACGAGAGGCAAATGGCAAATAATGTAATGCGAGAGATAGGGATTGCGATGGGTACTTGGTATGTTGACTTTTGCGTAAGCCTCCCCGGCAATGGCGCCATAAATCCTTCTTGCTACGTCTCGAGCTTGCGTTGGTTTTCCCCAAATAGGAGGGGGTGATGCAGCACAGTAGCGTAAGTATTTCCCTCAGTTTTTGAGAACCAAGGTATGAATCCAGTAGGAGGTCACGCGCAAGTCCCTCGTACCTGCACAACACGATAGCAACTCGCAACCAACGCTTAGGGGTTGTCAATCCCTTCACGGTCACTTACGAGAGTGAGATCTGATAGAGATAATATTTTTGGTATTTTTGATAGATAGATGCAAAGTAAAAAGTAAAGGCAAAGTAAAAAAAGCAAGTAAATAAAGTGATATAGATTGATATGATGAGAATAGACCCGGGGGCCATAGGTTTCACTAGTGGCTTCTCTCAAGAGCATAAGTATTCTACGGTGGGTGAACAAATTACTGTTGAGCAATTGACAGAATTGAGCATAGTTAGGAGTATATCTAGGCAATGATCATGTATATAGGCATCACGTCCGTGACAAGTAGATCGAAACGATTCTGCATCTACTACTATTACTCCACTCGTCGACCGCTATCCAGCATGCATCTAGAGTATTAAGTTAAAAACAGAGTAACGCCTTAAGCAAGTTGACATGATGTAGAGGGATAAATTCATGCAATAGGATAAAAAAACCATCTTGTTATCCTTGATGGCAACAATACAATATGTGCCTTGCAACTCTTTCTGTCACTGAGTAAGGACACCGCAAGATTGAACCCAAAGCCATGCACTTCTCCCATTGCAAGAACTACCAATCTAGTTGGCCAAACCAAACGGATAATTCGAAGAGACTTGCAAAGATAACTCAATCATACATAAAAGAATTCAGAGAAGAATCAAATATTTTCCATAGATAATACTGGATCATAAACCCACAATTCATCGATCTCAACAAACACACCGCAAAAAGAAGATTACATCGAATAGATCTCCACGTGAGAGGGGGAGAACATTGTATTGAGATCCAAAAAGAGAGAAGAAGCCATCTAGCTACTAGCTATGGACCCGAAGGTCTGAAGTAAACTACTCACACTTCATCGGAGGGGCTATGGTGTTGATGTAGAAGCCCTCCTGGTGGATGCCCTCTCCGACGGAGCTCCGGAACAGGCCCCAAGATGGGATCTCATGGATACAGGAAGTTGCGGAAGTGGAATTAGGTTTTTGGCTCCTGTTCTGATCATACGGGGATACGTAGGTATATATAGGAGGAAGGAGTACGTCGGTGGAGCTCCGAGGGGCCCACGAGGTAGGGGGCGCGCCTAGGGGGGCGCCCTCCACCCTCGTGACCACCTCGTGGCTTTCTTGACAGAGGGTCCAAGTCTCCTGGATCTTATCTGATGAGTAAACCATGTTCCCGAAGGTTTCATTCCGTTTGGACTCCGTTTGATATTCCGTTTCTTCGAAACACTGAAATAAGCAAAAAAAACAACAATTCTGGGCTGGGCCTTCGGTTAATAGGTTAGTCCCAAAAATAATATAAAAGTGGAAAATAAAGCCCAATATAGTCCAAAATAGTAGATAAAGTAGCATGGAGCAATCAAAAATTATAGATACGTTGGAGACGTATCAGTCATCAACACTCGCGGTTTTTGTCGATTCTGGCCCATTTCATGGACTATTACTCATGGTTTTGGGGTCCCAAAACAATTTCAGTGGTTGTCAAATTCCAAGGTGCGCTTCCGTGGCGGTCATCAACAATCGTAGTTTGGGCCGATTCTGGTCCGTTTCTTGGACTATTACTCACTGTTTTGGGGTCTCAGAGTGATTTCCACGATTGACGAACCCTGTGGTGCATTTACGTGTTGGTCATCGACACTCACAGTTTTGGCCGATTCTGGACCGTTTCATGGACTATTACTCAGCGTTTTGGGGTCCCAAAGCGATTTCCATGGTTGTCGAACCCCAAGGTGCGATTACGTGTCGTTCATCAACACTCACAGTTTGGCTGATTCTGGCCTGTTGCATGGACTATTACTCACTGTTTTGGGGTCCCGGAGTGATTTCCATGATTAAAAAACTCCGGGGTGCGTTTATGTGTCTATCATCAACACTTACAGTTTTGGTCGATTCTGGCCCGTTTCTTGGACTATTACTCACTGTTTTGGGGTCCCGGGATGATATCCACCATTATCGAACCCCCGGGTGCATTTACGTGTCGGTCATCAATAGTAGCAGTTTTGGCCGATTCTGGCCCGTTTCGTGGACTATTACTCACCGTTTTGGGGTCCCAAAGCGATTTCCATGGTTGTCGAAACCCAAGGTGCACTTACGTGTCGTCATCAACACTCATAGTTTTGGCCGATTCTGGCCTGTTTCATTGACTATTAGTCATTGTTCTGGGGTCCCGGAGTGATTTCCATGAGTAACAAACTCTGGGGTGCATTTATGTGTCGGTAATCAACACTTACAGTTTTGGCCGATTCTGGCCCGTTTCTTGGCCTATTACCCACTATTTTGGGTCCCGAAAAGAATTCCACCATTAGCGAACCTTGGGTGCGTTTACGTGTCGGTCATCAACACTCGCGGTTTTTGTCGATTTTGTCCCGTTTCGTGGACTATTACTAACCTTTTTGGGGCCCCAATGCGATTTCCACGATTGACGAACCCCGGGGTGCGCTTACGTGTCGGTAATCGACACTCACAGTTTTGGCCGATTCTGGCCAGTTTTGTGGACTATTACTCACTGAGGTGGGGTCCCGGAGAGATTTCCAAGATTGACGATCCCCGTGTTGCTTTTACGTGTCGGTCATCAACACTCGTGGTTTTTGTCAACTTTGGCTTGTTTCATGGACTATTACTCACCGTTTTGGGGTCCCGATGCGATTTCAATGATTGTCAAACCCCAAGGTGTGCATACGTGCCGGTCATCAACAATCACAGTATGGGCCGATAATGGCCCGTTTCATGGACTATTACTCACAGTTTTGGGGTCCCGGAGAGATTTCCACGATTGACGAACCCCAGGGTGCGTTTACGTGTCGGTCATCAACACTCACAATTCTGGCCCATTTCATGGACTATTACTCATTGTGTTGGGGTACCGGAATGATTTCCATGATTAACGAATCCCGGGGTGCATTTACGTGTCGGTCATCAAGACTCACAGTTTTGGCTGATTCTGGCCTGTTTCGTGGACTATTACTCATTTTTTTGTGGTCCCGTTTTGGCCGATTCTGGCCCGTTTATTGGACTATTACTCACTGTTTTGGGGTCTAGGAGTGATTTCCACGATTTACGAACCCTGGGGTGCGTTTACGTGTCGGTCATCAACACTCATAGTTTTGGTCGATTCTGGCCCGTTTCTTGGACTATTACTCACTGTTTTTGGGGTCCCGGAGAGATTTCCACGATTGACGAACCACGGGCTTCATTTACGTGTCGGTCATTAACACTCGCGGTTTTTGTCGATCCTAGCCCGTTTTGTGAACTATTACTCACTGTTTTGGGGTCCCAAACAATTTTAGTGGTTGTCAAACCCCAAGGTGCGCTTCCGTGGTGGTCATCAACAATCGCAGTTTGGGCCAATTCTGGCCGTTTCTTGGACTATTACAAACTGCTTTGGGGTCTCGGAGTGATTTCCACGATTGACGAACCCCGGTGTGCGTTTACGTGTTGGTCATCAACACTCACAGTTTTGACCGATTCTGGACCGTTTCATGGACTATTACTCACCGTTTTGGGGTCCCAAAGCGATTTCCATGGTTGTCGAAACCCAAGGTGCACTTACGTGTTGGTCATCAACACTCATAGTTTTGGCCGATTCTGGCCCGTTTCATTGACTATTAGTCATTGTTCTGGGGTCCCGGAGTGATTTCCATGAGTAACGAACTCCGGGGTGCGTTTATGTGTCGGTAATCAACACTTACAGTTTTGGCCAATTCTAGCCCGTTTCTTGGCCTGTTATCCACTGTTTTGGGTCCTGAAATGAATTCCACCAGTAGCGAACCCTGGGGTGCATTTACGTGTCGGTCATCAACACTCGCGGTTTTTGTCGATTTTGTCCCGTTTCGTGGACTATTACTAACCATTTTGGGGCTTGTCGGATTTCGGGTTTCGGCAGATCCTTGAGGTTCGAACACTGGGGTGCGCGCGGAGATTCAACCCTCTACCGTCTCGCACCTCGCCGAATCGCTGGGACCTAAACTACTAAACAGAACAGCACAAGGGACACAAGATTTATACTGGTTTAGGCCACCATTGTGGTGTAATACCCTACTCCAGTGTGTGGTGTGGTGGATTGCCTCTTGGGCTGATGATGAACAATACAAGGAAGAACAGCCTTGCGAGGGTTTGTTCTTGGCTGGTGCAATGAACTGTTAGGAGGGAGTTCAGTCGCTCTATCTGCTGGTTTCTTGATGAGGATCCAGCTTGCTAGGTCAGGTCCAGCTGCCTCTACCCTGGGGGTGGCTAGTCCTATTTATAGGCAAAGGCCCTGGGCCTCTTCCCAAATATTGAGCGGGAAGGGCGCCAACAATTGGCCATTTTGAAGGGGAACATCGGGTACACTTATCCTGACTAAAGTTGGTCCTCGCCTGGCAAAGACTCTGGTGATGACGCCTGCTTGGGCTCCACAATGACTTCCTTCCTGCCGTTGGGCTGGTCTTGGTCTTGTTGCACCGAAATGGACGCCTTTGCTTGATACTCTCGCCTGCGCTTGCTCCCTTTGCACCAAAGAGGAAAGGAGGACACTGCGCGGGCTAGCGCCCGACTAGCGCCCTCGGTCGTCATGGCTTGCGTCATGGGCACCTCGCGAGGTACCCCGCCTTGAACTCTCCGCCCCCTCATGAGCCAGCCTGACGAGGCCGTGCCTAAGGAAGCTCCTTGTCGTCCGCCCCGCGAGGCTTGGCCCCTCGCGAGGGTATTGAGCTTGCGTTGATGAAGATGGGCTGTGTTGGGCCTCCTTTCAGCCACGCCGCAGGCCGCAGGCAGGCAAGTCTGGGGACCCCCGTTCCCAGAACGTCGACAATAGCCCCCGAGCCCACGGCGCGCCCGAACTTGGCTGAGTAGAGACGCGAAAGGGCAAGTGCGAAGCGTCGCGGGCCCTAACAGCTTGCAGCCTTGGGCACCGTGTGGCGGTTGATTGGATGTTCTAGGCGGACATTGTTCCTCCACGCCTCCTTATTTTGTGCCTTGCTAGGCGGACACGCTGCTGCACACAGCCGTTCCCCTTTCTGCTGCTTAAGCACTCTCTGTCCCTTCTTCTCTCGAACTCCAGCTCCTGCATCTAATCCAATCTCGAACCTTCCCCATCCCCTTCCTGTCGTCATGGCCCCGCCGAGGAAGGGAAAAGGGAAGAAGCTCGCACCGCCGCCTCGCTCGCCGTCGACGGCGGCCCCCGCCGTCGATTGGCCGGTCATAGTCAATCAAGAAGGCCTGGACAAGGTCCGCTCGGTCCTGGCCACCATCTTCAATGAGTGCGGGAGGACGACAGCCTAGCCCGCGTCTCGCTTCTCCATTGACAGGATTCCCACCGAGGTCCGGTATTTCGCCGACGCCCTGTGGGCGGGACTGGTTCCCCCCTTCTCTGATTTCTTCAACGCCGTGCTTTCCCACTATCAGATCCACATGATGCATCTGGGTCCTGAATCCATCACCCTTCTTGCGGTTTTTGCCTTTGTTTGCGAGGCAATGACGGGCATCCTTCCTTCGGCTGCCTTACTGCGCCACTTCTTCTCTCTGCGCCTAGTCGACCCCATCCAGTGCTCGGAGTGCGTGAGCTTCATTGCTGCGCCTGAGACAGCGGTTTCCGGAATTGACTTCAGTCTTCCTCCGCCCGCGCCTGGGTTTCGCGAGCGGTGGCTGTACGTGGACGTTGGGGTTCCCAGCCCCCTGCTGACGGAGCCATCTTCGCCTGCTGTTCCCAACTCAGGCTTGGGCCAAGTCACGCTCGCGAGCCCCCGGCTCGCCTTTGTCTGGCACCGCTTCGAGTTCCTGAGGAAGCTTGGCGTGACGGCGCCCAAGGTGGTGAAGGAGTTCTTGCTATGCCGCGTCGCCCCTCTCCAGCGCCACTCTCATCGAATGTGGGCCTACAGCGGTCGTAGAGACCATATGCAACTCCAGGAAGGAGACCTGACGCCTGAAGCTCTGAGGAAAGTGCTCTTGGTCTTGACTGGGGATCCTTCCCTCGGCGACATTCGTCAAGGGGGGACTTGCTGTACCTCTGCTCGAACAGAGACGACTTTGTGGGCCAGATGCCCATCTTCGACGAATCGGGGCGGCGCCCCGCTGGCCTCCAGGGGCCTCGCGAGAACCCAGTGGTGGTGGTTGCCCTCGCAGCCGCCCGGGGCGACTCTTCCTCAAGTGGTGGTGCAGGGAGGCATGAGCCTCCGGAAGCCGAGGGTGCCCTCGCCGAGGCAACAGCGCTGGGCGGAGCTCATGGGGGAGTGGCTCCCGAGGCCTGTGCTGCCGCAGTTGAAGGTGGCGAGAGGCCGCTTGCAGTGCCTAAGGCTGAGGCTCCCGAGGCCCCAGCCGCTCTTCTTGGTGAGGCGATTAGCAGCGCGCATCAGGCGGACGCCCCCGACGGGAGTCGCCTCGATGCTTCCTCCTCGTCGCAAGCTGACCCTGGCGCCCAACTCTTGGGCCGCTTCCGCGTGGACTTTGAGGCTCTACGGAAGAGGAGGGAGGCCTTGGGCGACGACTACCCTTGTCACCTGCTGAAGCGTAGGAAGTACTATGCCATCGACGAGTAAGCCTTCTCTCTTTCCTGCTCCTGACTCTTTCGCTGCTTGTTCTGATCCTTGCCCTGCAGGGCCCTTCCTTCCGAGCTTACGGGGGTGGATGAGGAGCCATCCCCTTCGCCTCCACCTCTTCCGTCGTCTTCGACCATCCTGAGCAGTCGGGCCCTCGTGGTGAGGCCGGCTGGCGAGACGAGTCATCCCGAAACGCAACTTGGCCCTGCGCTCCCCACGGATTTCCTTCACGGGCCTTCCCGTGGCATAGCCAGCCTGCCGTGGGCTTCTCGTCTGGCTGTGGACCGTGGTTGGCTGGGGTACTCCCGGCGCTCTCTACTTGGAGATGGGCTGGCCCCAGGTCGGGCCTTCGGCAGGGCGCGCCCGGTCATCTCGAGGGCGCCGGCCCCCAGCCCCTTGCCCGAGAGGGGAGTGCTGATCCGCGCCCCACGGCGCTTGTTTGGGGCGGATGATGGTATGGAGGACGTACTCGAGCGCGCCCGGGAGCGTCGCGCTCTTCGCCAAGGGTTCCTCCGCAGGGCGGCTAACGCGGTGAGCCTGCTTGGTGAGGAACTTGCTGATGAGGACGCGCGCCTTGAGGCCGAGGGCCTTCGGCTGGTTGCGGAGAGGCGTGAGCTGGAGATGGCTGCCGCCCTCGCGCACCGTCGGCGCGATCTTGATGATGAGGAGGCCAAGACGTCGCTGGCGGCCTCTCGGGAGGCCCGTTCCCAGGCCGTCGAAGAAGCCAGGGAAGCTGACTAGCGGCGAGAGGCCACGGAGGAGCGGGCACAGGAACTCTTGGCCCGGTGGCCCTCACTGGAGGACCAGGTGGAGCTTCGCGAGGCGGCCCTTGCGTCGATGAAGGTGGCCTCCGGCGACCCAGCGGAGCTCCAGAAGCTTGAGGAGGCGTTGACGCTGGAAGCCGCCGAACGCGCGCGTGAGCACTAGCGCGTGGAGACGAGGGAGCGCTGGTGACACGGGCAGAGGACGACATCACTGCGCGGGAAGCCCGTGTCGCGGAGGAGGTCGGACGTCGGGTGGCGACGGCGCGCCTGAATCTTGAGCGCGAGCTCAAGGAGAGGCTGGAGTTGGTCTGGACCGAGGCTGAAGGTAGGACCAACGCCCTCAGGGCCAAACTGGAGGAAGCAACGAGGCAGGCCGATGCCTTGCGGGTCGCACTTGAGGCAGCTCAGGGGGAGTTAGCTACTTCCCATGCCGAGGTGCTTCTTCTTCGCCGACAGGTGGTTGAGGTCGAGGCTGTCGCTGGCCCAAACGCGGACGAGATGCGTCAGCGGCGGCTCTTGGAGCATGAGCACGCCCCCACGCTCTCCACGCTTCGAGAGAGGGCCAACACGGCCTTGGGTATCATCTGCGAGGCGGCCGTTGGCGAGCCGCATGCTATTAACTACGCCGGCAACCTTCAGTTCTTCACCGACATCGTGACGCAGCTAGAGGCACGGTCGGTTCGTGCCAACAGGTTGGTGGAGGAGAGGAGTCGACATTGCTCGGGGGCGCCTTCTCCCGCGTCTTCAGCCATCTCCGGAACATGGACCCTCTCTTCGACTTCGACGCTGCCATCGCCCCAGTCCCACAGGCCATCCGAGACGACCTGGCATACTAGGTGGAAGACAACATGGACGCCCTTTTCAGGGCCATCGCTTCAGACAACGACGGCGTAGTTGTGGCTGCCGACGAGGGCGGCGTGGTGAACGGCCCTGACGCCGCTGGCGGCAACACGGAGGGCGATGGTGAGGCCAGCGACGCCAGCGACAGCTCGGGTGGCGCTCCTGAGGATGCATTGGGGAATTTGTCTGACTGATAGCACGCCGCTTCTGTTTCCTTATCCTGCATGAATAGAACTCAGGCTTTTGTCCCGATGATTGTGAGAGCATTTTGGGAGGGGATGCCCCTCATGTAAAGCCAATGTTTAAGCGCACTAGTCAATGCTGCATTGCTCATAGGTGTAACGCCCCGGATCCGATGCGCCAGGTGTCCGCCAGTTATTCGCCGTCGTTTCCATGTCATTTGCTTGCGTGTTGCACTTTGCCATGTCATCATCTGCATTTTATCATGTCATCATGTGCATCTCATTTTGCATACGTGTTCGTCTCATGCATCTGAGCATTTTCCCCGTTGTCCGATTTGCAATCCGACGCTCCTATGCCCTCCGGCGTCCCCCTTTTGCCTCTTCTCTTGTGCGGGTGTTAAACGTTCTCGGAATGGCCCAAGGTTTGCCAAGCGGCCTTGGTATAGCACCGGTAGACCGCCTGTCAAGTTTCGTGCCATTTGGAGGTCGTTTGATACTCCAACGGTTAAACGGGTAACCGTAAAGCCCTCTTTGAGTTGCAGCCCAACACCCCTTCCAAAGTGGCCCAAAACACATCAAACTCCCCTCCATGCTCTCGGTCGTTCGATCACGATCGCGTGGCCGAAAACCGCACCTCATTTGGACTATCCTAGCTCCCTCTACCTATAAATAGGACCTCCCCTTCCAAATTCGCGGATCATTTCCCCCCAGAAACCCTAATTTCTCCTCCGCGCCGCGCCGGACATGTCCGGACCGGGCCGGACACGTCCGCCGCCGCCGCCCTGGCCAATCAGCAAGCGCCACGTCACCCTCTGCGTCGTCCCCGCCGCCGCCGGCCCGCGAGCCCGCTCCGGGCCCGTGGGGCCCGCCTCCGCCGCCGTCGCCCGGGCTCGCCCGCCTGCCCGCGCCGCCGCCTCGACGCCCGACCCCGCCGTCGGCATCCCCGCACCGCACCTCGCCGGAGCTCCGCGCGCCCCGCGCCGCCGACCGCGCCCTCCTGTTCCGCCGCGTCCGCCTCCTCTCGCGCCGGCCAGCCCCCGCCGCCGCGCCGCACTTGCCCCGCCGTCGGTCGCCGCCGCCAGGCGCCGCCACCTCGCCGCCGGCGACCCCAGCTCCCCGGCCTCGCGCCTCCTCCGAGCGCCACCGGCCTCGCCTCCGCCGCCTCCCTGGACCTGGCCCCGACCGGATCCGGCAAGGGTGCGGCCAGATCCGCCGAGCCCGGCCATCTCCGGCCACCTCCGGCCCGTCTCCGGCGACTCTCCGGCCGTGCTTCAAAATCCGTGCGAACCCTAAGGTTGCCCCCGTTTCACCAAGTCCCCAGTTTCAGTAATTATCATGCCATGTTCATGCCATCACATCTCTGCATCCGTAGCTCCGTTTTGTGCGTGTAATATGTCAAATTGTTCGTCTCGATGAGTACATCATTTCATTCCATTGCATCATTTTCATTGGAGCTCATCTTGATGCCCGAAATGCTGTTGGAAGAGTGCATGTTGATGTTAATCTGCTGAAACTGTTATAACTTGCTCTTTTATCATTTTTGCCATGATTGATGTGTGCATCCTATGAGGTTGAGCTCTACATGAATGTTGATCTATGCCATGCCATATTTCCAGGGGTGCCAACCATGTATTTTTGTGAGTTGTGTGCTGAGTGTATCAAGCTTGCTAAGTAGGGTAGTTGCTATTGCTGTTTTCCTGACAGATTCTGTTATATTTTGTTGCTATGTTAACATGCTTCTACTAATCATTCTATGCATAATATGGAGATGTTCTATAAACATGTTTTGATCTACATGTCATGCTCTATCCATTCATGCCCTTGGTTGCAATTATAGCCTGCTGGAACATGTTGTAATCTTGCTCCAAAGTTGCTTGAAAATGTTGCTGTCAACCTGTTAACATTAAGTTCACTTGTTCCCATGTGTTTTCCTAGTGATCCATGCACCCTATGAACTTGTTCTTGCCATGCTTAGCTTCATAAACATGTCTTCTTACTGTTGGTTGCCTTTCCATGCCATGTATTGCTCTGTGGTGAGTGGTTCGAGCTCACGAACATGCCTACTTATTGTTGTTCCTGCCATGTTTAAATCTGTAATATAACTTGCCATGTTTACATGGGTGCCATCATATTTTCTATGCCTTTTTGTCTCATGTTCAGTAAGGGTCTTTTGATCTATGCTATTAGTAGATTCATTCCATGCCTTTGTTTGTCATGATATGTTCCTGTAACATGTTGTTTGATAGCTCTAAACATTGCAACCTGATGTTAACTCCCGATAAGTCTGAAACTGTTATTATTTGCAATCTTACCATGTGTTTTGGAGCATGTTCTAGTTGTTTCTGGAGATAGCTCAGTGTTCATGTTTTGTTATGCTTTACCTGTACTTCATGCCCATGCCTTTAGTTATCATGTTGGGGTGCTGTAGCATGTTGTTTTGATGCTTGCAAGATGCCTAGTTGCTGTTATGGACAGATTGTTGCTATGACTTGTATAGTGTGTGTGTGTTGCCCCGTTGCTCCGTTTCGAGTGTGCTCTATATGAAACTTGCTTGTTTTTGCATGTAGCTTCATATTATCATGTTGCATCCTTGCTTTGGTATGTTTGCTTGATGTTTGGGTGCATTTTGCATCAATGCCTTGTTTGACTTGTTTTGCTCATATCTTCTAGACCGTAGCTCCAAATCTAATGAACTTTATATGTAACTTGACTAGAATTTCGTGTAGGTCATCTTGGTGCATCTTAACTTGCTGTTTAACAACTTGAACGTAAGGTTTATTCAGTTCTGGACCAATTTCGAAATTTGCATATGAGGACTTACCGGAATTGTTATATGTTGTTCCCGGCCTCATTTAAACTTGCCTTGATGTGTTGTTCTTGTTTGCATCTTCTCTTGCCATGAATAGCTTCATGTATCTTGGTCATGCATCATGCTTGTTGTGCATCATGTCTTGTTCATGTGTGGTGTGTTTACTATGTTGTGTGCTTCTTCTCGATAGTTCCCGTTTCGTTGCGATCGTGAGGATGCGTTCGTCTTCGTGTGGTTCGTCTTCGTGGCTTCATCTTCTTCATGGATTCGTTCTCCTTCCTTGCGGGATTTCAGGCAAGATGACCGCTACCCTGGATCTCACTACTATCATTGCTATGCTGGTTGCTTCGTTCTATCGCTATGCTGCGTTACCTATCATTTGATCTTCAAGCCATCCCATATTGCCATGAACCTCTAAACTTTGACACCATTCCTAGCAAACCGTTGTTTGGCTATGTTACCGCTTTTGCTCCGCCCCTCTTATAGCGTTGCTAGTTGCAGGTGAAGTTGAAGATTTCTCCATGGTGGACAGGATTTTGGTTGGGATATCACAATATCTCTTATATTATTAATGCATCTATATACCTGGTAAAGGGTGGAAGGCTCGGCCTTATGCCTGGTGTTTTGTTCCACTCTTGCCACCCTAGTTTCCGTCATACCGGTGTTATGTTCCCGGATTTTGCGTTCCTAACGCGGTCGGGTGATTTATGGGACCCCCCTGACAGTTCGCTTTGAATAAAACTCCTCCAGCAAGGCCCAACATTGGTTTTACCATTTGCCTCACCATCACCTACTTTTTCCCTTGGGAGTCGCTCTCTCGAGGGTCATCTTTATTTTAGCCCCCCCGGGCCAATGCTTGTCTAAGTGTTGGTCCAAACTAGAGCCACTTGCAGCGCCACCTCGGGGAAACTTGAGGGCTGGTTCTAGTTGTACGTAGTGCTCATTTGGTCGTGGCTTGAGACGAGATACGCGCGGCTACTATCAGGATGTCGGCACGCCGGGAGGTTTTGCTGGTCTTGTTTTACCATTGTCGAAATGTCTTGATGTACCTTGATTCTGAGACTGATCGGGTCTTCCTGGGAGAAGGTCTATTCCTTCGTTGATCGCGAGAGCTTGTCATGGGCTAAGTTGGGACACCCCTGCAGGGTATAAACTTTCGAGAGCCGTGCCCACGGTTATGTGGCAGATGGGAATTTGTTAATGTCCGGTTGTAGATAACTTGACACCAGATCCGAATTAAAATGCATCAACCGAGTGTGTAACCGTGATGGTCTCTTCTCGGCGGAGTCCGGGAAGTGAACACGGTTTCTGGGTTATGTTTGAAGTAAGTAGGTGTTCAGGATCACCTCTTGATCATTGCTAGTTGACGACCGTTCCTTTGTTTCTCTTCTCGCTCTCATTTGCGTATGTTAGCCACCATATATGCTTAGCCGCTGCTGCAACCTCACCACTTTACCCCTTCCTTTCCCATTAAGCCTTGCTAGTCTTGATACCCATGGTAATGGGATTGCTAAGTCCTCGTGGCTCACCAAATACTTCCAAAACCAGTTTGCAGGTGCCTATGTTACCGAGCAGGTGACGCAACCAAGCTCAAGGAGGAGCTCGATGAAGATCTTGCCCTTTGTGTTGTTTCGTTCTAGTTGATCAGTAGTGGAGCCCAGTTGGGGTCGATCGGGGACCTTTATCTCATTTGGGGTTCTTCTTTTATTTTTGTTCTGTAGTCGGACCTTGATTGTATCTGGATGGTGTAATGCTTTATTCATGTAATTGTGTGAAGTTGCGATTGTAAGACAACTATGTATCTCTTTCCGTTATGTATTACATGGGTTGTGCGAAGATTACCTCACTTGCGACATTGCTTTCAATGCGGTTATGCCTCTAAGTCGTGCTTCGACATGTGGGAGATATAGCCGCATCGAGGGCGTTACAAGTTGGTAATTAGAGCCTTCCCCGACCTTAGGAGCCCCACTGCTTGATCGTTTTTAGCGGCCGAGTTGTGTCTAGAAAAATGTTTTGAGTCATTTAGGATTATATATATCGGAGAGTTAGGAATTCTTTTTACTCCCCAGTCTCTTCGTCGCTCTGGTGAGGTCTCCTGACGTAGAGTTTTGACTCTTCTCTTCTCAAATTTCACTAAATTTTTTTTAGGATCACGCGGGTATTTTGGAATCGTTCCGATGGTTTTATGATGAGAACATTGTCTTGGTGCCTCCTGTCAGGGGTTTAGTGGAAGTGTCCCGGGGAGTTGAGCTCTGAGGTGTTGTCGTCATAATTTTATCGTTGCAGTTCTGGAATACCTGAGTTTAGTACGCCGACATCGAAAATCTCTTTTATGCAGTTGTTGGTGAGATAACCCCGATAACCCAGTACTGAGGTGAGTACGGGAGTATTTCCATGACTTGTATAACGGATGCTTTTCGAAGGTTGAGGTAGACAATTTCCGAAGGTTTCTTGGTTATGTGTTGAAGGATGGATACAACTGGATGTAGGATTTGCTAGTTTGGGTGAGATATTATGCTTCCCTTGTATCCCCAACACCTGATTGCATAACCGGAGAATTTCGGGAGTTTCATAGGTGGGAATTCAAGTAGCTCTTAGGATATCTTTCCGACGGATGTATGATATGAAATTGGGGTTCGACGTCTAGTGGTCCGCCTATTCACAGTTGGTTTTACAGTGGTCTCGTTGTGTCTTAAAGAGTCCTTGGCTATGCCGACTCGGGGACGCTTCGCATGTCATGTGCACTGCCTTGTACATGATGGTGTTGTACGATTGAGCCCGTGTAGGCCCCACCACGAAAACTTCGGACGAAATCTCTATCATATGTTTGTTCCGGCTTATTCTGCAAGCCAGTCTTTTGTTTTTGTTTTGAGTTGTGGTATTCGAGTTGCTTCAATGTCAAGTGTTGATTCCATACCTTTCCGAAATGGTGTTCTCATACTCCGATGGGAATACCAATCCTTCTCGACAATCAGGATTGTCATGTCAATCCTTTTCAACCGGCGTGTTTCTCTTCAAGTGGATCCGATCACTTCAACATCAGCAAGACCAATTATCATTTCTTCTCAACGGTCTTTGTTTCAACCGTCCCAAGTTGCCTTTGTTTTTTCCCCACCCTCCCACCCTTTTTCTTCAAGGACTCATTTATTTTAATCAAGTATCCATTTATTCATGTGAAATCACTTCACTCTTTTCAATCAATGTTCTGATCCGGTGATTTCCCATGAAGATGCTCAACAGCTTCAAGTTCATCGTCCTTAATTGTTGTTTCTTCTCCGGTGGTTCCGATTCAAGTTTTCGATATTCATCATATTCTTTTCCTCATTTCTAATGCTTTCTCATGCCGATGCACCTCTTAATCATTCACCTCTTCCTATTCATTTGTTCTGGAGTGCTGAAGATATCTCACAAGACTTGTGTTTCCATTCTCAATCCGTTCGAGATATTTCGAGGTTGTTATCTCATTCAAGTCATTTAATTCAACCGGTGCAACATCTCTTTTAAATCTTTTCAACGGTGTTCTTTTGAGTGGGCCCTAACCCACAGGTCTTTTCCCAGGATCTTACCTGACTCTTCTATTTTCCCAGAGCTATCCTAAATTCTTCTCCAAGTTTGACGTAAGAATGAGTTATCATCAGTCAAATGCTTTTCTCCAAGATCTTTCAAATTCTTTTCATAGTTGGCTCAACCTCTTCGCTTTTGATTATTCCGGTGTGCCTCAATAATTCTTGGTGTTGTTTCTCGTTGTCATTCTCATCATTTGAAGACCGAAGAAGAGTTTCTCTTTAATCTTGCTCTATTCTCTTCAAGATTCATGGTGCTAGCTTGTTGCCATCCTCTCATAATTATTTTCGATTGTGAGAATCTTTTTCACCCATCAAGAGATATTCAAGAGTCTCCTCAGTTTGTCATCCGGAGTCCATCAATTCAGGTTTATTCATTCTCAGCTGTTAGTTATCAATCTCCTATCTTGCCGGTGCATCAATCGAATATCCTCTAATCAGTTCTTGATCTCTTTGTTCTCATGTATCTAGTTTATCTCAAGCACCTTCATTCATTTGCTAATTCTTACCGGTGATGCACCCCTACTTCGATCATTTTCAATTCTTACGGTGGTTCTTTCAAGATCTCTCTTCCTTGTTCATCATATCAATTCATTTGTTGTTCCAATCCTACCGGTGGTTCATTGAAGACCTTCTCAAGTTTTGATATATCTCTTTTAATCCTTTCTACGAGAATAAGTAGTATGCCAAATCCATTGCTTGGCATCAATTTAATTTGATGAAGGATAAGCATACAATAAATCTTATTCTTATTTCCTCGAGGTAATTCAATTCTTTTCTTCGTGAGATTGTTCATGATGAAGTAATTATCGGTTCTAGTGTTTCATCTTTTCTTTTCCGGGGTTCCAAGTTTTCCGCATTATCTCGTCGGAAGCTCCTTCTAAATCATTGCAAGGCTTCACCTTGTGTTTTCAACTTCTCTTTCTTTTCATCATCTTTTTATTACCGGAGTTCTTCATGGAGGCTCTACATGGTGGGTCGTCAAGGATTCTTTTCATTCTTCAATTGTTCTTCAAGATTTCGCTCGAAGTTATGATCCCTCAAGCTATACTCAAAATTAAACAGGGTGCCCAACACTTGTTTTGTTTTGAGAAGTTCAAGTATTCTTCTTCTTGCATTTCGAAGTGCAATGCTCCTACCCTATATTTTGAGATGGTGTTATATCATTCTTGACAATTTCCTTCATGGTTCATGATTCATATTGTTGTCAAGAATGAGGTATTTTAAATCCATCATTTTCTCTTCGTTCAAGAGATCTTTTCGACCAATCAACTTCTTCATTGGAGTTATCTTGTGTCAGATTTCACCTAAAGCCTTTCCGTAAGGGTTGTTGCTATTTATGGTGTTTATCAATGATCCAAGTTATCTCTCTATCATCTTGGTGGAAGAAGTTTTTCATCTCTTTGGTGTTCTCAATCAAAGCAATTGTTTCCGTTAGTGGCCGGTTGTCACCTCATAATTTTGAGATGTTTCTCATAAGCCCACTACAAGCTTATTCGTTTCGTTGTTGGTTTCCAAGCTCATTATGTTATTCCAATGATCTTCTTGGAAGGGTGCTTTCCAAGCTCATTTGTGGCAGAAGTTGGCATTTTCTACTCCATTATGTTATTCCAATGATCTATCTTCTATTCTTTCGTTACAGCGGCATTGTGATGTTGTGCTCTTCACCCATCACCTCGTTTTGTAAGGATCATGTTCTTTTCTTGCTTATCCATTTAACCGGAGTGTTGTATCATCTCTTCAATATCTTTTCATCTCATCAAGTTTTCTTCTCTTTTCTACCGGAGTGCTGTCCAAATTCTGCCATTCTTGTTCCTTGGCTATCTCATTATACCAATGTGGTCATATTCTTTTCGTTTTTGAAGCTCTTATTTCCATGTCTTTCAACCTTCAAGTTCTCGTAATACTCCTTGTTCCTCTTTTCTACCGGATTGTTTGCAATCTCGTTCATCTCTGTTGTACTCATTCTTTTAAATTGCTCAACCTCTCAAGGTTCATAGTTTCACTCGTTGGTCAAAGAAGCAACTTAGTTTTACCTCTTCTCTTTCTCTTCCGTTTCTCTACGGTGCCATCCTAGATCTCGGGACAAGATCCTCTCGTAGTGGTGGAGTGTTGTAACGCCCGGATCCGATGCGCCAGGTGTCCGCCAGTTATTCGTCGTCGTTGCCATGTCATTTGCTTGCGTGTTGCACTTTGCCATGTCATCATCTGCATTTTATCATGTCATCATGTGCATCTCATTTTGCATACGTGTTCGTCTCATGCATCCGAGCATTTTCCCCGTTGTCCGATTTGCAATCCGGCGCTCCTATGCCCTCCGGCGTCCCCCTTTTGCCTCTTCTCTTGTGCGGGTGTTAAACGTTCTCGGAATGGCCCGAGGTTTGCCAAGCGGCCTTGGTATAGCACCGGTAGACCGCCTGTCAAGTTTCATGCCATTTGGAGGTCGTTTGATACTCCAACGGTTAACCGGGTAACCGTAAAGCCCTCTTTGAGTTGCAGCCCAACACCCCTTCCAAAGTGGCCCAAAACCCATCTAACTCCACATTTGGCCGAAAACCGCACCTCATTTGGACTCTCCTAGCTCCCACTACCTATAAATAGGCCCTCCCCTTCCAAATTCGCGGATCATTTCCCCCCGAAACCCTAATTTCTCCTCGGCGCCGCGCCGGACATGTCCGGACCGGGCCGGACACGTCCGCCGCCGCCGCCCCGGCCAATCAGCAAGCGCCAGGTCACCCTCTGCGTCGTCCCCGCCGCCTCCGCCGCCGTCGCCCGGGCTCGCCCGCCTGCCCGCGCCGCCGCCTCGACGCCCGACCCTGCCGCCGGCATCCCCGCGCCGCCGCTCGCCGGCGCCGGCTCCCGGCCGCGCCTCGCCGGAGCTCCGCGCGCCCCGTGCCGCCGACTGCACCCTCCTGTTCCGCCGCGTCCGCCTCCTCCCGCGCCGGCCAGCCCGCGGGGGGGGGGGGGGGCGCCGCGCTTGCCCCGCCGTCGGTCGCCGCCGCCAAGCGCCGCCACCTCGCCGCCGGCGACCCCAGCTCCACGGCCTCGCGCCTCCTCCGAGCGCCGCCGGCCTCGCCTCCGCCGCCTCCCTGGACCCGGCCCCGACCGGATCCGGCAAGGGTGCGGCCAGATCATGATCACGTCTCAGGCCACGACCGGATCCGGCAAGGGGAAATTTGAGGGCTGGTTCTAGTTGTACGTAGTGCTCATCCGGTCGTGGCCTGAGACGAGATACGCGCGGCTACTATCAGGATGTCGGCACGCCGGGAGGTTTTGCTGGTCTTGTTTTACCATTGTCGAAATGTCTTGATGTACCGGGATTCCGAGACTGATCGGGTCTTCCTGGGAGAAGGTCTATTCCTTCGTTGATCGCGAGAGCTTGTCATGGGCTAAGTTGGGACACCCCTGCAGGGTATAAACTTTCGAGAGCCATGCCCGCGGTTATGTGGCAGATGGGAATTTGTTAATGTCCGGTTGTAGATAACTTGACACCAGATCCGAATTAAAATGCATCAACCGAGTGTGTAACCGTGATGGTCTCTTCTCGGCGGAGTCCGGGAAGTGAACACGGTTTCTGGGTTATGTTTGACGTAAGTAGGTGTTCAGGATCACCTCTTGATCATTCCTAGTTGACGACCGTTCCTTTGTTTCTCTTCTCGCTCTCATTTGCGTATGTTAGCCACCATATATGCTTAGCCGCTGCTGCAACCTCACCACTTTACCCCTTCCTTTCCCATTAAGCCTTGCTAGTCTTGATACCCATGGTAATGGGATTGCTGAGTCCTCGTGGCTCACCAGATACTTCCAAAACCAGTTTGCAGGTGCCTATGTTACCGAGCAGGTGACGCAACTAAGCTCAAGGAGGAGCTCGATGAAGATCTTGCCCTTTGTGTTGTTTCGTTCTAGTTGATCAGTAGTGGAGCCCAGTTGGGGTCGATCGGGGACCTTTGTCGCATTTGGGGTTCTTCTTTTATTTTGGTTCCGTAGTCGGACCTTGATTGTATCTGGATGGTGTAATGCTTTATTCATGTAATTGTGTGAAGTGGCGATTGTAAGCCAACTATGTATCTCTTTCCCTTATGTATTAAATGGGTTGTGCGAAGATTACCTCACTTGCGACATTGCTTTCAATGCGGTTATGCCTCTAAGTCGTGCTTCGACACGTGGGAGATATAGCCGCATCGAGGGTGTTACAATAGGCCCGTGCCAGGTGGTTTGCTAGGTGACGAGTCGGTTGGTTAGTTTACCTTCGTCCTGCGCGGGTCCTAAGATAATTTGTGGGAGGCTGTGGTGCCTCGAACGCCTCCTGATTGAATCCGTAGAATCTGCACTGAAAAAACCTCCTGAGAGGGTATGACGGCGGCAGTCTGGGCTAGGCCAGACCCGACTCGCGAGGGGCTCGCAAGGGGAGGCAGCTGAGCCGAGGTCGTAACCGAAACGTGAAAGATTGCTCGAACGAGACTAAGCACCCCATCCCCAACACACGCAAATTTCATATTCGAGTTCAACTTAAATCTAGCGTGGGAAAGCAGCAACCAAGGGAAAAGCAACGAAAGCAAACAAAAGGCCGCGTCCGGCACCTAGTCTAGTCTTGGACGTCTTCTCACCAGCGCGTAGCTAAGTGCTGCCACTGGGCGTGGGAGGGAGCCCCAGGGCCTGAGGCCGGCACCCCTGAGACTCCGGGGCGTGTACAGCCCCACTCATTATTACGTGAGAGTGTCACAGGGCGGCGAGCTTCACAGGCACTGGGCCTTCTTCACAGGTACCGGCCTTGCTTCATATCGCCAGACGAGGGCCCCGCCTTGCGCCAAACTCTAGTGCCATCAGCGACGACCGGAAACTAGGACGCCGCCGATGGGGTAGAGCGGTCGCCAGCGGTTCCCCCGACGACCTCGGGTCCTCCGCCAGGGGCAGGCCCTGAGGCACCTCCCCAGCGGAGGGCCTACCTCCTGGGAACGCCTTGCTCCGAACGCCGCGGTGGTGATGTCGGATCTCGGCCCCTCTCCTGCAGCCCCTGACGCCCTCCTCCTGAGGGGTAAGAGACTGCTGGAGCGGGGCAGCTGCTTGCTGTGGCGACCTACACCTCCTGCGACCCATGATTAGTGTATGCCTGTTCCAGAGGTATTAGTGGTACCCGATAATCGTCGCTTCCAGCGTGGCCGTCCTGGGGTTCCTGGAAGAGCTCAGCTTCTGGCGCCTCGTCCCCCCAGCTTGGGCTGAGGAGCGAGCCTTGTTCGCCCTCGCGCGGGTGCCCTTAATCCATCATGTGGGGCACGTACTCTTCCGCGGCCATCACCCCGAAGGCTGCGCCGTAGGGCTCCACGTGCCATGCAGCTCTGCTTGACGTGCCGGCCTGGTGATGGTAGCGCGGCGGCCCACGGGGGCCGTGGGTCGCGACGAGTCCTTCTTCGCTGACGGGGAGCGGAGCCGGTGCCGCGGCTGGCCCTGTGTTGACGGCTTTGCTGGTGTTGGAGTAGCTTTGGAGCCCGCCGTTGCACGCGGGGCCCCCGCGCGGGCCGCCCTGAACCTGAGGCGGGAGCGGTGTGCAGAAGGGGTGAGCCCCCGAGGTGGCGAAGCCCAGGAGCTCCGCCACCCGCTCTAGCAGCACGTCGCGGCCGCCTTCCATTAGTCTACACTGTAGCAGCTCTCGGGCCACCGTGAGCACGGCCCTTGAGTTCGCCTGCTCCCGGCGGGTGTACGGTGCCGTTGCCGTGGCGTGGTTGGAGGCCCTCGCTGCCGACCGCGTCTGCCACGGTGTTAGGGCCGTGGAGGTCTGTCCGCGTCGCCCGCGGCCTGCAGCGCCCTACGGACCACGAGCTGCCTGGGGCATGGGGTCACCCGGGGCGAGCGGCTCTGCGCGGGTGTGACGCTCGGATATTTAAGCTACAGTAAACCTTTATTAATGATGCAACGTCACCACGGTTACTGTTGCTAATCTTGGGTTGATCCAAAACCGTTTCAAAATTCAAATTTAAATTAGTGTCAACAATAAAAGTTTTCAAAAGTTGAAACAAAAATGTCCGGTGGGTGCCGAATATTACAAGGGTAATTATAATAAAGCAAACACATTTTTATAAAATGCCTAAATGATTTAAAAAAAGTAAAGAAAGAAAAGAAAAAGATAAAAAAAGGCAGAAAACAAAATCGAAAGAAAAGGGAAACCCCCAAACCCCCCGGACCAACCGGCCCAACCAACCGGCCCAACTGGGCCAACCCATCAGGCCCAGCCGGCCGCTCCCCCCCCACTTCCCCTTATCCCTGGACCCCGAAACCCTAACCCCTCAACGCACCACAACCCCCCACTCGCGCCACCACTCTCTCTCCCCCCGATCACCTCCTGGATCGGGATCGAACACCGACCCCCGCCGCCTGGATTGACCGCGCCTGCCACCGCCGAGGACCTCGCCGGAGGCCACCACGCCGAAGCTCCCTCGCCGGCCTGCTTCCTCCTCCCCACCGGTCTGCCTCCACGCCGTCCACGTCGTCCCCGTCCCCCCACCTCGAGCACTGCTGCCCTTGACCCTGCGAACCCCGGTGAGGCCCCGGGCCTTCCCCCTCCTCCTCTTCCCCTCCGTCACCGAGCACACTCGCCGACCGGGCCACTAACTCGCTCATCGCGCCGGCGCATGCCTGTGACCACCGCCCTGTACGCACGCTCACCGCATCCTCACCTCGCCCGGCGCGCCTCCGCACGCGCCCACGGCAGCGCTGCCCCGCTGTCGTGCGGCCGAGGTTCCCTCCCTATTCGTCACCATGTTGCCCCCTTGCTGAGCTCGTTGGAGCTCCCCTACGGCCTCCACGCCGCCTCGTGATCGTGCCCCCGTTCGGTCCCTGGCCGCGCCGAGCGCCCCCTGCACGCGCATGTGCACGCCCACCCGCGCCCCGTGGCCGCGCCTTCGACCATCGTGGTCGTTCGTCCGCGTAGCGCCCCTGACCTCCTCCCCGTGCTCACACCGCTGCTGTGCGCCCTCGCGCACGCGGCCGCCTCAGGCCACCGGCCTCCCCCTACTCCGGCGTCGTGCCGTGGCCGCCGGAGCCGAGTCGGGTGCGCCCCTGCCGGCCACACCCGCATCGCTCTTTCGGGCTACGCCCGTTAGCACCCAGCGCCCGTAACCCGCAGCGGCCCCCCTGGTCGAATGACACATGGGGCCCAGCCCCCAGAACGTTAAAAGAAAGCAAGAAAAGGAATTAAAATATAATAATTAAAATATTAATTAAAATATTAATTAATTAAAGAATTAATTAACTTAATTAATCTGGACTAGATTAACCTAATCATCTAGTTAAAGCTAATTAACCCTGTTTAATTACAATGAGACTATGACAAGTGGGACCCACTGGTCAGGTTGACCAGTCAACTCTGTTCACTGCTGACGTCAGCATGACCTCATGCTGATGTCATAAATCCATTTTCGAATTAAATTAAATAATTAATTAAATTCCAAAAATTAATAAAATCTTTAGAAAATCATATCTTTTAATCCATAACTCGGATTAAAATATTTTCAACATGAAAGTTGCTCAGAACGACGAGACGATTCCGGATACGCAACCCGTTTGTCCGCCACACCCCCCTAACCTATCGAACTCGCAAATTTCCCCCTCCGATCCGTCTGTCCGGAAACGCGAAACTCCGGGGATACTTTCCCGGATGTTTCCCCCTTCACCAGTATCACCTCATACCGCGTTAGGGCACCTCTAGCACCGATACTTGTCATGTCATGCATCGCTATGCACCTGCTTGCTTAAATATTTATTGTTTCTTCCCCCTCTTCTCTCGCTAGACACCGAGACCGACGCCGCTGCTACCCAGTACGACTACGGAGTTGACGACCCCTCTCTCTTGCCAAAGCAACCAGGCAAGCCCCCCCTTGATCACCAGATATCGCCTATTCTCCTCTATACTGCTTGCATTAGAGTAGTGTAGCATGTTACTGCTTTCCGTTGATCCTATTCTGATGCATAGCCTGACATTGTTGCTACATCTGTTGATACCTTACCTGCAATCCTAAATGCTTAGTATAGGATGCTAGTTTATCATCATTGGCCCTACATTCTTGTCAATCTGCCTTGCTATACTATTGGGCCGTGATCACTCGGGAGGTGATCACGGGTATATACTATACTTACATACATATTATACAGATGGTGACTAAAGTCGGGTCAGCTCGTTGAGTACCCGCAAGTGATCCCGATGTGGGGGCTGAAAGGACAGGTGGCTCCATCCCGGTAGAGGTGGGCCTGGGTTCCCGATGGCCCCCGACTGTTACTTTGTGGCGGAGCGACAGGGCAGGTTGAGACCACCTAGGAGACAAGTGGGCCTGGCCCTGGTCGGCGTCCGCGGTTGCTTCATAATAACACGCTTAACGAGATCTTGGTATTTGATCTGAGTCTGGCCATTTGGTCTATACGCACTAACCATCTACGCGGGAGTAGTTATGGGTATCCCGACGTCGTGGTATCAGCCGAAGCCTTCTTGACGTCAGCGATGGAGCGGCACGCGCTGGGTTGGACTGCGTTAACGCAACTTCCTTTGTAATGGAGGTTGCTAGGTCTGCTCACCGGCCGCGTACGCAACGTGCAGGTGTGCAATGGGCGATGGGCCCAGACCCCTGCGCGCATAGGATTTAGACCGGCGGGCTGACCTCTCTGTTGTGCCTAGGTGGGACTGCGACATGTTAATCTTCCGAGGCCGGGCATGACCCAGGAAAGTGTGTCCGGCCAAATGGGATCGAGCGTGTTGGGTTATGTGGTGCACCCCTGCAGGGAAGTTAATCTATTCGAATAGCTGTGTCCCTCGGTAAAAGGACGATCCGGAGTTGTACCTTGACCTTATGACAAATAGAACCGGATACTTAATAAAACACACCCTTCCAAGTTCCACAGACAACCCGGTGATCGCTTTTCCACAGGGCGACGAGGGGAGGATCGCCGGGTAGGATTATGCTATGCAATGCTACTGGAGATGCTACTTGGAGATGCTACTTGGAGATGCTACTTGGAGATGCTACTTGGAGGACTTCAATCTACTCTCTTCTACATGCTGCAAGACGGAGGCTGCCAGAAGCGTAGTCTTCGACAGGATTAGCTATCCCCCTCTTATTCTGGCATTCTGCAGTTCAGTCCACTGATATGGCCCTTTACACATATACCCATGCATATGTAGTGTAGCTCCTCGCTTGCGAGTACTTTGGATGAGTACTCACGGTTGTTTTCTCCCCCCTTTTCCCCCTTTCCTTTCTTTTTGGTTGTCGCAACCAGATGCTGGAGTCCAGGAGCGAGACGCCACCGTCGATGACGACTACTACACTGGAGGTGCCTACCACTACGTGCAGGCTGCTGACGACGACCAGGAGTAGTTTAGGAGGATCCCAGGCAGGAGGCCTGCGCCTCCTTCGATCTGTATCCCAGTTTGTGCTAGCCTTCTTAAGGCAAACTTGTTTAACTTATGTCTGTACTCAGATATTGTTGCTTCCGCTGACTCATCTATGATCGAGCACTTGTATTCGAGCCCTCGAGGCCCCTGGCTTGTATTATGATGCTTGTATGACTTATTTATGTTTTTAGAGTTGTGTTGTGATATCTTCCCGTGAGTCCCTGATCTTGATCGTACACATTTGCATGCATGATTAGTGTACGATTGAATCGGGGGCGTCACAAGTTGGTATCAGAGCTGACTGCCTGTAGGAATCCTCTTCCACACTCCTTGGCCGAAGTCGAGTCTAGACATTGCAAAACTTCTACTAACATGGCTGTGTGTCTTACGGGCACACGTCGCCATTGGGTGGTAGTAGGATCTTTTACTCCTCGATCTTTACTCTGGGTCTCTGAACTCTTTTCTATTCGGGTTTAAATGATTTTGCTAACTCTGACTCTAGGTTCTCGTAAAATACTTTCTCCCGAAGAGCCCCTTCAGCCCAGATGATCGCCGGCCGCACCAGAAGATTTCGAAGTTACTTGCCGATGCTCTTTTGAGACTTTGTGCCCGTTGCTTTTGCAATTCCCTACCACCGAAATATCCCTATGGATAAATACATACACTTGACGTTCTTACTTTTATTCCCAGTTGATCTTGTTATTACAATATACCCCGAAATTCTCTCTGTTGATCCGAGAATATCTTGTGCCTACTGCCTTGCAATTCTTTGCCACATGAATACCCTTACAAATAAATCCTCGCACTTTTTGAGTATCCGCTCATCCCTAGTTGTTCATGTGTTTCACAAAAGTCTTCGAAATACCATTCGATCTTCTGAAAATCCTCAGCAACCTATTGCTCTGGAATTTCTTGTTTGCTTTCATTATGATTAATCCCATAAGTCTGGTAATCTTATTGGCATCCATTATCATTATCATTTGAGTCCATTGATTCAATATGTTGTGAATGCTTGCAATCCTCAATCAGATCCTAGAATTCATCCTTCCGGCTCAGACGCCATTTTGAAACATGAGCTGGGTCTCAACCAATCGAGTTGCCGTTGATTGTAACCCCCTATGTCTATTCGGCTATCCATCTATGATCAGAGCGTCTACTTCTGATCCTTCATTTTGGAAATCATAATTCCTTTGTTATCTAAGCATCAAATTATTCCGATGTTCTATAATCCGATGCATTTGCATTCTTTCTTCCTCTGATTGAGTACCGATACTCACATCAGCCCTGTTGTGGACCGCCATACCCATTGCCGGGTTATTATCCGACAGTGTCCTTCACAACTAAAATTCTTATGAGTTCTTTACCCGATACATTGCCTTTGGTAAATGGTATCCTCTCCATTTGTCAACCATGCTCTGCTTTCGAGCTGGTGATATTTACTCTTGAAGCTTGTGGTATATGTTCCTAAGAAGCCCCGATGGGTTGAACCAATGCCTTCCCTAATATGTGCAAACCCGAAAGATTTCACGGGTCATACTTATTTGGTATTGCACCAGGCAAAACTTTCCACAACTAATGTCATTTTTGAAATACGAGAGGTCAATGTAAGGTTATGCATTGAGGAAGTGGGAGTCAACCTTGAACCTTTGTGTTCATGCCCATGAAAACAATGTAGATCATATCATTAAAGCTTCTCTTCAAATAAATATTTCCTTGGTATAAGTTTATCTTATATCTGGGATCTGGCATTTTTCAATCGTTGTTCCGGCCATGTTCTCCTTTAAATACCATTTCTCGGACAAGTTGAAGTACTTGTCTTCTGCAGATCTTTGCACCTGTCCAACCTTTACTTTGATCTACCATCGAGTATTACACAATGGTATCTCAAAAATATCATGGAACTGCATAACTTTTTATGGGTTCTTCGTCAACTGTTATTCCTCACCGATTCCAATTTTCCTAGGTTCTGGGTTGTCGTCAACCGAGAACAACGATATGTGAACCGAGTCTGCACTACGGTTCAATAACTCTAAGTAATCTTTGTTGCTTATGAGTTTATTAATCCTTCAAGTCATTCCTAGCCTGGTCGACTATATCATTATCGTGCTAAATTTTAACTATGCTACCTGCTCTTTATTCCCGGAGCACAATTTTCGACGATGAGCTCAACTTATGTCGACCTTACTCGTCATAGCATTTTGCCTTGAATAACAAGCTTGATTTCGAGTTTGTGTCGTATCCGTGGTTCCAATAACCTTTCGCTTCATCATTCCTTTGACTTGATGTCATCGCCGATCGATTACATCTTCATGGAATCTCTTGACAAATGTGTCGTGATCATCATCAGCATTCCGAGCTCTTCCAAGATACCAATCGAATTCATGATGGGAAATACCATCCTTGCCCCTCGATGATTTGTGTAATCATCGACAACATTCTTACCTTCCCCCAACACAAACTTGTTCGTGTCTTGTGTTATACCTTGCTATCCAACATTTGTTCTCCTTTACCTTGGAGTATTGCCATATTTTATGTCAAGAATTTCGTGAGAATTTTACCACCTCTTGAGAATTCCTGATACAAGTGATGCTTCTCACCATCACCATTCCTTCTTGGTCCCAGTGTTATTTATAACCGGAATGCCGAAAAATGAACTATGATTTGTGAATTCAAAACTTCTAGCAACCCTATTGCTTGTTAGCTACGAATGATAGTTTCTTTCTTCATGTGTTGATTATTGACTCATCATTCTAACATTGATTGTGTTACTCAGTCCATATTTTGGATGCACTTTTCGATCAATGTTTAATTGTGTATGCTTTCCTCTAGCACACCATTATATCATTTGATTTGATAAATGTTATCTCCTTGTTCACATGACTATGGAAAGCCATCTTTTTGGATATCTTGACGAAATGTTGCTGAATCCATCAGCCACCTCCTCATCTCTCCTTGGATTAATGATGAACTCTTGCTCCGCAAGTCGCTTCCATTGTACATTTCCCGAGAATCTTACAGTGTCGTCTCGTCATTTGTGTTGCACCTTTTCTTCTCTGGCATCCTAAGTCAGAGGTATCCTGACACCAATTGGATATGAACCTCGGTCAAATATGATGGTTGGGACATTTCCAAGAGTTATAACATTGGTCTTTTATGACCCGGTAAGGTGATGGCATGTCCAGCCCACCTGGCCGGAGGATCTATTGTTATAGTTTCCTTTTTGGCAAGGTTAGTCATTCTTCCGTGTGGAAATTGTAAGACTTATTTTATAAGTTGTTCCTGATGAATCCTTTGCGTATGCAAAGACCGACCTTTGCTTGAAGACCATGTCAATGCTATCTCGAAGCATGTATGTGGTACTCCTATCATCAATAAGAACATTTGAAGCATAGTGCTAAATTTTCCTTATCAGTTATCCAAACACCGTTGTATGGGTACATATCATGATTCTTCTTATCCCTTTTATCTGAATGGTCATGCCTTTGGTCTCATGTCATGGATATCATTCTCCACTTGTCCTTGGTAAGGATATACCCTTGAAATATGTGTTTAAACACATTTTCCCTTCCATTCTTCTGTTTAAACCTGATAATCACTTTTACTTTTCATGGGTTTGTTTGACCTCTCTTGTGATCTATATAATCTAAGCAGTAATGATTCACTGCTTATGTAAACCCCTCGGTGCACAATTCCGTCAGCAAAACACTGTTACTATTTTTGATAACATTTCGGTAGCCACCGATGGACGAGAACCTTGCCTATTGGCCCGCCGCGTTAAATGAGCTAGAAAATGGTTCTCTTCGTCCCTCGCCCTTAGTATCGATGTTGTTGCCGACATAACTGACAGGCTACCCTCTGGCACGCCTTGCTATCGTGGCCATGCAAGATGTCGGCCCCCTTCCTACTTTCAACCACATGGTGGGCCCATAACCCACAGTTCCACAGGATCAAAACCTGACTCTCCTGTACACTCCCTGTTCCCAAAGTTATCCCTCCCGCGTGGACTCGTACATAAATCATGAGCCACCTTCCGATGAGATCATCAATTCTGGCATCAAACACAATAATTATTCCATCGCTTGAAACCCCTTTCACCTTCTGACTAGGCATTGAACGATTGCCTGGCTGCTTGAAACTTCTTATTGTACCTTCGAACTGTATTCTCGATGTGTTTTATTTGTTCAACTTGAGAGGTACTCATATGCTCATCCATGGGTTAATCCCAGATTATTACCCTTATAGCATTCTGACGTTACCGGTTTGCCCCATTACCCATTCGTAAGTACGATGAAGATCCCGAAGAAAGGATGTTGACTTCATCATGATGACCTGAAGCAGAGAAATGAAGACATCAATGTATTGGATCGGTCTCTTCGAGAAGAGCAAGCCAGAATGAGGACACCCGCTAGATTCGTTACCAAACATTCCCCCCTTTCCCTACCTCTTAAATCTCGGGACGAGATTTCTTGTAGTGGAGGAGAATTGTGACGCCCGGATATTTAAGCTACAGTAAACCTCTATTAATGATGCAACGTCACCACGGTTACTGTTGCTAATCTCGGGTTGATCCGAAACCGTTTCAAAATTCAAATTTAAATTAGTGTCAACAATAAAAGTTTTCAAAAGTTGAAACAAAAATGTTCGGTGGGTGCTGAATATTACAAGGGTAATTATAATAAAGCAAACACATTTTTATAAAATGCCTAAATGATTTAAAAAAAAAGTAAAGAAAGAAAAGAAAAGGATAAAAAAAAGGCAGAAAACAAAATAGAAAGAAAAGGGAAACCCCCAATCCCCCGGGACCAACCGGCCCAACCAACCGGCCCAACTGGGCCAACCCATCAGGCCCAGCCCGCCACTCCCCCCCACTTCCCCTTATCCCTGGAACCCGAAACCCTAACCCCCCCCAACGCACCACTCCCCCCCACTCGCGCCACCACTCTCTCTCCCCCCGATCCCCTCCTGGATCGGGATCGAACACCGACCCCCGCCGCCTGGATTGACCGCGCCTGCCACCGCCGAGGACCTCGCCGGAGGCCACCACGCCGGAGCTCCCTCGCCGGCCTGCTTCCTCCTCCCCACCGATCTGCCTCCACGCCGTCAATATCGTCCCCGCCCCCCCACCTCGAGCACCGCTGCCCTTGACCCTGCGAACCCCGGTGAGGCCCCGGGCCTTCCCCCTCCTCCTCTTCCCCTCCGTCACCGAGCACACTCGCCGACCGGGCCACGAACGCGCTCATCGCGCCGGCGCATGCCTGTGACCTCCGCCCCGTACGCGCGCTCACCGAGCTCACCGCATCCTCGCCTCGCCCGGCGCGCCTCCGCACGCGCCCACGGCAGCGCTGCCCTGCTGTCGTGCGGCCGAGGTTCCCTCCCTATCCGTCACCATGTTGCCCCCTTGCTGAGCTCGTCGGAGCTCCCCTACGGCCTCCGCGCCGCCTCGTGACCGTGCCCCCGGTCGGTCCCTGGCCGCGCCGAGCGCCCCCTGCACGCGCATGTGCACGCCCACCCGCGCCCCGTGGCCGCGCCTTCGACCATCGTGGTCGTTCGTCCGCGTAGCACCCCTGACCTCCTCCCCGTGCTCACACCGCTGCTGTGCGCCCTCGCGCACGCGGCCGCCTCAGGCCACCGGCCTCCCCCTACTCCGGCGTCGTGCCGTGCCCGCCGGAGCCGAGTCGGGTGCGCCCCTGCCGGCCACACCCGCAGCGCTCTTTCGGGCTGTGCCCGTTAGCACCCAGCGCCCGTAACCCGCAGCGGCCCCCCTGGTCGAATGACACATGGGGCCCAGCCCCCAGAACGTTAAAAGAAAGCAAGAAAAGGAATTAAAAATATAATAACTAAAATATTAATTAATTAAAGAATTAATGAACTTAATTAATCTGGACTAGATTAACCTAATCATCTAGTTAAAGCTAATTAACCCTGTTTAATTACTATGAGACTATGACAAGTGGGACCCACTGGTCAGGTTGACCAGTCAACCCTGTTGACTGCTGACATCAGCATGACCTCATGCTGATGTCATATATCTATTTTCGAATTAAATTAAATAATTAATTAAATTCCAGAAATTAATAAAATCTTTAGAAAATCATATCTTTTAATCCGTAACTCGGATTAAAATATTTTCAACATGAAAGTTGCTCAGAACGACAAGACGATTCCGGATACGCAACCCGTTCGTCCGCCACACCCCCCCTAACCTATCGAACTTGCAACTTTCCCCCTCTGGTCCGTCTGTCCGAAAACGCGAAACTCCGGGGATACTTTCCCAGATGTTTCCCCCTTCACCAGTATCACCTCATACTGCGTTAGGGCACCTCTAGCACCGATACTTGTCATGTCATGCATCGCTATGCACCTGCTTGCTTAAATATTTATTGTTTCTTCCCCCTCTTCTCTGGCTAGACACCGAGACCGACGCCGTTGCTACCCAGTACGACTACGGAGTTGACGACCCCTCTCTCTTGCCAGAGCAACCAGGCAAGCCCCCCCCCCCCCCCCGTGATCACCAGATATCGCCTATTCTCCTCTATACTGCTTGCATTAGAGTAGTGTAGCATGTTACTGCTTTCCGTTGATCCTATTCTGATGCATAGCCTGACATTGTTGCTACATCTGTTGATACCTTACCTGCAATCCTAAATGCTTAGTATAGGATGCTAGTTTATCATCATTGGCCCTACATTCTTGTTAGTCTGCCTTGCTATACTATTGGGCCGTGATCACTCGGGAGGTGATCACGGGTATATACTATACTTACATACATATTATACAGATGGTGACTAAAGTCGGGTCAGCTCGTTGAGTACCCGCAAGTGATCCCGATGTGGTTGCTGAAAGGACAGGTGGCTCCATCCCGGTAGAGGTGGGCCTGGGTTCCCGACGGCCCCCGACTGTTACTTTGTGGCGGAGCGACAGGGCATGTTGAGACCACCTAGGAGACAGGTGGGCCTGGCCCTGGTCGGCGTCCGCGGTTGCTTCATAATAACACGCTTAACGAGATCTTGGTATTTGATCTGAGTCTGGCCATTTGGTCTATAGGCACTAACCATCTACGCGGGCGGAGTTATGGGTATCCCGACGTCGTGGTATTAGCCGAAGCCTTCTTGACGTCAGCGACGGAGCGGCGCGCGCCGGGTTGGACTGCGTTAACGCAACTTCCTTTGTAATGGAGGTTGCTAGGTCTGCTCACCGGCCGCGTACGCAACGTGCAGGTGTGCAATGGGCGATGGGCCCAGACCCCTGCGCGCATAGGATTTAGACCGGCGGGCTGGCCTCTCTGTTGTGCCTAGGTGGGGCTGCGACGTGTTGATCTTCCGAGGCCGGGCATGACCCAGGAAAGTGTGTCCGGCCAAATGGGATCGAGCGTGTTGGGTTATGTGGTGCACCCCTGCAGGGAAGTTAATCTATTCGAATAGCCGTGTCCCTCGGTAAAAGGACGACCCGGAGTTGTACCTTGACCTTATGACAACTAGAACCGGATACTTAATAAAACACACCCTTCCAAGTTCCACAGACAACCCGGTGATCGCTTTTCCACAGGGCGACGAGGGGAGGATCGCCGGGTAGGATTATGCTATGCGATGCTACTAGAGATGCTACTTGGAGATGCTACTTGGAGATGCTACTTGGAGGACTTAAATCTACTCTCTTCTACATGCTGCAAGACGGAGGCTGCCAAAAGCGTTGTCTTCGACAGGATTAGCTATCCCCCTCTTATTCTGGCATTCTGCAGTTCAATCCACTGATATGGCCCTTTACACATATACACATGCATATGTAGTGTAGCTCCTCGCTTGCGAGTACTTTGGATGAGTACTCACGGTTGCTTTCTCCTCCCTTTTCCCCCTTTCCTTTCTTTTTGGTTGTCGCAACCAGATGCTGGAGTCCAGGAGCCAGACACCACCGTCGATGACGACTACTACACTGGAGGTGCCTACCACTACGTGCAGGCTGCTGACGACGACCAGGAGTAGTTTAGGAGGATCCCAGGCAGGAGGCCTGCGCCTCGTTCGATCTGTATCCCAGTTTGTGCTAGCCTTCTTAAGGCAAACTTGTTTAACTTATGTCTGTACTCAGATATTGTTGCTTCCGCTGACTCGTCTATGATCGAGCACTTGTATTCGAGCCCTCGAGGCCCCTGGCTTGTATTATGATGCTTGTATCACTTATTTATGTTTTTAGAGTTGTGTTGTGATATCTTCCCGTGAGTCCCTGATCTTGATCGTACACGTTTGCATGCATGATTTGTGTACGATTGAATCGGGGGCGTCACAGCGGGTGGGCCAAGCCGCCCAAGGATCTGGGTTGCCCGCCTGGTCGCCGGACATGGTGATGACGATGCGACGGGGCGCGAAGCGGCGGAAGGCAGATCCCGGCGCTCCCCTACCTGGCGCGCCAAATGTCGGATTTTGGGTTCCGGCAGACCCTTGAGGTTCCAACACTGGGGTGCGTGCGGAGATTCAACCCTCTATCCTCTCGCACCTCACCGAATCGCTGGGACCTAAACTACTAAACAGAACAGCACAAGGGACACAAGATTTATACTGGTTCAGGCCACCATTGTGGTGTAATACCCTACTCTAGTGTGTGGTGTGGTGGATTGCCTCTTGGGCAAATGATGAACAATACAAGGAAGAACAACCTCGCGAGGGTCTGTTCTTGGCTGGTGCGATGAACTGCTAGGAGGGAGTTCAGTCGCTCTATCTACTGGTTTCTTGATGAGGATCCAGCTTGCTAGGTTAGGTCCAGCTGCCTCTACCCTGGGGGTGGCTAGTCCTATTTATAGGAAAAGGCCCTGGGCCTCTTCCCAAATATTGAGCGGGAAGGGCACCAACAATTGGCCATTTTGAAGGGGAACATCGGGTACACTTATCCTGACTAAAGTTGGTCCTCGCCTGGCAAAGACTCTGGTGATGATGTCTGCTTGGGCTCCACAATGACTTCCTTCCTACCGTTGGGCTGGTCTTGGTCTTGTTGCACCGAAATGGACGCCTTTGCTTGATACTCTCGCCTGCGCTTGCTCCCTTTGCACCAAAGAGGAAAGGAGGACACTGTGCGGGCTGGCGCCCGACTGGCGCCCTCAGTCGTCATGGCTAGCGTCATGGGCACCTCGCGAGGTACCCCGCCTTGAACTCTCCGCCCCCTCATGAGCCAGCCTGACGAGGCCATGCCTGAGGAAGCTCCTTGTCATCCGCCCCGCGAGGCTTGGCCCCTCGCGAGGGTCTTGAGCTTGAGTTGATGAAGATGGGCTGTGGGGGCCTCCTTTGAGCCATGCCACAGGCCGCAGGCAAGAAAGTCTAGGGACCCCCGTTCCCAGAACGCCGACAGGGCCCCAAAGCAATTTCCACGATTGACGAACCCTGAGGTGCGCTTACGTGTCGGTAATCGACACTCACAGTTTTGGCCGATTCTGGCCAGTTTTGTGGACTATTACTCCCCATTTTAGGGTCCCAAAGTGATTTCTATGGTTGTCGAACCCCAAGGCGCGCTTATGTGTCGGTCATCAACACTTACAGTTTTGGCCGATTCTGGGCCGTTTCGTGGACTATTACTCACTGTTTTGGGGTCCCGGAGAGATTTCCATGATTGACGATCCCCGGGTTGCTTTTACGTGTCGGTCATCAACACTCGTGGTTTTTGTCAACTCTGGCCCGTTTCATGGACTATTACCCACCGTTTTGGGGTCTCGATGCGATTTCAATGATTGTCAAACCCCAAGGTGTGCATACGTGTCGGTCATCAACAATCGCAGTATGGGCCGATTCTGGCCCGTTTCATGGACTATTACTCACAGTTTTGGGGTCCCCGAGAGATTTCCACGATTGACGAACCCCGGGGTGCGTTTACGTGTCGGTCATCAACACTCACAATTCTGGCCCATTTCATGGACTATTACTCATTGTGTTGGGGTCCCGGAATGATTTCCATGATTAACTAACCCCGGGGTGCATTTACGTGTAGGTCATCAACACTCACAGTTTTGGCTGATTCTGGCCTGTTTCGTGGACTATTACTTTTTTTTGGGTCCCTGAGTGATTTCCAGGATTAACAAACCCCGGGATGCGGTTACGTGTCGGACATCAACACTCATAGTGTTGGCCGATTCTGGCCTGTTTCATGGACTATTACTCATCATTTTGGGGTCCCAAAGCGATTTACATGGTTGTCGAACCCCAAGGTGCGCTTCCGTGCCGGTCATCAACACTTACAGTTTTGGCCGATTCTGGTCCGTTTCATGGACTATTACTCACTGTTTTGGGGTCCCGGAGCTATTTCCACGATTAACAATCCTCGGGGTGTGTTTACATGTCGGTCCTCAACACTCACAGTTTTGGCGGATTCTGGCCCGTTTCTTGGACTATTACTCACTGTTTTGGGGTCTCGGAGTGGTTTCCACGATTAACGAACCATGGGGCGCGTTTACGTGTCGGTCATCAACACTCATAGTTTTGTCCGATTCTGGCCCGTTTCTTGGACTATTACTCACTGTTTTGGGGTCCTAGAGAGATTTCCACGATTGACGAACCACGGGCTTCGTTTACGTGTCGGTCATCAACACTCGCAGTTTTTGTCAATTCTGGCCCGTTTTGTGGACTATTACTCACTGTTTTTGGGTCCCAAACAATTTCAGTGGTTGTCAAACCCCAAGGTGCGCTTCCGTGGCAGTCATCAACAATCGCAGTTTGGGCCGATTCTGGCCGTTTCATGGACTATTACACACTGCTTTGGGGTCTCGGAGCGATTCCCACGATTGACGAACCCTAGGGTGTGTTTACGTGTTGGTCATCTACACTCACAGTTTTGACCGATTCTGGACCGTTTCATGGACTATTACTCACCATTTTGGGGTCCCAAAGCGATTTACATGGTTGTCTAAACCCAAGGTGCGATTACATGTCGTTCATCAACACTCATAGTTTGGCCGATTCTGGCCCGTTTCATGGACTATTACTCATTGTTTTGGGGTCCCGGAGTGATTTCCATGATGAACAAACTCCGGGATGTGTTTATGTTTCGATCATCAACACTTACAGTTTTGGCTGATTCTGGCCCGTTTCTTGGACTATTACTCACTGTTTTGGGGTCCCGGGATGATTTCCACCATTAACGAACCCCGGGGTGCATTTACGTGTCGGTCACCAACACTAGCCGTTTTGGCCGATTCTAGCCCGTTTCGTGGACTATTACTCACCGATTTGGGGTCCCAAAGCGATTTCCATGGTTTTCAAACCCCAAGGTTCACTTACGTGTCGGTCATCAACACTCATAGTTTTGGCCGATTCTGAACCGTTTCATGGACTATTAGTCATTGTTTTGGGGCCCCGGAGTGATTTCCATGAGTAACGACCTCCGGGGTGCGTCTATGTGTTGGTAATCAACACTTACAGTTTTGGCCGATTCTGGCCCGTTTCTTGGACTATTACTCACTGTTTTGGGGTCCCGGGATGATTTCCACCATTAACGAACCCCGGGTGCATTTACGTGTCGGTCATCAACACTAGCATTTTTGGCCGATTCTGACCCGTTTCGTGGACTATTACTCACCGTTTTGGGGTCCCAAAGCGATTTCCATGGTTGTCGAACCCCAAGGTGCACTTACGTGTTGGTCATCAACACTCATAGTTTTGGCCGATTCTGGCCCATTTCATGGACTATTAGTCATTGTTTTGGGGTCCCGGAGTGATTTCCATGAGTAACAAACTTCGGGGTGCGTTTATGTGTCAATCAACACTTACAGTTTTGGCCGATTCTGGCCCGTTTCTTGGCCTATTACCCACTGTTTTTGGTCCCAAAATGAATTCCACCATTAGCGAACCCTGGGGTGCGTTTACGTGTCGGTCATCAACACTCGCGGTTTTTGTCGATTTTGTCCCGTTTCGTGGACTATTACTAACCATTTTGGGGCCCCAAAGCGATTTCGATGATTGACGAACCCCGGGGTGCGTTTACGTGTCGGTCATCAACCCTCACAGTTTTGGCCGATTCTGGCCAGTTTTGTGGACTATTACTCCCCATTTTAGGGTCCCAAAGTGAATTCTATGGTTGTCGAACCACAAGGCGCGCTTATGTGTCGGTCATCAACACTTACAGTTTTGGCCGATTCTGGCCCGTTTTGTGGACTATTACTCACTATTTTGGGGTCCCAGAGAGATTTCCATGATTGACGATCCCCGGGTTGCTTTTACGTGTCGGTCATCAGCACTTGTGGTTTTTGTCAACTCTGGCCCATTTCATGGACTATTACTCACCGTTTCGGGGTCCCGATGCGATTTCAATGATTGTCAAACCCCAAGGTGTGCATACGTCTCGATCATGAACAATCGCAGTATGGGCCGATTCTGGCCCGTTTCATGGACTATTACTCACAGTTTTGGGGTCCCGAAAAGATTTCCACGATTGACGAACCCCGGGGTGCATTTACGTGTCGGTCATCAACACTCACAATTCTGGCCCGTTTCATGCACTATTACTCATTGTTTTGGGTCCCGGAATGATTTCCACAATTAACGAACCCCGGGGTGCGTTTATGTGTCGGTCGTCAACACTCACAGTTTTGGCTGATTCTGGCCTGTTTCGTGGACTATTACTCATTTTTGGGGGTCCCTGAGTGATTTCCACGATTAACAAACCCCGGGATGCGGTTACGTGTCGGTCATCAACACTCACAGGTTTGGCTGATTCTGGCCCGTTTCATGGACTCTTACTCATCGTTTCGTGGTCCCGAAGCGATTTACATGGTTGTCGAACCCCAAGGTGCGCTTCCGTGCCGGTCATCAACACTTACAATTTTGGCCGATTCTGGTTCGTTTCATGGACTATTACTCACTGTTTTGGGGTCCAGGAGCTATTTCCACGATTAACAATCCTCGGGGTGTGTTTATATGTCAGTCATGAACACTCATAGTTTTGGCCGATTCTGGCCCGTTTCTTGGATTATTACTCACTGTTTTGGGGTCCTGGAGAGATTTCCACGATTGACGAACCTCGGGCTGCGTTTACGTGTCGGTCATCAACACTCACGGTTGTTGTTGATTCTGGCCCGTTTCGTGGACTATTACTCACCGTTTTGGGGTCCCAAAGAGATTTCAATGGTTGTCAAACCCCAAGGTGTCCTTACATGTCGGTCATCAACATTCACAGTTTGGGCCGATTCTGGCCCGTTTCTTGGACTATTACTCCCTGTTTTGGGGTCCCGGAGTGATTTCCACGATTAACGAACCCCGGGGTGCGTTTACGTGTCGGTCATCGACACTCACAGTTTTGGCCGATTCTGGCCTGTTTCGTGGACTATTACTCATTGTTTTAGGGTCCCTGAGTGATTTCTATGGTTGTCGAACCCCAAGGCGCGCTTACGTGTCGGTTATCAACACTTACAGTTTTGGCCGATTCTGGCCCGTTTCATGGACTATTACTCACTGTTTTGGGGTCCCGGAGTGATTTCCATGATTAACAAACTCCAGGGTGCATTTATGTGTCGATCATCAACACTTACAGTTTTGGCCGATTCTGGCCCGTTTCTTGGACTATAACTCACTGTTTTGGGGTCCCGGGATGATTTCCACCATTAACAAACCCCGGGGTGCATTTACGTGCCGGTCATCAACACTAGCAGTTTTGGCCGATTCTGGCCCGTTTCGTGGACTATTACTCACCGTTTTGGGGTCCCAAAGAGATTTCCATGGTTATCGAACCCCAAGGTGCACTTACGTGTCGGTCATCAACACTCATAGTTTTTGGCCGATTCTGGCCCGTTTCATGGACTATTAGTCATTGTTTTGGGGTCCCAGAGTGATTTCCATGAGTAACGAACTCCGGGGTGCGTTTATGTGTCGGTAATCAACACTTACAGTTTTGGCCGATTCTGGCCCGTTTCTTGGCCTATTACCACTGTTTTGGGTCCCGAAAAGAATTCCACCATTAGCGAACCCTGGGGTGCGTTTACGTGTCGGTCATCAACACTCCCGGTTTTTGTCGATTTGTCCCGTTTCATGGACTATTACTAACCATTTTGGGGCCCCAAAGCGAATTCCACGGTTGACGAACCCCGGGGTGCGTTTACGTGTCGGTCATCAACACTCACAATTCTAGCCCGTTTCGTGGACTATTACTCATTATTTTGGGGTCCCGGAATGATTTCCACGATTAACGAACCCCGGGGTGCGTTTACGTGTCGGTCGTCAACACTCACAGTTTTGGCCGATTCTGGCCTGTTTCGTGGACTATTACTCATTTTTTTGGGGTCTCTGAGTGATTTCCACGACTAACAAACCCCGGGATGCGGTTACGTGTCGGTCATCAACACTCATAGGTTTGGCCGATTCTGGCCCGTTTTTTGGACTATTACTCATCGTTTCGGGGTCCCAAAGCGATTTACATGGTTGTCGAACCCCAAGGTGCGCTTCCGTGCCGGTCATCAACACTTACAATTTTGGCCGATTTTGGTTCGTTTCATGGACTATTAGTCACTGTTTTGGGGTCCCGGAGCTATTTCCACGATTAACAATCCTCGGGGTGTGTTTACATGTCGGTCATGAACACTCACAGTTTTGGCCGATTCTGGCCCGTTTTTCGGACTATTACTCACTGTTTTGGGGTCCCGGAGAGATTTCCACGATTGACGAACCTCGGGCGACGTTTACGTGTCGGTCATCAACACTCACAGTTATTGTTGATTCTGGCCCGTTTCGTGGACTATTACTCACCGTTTTGGGGTCCCAAAGAGATTTCAATGGTTGTCAAACCCCAAGGTGTGCTTACATGTCGGTCATCAACAATCACAGTTTGGGCCGATTCTGGCCCGTTTCTTGGACTATTACTCCCTCTTTTGGGGTCCCGGAGTGATTTCTACAATTAACGAACTCCGGGGTGCGTTTACGTGTCGGTCATCGACACTCACAGTTTTGGCCGATTCTGGCCTGTTTCGTGGACTCTTACTCATTGTTTTAGGGTCCCTGAGTGATTTCTATGGTTGTCGAACCCCAAGGCGCGCTTACGTGTCGGTCATCAACACTTACAGTTTTGGCCGATTCTGGCCCGTTTCGTGGACTATTACTCACTGTTTTGGGGTCCCAGAGTGATTTCCATGATTAACAAACTCCGGGGTGCGTTTATGTGTCGATCATCAACACTTACAGTTTTGGCCAATTCTGGCCCGTTTCTTGGACTATAACTCACTGTTTTGGGGTCCCGGGATGATTTCCACCATTAACGAACCCCGGGGTGCATTTACGTGTCGGTCATCAACACTAGCAGTTTTGGCCGATTCTGGCCCGTTTCGTGGACTATTACTCACCGTTTTGGGGTCCCAAAGCGATTTCAATGGTTATCGAACCCCAAGGTGCACTTACATGTCGGTCATCAACACTCATAGTTTTGGCCGATTCCACCATTAGCGAGCCCTGGGGTGCGTTTACGTGTCGGTCATCAACACTCGCGGTTTTTGTCGATTTTGTCCCGTTTCGTGGACTATTACTAACCATTTTGGGGCCCCAAAGCGATTTCCACGATTGATGAACCCCGGGGTGCGCTTACTTGTCGGTAATCGACACTCACAGTTTTGGCTGATTCTGGCCAGTTTTGTGGACTATTACTCACTGTTTTGGGGTCCCGGAGAGATTTCCAAGATTGACGATCCCCGGGTTGCTTTTACGTGTCGGTCATCAACACTCGTGGTTTTTGTCAACTCTGGCCCGTTTCATGGACTATTACTCACAGTTTTGGGGTCCCGGAGAGATTTCCACGATTGACGAACCCCGGGGTGCGTTTACGTGTCGGTCATCAACACTCACAATTCTGGCCCATTTCATGGACTATTACTCATTGTGTTGGGGTACCGGAATGATTTCCATGATTAACGAATCCCGGGGTGCATTTACGTGTCGGTCATCAACACTCACAGTTTTGGCTGATTCTGGCCTGTTTCGTGGACTATTACTCATTTTCTTGGGGTCCCTGAGTGATTTCCACGATTAACAAACCACGGGATGCGGTTACGTGTCGGTCATCAACACTCATAGTTTTGGCCGATTCTGGCCCGTTTCATGGACTATTACTCATCGTTTGGGGGTCCCAAAGCGATTTACATGGTTGTCGAACCCCAAGGTGCGCTTCCGTGCCGGTCATCAACACTTACTGTTTTGGCCGATTCTGGTCCGTTTCATGGACTATTACTCACTGTTTGGGGGTCCCAAAGCGCTTTACTCACAGGCACTGGGCCTTCTTCACAGGTACCGGCCTTGCGCCACACTCTAGTGCCATCAACGACGAACGGAAACCAGGACGCCGCCGATGGGGTAGAGCGGTCGCCAGCGGTTCCCCCGACGACCACGGGTCCTCCGCCAGGGGCATGCCCTGAGGCACCTCCCCAGTAGAGGGCCTACCTCCTAGGAACGCCTTGCTCCGAACGCCGCGGTGGTGATGTCGGATCTCGGCCCCTCTCCTGCAGCCCCCGACGCCCTCCTCCTGAGGGGTAAGAGACTATTGGAGCGGGGCAGCTGCTCGCTGTGGCCACCTGCACCTCCTGCGACCCATGATTAGTCTATGCCTGTTCCTGAGGGATTAGTGGTACCCAATAATCGTCGCTCCCAGCGTGGCCGTCCTGGGGTTCACTACTAGGAAAAGGGCTATAGATGGAATTGACACTAATGGCGCACCAGACATGTGGTGCGCCATTAGTATATACTAATGGCGCACCACCTTCTGATGCGCCATTAGTGTTGAAATTACTAATGGCGCACCCTGCCCACGGTGCGCCATTAGTACCAATTTTTTTTGAACTAGTGCGCCTGTCCAAACATACTAATGGCGCATCAGCTGGTGGTGCGCCATTACTAGTTGTAACTAGTAATGGCGCACCAGCCAGAAGGTGCGCCACTAAAGTTATTTTTTTTATTATCGTTTTTATTCCTTTTTTTGCAAAAGTACTAATGGCGCACTCACACGCGGTGCGCCATTACTAGTTCAAACTAGTAATGGCGCACCGTGGCAGAGTGCGCCATTAGTATGTTTTTTTTGCAAAACTACTAATGGCGCACCACCAGGGGGTGCGCCATTAGTAACCTGGATTACTAATGGCGCATTTGTTGCTGGTGCGCCATTAGTAAGTGGGCAGCAACAAGATATTTTGGACAGCCTCTCCTCCCACACTCACTTTCTCCCCACTTCATTCTCTCCACCGCCTCCTCCTTGTCTCGGGTGCCTCCTCTTTTTCACCTCATTTCCACCATAGATTCATTCAAATTAAGTGGTTAAGCTACCTTGTTTTGCTAGGTAAGTAAGGAGGGAAGCTATATTTATGTTGTTCTTCCTACAACAATGTGCACATGCACTTTTTATGGCCTAGCTAGATCTATGTATGTTCGTGGTCTTGCATATGTTTGTGGTGTTGCATAGGTGTTTGTGTTTGGAGGTGTACCGGTATTTGAAATGCGATAGTTGCCAATATTTTGCCGGAATGTTGATTCATTTCCGTTTCGGCGAGAATTTTGGCATTAAGCATTCTTTTTGGTCCTATTTTTAGGGAAAGTCATGCCAAATTTTTTCTTGGTTCTAAAATATAGTTTTGCTCTACCCCGCAGGCAACCATGGTCCGCACGATGACCGAAGGCATCGTGAATAGGTTTTTGAGGTCCGCGAAGGCCGAGATGCTTCAAAAGAACGAGACAGAGATAAGATGTCCGTGTCGAAGATGCAAGCTGAATAGCCTTATTGCGGACCCGGATTCCGGGCAGGTGCGGGACCACCTGCTCTTGCGTGGTTTCATGGATGGCTATCGGTGGCAAGGTGATGAAGATGACTACGAAGTCGTCCATGGGGGCCGGGCAAAAAATGAGGAAGGGCAGCAAGAGATGATCACGACGGTGATGCTGTACACAGTCATCATGTAGAAGATGCAGGACATGATGATGATGCCGGCGGAGCAGACGACGCTGGACCATCGATGGGCTGGGTGCATGACCCTCATATTCAAGAGCTGCTTCTCAAGCAGACGGATAACGCAAGAGCTGCCGCCCGAGAGAAAGCCAAGATGGATCAACTTGAGTTAGACGCGGTTACTCCATTGTATGAAGGATGCAGGCCCGAGGATACCCGCCTGAAAGTAACACTCATGGCTCTGGAGATGAAGGTAAAACACAAAATGACCGACGCATGCTTCGACGAGAACATGTCATTCTGGCACGAACGTCTTCCCAAGGGGAACAAGTGCCCGACCAGTTTGGAGGAGGCGAAGAAAATCGTGTGTCCTCTGGATTTACCGCACGTGAAATACCATGTGTGCATGAACAATTGCATCATTTATCGGGACGAGCACGCGGAGTCTACCGTATGTCCGGTGTGCGGTGTCACTCGATACAAGAAGAGGAAGAAAGCTCCTCGAAAAGTGGTGTGGTACTTTCTTATCACTCCTCGTCTGCAGCGGTATTTCGCGGACCCTAAGGTAGCAAAGCTCCTGCGTTGGCACGCGGATAGGGAGGAGAAGAAGCGAGAAGATGACGCAAATGATCCGGAGATAGATAAAAAGACAAGATGCTGAGTCACCCTAAGGATGCGAGCCAGTGGCAAGCGTTGAACTTCGAATACCCAAAATTTGGGAACGATCCAAGGAACATCGTGCTGGGCGCGAGCACCGATGGAGTCAATCTGTTTGGCAGCCAGAGAAGCACACATAGCACCTGGCCTGTGTTTGTGTGGATGTACAATCTTCCCCCCTGGTTGTGCATGAAGAGGAAGTACATTCACATGAGTATGCTAATTGAAGGGCCGAAACAACCAGGGAACGACATCAATCTGTATCTGGGGCTGCTGAAAGAGGAGCTTGACACGCTGTGGAAGACACCAGCCAATACGTGGGACGCCGCAGAGAAAGAATATTTCCCTATGAGAGCCGCACTGCTCACGACGGTGCACGACTATCTCGGTTACGGATATCTTGCGGGGCAGGTAGTCCACGGATTTTCTGGATGCGTAAGGTGCATGGATGACACAACGTATCGCCAGCTAGATAGAGATCCTGGGTCTTCGAAAACCGTGTTCATGGGACATCGAAGGTGGCTTCGCGACGATGACCCGTGGAGGAAACGCAAGGATCTGTTCGATGGTGAAACCGAACCCCGAAAACGCCCGTGTACGAGGAGCGGCGAGGAAATAGACAAGCTGTTGAAAAATTGGAAAGACTGCCCACTGCCGGGAAAGAAGCAAAAGGCGCCAGAGCCGGGAAAGAAGCAAAAGGCGCCAGAGCCGCTGCTGAAGGTATGGAAAACGAGGTCTGTTTTCTGGGACTTGCCGTACTGGAAGATCCACCGTGTGCCTCACAGCCTTGATTTCATGCATATCACGAAGAACGTGTGCGAGAGCCTGCTTGGTACCCTGCTCAACATGCCAGAGAGGACCAAAGATGGGCGAAAGCAAGGGCAGACTTGAAATCAATGGGCATCAGGTAGGAGCTTCACGCTATATATGATGATGATGATGATGATGATGATGATGATGATGATGATGATGATGATGATGATGATGATGATGATGATGATGATGATGAGGCGAAGCAGGACACAGAAAGTCGTCGCAAAGGCAAAAAGGCCAAGAAGACCGGAAATGACTACCCTCCCACGTGCTTCACTCTAAGTCAGGAGGAGATCGAGCAGTTTTTCACCTGCCTCCTAGGAGTAAAACTTCCTTACGGTTACGCGGGGAAGATAAGCAGATACCTAGACCCAGCGAAGCAGAAGTTCAGCGGGATGAAGTCTCACGACTGTCACGTGCTGATGACGCAGATACTTCCAGTTGCAATCCGTGGGATCATGGACGTGCACGTCCGTGAAACGCTATTTGGCCTATGCAACTTCTTCGACGTCATCTCTCGGAAGTCGATTGGCGTGAGGCAACTCAGAAGGCTACAGGAAGAGATCGTGGTGATACTATGCGAGCTTGAGATGTACTTCCCACCCGCATTCTTCGACGTTATGGTGTATCTGCTGGTCCATATAGTGGAGGATATCATCCAACTCGGGCCGACGTTCCTGCACAGCATGATGCCGTTCGAAAGGATGAATGGTGTCATCAAAGGATACGTTCGCAACATGTCACGTCCAGAAGGAAGCATAGCCAGGGGCTTTCTGACCGAAGAGTGCATCTCCTACTGCACGAATTATCTAGGCATCGAGAACCCCGTTGGTCTGCCCATCAACAGGCACCTCGGCAGGCTCGCTGGATGGGGTCACCGTTAGGGTCGCCGCGAAATGCATGTCGACTTCGAGGGTCGACTCGTCGACTTTGAAAGAGCAAACCTAGTCGCGCTACAACACATAGACGTGGTCGATCCTTGGGTGGTAGAGCACAAAACCTTTATTAAGAAGACGTACAATGACCGAGGCCAACAGAGGACGGACGGAGATATACTCAAAGAGCACAACTCATGTTTCACGTGTTGGTTCAAGCAGAAGCTTCTGTCGTACCCTTTACATGAGGATTCTTCCACGGAAGAACTCATATTCGCCTTGTCACAGGGCGCCGAACCACAACCTGATGACCTATGAGGCGTACGATATCAACGGCTACACAATCTACACTGAGGCCAAGGACATGAAGAGCGATGGTTATCAGAACTCCGGGGTAACGATGGAATCCTACACCGGTAACGACAAGGACAGATACTACGGAAGGATCGAGGAGATCTGGGAGCTGAGCTACGCTGGAGAGAAGGTCCCGATGTTCCGTGTCAGATGGGCCAAGAACGTCATAAAATAAGACCGGTATTTCACCACCATGGTTATACCCGAAGCCAAATCCAAGACCGCGGGCGCAAACGTCACCGCGAAAAATGAGCCATGGGTACTGGCTTCCCAAGTGGACCAATGCTTCTTCATGACCGACCCGCCAAAGCCCAGTCGTGTTGTCGTGAGGAGAGGCAAAAGGAAGATCATCGGAATGGATGGAGTAGCCAATGAGCAAGACTTCGACAAGTACGGCGACCCGAGGATCGAACATGACGACGATGATGAAGTAGCAGCATACACCACAAGAAGAAGCAGGACCACCCTACCTAAAGGACGTCCTTTCCACAGAAGAACTCCATTTGCGAAAAAGAAGGGCAAGAAGATTGTGAACAGATAGCTAGCTAAGATCGATTGTAGTTAAATCGTAGCCTTCATTTCTCGATTGTATTTCATGGGTACTTTTTGAACTATCATGAATATTTTTAAATTTCATGGACACTCGATCTCGATCCCCCTCCATCTCGATCGCTATCCCACCTCGCCAGATCCGGTTCCCCTCGCCGCCGCCGCCGACCCCCCGCACCCTCGTTTCCCCTACTCAACCGCCGCCGCCGACCCACCGCACCCCGCACACCGTCTTATAAAAAAATAAGTATCAAACAGCTTCTTAAATGCTACTGTCTTATAAAAAAATATTACTGTTATTATTTAAACAAGTTTGAACATATTTAAACACAAATAAGTATCAAACAGCTTTTTAAATGCTAAAAAAAATTTGTGGAGCCTGGGAGTCGAACCCAGGACCTCCTGGTGTGAGAACTGGCTGCTGACCAATCGAGCTAGTAGAGGGGACTTGATGTGGATCAGTTATGGTGGTACATAACCTGTTGGCTCGAGTTGAAATAAAAAAAATACTAATGGCGCACCACGGTTAGGTGCGCCATTAGTATGGATGTACTTATGGCGCACCGAGGGGTGGTGCGCCATTAGTATTGTGCCCGCGCCCAAACCTAACCCGACGCCCAAACCTAACCCGTCCGCCCAAACCTAACCCGACGCCGTCCGCCCGCGCCCGCTCCACCGCCGCCGCCCTGCCTCTCCACCCTCTCCTCGCCCTCGCCCTCTCCCTCCCTCGCCCTCTCCTCGCCTTCCCTCTCCCTCGCCCCGCCTCCCTCGACGCCACCGTCCCCGCCACCTCGACGCTGCCCCGCCGCCTCGACGCGACCCCGCTGCCCGGACGCCACCCCGACACCGCCTCGACGCTGCCCCGCCGCCTCGACGCCGCCTCGACCCCGCCCCGACGCCGCTGCCCCACCTCGACGCTGCCCCGCCGCCTCGACGCGACCCCGCTGCCCGGACGCCGCCCGTCCACACCACCGTCGCCGGAGCACCACCACCCCCGTGAGCTCCCCCTCCTCCTCCCCCTCCTCCCCTCCCTTCCCCCCGGATCAATGAAGAAGGGAGAAGTCAGTTGATTCTTGTCAACATTAACAGGAGAATCACATTGCTAATTAACCATCATTGGCATACATTTCACTATAAGAGCACCTCAATAACCTGTAAATTTTCTGTAAGATGATTTTCTGTAAGATAATTTTCAGTCCACAGGAGAGTCAGCATTTCTGTTAGGAAAAGTGCCAGCTGTTGTTTGTTCAGTTTTGGGTTAGATGTATTGTGCATACTAGTAAGCTATAACCTTGTTAACAGCAGAGCTAACAAAAAGAAGGATATATTGTGTATACGTTTTAAGCTGAGTGCTATTGTGACGTACTTTTAGTGGAGAGTAATGAACATATGTACGAGTCACAAACTTGCAATGGATTGACAAAACCCTGAAACTTGCAAGATACTGAAAAGATGGAAAATGTATCACCAAATGGTTCCTTATGATAATAGAGTAGGAAAAGGTCTTCCATTTTCTAACATGTCTAAAGTTCCTAAAAAATACTGACTTGGCTTCAGTAGGTGATGATGGCTGACTGAGATCTTCCAGGGCTCTAGGAAACAATAGACATCATAGGCAGGAATAAAAGGCTAAGTTAGTTCAACAAAACAAGTGCTTTTAAAAATGAATCCTCATGGCTTTGCTTTGCCTTGACAATTATGGAAAGCATACATTGGCATACATTTCATCATTGGCATACATTGGCATACATTTCAACATTAATAGGAAAATCATCTTACAGAAAATTTACTGAAAATTCAGAAACTTGGAGTAACCTGTGGACTGTACTTTTGTGATCTCCTACTCCTGAATTTTCATGTCACTTGTGCTATTGCCAAGCATGACATGGCCATTTTTTATTCTGTTTTTGATGGAGCTTGGTGTGTGTTGTTTCGTACTACTAAGCAACCTATTTTGAAGTGAGTAATCAGCATGAGCAAAAATAGACGTTAGATCTTAGCGCTAATGAGAGATGAAAAATGTCACATATATATGGTCTACTGCTTGCATACAGAGAACAACCTATGAAGCTGTATTTCTGAAATGTGGTGATGATCTTATCTGCAAGAATGAAAATGATGAGCTATGTTTCTAAAATGTGGTGATGATCTTATCTTAGCTGTATTTCTGAACTGGTAGCTAAGTGTATTACTTGTGATGATGATGATGCTGCTGCTGTACTACTTGTGATGATGTTGCTGCTGTACTACTTGTGATGCTGCTGCTAGTTGTGATTTTGTCAAGTGATGTTGCTGCTACTTGTGATCTTCTAAAATGACCCCTTTCTCCTGAAACGTTGATTAATTTCCGTTTCGGTTGAGAAATGGGGCACTCCTAGGTCAAGAAAATTAGCAAAGGTCATGCCCAATTTTCTTGACCTAGAAGGTGCCCGATTCTCAACCGAAATAAAAATTAATTTGCTTTAGTGGTTGGATTAGTTTAGTATTTTATTCACACACTCAGACACCCTTGCTTGCCATGTGTTTGAACACCTTGCAGTGTAGTAAAAAGTAATTACAGATACACTCACCCACATAAGTATAATGCGATGGTGGTCAACGTAGAGACGCTTGTCTTCTAAAAAGAAGAGTGAACTTTCTAGACACACCCCTCAAGAACTAGGTTACCCTGAGAACGTGGACTTGGACCTTAGCAACAACACACTAACAGGTTCTATCCCAAAACACCTAGGCAATATCACCAACATCTCTCAATTGTTCCTTGACAATAACCAACTTTTTGGCGACATTCCTCGAGAATTAGGTTATTTGGTTAACTTAGAGATCTTGTTCCTTGACAATAACCAACTTTTTGACCAAACTTTGTTTCTATTTAGAGAGAAACATGGCCCACAACGATGAGGCCGGGGGTTCGGGCGGCAAGGCATTCTGGGAGCTGTCCCAGGAGATGGAGGAACAACCTCACTTGTATGAGGCCGCCGCCTTCCACACCGATCCTGAGACCACTGATGGTGTCGCCGAGGATGACCACACTGATGCCACCACTTATGGTGCCGCCGAGGATGCCACCACTGATGATGGCGGCGCCCGCACAGATGGCAGCCAACCGAAGAGGCAACGGAAGGACCGACGCCCGACCGTGCTCCTCACCCTCAAGGAGGAAGTTACTAAAGTGGACTCCAACGGGTATCCAACGGCGCCCGAACGAATAGTCAAGGGGTACTCGCTTCAGCTCGGGTGCATTGTCCGGAGCACCGTCTCGATCAACACCGAGAACCTTAGGCATCCTGACCGAGGGAATTTGCGCCACCTCCTCTTCACGAAGCTGCACGAACGATACAAGTTCCCCGCTGAATTTGCAAACACAAGCCTCAAAGGGAATAAAGTGAACAATGCTGCCCTCACGAAGATGAGCAAGGCCCTGTCTACTTGGAAAAGCAATGTGAAGAAAATGATCGATAAAGGTGAGAGTTATCAGAAGATCAAGGAGAAAAATCCTTCGATCACCGAAGATGACTACAACGACTTCAAGATCAATTGCTCGAGCACCGCAAGCTCCCAATCAAGTGAGTGGGGGAAACAAATGCGGGAGCTGAACATAGGGGAACACACACTCGGTCCCGGCGGTTACAGAGTGGCGGAGCCTATATGGGACAAGGAGGAGGCGGACCGTGCCGAGCAAGGCCTACCGCCCCTCTTCGAGAAATACAGCGGTAACAAGCAGACCAGGAACTTTGTCAGGGCCCGGTACAAGAAGGACCCGAAAACAAAGGAGCTTACCACGGATCGGAAGACCAGGCAGCTTGAGCTTGTTTTGGTAAGGAATACACCCCCGCGTACTTAGCTCCATATGGTTGCATTCTAATTAATGAAGCCAAATTTCTAAATGGTTCACATTCCTTCCGCAGGCGACTGAAAGCAGTAGCGCGGGGTCGACTAAGAGCAACCCTTGGGACACCACTCTAAATAGGGCGTTGAATGTAATGAAGAAGAAGGATAAGCTCAGTAAGCCGACGTCAGCTGGTCGTGTGGCCGGCAAAGGCTTGTCGACAAAATGGGGGTCATACTATACCGCTGGTGTGCGGAAGGAGAAAAAGACCAGCTCGGAAAGCCGGGCGCGAGAGGTTCAAGAACTCAAGGAACAGGTGGCGCGGATTCCGGAGATTGTCCAAGAGCAAGTGGAACAACGACTCGGAGCAACGATCACCGCCATTGTGCCTACCTTGATCTCGGGGTTGAGTGCGTGGATTGCGGGCGGCCAACAGGGGCCGCCCCCGATTCCTAGCTTCACGGCCAGCAACTCGCATAATGCGATGGCGGGGCCATTAGTGCCTCCGGCGGAGGCGGCATTGGTGTCTCCGACGCCGGCACGGGAGCTTAATGCACCCGGGTGTACGCCGGCCGGCACCTCTGCAGCAAGCGGCCCCTCCGTCAACTGCACGCCCGCCGTTGGCGGTGCGTCGACATTAGCCGAGCTCGACGCCATCATCACAGTAACTAATTAAGCCTCTCTCGGCCGAGGACTTCATCTCCTTGCCTTTGACTGGGCATCCCTGACGCCCTACATCTTTTCGCAGGGCGCCGCCGACGTTCCGTGCACTCTCCTCCACTTCGTGAACAACGAGTTGGTCGATGTCGCCAAGGGCAAAATCGTTCAATTGGGCAACCCCTTGTTCCACGGTACCCAGATGCCACCCAACTTGTTTAGGGTTCAACTGGTTCGGGTGCTTCCAGGCTGCGACGACTTGTTACCTCTGATTCGACCCGTCAGGGCCGACGATGAAGACGTGATGACCCTCAGCGCCTGCCTGAGCTGGCCCCTGGTTTGGCCGAAGAGCCAGATTCGTTTAGGGGCGGGGGACACCACCCCAAAGACAACACCGCCAGTCGTGCCGGCGCCAAGTCGGCCCCATGGCAAGACCGCCGTAACGGTGCCGGACATCCCTATGCCACTGGATCCAAACATGCATATGGCACAGGATCAAAACGACGACGACGACGATGATGATACATTTGGCAACGTCGATCAGTACTTTGCCGATCATGGGTACGATGGCGACTTCATGGGGCCTCCTTCTCAAGAACCAAACCCAACAAAAGACGTGTGCGATCAAGCTGGTACCGCGGAGAAGCCAAGTTGCAACAGGCGCCGTCTGGCGTTCAGCTCTTAGGAGACGCCTCCAGCTGCCGACTTCACCGAGCCTCAGATAGGCGAGGTGCGAAATATTATCAGCCCCAACACACTCAATAAGGCGGTCTGTGAGCAGAACTCAGTCCCATTACAGGAGAAGAAGAAGGCACGCAAAAGAAAGACTAAGAAGGGTGCGAGCCAGCCGGCACCGAGTACGATCCGTGCTCAGGACGGGCCACCTTCACCGCAGGATATCTCGAGGAGGGTGCATGTGGCGGGTAGGGCGATGCTACCGACAAATATGCTCAATACTGCAACCGGTGCTATGCGGAGTCTGCATGACAGTGTTCTTGCCTAGGAGAAGCGGCGTCTAAGAGAGAAGGATGTGGCATACCCGGTTTTCGCGGCCAAGGTGCTAGAGGGCAAGGGCTTTGTGGATAACTCCATCGGGCGTATGATCGTCCTGCGTTTTGATGACATCCACGCTATGTTGAACGTTCATCCGCTGCACTACACCTTCGTTCGGCTATTTTCGCTGAGTATGGAGATGCGGATCATTCGCGACAAGACCCCGGACATCGTGATAGTCGACCCCTTCTACATGTGTGCCAAGATCTTGGGCAGCGCTGGGGACCGGCAAGTCGCGAGTTCTTACCTCGAAGGCGTCATTCTGGCAAACCAAGATAAGGATAACTTCCTCGTGCCTTACTTTCCCGAGTAAGTCCTCCCCTCAACCGGCCTGTAACATATGAATACTTACATTTCGATCGTTTTTCTTTTAACATTCCGTGTTTTCTGCAGTGACACACATTGCACGCTCATCCTCCTAAGCCCCAAATATTCCATGGCCACGTATTTCGACCCGAACCGTCAGTCTAACGTAGACTACACAAATGTCAAGAAGGTTCTTGATGACGTTCTCCCCGGCTACGCCAAATCTGGAGGCACCTTCACCAGGCCTAATCGTAAGTACGGCAAGCATGTGTTCTCCCACAATACGACGTTCTGCTGCGTCAAGCAGCTGCCTGGCGGTCAGAAGGGTGCCTACTATGCCATCCATCACATGCGGGCGATTGTACGGGACCATCATCAACTTCTGCTACCGAGTAAACTCAAAGATTGGGCAAAGAACGTGTCGGCAATCCAGGACGCGGACCTCCGACAAGAATTCTTTCGCATCCAGTCGGAGTTTGCGGAAATCATCCATCAAGATGTCCTTCGTACCTCGGGGCAGTTCTACCTCAACAATCAACCATCCAACAGTGACATCGACACAATGCTACAAATGCAGGCTGACAACGACCGTTATTTCATGACTCCCACGATAGACGGCGGCTTCATCCATGCTCCGGTCCCTTGAGTCGAGTCGAAAGCAGTGATGCTGTGTCTAGTTCTGAAACATCGATTGGCTCATGTTGTAATTAAACTTTAATGAACTTGTAGTATGTCTCTTTGGTTTCGAGAGTCGTTCAACTTAGATGTAATCGATGCTATTAATGTCGTGCTTTTCTCTTCCGATCGTTCTGTTGCATACTTATATATTGCTTATGTATTGTCTGTGAATTGGTACTAACGTTTCGTTTGGCTAGTGCATAGCGATGCCGACGTATGTCGTGTACAAGGGTAAGGTTCCCGGAGTCTACGATGATTGGGAGGAGTGTTGGAGACAGGTTCACCGATTCATCGGTAACAGTTACAAAGGGTACACCACTAGGGCCGAGGCCGAATCTAGATACGCCCGCTATCTAGCGGGAGAGGGGAGGGAGCGTTGGAGGAACCGGATGAAGACGAGTTTCATCGTGATGATGCTCATCGTGATGACCGCAGCTCTATTCTATGTGATGGTAGTTTAGATGATCGATATCGACTTGTAATGTGAAGACAAACTCGCTACTCGCGGTCTCGAGACTTGTAATATAATGTTCTATCTTTGTTCGGTCTTTTCAATTCGGAGACTAATATGATGAATTATATTCGGAGACTAATATGATGAATTGTATTCAAAGACTAATCTTCTATTGTATTCGATGAATCTGTTGTTGATGTGTGCTGTCTATATTTTGTCAAATTGTACATTTTGTAACCTGTGCAAAAAACAGAAAATAAAAAATAAAAAAAACCTAATATTCATACTAATGGCGCATCACATGACAGTGCGCCATTAGTATGACAGTGCATACTAATGGCGCATCACCGGGAAGTGCGCCATTAGTATGCCGCGGTTACTAATGGCGCATCCAGTGATGGTGCGCCATTAGTATGCCAAAGCACCTGGGTATACATGGCCCCTGGGAGGCATAATAATGGCGCACCCTTGCCTATACTAATGGCGCACCCGCGGTGCGCCATTAGTATACCAGATACTAATGGCGCACCAGGTGGTGCGCCATTAGTAAAAATTACTAATGGCGTGCTATTAATGGCGCACCACAGATGCGCCATTAATGGCCATTTTAGGTGCGCCATTAGTAGGGGTTTTCTAGTAGTGGTTCCTGGAAGAGCTCATCTTCTGGCGCCTCGTCCCCCCAGCTTGGGCTGAGGAGTGAGCCTTGTTCACCCTCGCGCGGGTGCCCTTGATCCATCATGTGTGGCACGTACTCTTCCACGGCCGTCACCCTGAAGGCTGCGCCGTAGGGCTCCACGTGCCATGCAGCTCTGCTTGACGTGCCGGCCTGGTGATGGTAGCGCGGCAGCCCACGGGGGCCGTGGGTCGCGACGAGTCTTTCTTCGCTGACGGGGAGCGGAGCCGGTGCCGCGGCTGGCCCTGTGCTGACGGCTTCGCTGGTCTTGGAGTGGCTTTGGAGCCCGCGGTTGGACACGGGGCCCCCGCGCGGGCCGCTCTGGACTTGAGGCGGGAGCGGTGTGCAGAAGGGGTGAGCCCCCGAGGCGGCGAAGCCCAGGAGCTCCGCCACCCGCTCTAGCAGCACGTCGCGGCCGCCTTCCATCAGTCTACACTGCAGTAGCTCTCGGGCCACCGTGAGCATGGCCCTTGAGTTTGCCTGCTCCCGGCGGGTGTACGGCGCCGTTGCCGCGGCGTGGTTGGAGGCCCTCGCTGCCGACCGCGTCTGCCGTGGTGTTAGGGCCGTCGAGGTCTGTCCGCGTGGCCCGCGGCCTGCAGCGCCCTGCGGATCGCGAGCTTCCTGGGGCATGGGGTCGCCCGGGGCGAGCGGCTCTGCGCGGGTGGGCCAAGCCGCCCAAGGATCTGGGTTGCCCGCCTGGTCGCCGGACATGGTGATGACGATGCGACGGGGCGCGAAGCGGCGGAAGGCAGATCCCGGCGCACCCCTACCTTGCGCGCCAAATGTCGGATTTCGGGTTCCTGCAGACCCTTGAGGTTCGAACACTGGGGTGCACGCGGAGATTCAACCCTCTATCGTCTCGCACCTCGCCGAATCGCTGGGACCTAAACTACTAAACAGAACAGCACAAGGGACACAAGATTTATACTGGTTCAGGCCACCATTGAGGTGTAATACCCTACTCCAGTGTGTGGTGTGGTGGATTGCCTCTTGGGCTGATGATGAACAATACAAGGAAGAACAGCCTCGCGAGGGTCTGTTCTTCGCTGGTGCGATGAATTGCTAGGAGGGAGTTCAGTCGCTCTATCTACTGGTTTCTTGATGAGGATCCAGCTTGCTAGGTCAGGTCCAGCTGCCTCTACCCTGGGGGTGGCTAGTCCTATTTATAGGCAAAGGCCCTGGGCCTCTTCCCAAATATTGAGCGGGAAGGGCGCCAACAATTGGCCATTTTGAAGGCGAACATCGGGTACACTTATCCTGACTAAAGTTGGTCCTCGCCTGGCAAAGACTCTGGTGATGACGCCTGCTTGGGCTCCACAATGACTTCCTTCCTGCTGTTGGGCTGGTCTTGGTCTTGTTGCACCGAAATGGACGCCTTTGCTTGATACTCTCGCCTGCGCTTGCTCCCTTTGCACCAAAGAGGAAAGGAGGACACTGTGCGGGCTGGCGCCCGACTGGCACCCTCGGTCGTCATGGCTAGCGTCATGGGCACCTCGCGAGGTACCCCGCCTTGAACTCTCCGCCGCCTCATGAGCTAGCCTGACGAGGCCGTGCCTCAGGAAGCTCCTTGTCGTCCGCCCCGTGAGGCTTGGCCCCTCGCGAGGGTCTTGAGCTTGCGTTGATGAAGATGGGCTGTGCTGGCCTCCTTTGAGCCATGCCACAGGCCGCAGGCAAGAAATTCTGGGGACCCCCGTTCCCAGAACGCCGACAGGGCCCCAAAGCGATTTCCACGATTGACGAACCCTGGGGTGCGCTTACGTGTCGGTAATCGACACTCACAGTTTTGGCCGATTCTGGCCAGTTTTGTGGACTATTACTCCCCATTTTAGGGTCCCAAAGTGATTTCTATGGTTGTCGAACCCCAAGGCGCGCTTATGTGTCGGTCATCAACACTTACAGTTTTGGCCGATTCTGGCCCGTTTCGTGGACTATTACTCAGTGTTTTGGGGTCCCGGAGAGATTTCCATGATTGACGATCCTCGGGTTGCTTTTACGTGTCGGTCATCAACACTCGTGGTTTTTGTCAACTCTGGCCCATTTCATGGACTATTACCCACCGTTTTGGGGTCCCGATGCGATTTCAATGATTGTCAAACCACAAGGTGTGCATACGTGTCGGTCATCAACAATCACAGTATGGGCCGATTCTGGCCCGTTTCATGGACTATTACTCACAGTTTTGGGGTCCCGGAGAGATTTCCACAATTGACGAACCCCGGGGTGCGTTTACGTGTCGGTCATCAACACTCAAAATTCTGGCCCATTTCATGGACTATTACTCATTGTGTTGGGGTCCCGGAATGATTTCCATGATTAACAAACCCCGGGGTGCATTGATGTGTCGGTCATCAACACTCACAGTTTTGGCTGATTCTGGCCTGTTTCATGGACTATTACTTATTTTTTGGGGGTCCCTGAGTGATTTCCACGATTAACAAACCCCGGGATGCGGTTACGTGTCGGTCATCAACACTCATAGTTTTGGCCGATTCTGGCCCATTTCATGGACTATTACTCATTGTTTTGGGGTCCCAAAATGATTTACATGGTTGTCGAACCCCAAGGTGCGCTTCCGTGCCGGTCATCAACACTTACAGTTTTCGCTGATTCTGGTCCGTTTCATGGACTATTACTCACTGTTTTGGGGTCCCGGAGCTATTTCCACGATTAACAATCCTCGGGGTGTGTTTACATGTCGGTCCTCAACACTCACAGTTTTGGCGGATTCTAGCCCGTTTCTTGGACTATTACTCACTGTTTTTGGGGTCTCGGAGTGATTTCCACGGTTAACGAATCCTGGGGTGCGTTTACGTGTCGGTCATCAACACTCATAGTTTTGGCCGATTCTGGCCCGTTTCTTGGACTATTACTCACTGTTTTGGGGCCCGGAGAGATTTTCACGATTGACGAACCACGGGCTTCGTTTACGTGTCGGTCATCAACACTCGTGGTTTTTGTCGATTCTGGCCCGTTTTGTGGACTATTACTCACTGTTTTGGGGTCCCAAACAATTTCAGTGGTTGTCAAACCCCAAGGTGCGCTTCCGTGGCGGTCATCAACAATCGCAGTTTGGGCCAATTCTGGCCGTTTCTTGAGCTATTACACACTGCTTTGGGGTCTCGGAGTGATTTCCCCGATTCACGAACCCCAGGGTGCGTTTACGTGTTGGTCATCAACACTCACAGTTTTGACCGATTCTGGACCGTTTCATGGACTATTACTCAGCGTTTTGGGTTCCCAAAGCGATTTCCATGGTTGTTGAGCCCCAAGGTGCGATTACGTGTCGTTCATCAACACTCACAGTTTGGCCGATTCTGGCCCGTTTCATGGACTATTACTCACTGTTTTGGGGTCCCGGAGTGATTTCCATGATTAACAAACTCCGGGATGCGTTTATGTTTCGATCATCAACACTTACAGTTTTGGCCGATTCTGGCCCGTTTCTTGGACTATTACTCACTGTTTTGCTGTCCCGAGATGATTTCCACCATTAACGAACCCCGAGGTGCATTTACGTGTCGGTCACCAACACTAGCCGTTTTGGCCGATTCTAGCCCGTTTCGTGGACTATTACTCACCGATTTGGGGTCCCAAAGCGATTTCCATGGTTTTCAATCCCCAAGGTTCACTTACGTGTCGGTCTTCAACACTCATAGTTTTGGCCGATTCTGAACCGTTTCATGGACTATTAGTCATTGTTTTGGGGCCCCGGAGTGATTTCCATGAGTAACGACCTCCGGGGTGCATTTATGTGTTGGTAATCAACACTTACAGTTTTGGCCGATTCTGGCCCGTTTCTTGGCCTATTACCCACTGTTTTGGGTCCCGAAATGAATTCCACCATTAACGAACCCTGGGTGCGTTTATGTGTCGGTCATCAACACTCACGGTTTTTGTCGATTTTGTCCCGTTTCGTGGACTATTACTAACCATTTTGGGGCCCAAAGCGATTTCCACGATTGACGAACCCCGGGGTGCGCTTACGTGTCGGTAATCGACACTCATAGTTTTGGCCGATTCTGGCCAGTTTTGTGGACTATTACTCCCCATTTTAGGGTCCCAAAGCGATTTCTATGGTTGTCGAACCCCAAGGCGCGCTTACGTGTCGGTCATCAACACTCACAGTTTTGGCTGATTCTGGCCCGTTTCGTGGACTATTACTCACTGTTTTGGGGTCCCGGAGTGATTTCCATGATTAACAAACTCCGGGATGCGTTTATGTTTCGATCATCAACACTTACAGTTTTGGCCGATTCTGGCCCGTTTCTTGGACTATTACTCACTGTTTTGGGGTCCCGGGATGATTTCCACCATTAACGAACCCCGGGGTGCATTTACGTGTCGGTCACCAACACTAGCCGTTTTCGCCGATTCTAGCCCGTTTCATGGACTATTACTCACCGATTTGGGGTCCCAAAGCGATTTCCATGGTTTTCAAACCCCAAGGTTCACTTACGTGTCGGTCATCAACAATCATAGTTTTGGCCGATTCTGAACCATTTCGTGGACTATTAGTCATTGTTTTGGGGCCCCGGAGTGATTTCCATGAGTAACGACCTTCGGGGTGCGTTTATGTGTCGGTAATCAACACTTACAGTTTTGGCCGATTTTGGCCTGTTTCTTGGCCTATTACCCACTGTTTTGGGTCCCGAAATGAATTCCACCATTAACGAACCCTGGGTGCGTTTATGTGTCGGTCATCAACACTCGCGGTTTTTGTCGATTTTTACCGTTTTGTGGACTATTACTAACCATTTTGGGGCCCCAAAGCGATTTCCACGATTGACGAACCTCGGGGTGCGCTTACGTGTCGGTAATCGACACTCATAGTTTTGGCCGATTCTGGCCAGTTTTGTGGACTATTACTCCCCATTTTAGGGTCCCAAAGTGATTTCTATGGTTGTCGAACCCCAAGGCGCGCTTATGTGTCGGTCATCAACACTCACAGTCTTGGCCGATTCTGGCCCGTTTCGTGGACTATTACTCACTATTTTGGGGTCCCGGAGAGATTTCCATGATTGACGATCCCCGGGTTGCTTTTACGTGTCAGTCATCAACACTCATGGTTTTTGTCAACTCTGGCCCGTTTCATGGACTATTACTCACCGTATTGGGGTCCCGATGCGATTTCAATGATTATCAAACCCCAAGGTGTGCATACGTGTCGGTCATCAACAATCGCAGTATGGGCCGATTCTGGCCCGTTTCAAGGACTATTACTCACTGCTTTGGGGTTTCAGAGTGATTTCCACGATTGACGAACCCTGGGGTGCCTTTATGTGTTGGTCCTCGACACTCACAGTTTTGACCGATTATGGACCGTTTCATGGACTATTACTCACCGTTTTGGGGTCCCAAAGCGATTTCCATGGTTGTCGAACCCCAAGGTGCGATTACGTGTCGTTCATCAACACTCACAGTTTGGCCGATTCTGGCCCGTTTCATGGACTATTACTCACTGTTTTGGGGTCCCGGAGTGATTTCCATGATTAACAAACTCCGGGGTGCGTTTATGTGTCGACCATCAACACTCACAGTTTTGGCCGATTCTGGCCCGTTTCATGGACTGTTACTCACAATTTTGGGGTCCCGGAGAGATTTCCACGATTGACGAACCCCGGGGTGCGGTTACGTGTCGGTCATCAACACTCACAATTCTGGCCCGTTTCATGGACTATTACTCATTGTGTTGGGGTCCCGGAATGATTTCCATGATTAACGAACCCCGGGGTGCATTTACATGTCGGTCATCAACACTCACAGTTTTGGCTGATTCTGGCCTGTTTCGTGGACTATTACTCATTTTTTGGGGTCCCTGAGTGATTTCCACGATTAACAAACCCCGGGATGCGGTTACGTGTCGGTCATCAACACTCATAGTTTTGGCCGATTCTGGCCCGTTTCATGGACTATTACTCATCGTTTTGGGGTCCCAAAGCGATTTACATGGTTGTCGAAGCCCAAGGTGCGCTTCCATGCCGGTCATCAACACTTACTGTTTTGGCCGATTCTGGTCCGTTTCATGGACTATTAGTCACTGTTTTGGGGTCCCGAAGCTCTTTCCACGATTAACAATCCTCGGGGTGTGTTTACATGTTGGTCCTCAACACTCACAGTTTTGGCCGATTCTGGCCCGTTTCTTGGACTATTACTCACTATTTTGGGGTCCCGGAGTGATTTCCGCGATTAACTAACCCTGGGGTGCGTTTACGTGTCGGTCATCAACACTCATAGTTTTGGCCGATTCTGGCCCGTTTCTTGGACTATTACTCACTGTTTTGGGGTCCCGGAGAGATTTCCACGATTGACGAACCACGGGCTTCGTTTATGTGTCGGTCATCAGCCCTCGCGGTTTTTGTCGATTCTGGCCCGTTTTGTGGACTATTACTCACTGTTTTGGGGTCCCAAACAATTTCAGTGGTTGTCAAACCCCAAGGTGCGCTTCCGTGGCGGTCATCAACAATCGCAGTTTGGGCCAATTCTGGCCGTTTCTTGGACTATTACACACTGCTTTGGGGTCTCGGAGTGATTTCCACGATTGACGAACCCCGGGGTTCGTTTACGTTTTGGTCATCGACACTCACAGTTTTGACCGATTCTGGACTGTTTCATGGACTATTACTCACCGTTTTGGGGTCCCAAAGTGATTTCCATGGTTGTCGAACCCCAAGGTGCGATTACGTGTTGTTCAATAACACTCACATTTTGGCCGATTCTGGCCCATTTCATGGACTATTACTCACTGTTTTGGGGTCCCGGAGTGATTTCCATGATTAACAAACTCCGGGGTGCGTTTATGTGTCGACCATCAACACTCACAGTTTTGGCCAATTCTGGCCCGTTTCATGGACTATTACTCACAGTTTTGGGGTCTCAGAGAGAATTCCACGATTGACGAACCCCGGGGTGCGGTTACGTGTCGGTCATCAACACTCACAATTCTGGCCCGTTTCATGGACTATTACTCATTGTGTTGGGGTCCCAGAATGATTTCCATGATTAACGAACCCCGGGGTGCATTTACATGTCGGTCATCAACACTCACAGTTTTGGCTGATTCTGGCCTGTTTCGTGGACTATTACTCATTTTTTTGGGGTCCCTGAGTGATTTCCACGATTAACAAACCTCGGGATGCGGTTACGTGTCGGTCATTAACACTCATAGTTTTGGCTGATTCTGGCCCGTTTCATGGACTATTACTCATCGTTTTGGGGTCCCAAAGCGATTTACATGGTTGTCGAACCCCAAGGTGCGCTTCCGTGCCGGTCATCAACACTTCAGTTTTGGCCGATTCTGGTCCGTTTCATGGACTATTACTCACTGTTTTGGGGTCCCGGAGCTATTTCCACGATTAACAATCCTCGGGGGGTGTTTACATGTCGGTCCTCAACACTCACAGTTTTGGCCGACTCTGGCCCGTTTCTTGGACTATTACTCACTGTTTTGGGGTCCCGGAGTGATTTCCACGATTAACGAACCCTGGGGTGCGTTTACGTGTCGGTCATCAACACTCATAGTTTTGGCCGATTCTGGCCCGTTTCTTGGACTATTACTCACTATTTTGGGGTCCCGGAGAGATTTCCACGATTGACGAACCACGGGCTTCGTTTACGTGTCGGTCATCAACACTCACGGTTTTTGTCGATTCTGGCCCGTTTTGTGGACTATTACTCACTGTTTTGGGGTCCCAAACAATTTCAGTGGTTGTCAAACCCCAAGGTGCGCTTCCGTGGCGGTCATCAACAATCGTAGTTTGGGCCAATTCTGGCCATTTCTTGGACTATTACACACTGCTTTGGGGTCTCGGAGTGATTTCCACGATTGACGAACCCCGGGGTGCGTTTATGTGTTGGTCCTCGACACTCACAGTTTTGACCGATTATGGACCGTTTCATGGACTATTACTCACCGTTTTGGGGTCCCAAAGCGATTTCCATGGTTGTCGAACCCCAAGGTGCGATTACGTGTCGTTCATCAACACTCACAGTTTGGCCGATTCTGGCCCGTTTCATGGACTATTACTCACTGTTTTGGGGTCCCGGAGTGATTTCCATGATTAACAAACTCCGGGGTGCGTTTATGTGTCGACCATCAACACTCACAGTTTTGGCCAATTCTGGCCCGTTTCATGGACTATTACTCACAGTTTTGGGGTCTCGGAGAGAATTCCACGATTGACGAACCCCGGGGTGCGGTTACGTGTCGGTCATCAACACTCACAATTCTGGCCCGTTTCATGGACTATTACTCATTGTGTTGGGGTCCCAGAATGATTTCCATGATTAACGAACCCCGGGGTGCATTTACATGTCGGTCATCAACACTCACAGTTTTGGCTGATTCTGGCCTGTTTCGTGGACTATTACTCATTTTTTTGGGGTCCCTGAGTGATTTCCACGATTAACAAACCTCGGGATGCGGTTACGTGTCGGTCATTAACACTCATAGTTTTGGCCGATTCTGGCCCGTTTCATGGACTATTACTCATCGTTTTGGGGTCCCAAAGCGATTTACATGGTTGTCGAACCCCAAGGTGCGCTTCCGTGCCGGTCATCAACACTTCAGTTTTGGCCGATTCTAGTCCGTTTCATGGACTATTACTCACTGTTTTGGGGTCCCGGAGCTATTTCCACGATTAACAATCCTCGGGGTGTGTTTACATGTCGGTCCTCAACACTCACAGTTTTGGCCGACTCTGGCCCGTTTCTTGGACTATTACTCACTGTTTTGGGGTCCCGGAGAGATTTCCATGATTGACGATCCCCGGGTTGCTTTTACGTGTCAGTCATCAACACTCATGGTTTTTGTCAACTCTGGCCCGTTTCATGGACTATTACTCACCGTATTGGGGTCCCGATGCGATTTCAATGATTGTCAAACCCCAAGGTGTGCATACGTGTCGGTCATCAACAATCGCAGTATGGGCCGATTCTGGCCCGTTTCATGGACTATTACTCACTGCTTTGGGGTTTCAGAGTGATTTCCACGATTGACGAACCCTGGAGTGCCTTTATGTGTTGGTCCTCGACACTCACAGTTTTGACCGATTATGGACCGTTTCATGGACTATTACTCACCGTTTTGGGGTCCCAAAGCGATTTCCATGGTTGTCGAACCCCAAGGTGCGATTACGTGTCGTTCATCAACACTCACAGTTTGGCCGATTCTGGCCCGTTTCATGGACTATTACTCACTGTTTTGGGGTCCCGGAGTGATTTCCATGATTAACAAACTCCGGGGTGCGTTTATGTGTCGACCATCAACACTCACAGTTTTGGCCGATTCTGGCCCGTTTCATGGACTGTTACTCACAATTTTGGGGTCCCGGAGAGATTTCCACGATTGACGAACCCCGGGGTGCGGTTACGTGTCGGTCATCAACACTCACAATTCTGGCCCGTTTCATGGACTATTACTCATTGTGTTGGGGTCCCGGAATGATTTCCATGATTAACGAACCCCGGGGTGCATTTACATGTCGGTCATCAACACTCACAGTTTTGGCTGATTCTGGCCTGTTTCGTGGACTATTACTCATTTTTTGGGGTCCCTGAGTGATTTCCACGATTAACAAACCCCGGGATGCGGTTACGTGTCGGTCATCAACACTCATAGTTTTGGCCGATTCTGGCCCGTTTCATGGACTATTACTCATCGTTTTGGGGTCCCAAAGCGATTTACATGGTTGTCGAAGCCCAAGGTGCGCTTCCATGCCGGTCATCAACACTTACTGTTTTGGCCGATTCTGGTCCGTTTCATGGACTATTAGTCACTGTTTTGGGGTCCCGAAGCTCTTTCCACGATTAACAATCCTCGGGGTGTGTTTACATGTTGGTCCTGAACACTCACAGTTTTGGCCGATTCTGGCCCGTTTCTTGGACTATTACTCACTGTTTTGGGGTCCCGGAGTGATTTCCGCGATTAACTAACCCTGGGGTGCGTTTACGTGTCGGTCATCAACACTCATAGTTTTGGCCGATTCTGGCCCGTTTCTTGGACTATTACTCACTGTTTTGGGGTCCCGGAGAGATTTCCACGATTGACGAACCACGGGCTTCGTTTATGTGTCGGTCATCAGCCCTCGCGGTTTTTGTCGATTCTGGCCCGTTTTGTGGACTATTACTCACTGTTTTGGGGTCCCAAACAATTTCAGTGGTTGTCAAACCCCAAGGTGCGCTTCCGTGGCGGTCATCAACAATCGCAGTTTGGGCCAATTCTGGCCGTTTCTTGGACTATTACACACTGCTTTGGGGTCTCGGAGTGATTTCCACGATTGACGAACCCCGGGGTTCGTTTACGTTTTGGTCATCGACACTCACAGTTTGACCGATTCTGGACTGTTTCATGGACTATTACTCACCGTTTTGGGGTCCCAAAGTGATTTCCATGGTTGTCGAACCCCAAGGTGCGATTACGTGTTGTTCAATAACACTCACATTTTGGCCGATTCTGGCCCATTTCATGGACTATTACTCACTGTTTTGGGGTCCCGGAGTGATTTCCATGATTAACAAACTCCGGGGTGCGTTTATGTGTCGACCATCAACACTCACAGTTTTGGCCAATTCTGGCCCGTTTCATGGACTATTACTCACAGTTTTGGGGTCTCAGAGAGAATTCCACGATTGACGAACCCCGGGGTGCGGTTACGTGTCGGTCATCAACACTCACAATTCTGGCCCGTTTCATGGACTATTACTCATTGTGTTGGGGTCCCAGAATGATTTCCATGATTAACGAACCCCGGGGTGCATTTACATGTCGGTCATCAACACTCACAGTTTTGGCTGATTCTGGCCTGTTTCGTGGACTATTACTCATTTTTTTGGGGTCCCTGAGTGATTTCCACGATTAACAAACCTCGGGATGCGGTTACGTGTCGGTCATTAACACTCATAGTTTTGGCTGATTCTGGCCCGTTTCATGGACTATTACTCATCGTTTTGGGGTCCCAAAGCGATTTACATGGTTGTCGAACCCCAAGGTGCGCTTCCGTGCCGGTCATCAACACTTCAGTTTTGGCCGATTCTGGTCCGTTTCATGGACTATTACTCACTGTTTTGGGGTCCCGGAGCTATTTCCACGATTAACAATCCTCGGGGGGTGTTTACATGTCGGTCCTCAACACTCACAGTTTTGGCCGACTCTGGCCCGTTTCTTGGACTATTACTCACTGTTTTGGGGTCCCGGAGTGATTTCCACGATTAACGAACCCTGGGGTGCGTTTACGTGTCGGTCATCAACACTCATAGTTTTGGCCGATTCTGGCCCGTTTCTTGGACTATTACTCACTATTTTGGGGTCCCGGAGAGATTTCCACGATTGACGAACCACGGGCTTCGTTTACGTGTCGGTCATCAACACTCACGGTTTTTGTCGATTCTGGCCCGTTTTGTGGACTATTACTCACTGTTTTGGGGTCCCAAACAATTTCAGTGGTTGTCAAACCCCAAGGTGCGCTTCCGTGGCGGTCATCAACAATCGTAGTTTGGGCCAATTCTGGCCATTTCTTGGACTATTACACACTGCTTTGGGGTCTCGGAGTGATTTCCACGATTGACGAACCCCGGGGTGCGTTTATGTGTTGGTCCTCGACACTCACAGTTTTGACCGATTATGGACCGTTTCATGGACTATTACTCACCGTTTTGGGGTCCCAAAGCGATTTCCATGGTTGTCGAACCCCAAGGTGCGATTACGTGTCGTTCATCAACACTCACAGTTTGGCCGATTCTGGCCCGTTTCATGGACTATTACTCACTGTTTTGGGGTCCCGGAGTGATTTCCATGATTAACAAACTCCGGGGTGCGTTTATGTGTCGACCATCAACACTCACAGTTTTGGCCAATTCTGGCCCGTTTCATGGACTATTACTCACAGTTTTGGGGTCTCGGAGAGAATTCCACGATTGACGAACCCCGGGGTGCGGTTACGTGTCGGTCATCAACACTCACAATTCTGGCCCGTTTCATGGACTATTACTCATTGTGTTGGGGTCCCAGAATGATTTCCATGATTAACGAACCCCGGGGTGCATTTACATGTCGGTCATCAACACTCACAGTTTTGGCTGATTCTGGCCTGTTTCGTGGACTATTACTCATTTTTTTGGGGTCCCTGAGTGATTTCCACGATTAACAAACCTCGGGATGCGGTTACGTGTCGGTCATTAACACTCATAGTTTTGGCCGATTCTGGCCCGTTTCATGGACTATTACTCATCGTTTTGGGGTCCCAAAGCGATTTACATGGTTGTCGAACCCCAAGGTGCGCTTCCGTGCCGGTCATCAACACTTCAGTTTTGGCCGATTCTAGTCCGTTTCATGGACTATTACTCACTGTTTTGGGGTCCCGGAGCTATTTCCACGATTAACAATCCTCGGGGTGTGTTTACATGTCGGTCCTCAACACTCACAGTTTTGGCCGACTCTGGCCCGTTTCTTGGACTATTACTCACTGTTTTGGGGTCCCGGAGAGATTTCCATGATTGACGATCCCCGGGTTGCTTTTACGTGTCAGTCATCAACACTCATGGTTTTTGTCAACTCTGGCCCGTTTCATGGACTATTACTCACCGTATTGGGGTCCCGATGCGATTTCAATGATTGTCAAACCCCAAGGTGTGCATACGTGTCGGTCATCAACAATCGCAGTATGGGCCGATTCTGGCCCGTTTCATGGACTATTACTCACTGCTTTGGGGTTTCAGAGTGATTTCCACGATTGACGAACCCTGGAGTGCCTTTATGTGTTGGTCCTCGACACTCACAGTTTTGACCGATTATGGACCGTTTCATGGACTATTACTCACCGTTTTGGGGTCCCAAAGCGATTTCCATGGTTGTCGAACCCCAAGGTGCGATTACGTGTCGTTCATCAACACTCACAGTTTGGCCGATTCTGGCCCGTTTCATGGACTATTACTCACTGTTTTGGGGTCCCGGAGTGATTTCCATGATTAACAAACTCCGGGGTGCGTTTATGTGTCGACCATCAACACTCACAGTTTTGGCCGATTCTGGCCCGTTTCATGGACTGTTACTCACAATTTTGGGGTCCCGGAGAGATTTCCACGATTGACGAACCCCGGGGTGCGGTTACGTGTCGGTCATCAACACTCACAATTCTGGCCCGTTTCATGGACTATTACTCATTGTGTTGGGGTCCCGGAATGATTTCCATGATTAACGAACCCCGGGGTGCATTTACATGTCGGTCATCAACACTCACAGTTTTGGCTGATTCTGGCCTGTTTCGTGGACTATTACTCATTTTTTGGGGTCCCTGAGTGATTTCCACGATTAACAAACCCCGGGATGCGGTTACGTGTCGGTCATCAACACTCATAGTTTTGGCCGATTCTGGCCCGTTTCATGGACTATTACTCATCGTTTTGGGGTCCCAAAGCGATTTACATGGTTGTCGAAGCCCAAGGTGCGCTTCCATGCCGGTCATCAACACTTACTGTTTTGGCCGATTCTGGTCCGTTTCATGGACTATTAGTCACTGTTTTGGGGTCCCGAAGCTCTTTCCACGATTAACAATCCTCGGGGTGTGTTTACATGTTGGTCCTGAACACTCACAGTTTTGGCCGATTCTGGCCCGTTTCTTGGACTATTACTCACTGTTTTGGGGTCCCGGAGTGATTTCCGCGATTAACTAACCCTGGGGTGCGTTTACGTGTCGGTCATCAACACTCATAGTTTTGGCCGATTCTGGCCCGTTTCTTGGACTATTACTCACTGTTTTGGGGTCCCGGAGAGATTTCCACGATTGACGAACCACGGGCTTCGTTTATGTGTCGGTCATCAGCCCTCGCGGTTTTTGTCGATTCTGGCCCGTTTTGTGGACTATTACTCACTGTTTTGGGGTCCCAAACAATTTCAGTGGTTGTCAAACCCCAAGGTGCGCTTCCGTGGCGGTCATCAACAATCGCAGTTTGGGCCAATTCTGGCCGTTTCTTGGACTATTACACACTGCTTTGGGGTCTCGGAGTGATTTCCACGATTGACGAACCCCGGGGTTCGTTTACGTTTTGGTCATCGACACTCACAGTTTGACCGATTCTGGACTGTTTCATGGACTATTACTCACCGTTTTGGGGTCCCAAAGTGATTTCCATGGTTGTCGAACCCCAAGGTGCGATTACGTGTTGTTCAATAACACTCACATTTTGGCCGATTCTGGCCCATTTCATGGACTATTACTCACTGTTTTGGGGTCCCGGAGTGATTTCCATGATTAACAAACTCCGGGGTGCGTTTATGTGTCGACCATCAACACTCACAGTTTTGGCCAATTCTGGCCCGTTTCATGGACTATTACTCACAGTTTTGGGGTCTCAGAGAGAATTCCACGATTGACGAACCCCGGGGTGCGGTTACGTGTCGGTCATCAACACTCACAATTCTGGCCCGTTTCATGGACTATTACTCATTGTGTTGGGGTCCCAGAATGATTTCCATGATTAACGAACCCCGGGGTGCATTTACATGTCGGTCATCAACACTCACAGTTTTGGCTGATTCTGGCCTGTTTCGTGGACTATTACTCATTTTTTTGGGGTCCCTGAGTGATTTCCACGATTAACAAACCTCGGGATGCGGTTACGTGTCGGTCATTAACACTCATAGTTTTGGCTGATTCTGGCCCGTTTCATGGACTATTACTCATCGTTTTGGGGTCCCAAAGCGATTTACATGGTTGTCGAACCCCAAGGTGCGCTTCCGTGCCGGTCATCAACACTTCAGTTTTGGCCGATTCTGGTCCGTTTCATGGACTATTACTCACTGTTTTGGGGTCCCGGAGCTATTTCCACGATTAACAATCCTCGGGGGGTGTTTACATGTCGGTCCTCAACACTCACAGTTTTGGCCGACTCTGGCCCGTTTCTTGGACTATTACTCACTGTTTTGGGGTCCCGGAGTGATTTCCATGATTAACGAACCCTGGGGTGCGTTTACGTGTCGGTCATCAACACTCATAGTTTTGGCCGATTCTGGCCCGTTTCTTGGACTATTACTCACTATTTTGGGGTCCCGGAGAGATTTCCACGATTGACGAACCACGGGCTTCGTTTACGTGTCGGTCATCAACACTCACGGTTTTTGTCGATTCTGGCCCGTTTTGTGGACTATTACTCACTGTTTTGGGGTCCCAAACAATTTCAGTGGTTGTCAAACCCCAAGGTGCGCTTCCGTGGCGGTCATCAACAATCGTAGTTTGGGCCAATTCTGGCCATTTCTTGGACTATTACACACTGCTTTGGGGTCTCGGAGTGATTTCCACGATTGACGAACCCCGGGGTGCGTTTATGTGTTGGTCCTCGACACTCACAGTTTTGACCGATTATGGACCGTTTCATGGACTATTACTCACCGTTTTGGGGTCCCAAAGCGATTTCCATGGTTGTCGAACCCCAAGGTGCGATTACGTGTCGTTCATCAACACTCACAGTTTGGCCGATTCTGGCCCGTTTCATGGACTATTACTCACTGTTTTGGGGTCCCGGAGTGATTTCCATGATTAACAAACTCCGGGGTGCGTTTATGTGTCGACCATCAACACTCACAGTTTTGGCCAATTCTGGCCCGTTTCATGGACTATTACTCACAGTTTTGGGGTCTCAGAGAGAATTCCACGATTGACGAACCCCGGGGTGCGGTTACGTGTCGGTCATCAACACTCACAATTCTGGCCCGTTTCATGGACTATTACTCATTGTGTTGGGGTCCCAGAATGATTTCCATGATTAACGAACCCCGGGGTGCATTTACATGTCGGTCATCAACACTCACAGTTTTGGCTGATTCTGGCCTGTTTCGTGGACTATTACTCATTTTTTTGGGGTCCCTGAGTGATTTCCACGATTAACAAACCTCGGGATGCGGTTACGTGTCGGTCATTAACACTCATAGTTTTGGCTGATTCTGGCCCGTTTCATGGACTATTACTCATCGTTTTGGGGTCCCAAAGCGATTTACATGGTTGTCGAACCCCAAGGTGCGCTTCCGTGCCGGTCATCAACACTTCAGTTTTGGCCGATTCTGGTCCGTTTCATGGACTATTACTCACTGTTTTGGGGTCCCGGAGCTATTTCCACGATTAACAATCCTCGGGGGGTGTTTACATGTCGGTCCTCAACACTCACAGTTTTGGCCGACTCTGGCCCGTTTCTTGGACTATTACTCACTGTTTTGGGGTCCCGGAGTGATTTCCATGATTAACGAACCCTGGGGTGCGTTTACGTGTCGGTCATCAACACTCATAGTTTTGGCCGATTCTGGCCCGTTTCTTGGACTATTACTCACTATTTTGGGGTCCCGGAGAGATTTCCACGATTGACGAACCACGGGCTTCGTTTACGTGTCGGTCATCAACACTCACGGTTTTTGTCGATTCTGGCCCGTTTTGTGGACTATTACTCACTGTTTTGGGGTCCCAAACAATTTCAGTGGTTGTCAAACCCCAAGGTGCGCTTCCGTGGCGGTCATCAACAATCGTAGTTTGGGCCAATTCTGGCCATTTCTTGGACTATTACACACTGCTTTGGGGTCTCGGAGTGATTTCCACGATTGACGAACCCCGGGGTGCGTTTATGTGTTGGTCCTCGACACTCACAGTTTTGACCGATTATGGACCGTTTCATGGACTATTACTCACCGTTTTGGGGTCCCAAAGCGATTTCCATGGTTGTCGAACCCCAAGGTGCGATTACGTGTCGTTCATCAACACTCACAGTTTGGCCGATTCTGGCCCGTTTCATGGACTATTACTCACTGTTTTGGGGTCCCGGAGTGATTTCCATGATTAACAAACTCCGGGGTGCGTTTATGTGTCGACCATCAACACTCACAGTTTTGGCCAATTCTGGCCCGTTTCATGGACTATTACTCACAGTTTTGGGGTCTCGGAGAGAATTCCACGATTGACGAACCCCGGGGTGCGGTTACGTGTCGGTCATCAACACTCACAATTCTGGCCCGTTTCATGGACTATTACTCATTGTGTTGGGGTCCCAGAATGATTTCCATGATTAACGAACCCCGGGGTGCATTTACATGTCGGTCATCAACACTCACAGTTTTGGCTGATTCTGGCCTGTTTCGTGGACTATTACTCATTTTTTTGGGGTCCCTGAGTGATATCCACGATTAACAAACCTCGGGATGCGGTTACGTGTCGGTCATTAACACTCATAGTTTTGGCTGATTCTGGCCCGTTTCATGGACTATTACTCATCGTTTTGGGGTCCCAAAGCGATTTACATGGTTGTCGAACCCCAAGGTGCGCTTCCGTGCCGGTCATCAACACTTCAGTTTTGGCCGATTCTGGTCCGTTTCATGGACTATTACTCACTGTTTTGGGGTCCCGGAGCTATTTCCACGATTAACAATCCTCGGGGGGTGTTTACATGTCGGTCCTCAACACTCACAGTTTTGGCCGACTCTGGCCCGTTTCTTGGACTATTACTCACTGTTTTGGGGTCCCGGAGTGATTTCCATGATTAACGAACCCTGGGGTGCGTTTACGTGTCGGTCATCAACACTCATAGTTTTGGCCGATTCTGGCCCGTTTCTTGGACTATTACTCACTATTTTGGGGTCCCGGAGAGATTTCCACGATTGACGAACCACGGGCTTCGTTTACGTGTCGGTCATCAACACTCACGGTTTTTGTCGATTCTGGCCCGTTTTGTGGACTATTACTCACTGTTTTGGGGTCCCAAACAATTTCAGTGGTTGTCAAACCCCAAGGTGCGCTTTCGTGGCGGTCATCAACAATCGTAGTTTGGGCCGATTCTGGCCGTTTCTTGGACTATTACACACTGCTTTAGGGTCTCGGAGTGATTTCCACGATTGACGAACCCCGGGGTGCGTTTATGTGTTGGTCCTCGACACTCACAGTTTTGACCGATTATGGACCGTTTCATGGACTATTACTCACCGTTTTGGGGTCCCAAAGCGATTTCCATGGTTGTCGAACCCCAAGGTGCGATTACGTGTCGTTCATCAACACTCACAGTTTGGCCGATTCTGGCCCGTTTCATGGACTATTACTCACTGTTTTGGGGTCCCGGAGTGATTTCCATGATTAACAAACTCTGGGGTGCGTTTATGTGTCGACCATCAACACTCACAGTTTTGGCCGATTCTGGCCCGTTTCATGGACTATTACTCACAATTTTGGGGTCCCGGAGAGATTTCCACGATTGACGAACCCCGGGGTGCGGTTACGTGTCGGTCATCAACACTCACAATTCTGGCCCGTTTCATGGACTATTACTCATTGTGTTGGGGTCCCGGAATGATTTCCATGATTAACGAACCCCGGGGTGCATTTACATGTCGGTCATCAACACTCATAGTTTTGGCTGTTTCTGGCCTGTTTCATGGACTATTACTCATTTTTTGGGGTCCCTGAGTGATTTCCACGATTAACAAACCCCGGGATGCGGTTACGTGTCGGTCATCAACACTCATAGTTTTGGCCGATTCTGGCCCGTTTCATGGACTATTACTCATCGTTTTGGGGTCCCAAAGCGATTTACATGGTTGTCGAACCCCAAGGTGCGCTTCCATGCCGGTCATCAACACTTACAGTTTTGGCCGATTCTGGTCTGTTTCATGGACTATTAGTCACTGTTTTGGGGTCCCGGAGCTATTTCCACGATTAACAATCCTCGGGGTGTGTTTACATGTCGGTCCTCAACACTCACAGTTTTGGCCGATTCTGGCCCGTTTCTTGGACTATTACTCACTGTTTTGGGGTCCCGGAGTGATTTCCACGATTAACTAACCCTGGGGTGCGTTTACATGTCGGTCATCAACACTCATAGTTTTGGCCGATTCTGGCCCGTTTCTTGGACTATTACTCACTGTTTTGGGGTCCCGGAGAGATTTCCACGATTGACGAACCACGGGCTTCGTTTATGTGTCGGTCATCAACCCTCGCGGTTTTTGTCGATTCTGGCCCGTTTTGTGGACTATTACTCACTGTTTTGGGGTCCCAAACAATTTCAGTGGTTGTCAAACCCCAAGGTGCGCTTCCGTGGCTGTCATCAACAATCGCAGTATGGGCCGATTCTGGCCGTTTCTTGGACTATTACACACTGCTTTGGGGTCTCGGAGTGATTTCCACGATTGACGAACCCCGGGGTGCGTTTACGTTTTGGTCATCGACACTCACAGTTCTGACCGTTTCTGGACCGTTCGTGGACTATTACTCACCGTTTTGGGGTCCCAAAGCGATTTCCATGGTTGTCGAACCCCAAGGTGCGATTACGTGTCGTTCATCAACACTCACAGTTTGGCCGATTCTGGCCCGTTTCATGGACTGTTACTCACTGTTTTGGGGTCCCGGAGAGATTTCCATGATTAACAAACTCCGGGGTGCGTTTATGTGTCGATCATCAACACTCACAGTTTTGGCCGATTCTGGCCCTTTTCATGGACTATTACTCATAGTTTTGGGGTCCCGGAGAGATTGCCACGATTGACGAACCCCGGGGTGCGGTTACGTGTCGGTCATCAACACTCACAATTCTGGCCCGTTTCATGGACTATTACTCATTGTGTTGGGGTCCCGGAATGATTTCCATGATTAACGAACCCCGGGGTGCATTTACATGTCGGTCATCAACACTCACCGTTTTGCTGATTCTGGCCTGTTTCGTGGACTATTACTCATTTTTTTGGGTCCCTGAGTGATTTCCACGATTAACAAACCTCGGGATGCGGTTACGTGTCGGTCATCAACACTCATAGTTTTGGCCGATTCTGGCCCGTTTCATGGACTATTACTCATCGTTTTGGGGTCCCAAAGCGATTTACATGGTTGTCGAACCCCAAGGTGCGCTTCCGTGCCGGTCATCAACACTTACAGTTTTGGCCGATTCTGGTCCGTTTCATGGACTATTACTTACTGTTTTGGGGTCCTGGAGCTATTTCCATGATTAACAATCCTCGGGGTGTGTTTACATGTCGGTCCTCAACACTCACAGTTTTGGCCGATTCTGGCCCGTTTCTTGGACTATTACTCACTGTTTTGGGGTCCCGGAGTGATTTCCTTGATTAACGAACCCTGGGGTGTATTTACGTGTTGGTCATCAACAATCATAGTTTTGGCTGATTCTGGCCCGTTTCTTGGACTATTACCCACTGTTTTGGGATCCCGCAGCACGCCGCCGCGTCTGGCCCCGCCGGCGGCTAAACGCCGGCAGGCTTTGACCTGTTGACCGGCGGGTTTGACCCCTGACGTGGACTGGGTGGGCCCAGGTTGACTCCTCTGAGTCAATGACAAGTGGGGCCCCCCTCTGCTAACTACATCTAATTAGTTTAAACAAAAATTAGTTAGTTTAATTAACTGCTGACGTGGTTTCGACGTGGTTTCGACGATGAGATCGATGACACTGATGAAGAGCTATATTATCTTCGGAAGTGCCAGGCAAGCAAAACCCCCTTGTTCATTCCGAAACAATCCTACTCTCTCGCTCCTCCTCTCTTTTACTGCATTAGGACAACAATGAATCATCTGTTACTTGCTGTGGTAGCTGAACCCCTTTATCCTCTGCATGACCTGTCATTCCACAGTAAATAGATGAAACCCACTAGCATGAGTAGGAGTTGTTTGAGCCCTGTTGTGCCTACTCATTCATGCTTGTTTGTCATGCCTGTTACTGCTTAGAGTTGAGTCGGGTCTGATTCATCGAGGATGAATCTGAGGCATGTGAACATGTCCTACTGTGTGTGTGAGCAAAGAGTGTGAACACGATTTGGTAAAGGTAGCGGTGAGAGGCCATGTAGGAGTACATGGTGGGTTGTCTCATTGAAGCCATCCTTAGGAACTGAGTTCTGTGTTTGTGATCCATGATTCAGCTACTACCATGCATTGGGCCCTGAAATATGACCCCGCTCGAGTTCTTAATCACCCTTGTCCTCTGTCCAGGAGTTGCAAGTAGTTTCTGGTGTTTGTAGTATGCTGGAGGCCGTGCGCAGCGCTGACCGGAGGGGTGGGCTGTGATGCGGTAGGCACGTGGCACGGTGTACCGGGCGCCCGTTTGGTGTCTCGGGAACCATGTACACATCGTTTGGGGTTGTGAGCGAAACTCCGGCCGGGTCTCCTCATGGATGAATCCCGAATAGGCGATAAACCTGGACTAGAGACTTGAGTGTTTAGGTAGGTCGTGGTCTACACCCACGTCGGCTTTCGCTTGAAGTCTGCCGAGCACATGTCGTGTGCAGACGCTAAGTGGTGGAAACATGTATGAAGAAGTACACCCCTGCAGGGTTAACATCATCTATTCGAATAGCCATGTCCGCGGTAAAGGACTTCTGGGTTGCCTATAACAGTTCATAGACAAGTGAAAGTGGATACTCTAAAATACGCAAGATAAGTGTGAGTGCTATGGATGGCGTTCTCGTAGGGAGACGGGAGCGGATCCATAGTGGTGTATTGATATGGTGAATATGTGGACTCGTGTGCGCCACCTCAAAAGAGTTACTTGCAGTCGTAGTTCAGGATATCCACCGAGTCAAAGCTGGCTTGCTGCAGTTAAACCCCACCATCCCCTTTGATGATAATGATGCATATGTAAATAGTTCTGATGTAAGTCTTGCTGGGTACATTTGTACTCACGTTTGCCTATTTTATGTTTTTGTAGAGAGACTTCAGTCTCGCTAGTAGTTCCACGTGGACTTCGACGTTTAGCTTGTTACCTCAGCTACGATCTTGTGACCTCGGCAGGATCTGGTAGATAGTCAGGCTTCTCAGCCTTTTTCTTTTGTAGATGTCTGTACTCAGTCATGTTTGAGCTTCCGCTTGTGCTTGACTTGTATGCTCTGAATGTTGGGTCGTGAGACCCATGTTTGTAATATGTCGCTCCTCGGAGCCTATTGAATAAAATACTTGAGTCATAGAGTCATGTTGTGATGCCATGTTATATTTGCACATATCGAGCATATTGTGTGTATGTTATTGAAATGCTTGGTATGTGTGGGATCTGACTATCTAGTTGTTTATCCTTAGTAGCCTCCCTTACCGGGAAATGTCTCCTAGTGATTCCACCGAGCCATGGTAGCTTGCTACTGCTCCGGAACACTTAGGCTGGCCGGCATGTGTCCTTCTTCGTTCATGTGTCTGTCCCTTCGGGGAAATGTCACGCGATGAATACCGAAGTCCTGTTAGCCCGCTACAGCCCGGTTCACCGGAGTCCTGCTAGCTCAGTGCTACAGCCTGGATTCACTCGCTGATGACCGACACATTCGATGCTGGGTCATGGATGCCTTTCCCTGTAAGTTTGTGCCACTTTGGGTTTACGACTAGCCATGTCAGCCCGGGCTCCTTATCATATGAATGCTAGCGACATTATCATATACGTGTGCCAAAAGGCGCAAACGGTCCCGGGAAAAGGTAAGGCAACACCCGTGGGGATACCGTGCGTGAGGCCGCAAAGTGATATGAGGTGTTACATGCTAGATCAATGTGGCATTGAGTCGGGGTCCTGACAACTTTGGTATCAGAGCCTCACTGCCTGTAGGATTACCAAGCCAAACAGGTCGAAGTTGTGTCTAGAAATGCTTTAGTTATATAAGGGAATTGATTGTGGGATGGAACGTAAGGCTCTTTTTACTCCTTATACCTCATGGCCTTCTGATCTGAGTCATCCTCTTCTTTTCTACGGGGTTTAAGAACTAGGCCTTCTCATCTATCTATCAGGATGATGTGTTACTAATCCATGGACTTACGAGGTTGTTGGTTTTACGCCCAAGTTCAATTTATACTACTTCCATATGTTCATAGTTGACCTCAGAACCTTGTTATTGTGATGTTGAGTGGTCATTCCACTATTTTGCAGGATGTCTCAAATCATTTTGAGCATTTATAGCCGTTATGCTGTCTGAGTCATCCCAGGTTTCTAAATAGTCTGATGCATTTGCAAATCCTTCTTTCCATTTCTGATGTCCTTTATGGTCAGAATAAGCACACTAACCGGTGCGTTGAGGTAATTTATTGCCTTGACATATATGTTGGAGCAATTATTATGACCCTAGGTGTTTTAGGGAGTCACCTAGTAATCTAGCAATGTTTAGTGTTCCCAGTGTGAAGATTCTGGCCATCATTCTCGAAAGCATCTCGTGATGCTACTTAGGAGTAGGTATTCTATTTCTGGGTTCTTGAACCCGAGATTCACCCTTACTTACCTCATGTTGATAGTGTTTGCTCATTCCTTTAGGTTATTAGTAACCTTTGCATTAGTCCTCGAGGTCTGTGATATTTCCTCCTTCCAAATACTATGAACCACTTATGGCAGATGTTCCTCGCTGAACCGAAGGATCACAATCAGAGTACTCTTGAGGAGTTCTCCATTCATAATTGTGAATCTGCCAGTTCTACCCTTTCCGCATGGGTTATCCGGAAGAAATGTTGAGCTTCGCTCGACATACTAATCTATGCATCCACAACTCAGAAAGTTATATGTTCCTTTGAGTTGTTCTCTTTAGTTGTGTCCTGACCCTCGTCTATCAATTGATAGTCAAGAGTAGGCTTGCATTCGTTTATCGATGCCTATTACGCTTGTGGTCCGTCAAGCCACTCTGTTCGGAATGACTAGGAGAAACAAACTCTAGTACCTTGTCCATTTCTAGGATTGGGTCAAAGCAGATGTACTCCGCAAATCAAATTGCTAATCTAGCTTTTGCTCTCTTCTACCTTGGAGTATTACCATCTTTATATCAAGAATGTCATGGGAATTGCACACCATCCTGTGAACTCTTGATACAGTGATACTTCTTGCCATCATTGTTCATTCCTCGGTTTCCGTGTTATTGTAACCGGAATGCCGACAAGTGAATCGTGGTGTGTGAAATCAATACTGCTAGCAACTCCGTTGCTTGGTAGTTAAATGGACGATAACCTCAATCTTAGCGTGTTGATTATTGAATCGTCACCCTAAGGTAGATTGTGCTACCTAGTCCTTATTCCCGGTGCACTTTTTGATCAATGAGTTAGGATAGTGTCAATCCTTGCTTATACGATCATATCGTCTTGCCCTGAAAAGCAAGATTGTTCTCGAGCTTAGTAACATATCGGTGGTTCGTGATTTTCCGAATATCTTCTCGGAAGTATCACCAAGTTGTCACCTGACTGCTGTGTTGAGTTCGTGATCAAGTTGGTTTTTTTATAAACCATCCCCTTCTCCAAGAATCTGTGTTGCATACCCCTGAGCTAGTTGGTCAAGCTAAACAACAACTTGGAGAGTTGGAAGATGGAAGCTTGTCCGATTTAGTTCATCTTAAGGGATATCTTGTATGTGTGTTGAAGAAAGATGATATCTTCATCGATTGATCCTCGTGACCAGTTGTTGGACCTATTGTCTTGCCAAAACTTTGATTTGAGTGTGGGCTATCCTCAAATCAAATCAGAACCAACGATGTTCGTAATGTTGTCTTACTCGTGGATTTTCCTCGAGCATACACCATTACATCTTTTGGTCTGACCAATGCTATCACCGTGTTCACATGATGGTGGAAGTCCAGTGATATGGAAATTCCGATGAGTTGCTGTTGAGCCCATCAGCAACATCTTGTCTCCCCCATGATCCATGTGGAACATTAAAGCTAGCATTGGAAACTTTTGTAAGCATTATCTTCATGCCTGTTCATGAAGAATATGTTCGATGAAAGAAGTGGCTTCCTCTAGTTCATGTGCATTTGAAGCAAGTTGCCGCCATGAATTCGAGAAAGTTTGTTTTTGCTTCCTCAGGTACCATCCCAAGTCAGTCATGCATGTGTGAAGTATGCTATGGTTTGACAGGCTCACAACCTTCATTCCATATGTATCCCTAGCACACCAAGCCACTGACTGATTTGTTCCAAGAAACGGAATTCCTTCATAAGAGCTAATCATATGACTTATGCAAGGACTTCGTTATCCGCAATGATGGTTCCCCACCTGAACTCGGTAGTGTTTTATCTTAAGACTACTATGTGGCCATGTTTGTCTGGGACAACGTGTTCACATGTTTGTAGCAGAACCAGCTCATGTTTTGGAGCTTGCTATCATAGTTCATTCCTCGAGAATCTCGCAACGTCATCTCGTCGACTTGTGTTGCAAACTTTCATTTTACTTTCTAGACTCGATGAGTCTAGATTATTCTGACACAAACCAGATCCGAATCTCAGGCTTATATGATGGTTGGAACGTTTCCCAAGAATTATATTATTGGTCTCTCTGTAACCCGGTAAAGTGGATGTTGTGGCCAACACACCCCGCCGGAAGACCTATTATTGTAGTATCTTGATTGAAGAAGTTGGGCACCTCTCCATAAGGACTTCGTAGGAATTATTCCCTATTTGTGTGCCTTGTGATTTTTGTGCTCCCGAAGTCCGACCTGTTACTTGATGTTCTAGATGTCAAACCATATCTATGAATGGGATACGCTAGTACATCAAGGAGAACATTAGGAGCAGAGTGCTAAATGTCTCTCGGTCGATCATCCAGATTTTGTCCCCTTGGTCTCGCTAAGGTAGAATCTGAGAAAGTGTTGTCTTCCTTTGTATCTGCATCCTCCACCGGTATTCGTCATGGTAGTATGTTGTGTTGTCAGCACCCTTGACACGGATGTTGATAAAACCTTGATAATTATGGAAATGCTCAAGTTCTTGAGAGCACGAGCAAGCTCTAGGTTTTATTGTCGGCATTAATTGCACAGTGCTCTCAGTTTCCTCAGTTATGCTATAACCCTTTCAACAGTGGACTCACTCTCTACTGTTGAGCTTTCCCCAGTTACCAAAATCATCCCTTGTGTTGTTTTCAACAAGGTAATCCACATCATCCATTCTAATCCGGGTATGCCATTCTACCGAACCCCTCTAAACGACCGCTCGAGAATTGCCTTAGGCTGGTATAAAGAGTTTCAATCTTCTCTAAATCAAAGGTAATTCTTTTTGCCACTTAAGGGGATATTTCTACGAGTCACCTTCCCTAAAGTGCACTGTTATGGTATCATGGCAACTCAACTGCTCGCTACGTTGACAACCGTTCACCACCCTATTAAGTGTGGAATTGTTTTCTACCTAGTGAACCTTCACCATCCGTTCCACTCCATCCCTTTTGATGAATGCTTCGTATCTCAGCTCGAGAGATGTTCTTACCTCTCACTCCATGAGTTGATCTTGAATACTCGATCTTCAAAGAGATCGTCTTCTGTAGAGTCTCCTTCTGTAGTCATCGTGTTGGATGAAGACCTTGCAAGCAAAGACGTCGAGATTGTTTTGAGTCAACAGATCAACACCTCGAGAAGACAGTTGGATCTTGGAGCTCATGTTATTAGTTTGTGTCCCCTTTGTCTTCTTACCTCACGCCTTGAATCTCGGGGCGAGATTCTTGTTTAGTGGGGGTGAGTTGTCACAGCCCTAGAGTTTGTTTGCAAGTAGTTGCATAATCATCCATGCATCATGTCTAAATTTATTGGAAACTTGAAATGGGGATGCTTAAACCCTAGCACCAAATGAATTCAACTAGGGTCAAAATAAAATCTTTTTCATTGAACTCAAAATGCCCTCTAAAAATGTTCAACATTTCTGGTTTGAGGTGGAAGCATCTACCAAAAATGGTTTATATTTTTGCAGGACATATTGGGCTCTGAATTAAATCTTATAGTATTTGCATTTGGGCATTTAAATGCTATTAAATATTTTAAATGCTCAAATAATCATAAACTAAAATGTTTACTGTTGGATATATTCCAAACAGTAGTCATGATTAGTTTCATGATTTTTGGTAATGCCCTGACATTTTTACTAAAGCCCTGAAGTTACAGAATAATAGAAAAACAAATACAATAAAAGAGAGAGAGACTCACCCGGGCCACTTACCTGGTGCCACCCACCAGGCCCACCTGCCGGCCCAGCCCAGCCACCGCTCCAGCGAGCTGCTTGGCTTGGCCAGGCAGGCAGCCAGGTGCTCGACAGCGAGCACGGCATGCGTGCCATGCAGCTGCCGCCGCCTCGCCGCTCCCCCCCCCCCCCCCCCCCGTCGAGCTGGCGACGTGGGAACGAACCCCCTCACTCTCCCCAACCTCGCCGACACCCGCACCTTCCCCTGCTTCCTCTCCCACGCTCTCCCTCCGCCATGGCTGACGCTGTTGCGCCCGCGCCACCATAAAACCGCGTCCAACGCCGTCCCCGAGCCCCTTCACCGTGTCCGGACGGTTCGCCGTCGTCAACTACGCCGACTAGCCAAGCCACACGATGCCGGAGCCCCTGCATCATCCCCTCCACCGTCGTCTTCAACCTCGGGCCACCCAGATCACCGTCGTCGTCCCGACCGCACCGAGCCTTCCCCGAGCACGCCGACCTCCGCTGCGGCTTCCCTGTGAGCTGTTGAACCTCCCCATCTTCTCCGTTCTCCTTCTATTGCACACAGTGAGCACACGAAGCTCACCGCACGCGCCGCCGCCTGACCACGTCGCCGGCGTTGCTCCGGTGACCATTTGGTCACGGGCTTGTGCCCGTCACACCCCTCGCACCGCGTAGAGGCCATAGGTGCTAGCGCCACGCCGCATAGGCCACCGCAGCCCCACGCACGAGCTGGCTAAGCTTCGGCCTCCGCCTGACCTCGTCGCCGGCGAAGCTCCGGCCACTCCCCGGCCAAGCCACCACCATGGCTGGGTGCGGGCGATCACCAGCTGCATGTAGCTGCTCTCCGCGCAGCAAATTGGGCCCTGTGGGCGAATCCTGCAGCACGCCGCCGCGTCTGGCCCCGCCGGCGGCTAAACGCCGGCAGGCTTTGACTTGTTGACCGGCGGGATTGACCCCTGACGTGGACTGGGTGGGCCCAGGTTGACTCCTCTGAGTCAATGACAAGTGGGCCCCCCCTCTGCTAACTACATCTAATTAGTTTAAAAAAAAATTAGTTAGTTTAATTAACTACTGACATGCGGGACCCACTGGTCAGTTTGACCTGGACCTCCCCGTTGACCTCTGACGTCATCCTGACATAATGCTGACGCAGTAATTTAATTACTGGAATTATTCCTCTACAGGAAATTCCAGAAATTAGTGTAAACTTCTAAAAATCATAGAAATTAATCTGTAACTCCAAATGAAACAAATTATATATGAAAAATGATCAGAAAAATCCAATATTTCCATCTGTACTAGTTTCATGCATGTCAGAACACTTCAACCTTGCTATTTAGGTGAAAGAAGCTAATGCACTTATATCACTTATTATTTTGGGTGATCATTTGAATCCTTGGTTCAAATGGACTCAAACCTTTATGTCCCAAGTTACATTAGACCTATCACACATCATATTGCCATGTCATAGCACGCATCATATTGTGCATTGCATTGCTTGTGTTCTTTTCTGTGTTGCCGGTATTTGTCCCCTCTCGATAGACGTGGTTTCGACGATGAGATCGATGACACTTATGAAGAGCTATATTATCTTCGGAAGTGCCAGGCAAGCAAAACCCCCTTGTTCATTCCGATACAATCCTACTCTCTCGCTGCTGCTCTCTTTTACTGCATTAGGACAACAACGAATCATCTGTTACTTGCTGTGGTAGCTGAACCCCTTTATCCTCTGCATGACCTGTCATTCCACGGTAAATAGATGAAACCCACTAGCATGAGTAGGAGTTGTTTGAGCCCTGTTGTGCCTACTAATTCATGCTTGTTTGTCATGCCTGCTGCTGCTTAGAGTTGAGTCGGGTCTGATTCATCGAGGATGAATCTGAGGCGTGTGAACATGTCCTACTGTGTGTGTGAGCAAAGAGTGTGAACACGATTTGGTAAAGGTAGCGGTGAGAGGCCATGTAGGAGTACATGGTGGGTTGTCTCATTGAAGCCGTCCTTAGGAACTGAGTTCTTTGTTTGTGATCCATGATTCAGCTACTACCATGCATTGGGCCCTGAAATATGACCCCGCTCGACTTCTTAATCACCCTTGTCCTCTGTCCAGGAGTTGCAAGTAGTTTCTGGTGTTTGTAGTATGCTGGAGGCCGTGCGCAGCGCTGACCGGAGGGGTGGGCTGTGATGCGGTAGGCACGTGGCATGGTGTACCGGGCGCCCGTTTGGTGTCTCGGGAACCCTGTACACATCGTTTGGGGCTGTGAGCGAAACTCCGGCCGGATCTCCTCATGGATGGAACCCGAATAGGCGATAAACCTGGACTAGAGACTTGAGTGTTTAGGTAGGTCGTGGTCTACACCCACGTCGGCTTTCGCTTGAAGTCTGCCGAGCACATGTCGTGTGCAGACGCTAAGTGGTGGAAACATGTATGAAGAAGTACACCCCTGCAGGGTTAACATCATCTATTCGAATAACCGTGTCCGCGGTAAAGGACTTCTGGGTTGCCTATAACAGTTCATAGACAAGTGAAAGTGGATACTCTAAAATATGCAAGATAAGCGTGAGTGATATGGACGGCGTTCTCGTAGGGAGACGGGAGCGGATCCATAGTGGTGCATTGATATGGTGAATATGTGGACTCGTGTGCGCCACCTCAAAAGAGTTACTTGCAGTCGTAGTTCAGGATAGCCACCGAGTCAAAGCTGGCTTGCTGCAGTTAAACCCCACCATCCCCTTTGATGATAATGATGCATATGTAAATAGTTCTGATGTAAGTCTTGCTGGGTACATTTGTACTCACATTTGCCTATTTTATGTTTTTGCAGAGAGACTTCAGTCTCGCTAGTAGTTCCATGTGGACTTCGACGTTTAGCTTGTTACCTCAGCTACGATCTTGTGCCCTCGGCAGGATCTGGTAGATAGTCAGGCTTCTCAGCCTTTTTCTTTTGTAGATGTCTGTACTCAGACATGTTTGAGCTTCCGCTTGTGCTTTACTTGTATGCTCTGAATGTTGGGTCGTGAGACCCATGTTTGTAATATGTCGCTCCTCGGAGCCTATTGTATAAAATACTTGAGTCGTAGAGTCATGTTGTGATGCCATGTTGTATTTGCACATATCGAGCATATTGTGTGTATGTTATTGAAATGCTTGGTATGTGTGGGATCTGACTATCTAGTTGTTTATCCTTAGTAGCCTCTCTTACCGGGAAATGTCTCCTAGTGATTCCACCGAGCCATGGTAGCTTGCTACTGCTCCGGAACACTTAGGCTGGCCGGCATGTGTCCTTCTTCGTTCCTGTGTCCGTCCCTTCGGGGAAATGTCACGCGATGAATACCGGAGTCCTGTTAGCCCACTACAGCCCGGTTCACCGGAGTCCTGCTAGCCCAGTGCTACAGCCTGAATGCACTCGCTGATGACCGACACGTTCGATGCTGGGTCATGGATGCCTGTCCCTGTAAGTTTGTGCCACTTTGGGTTTACGACTAGCCATGTCAGCCCGAGCTCCTTATCATATGGATGCTAGCGACACTATCATATACATGTGCGAAAAGGCGCAAACAGTCCCGGGAAAAGGTAAGGCGACACCCGTGGGGATACCGTGCGTGAGGCCGCAAAGTGATATGAGGTGTTACATGCTAGATCGATGTGGCATTGCGTCGGGGTCCTGACAGCTTTGGTATCAGAGCCTGACTGCCTGTAGGATTACCAAGCCAAATTGGTCGAAGTTGTGTCTAGAAATGCTTTAGTTATATAAGGGAATTGATTGTGGGATGGAACGTAAGGCTCTTTTTACTCCTTATACCTCATGGCCTTCTGATCTGAGTCATCCTCTTCTTTTCTACGGGGTTTAAGAACTAGGCCTTCTCATCTATCTATCAGGATGACGTGTTACTAATCCATGGACTTATGAGGTTGTTGGTTTTACGCCCCAGTTCAGTTTATACTACTTCCATATGTTCATAGTTAACCTCAGAACCTTGTTATTGTGATGTTGAGTGGTCATGCCACTATTTTGCAGGATGTCTCAAATCATTTTGAGCATTTATAGCCGTTATGCTGTCCGAGTCATCCCAGGTTTCTAAATAGTCTGATGCATTTTCAAATCCTTCTTTCCATTTCCGATGTCCTTTATGGTCAGAATAAGCACACTAACCGGTGCGTTGAGGTAATTTATTGCCTCGACATATATGTTCGAGCTATTATTATGACCCTAGGTGTTTTAGGGAGTCACGTAGTAATCTAGCAATGTTTCGTGTTCCCAGTGTGAAGATTCTGGCCATCATTCTCAAAAGCATCTCGTGATGCTACTTAGGAGTAGGTATTCTATTTCTGGGTTCTTGAACCCGAGATTCACCCTTACTTACCTCATGTTGATAGTGTTTGCTCATTCCTTTAGGTTATTAGTAACCTTTGCAATAGTCCTCGAGGTCCGTGGTATTTCCTCCTTCCAAATACTATGAACCACTTATGGAAGAAGTTCCTCCTTCCGATTCTGGCCCGTTTCATGGACTCTTACTCACAGTTTTGGGGTCCCGGAGAGATTTCCACGATTGACGAACCCCGGGGTGCGTTTACGTGTCGGTCATCAACACTCACAATTCTGGCCCGTTTCATGGACTATTACTCATTGTGTTGGTGTCCCGGAATGATTTCCACGATTAACGAACCCCGGGGTGCATTTACGTGTCGGTCATCAACACTCACAGTTTTAGCTAATTCTGGCCTGTTTCATGGACTATTACTCATTTTTTCGGGCCCCGAGTGATTTCCATGATTAACAAACCCCGGGATGCGGTTACGTGTCGGTCATCAACACTCACAGTTTTTGCCGATTCTGGCCCGTTTCATCGACTATTACTCATCGTTTCGGGGTCCCAAAGCGATTTACATGGTTGTCGAACCCCAAGGTGCGCTTCCGTGTCGGTCATCAACACTTACAGTTTTGGCCGATTCTGGTCCGTTTCATGGACTATTACTCATTGTTTTGGGGTCCCGGAGCTATTTCCATGTTTATCAATCCTCGGGGTGTGTTTACATGTTGGTCCTCAACACTCACAGTTTTGGCCGATTCTGGCCCGTTTCTTGGACTATTACTCACCGTTTTGGGGTCCCGGAGAGAATTCCACGATTGACGAACCACGGGCTTCGTTTACGTGTCGGTCATCAACACTCGCGGTTTTTGTCGATTCTGGCCCGTTTTGTGGACTATTACTCACTGTTTTGGGGTCCCAAACAATTTCAGTGGTTGTCAAACCCCAAGGTGCGCTTCCGTGGCGGTCATCAACAATCGCAGTTTGGACCGATTCTGGACCGTTTCATGGACTATTACTCACTGTTTTGGGGTCCCAAAGCGATTTCCATGGTTGTCTAACCCCAAGGTGCGATTACATGTCGTTCATCAACACTCACAGTTTGGCCGATTCTGGCCCGTTTCATGGACTACTACTCACTGTTTTGGGGTCCCGGAGTGATTTCCAGGATTAACAAACTTCGGGGTGCGTTTTTGTGTCGATCATCAACACTTATAGTTTTGGCCGATTCTGGCCCGTTTCTTGGACTATTACTCACTGTTTGGAGGTCCCGGGATGATTTCCACCATTAACGAACCCCGCGGTGCATTTACGTGTCGGTCATCAACACTAGTAGTTTTGGCCGATTCTGGCCTGTTTCGTGGACTATTACTCACCGTTTTTGGGTCCCAAAGCGATTTCCATGGTTATCGAACCCCAAGGTGCACTTACGTGTTGGTCATCAACATTCATAGTTTTGGCCGATTCTGGCCCGTTTGATGGACTATTAGTCATTGTTTTGAGGTCCCAGAGTGATTTCCTTTTGTAACGAACTCCGGGGTGCGTTTATGTGTCGGTAATCAACACTTACAGTTTTGGCCGATTCTGGCCCGTTTCTTGGCCTATTACCCACTGTTTTGGGTCCCGAAAAGAATTCCACCATTAGCGAACCCTGGTGTGCGTTTACGTGTCGGTCATCAACACTCGCGGTTTTTGTCGATTTTGTCCTGTTTCGTGGACTATTACTAATCATTTTCGGGCCCAAAGCGATTTCCACGATTGACGAACCCCGGGGTGCGTTTACGTGTCGGTCATCAACACTCACAATTCTGGCCCATTTCGTGGACTATTACTCATTGTTTTGGGGTCCCGGAATGATTTCCACGATTAACGAACCCCGGGTGCGTTTACGTATCGGTCGTCAACACTCACAGTTTTGGCCGATTCTGGCCTGTTTCATGGACTATTACTCATTTTTTGGGGCCCTGAGTGATTTCCACGATTAACAAACCCCGGGATGCAGTTACATGTCGGTCATCAACAATCATAGGTTTGGCCGATTCTGGCCCGTTTCATGGACTATTACTCATCGTTTCGGGGTCCCAAAGCGATTTACATGGTTGTCGAACCCCAAGGTGCGCTTCCGTGCCGGTCATCAACACTTACAATTTTTGCCGATTCTGGTTCGTTTCATGGACTATTACTCACTGTTTTGGGGTCCCGGAGCTATTTCCACGATTAACAATCCTCGGGGTGTGTTTACATGTCGGTCATGAACACTCACAGTTTTGGCCAATTCTGGCCCGTTTCTTGGACTATTACTCACTGTTTTGGGGTCCCGGAGAGATTTCCACGATTGACGAACCTCGGGCTACGTTTACGTGTCGGTCATCAACACTCATGGTTTTTGTTGATTCTGGCCCGTTTCGTGGACTATTACTCACCGTTTTGGGGTCCCAAAGAGATTTCAATGGTTGTCAAACCCCAAGGTGTGCTTACATGTCGGTCATCAACAATCACAGTTTGGGCCAATTCTGGCCCGTTTGTTGGACTATTACTCCCTGTTTTGGGGTCCCGGAGTGATTTCCACGATTAACGAACCCCGGGGTGCGTTTACGTGTCGGTCATCGACACTCACAGTTTTGGCCGATTCTGGCCTGTTTCGTGGACTATTACTCATTGTTTTAGGGTCCCTGAGTGATTTCTATGGTTGTCAAACCCCAAGGCGCGCCTACGTGTCTGTCATCAACACTTACAGTTTTGGCCGATTCTGGCCCGTTTCGTGGACTATTACTCACTGTTTTGGGGTACCGGAGTGATTTCCATGATTAACAAACTCCGGGGTGCGTTTATGTGTCGATCATCAACACTTATAGTTTTGGCCTATTCTGGCCCGTTTCTTGGACTATAACTCACTGTTTTGGGGTCCCGGGATGATTTCCACAATTAACGAACCCCGGGGTGCATTTACGTGTCGGTCATCAACACTAGCAGTTTTGGCGTATTCTGGCCCGTTTCGTGGACTATTACTCACCGTTTTGGGGTCCCAAAGCGATTTCCATGGTTATCGAACCCCAGGGTGCACTTACGTGTCGGGCATCGACAATCATAGTTTTGGCCGATTCTGGCCCGTTTCATGGACTATTAGTCATTGTTTTGGGGTCCCAGAGTGATTTCCATGAGTAACGAACTCCGAGGTGCATTTATGTGTCGGTAATCAACACTTACAGTTTTGGCCGATTCTGGCCCGTTTCTTGGCCTATTACCCACTGTTTTGGGTCCCGAAAAGAATTCCACCATTAGTGAACCCTCGGGTGCGTTTACGTGTCGTTTATCAACACTCGCGGTTTTTGTCGATTTTGTCCCGTTTCGTGGACTATTACTAACCATTTTGGGGCCCCAAAGCGATTTCCACGATTGATGAACCCGGGGTGCGTTTACGTGTCGGTCATCAACACTCACAATTCTGGCCCGTTTCGTGGACTATTACTCATTGTTTTGGGGTCCCGGAATGATTTCCACGATTAACGAACCCCGGGGTGCGTTTACGTGTCGGTCGTCAACACTCACAGTTTTGGCCGATTCTGGCCTGTTTCGTGGACTATTACTCATTTTTTGGGGTCCCTGAGTGATTTCCACGATTAACAAACCCGGGGATGCAGTTACATGGTCATCAACACTCACAGGTTTGGCCGATTCTGGCCCGTTTCATGGACTATTACTCATCGTTTCGGGGTCCCAAAGCGATTTACATGGTTGTCGAACCCCAAGGTGCGCTTCCATGCCGGTCATCAACACTTACAATTTTGCCCGATTCTGGTTCGTTTCATGGACTATTACTCACTGTTTTGGGGTCCCGGAGCTATTTCCACGATTAACAATCCTCGGGGTGTGTTTACATGTCGGTCATGAACACTCACAGTTTTGGCCGATTCTGGCCCGTTTCTTGGACTATTACTCACTGTTTTGGGGTCCCGGAGAGATTTCCACGATTGACGAACCTCGGGCTACGTTTACGTGTCGGTCATCAACACTCACGGTTTTTGTTGATTCTGGCCCGTTTCGTGGACTATTACTCACCGTTTTGGGGTCCCAAAGAGATTTCAATGGTTGTCAAACCCCAAGATGTGCTTACATGTCGGTCATCAACAATCACAGTTTGGGACGATTCTGGCCCGTTTCTTGGACTATTACTCCCTGTTTTGGGGTCCCGGAGTGATTTCCACGATTAACGAACCCCGGGGTGCGTTTACGTGTCGGTCATCGACACTCTCAATTTTGGACGATTCTGGCCTGTTTCATGGACTATTACTCATTGTTTTAGGGTCCCTGAGTGATTTCTATGGTTGTCGAACCCCAAGGCGCGCTTATGTGTCGGTCATCAACAATTACAGTTTTGGCCGATTCTGGCCCGTTTCGTGGACTATTACTCACTGTTTTGGGGTCCCGGAGTGATTTCCATGATTAACAAACTCCGGGGTGCGTTTATGTGTCGATCATCAACACTTACAGTTTTGGCCGATTCTGGCCCGTTTCATGGACTATTAGTCATTGTTTTGGGGTCCCAGAGTGATTTCCATGAGTAACGAACTCCGGGGTGCGTTTATGTGTCGGTAATCAACACTTACAGTTTTGGCCGATTCTGGCCCGTTTCTTGGCCTATTACCCACTATTTTGGGTCCCGAAAAGAATTCCACCATTAGTGAACCCTCGGGTGCGTTTACATGTCGGTTATCAACACTCGCGGTTTTTGTCGATTTTGTCCCGTTTCGTGGACTATTACTAACCATTTTGGGGCCCCAAAGCGATTTCCACGATTGATGAACTCGGGGTGCGTTTACGTGTCGGTCATCAACACTCACAATTCTGGCCCGTTTCGTGGACTATTACTCATTGTTTTGGGGTCCCGGAATGGTTTCCACGATTAACGAACCCCGGGGTGCGTTTACGTGTCGGTCGTCAACACTCACAGTTTTGGCCGATTCTGGCCTGTTTCGTGGACTATTACTCATTTTTTGGGGTCCCTGAGTGATTTCCACGATTAACAAACCCGGGGATGCGGTTACATGGTCATCAACACTCACAGGTTTGGCCGATTCTGGCCCGTTTCATGGACTATTACTCATCGTTTCGGGGTCCCAAAGCGATTTACATGGTTGTCGAACCCCAAGGTGCGCTTCCATGCCGGTCATCAACACTTACAATTTTTCCCGATTCTGGTTCGTTTCATGGACTATTACTCACTGTTTTGGGGTCCCGGAGCTATTTCCACGATTAACAATCCTCGGGGTGTGTTTACATGTCGGTCATGAACACTCACAGTTTTGGCCGATTCTGGCCCGTTTCTTGGACTATTACTCACTGTTTTGGGGTCCCGGAGAGATTTCCACGATTGACGAACCTCGGGCTACGTTTACGTGTCGGTCATCAACACTCACGGTTTTTGTTGATTCTGGCCCGTTTCGTGGACTATTACTCACGGTTTTGGGGTCCCCAAGAGATTTCAATGGTTGTCAAACCCCAAGGTGTGCTTACATGTCGGTCATCAACAATCACAGTTTGGGACGATTCTGGCCCATTTCTTGGACTATTACTCCCTGTTTTGGGGTCCCGGAGTGATTTCCACGATTAACGAACCCCGGGGTGCGTTTACGTGTCGGTAATCGACACTCACAGTTTTGGCCGATTCTGGCCTGTTTCATGGACTATTACTCATTGTTTTAGGGTCCCTGAGTGATTTCTATGGTTGTCGAACCCCAAGGCGCGCTTACGTGTCGGTCATCAACACTTGTAGTTTTGGCCGATTCTGGCCCGTTTCGTGTATTAGTACTCACTGTTTTGGGTCCCGGAGTGATTTCCATGGTTAACAAACTCCGGGGTGCGTTTATGTGTCGATCATCAACACTTACAGTTTTGGCCAATTCTGGCCCGTTTCTTGGACTATAACTCACTGTTTAGGGGTCCCGGGATGATTTCCACCTTTAACGAACCCTTGGGTGCATTTACGTGTTGGTCATCAACACTAGCAGTTTTGGCCGATTCTGGCCCGTTTCGTGGACTATTACTCACCGTTTTGGGGTGCCAAAGCGATTTCCATGGTTATCGAACCCCAAGGTGCACTTACATGTCGGTCATCAACACTCATAGTTTTGGCCGATTCTGGCCCGTTTCATGGACTATTAGTCATTGTTTTGGGGTCCAAGAGTGATTTCCATGAGTAACGGACTCCGGGGTGCGTTTATATGTCGGTAATCAACAATTACAGTTTTGGCCAATTCTGGCCCGTTTCTTAGCCTATTACCCACTGTTTTGGGTCCCGAAAAGAATTCCGCCATTAGCGATCCCTGGGGTGCGTTTACGTGTCGGTTATCAACACTCACGGTTTTTGTCGATTTTGTCCCGTTTCGTGGACTATTACTAACCATTTTGGGGCCCCAAAGCGATTTCCACAATTGACGAACCCCGGGGTGCGATTACGTGTCGGTCTTCAACACTCACAAATCTAGCCCGTTTCATGGACTATGACTCATTGTTTTGGGGTCCCAGAATGATTTCCACGATTAACGAACCCCGGGGTGCGTTTACGTGTCGGTCATCAACACTCACAGTTTTGGCCGATTCTGGCCTGTTTCGTGGACTATTACTCATTTTTTTCGGGTCCTTGAGTGATTTCCACGATTAACAAACACCGGGATGCGGTTACGTGTCGGTCATCAACACTCACAGGTTTGGCCGATTCTGGCCTGTTTCATGGACTATTACTCATCGTTTCGGGGTCCCAAAGCGATTTACATGGTTGTCGAACCCCAAGGTGCGCTTCCGTGCCGGACATCAACACTTAAAATTTTGTCCGATTCTGGTTCGTTTCATGGACTATTACTCACTGTTTTGGGGTCCCGGAGCTATTTCCACGATTAACAATCCTCGGGGTGTGCTTACATGTCGGTCATGAACACTCACAGTTTTGGCCGATTCTGGCATGTTTCTTGGACTATTACTCACTGTTTTGGGGTCCCGGGGGGATTTCCACGATTGACGAACCTCGGGCTACGTTTACGTGTCGGTCATCAACACTCGCGGTTTTTGTTGATTCTGGCCCGTTTCGTGGACTATTACTCACCGTTTTGGGGTCCCAAAGAGATTCCAATGGTTGTCAAACCCCAAGGTGTGCTTACATGTCGGTCATCAACAATCACAGTTGGGGCCGATTCTGGCTCGTTTCTTGGACTATTACTCCCTGTTTTGGGGTCCCAGAGTGATTTCCACGATTAACGAACCCCGGGGTGCGTTTACGTGTCGGTCATCGACACTCTCAATTTTGGACGATTCTGGCCTGTTTCGTGGACTATTACTCATTGTTTTAGGGTCCCTGAGTGATTTCTATGGTTGTCGAACCCCAAGGCGCGCTTATGTGTCGGTCATCAACACTTACAGTTTTGGCCGATTCTGGCCCGTTTCGTGGACTATTACTCACTGTTTTGGGGTCCCGGAGTGATTTCCATGATTAACAAACTCCGGGGTGCGTTTATGTGTCGATCATCAACACTTACAGTTTTGGCCGATTCTGGCCCGTTTCTTGGACTATAACTCACTGTTTTGGGGTCCCGGGATGATTTCCACCATTAACGAACCCCGGGGTGCATTTACGTGTCGATCATCAACACTAGCAGTTTTGGCCGATTCTGGCCTGTTTCGTGGACTATTACTCACCGTTTTGGGGTCCCAAAGCGATTTCCATGGTTATCGAACCCCAGGGTGCACTTACGTGTCGGTCTTCAACACTCATTGTTTTGGCCGATTCTGGCCCGTTTCATGGACTATTAGTCATTGTTTTGGGGTCCTAGAGTGATTTCCATGAGTAACGAACTCCGGGGTGCGTTTATGTGTCGGTAAGCAACACTTACAGTTTTGGCCGATTCTGGCCCGTTTCTTGGCCTATTACCCACTGTTTCGGGTCCCGAAAAGAATTCCACTATTAGCGAACCCTGGGGTACATTTACGTGTCGGTTATCAACACTCGCGGTTTTTGTCGATTTTGTCCCGTTTCGTGGACTATTACTAACCATTTTGGGGCCCCAAAGCGATTTCCACGATTGACGAACCCCGGGGTGCATTTACGTGTCGGTCATCAACACTCACAATTCTGGCCCGTTTCGTGTACTATTACTCATTGTTTTGGGGTCCCGGAATGATTTCCACGATTAACGAACCCGGGGTGCGTTTACGTGTCGGTCGTCAACACTCACAGTTTTGGCCGATTCTGGCCTATTTCGTGGACTATTACTCATTTTTTGGTGTCCCTGAGTGATTTCCACGATTAACAAACCCCGGTATGCGGTTACATGGTCATCAACACTCATAGGTTTGGCTGATTCTGGCCCGTTTCATGGACTATTACTCATCGTTTCGCGGTCCCAAAGCGTATTACATGGTTGTCGAACCCAAGGTGCGCTTCCATGTCGGTCATCAACACTTACAATTTTGGCCGATTCTGGTTCGTTTCATGGACTATTACTCACTATTTTGGGGTCCCGGAGCTATTTCCACGATTAACAATCCTCGGGGTGTGTTTACATGTCGGTCATGAACACTCACAGTTTTGGCCGATTCTGGCCCATTTCTTGGATTATTACTCACTGTTTTGGGGTCCCGTAGAGATTTCCACGATTGACGAACCTCGGGCTACGTTTACGTGTCGGTCATCAACAATCACGGTTTTTGTTGATTCTGGCCCGTTTCATGGACTATTACTCACCGTTTTGTGGTCCCAAAGAGATTTCAATGGTTGTCAAACCCCAAGGTGTGCTTACATGTCGGTCATCAACAATCACAGTTTGGGCCGATTCTGGCCCGTTTCTTGGACAATTACTCCCTGTTTTGGGGTCCCGGAGTGATTTCCACGATTAACGAACCCCGGGGTGCGTTTACGTGTCGGTCATCGACACTCACAGTTTTGGCCGATTCTGGCCTGTTTCGTGGACTATTACTCATTGTTTTAGGGTCCCTGAGTGATTTCTATGGTTGTCGAACCCTAAGGCGCGCTTACGTGTCGGTCATCAACACTCGTGGTTTTTGTTGATTCTGGCCCGTTTCGTGGACTATTACTCACCGTTTTGGGGTCCCAAAGAGATTCCAATGGTTGTCAAACCCCAAGGTGTGCTTACATGTCGGTCATCAACAATCACTGTTTGGGCCAATTCTGGCCCGTTTCTTGGACTATAACTCACTGTTTTGGGGTCCCGGGATGATTTCCACCATTAACGAACCCCTGGGTGCATTTACGTGTTGGTCATCAACACTAGCAGTTTTGGCCGATTCTGGCCCGTCTCGTGGACTAATACTCACCATTTTGGGGTCCCAAAGCGATTTCCATGGTTATCGAACCCCAAGGTGCACTTATGTGTCGGTCATCAACACTCATAGTTTTGGCCGATTCTGGCCCGTTTCATGGACTATTAGTCGTTGTTTTGGGGTCCCAGAGTGATTTCCATGAGTAACGAACTCCGGGGTGCGTTTATATGTCGGTAATCAACACTTACAGTTTTGGCCGATTCTGGCCCGTTTCTTGGCCTATTACCCACTGTTTTGGGTCCCGAAAAGAATTCCACCATTAGCAAACCCTGGGGTACGTTTACGTGTCGGTTATCAACACTCGCGGTTTTTGTCGATTTTCTCCCGTTTCGTGGACTATTACTAACCATTTTGGGGCCCCAAAGAGATTTCCACGATTGATGAACCCCGGGGTGCGTTTACGTGTCGGTCATCAACACTCACAAATCTAGCCCGTTTCATGGACTATTACTCATTGTTTTGGGGTCCCGGAATGATTTCCACGATTAACGAACCCCGGGGTGCGTTTACGTGTCGGTCATCAACACTCACAGTTTTGGCCGATTCTGGCCTGTTTCGTGGACTATTACTCATTGTTTTAGGGTCCCTGAGTCATTTCTATGGTTGTCGAACCCTAAGGCGCGCTTACGTGTCGGTCATCAACACTCGCGGTTTTTGTTGATTCTGGCCCGTTTCGTGGACTATTACTCACCGTTTTGGGGTCCCAAAGAGATTCCAATGGTTGTCAAACCCCAAGGTGTGCTTACATGTCGGTCATCAACAATCACAGTTTGGGCCAATTCTGGCCCGTTTCTTGGACTATAACTCACTGTTTTGGGGTCCCGGGATGATTTCCACCATTAACGAACCCCTGGGTGCATTTACGTGTTGGTCATCAACACTAGCAGTTTTGGCCGATTCTGGCCCGTCTCGTGGACTAATACTCACCATTTTGGGGTCCCAAAGCGATTTCCATGGTTATCGAACCCCAAGGTGCACTTATGTGTCGGTCATCAACACTCATAGTTTTGGCCGATTCTGGCCCGTTTCATGGACTATTAGTCGTTGTTTTGGGGTCCCAGAGTGATTTCCATGAGTAACGAACTCCGGGGTGCGTTTATATGTCGGTAATCAACACTTACAGTTTTGGCCGATTCTGGCCCGTTTCTTGGCCTATTACCCACTGTTTTGGGTCCCGAAAAGAATTCCACCATTAGCAAACCCTGGGGTACGTTTACGTGTCGGTTATCAACACTCGCGGTTTTTGTCGATTTTCTCCCGTTTCGTGGACTATTACTAACCAGTTTGCGGCCCCAAAGAGATTTCCACGATTGATGAACCCCGGGGTGCGTTTACGTGTCGGTCATCAACACTCACAAATCTAGCCCGTTTCATGGACTATTACTCATTGTTTTGGGGTCCCGGAATGATTTCCACGATTAACGAACCCCGGGGTGCGTTTACGTGTCGGTCATCAACACTCACAGTTTTGGCCGATTCTGGCCTGTTTCGTGGACTATTACTCACTTTTTCGGGTCCCTGAGTGATTTCCACGATTAACAAACCCCGGGATGCGGTTACGTGTCGGTCATCAACACTCACAGGTTTGGCCGATTCAGGCCCGTTTCATGGACTATTACTCATCGTTTCGGGGTCCCAAAGCGATTTACATGGTTGTCGAACCCCAAGGTGCGCTTCCGTGCCGGACATCAACACTTACAATTTTGTCCGAATCTGGTTCGTTTCATGGACTATTACTCACTGTTTTGGGGTCCCGGAGTGATTTCCACGATTAACGAACCCCGGGGTCCGTTTACGTGTCGGTCATCGACACTCACAGTTTTGGCCGATTCTGGCCGGTTTCGTGGACTATTACTCATTGTTTTAGGGTCCCTGAGTGATTTCTATGGTTGTCGAACCCCAAGGCGCGCTTACGTGTCGGTCATCAACACTCGCGGTTTTTGTTGATTCTGGCCCGTTTCGTGGACTATTACACACCATTTTGGGGTCCCAAAGAAATTCCAATGGTTGTCAAACCCCAAGGTGTGCTTACATGTCGGTCATGAACACTCACAGTTTTGGCCGATTCTGGCCTGTTTCTTGGACTATAACTCACTGTTTTGGGGTCCCGGGGGGATTTCCACAATTGACAAACCTCGGGCTACGTTTACGTGTCGGTCATCAACACTCACGGTTTTTGTTGATTCTGGCCCGTTTCGTGGACTATTACTCACCGTTTTGGGGTCCCAAAGAGATTTCAATGGTTGTCAAACCCCAAGGTGCTTACATGTCGACGTCGGTCATCAACAATCACAGTTTGGGCCAATTCTGGCCCATTTCTTCTACTATTACTCCCTCTTTTGGGGTCCCGGAGTGATTTCCACGATTAACGAACCCCGGGGTGCGTTTATGTGTCGGTCATCGACACTCACAGTTTTGGCCGATTCTGGCCTGTTTCGTGGACTATTACTCATTGTTTTAGGGTCCCTGAGTGATTTCTATGGTTGTCGAACCCCAAGGCGTGCTTACGTGTCCGTCATCAACACCTACAGTTTTGGCCGATTCTGGCCCGTTTCATGGACTATTACTCACTGTTTTGGGGTCCCGGAGTGATTTCCATGATTAACAAACTCCGGGGTGCGTTTATGTGTCGATCATCAACACTTACAGTTTTGGCCGATTCTGGCCCGTTTCTTGGACTATTACTCACTGTTTTGGGGTCCTGGGATGATTTCCACCATTAACGAACCCCGGGGTGCATTTACGTGTCGGTCATCAACACTAGCAGTTTTGGCCGATTCTGGCCAGTTTCGTGGACTATTACTCACCGTTTTGGGGTCCCATAGCGATTTCCATGGTTATGGAACCCCAAGGTGCACTTACGTGTCGGTCATCAACACTCATAGTTTTGGCCGATTCTGGCCCGTTTCATGGACTATTAGTCATTGTTTTGGGGTCCTGGAGTGATTTCCATGAGTAACGAACTCCGGGGTGCGTTTATGTGTTAGTAATCAACACTTACTATTTTGGCCGATTCTGGCCCGTTTCTTGGCCTATTACCCACTGTTTTGGGTCCCGAAAAGAATTCCACCATTAGCGAACCCTGGGTGCGTTTACGTGTCGGTCATCAACACTCGCGGTTTTTGTCGATTTTGTCCCGTTTCGTCGACTATTACTAACCATTTTGGGGCGCCAAAGCGATTTCCACGATTGACAAACCCCGGGGTGCATTTACGTGTCGGTCATCGACACTCACAGTTTTGGCCGATTCTGGCCAGTTTTGTGGACTATTGCTCCCCATTTTAGGGTCCCAAAGTGATTTCTATGGTTGTCGAACCACAAGGCGCGCTTATGTGTCGGTCATCAACACTTACAGTTTTGGCCGATTCTGGCCCGTTTCGTGGACTATTACTCACTGTTTTGGGGTCCCGGAGAGATTTCCATGATTGACGATCCCCGGGTTGCTTTTACGTGTTGGTCGTAAACACTCGTGGTTTTTGTCAACTCTGGCCCATTTCATGGACTATTACTCACCGTTTTGGGGTCCCTATGCGATTTCAATGATTGTAAAACCCCAAGGTGTGCATACGTGTCGGGCATCAACAATCGCAGTATGGGCCGATTATGGCCCGTTTCATGGACTATTACTCGCAGTTTTGGGGTCCTGGAGAGATTTCCACGATTGACGAACCCCGAGGTGCGTTTACGTGTCGGTCATCAACTCTCACAATTCTGGCCCGTTTCATGGACTATTACTCATTGTGTTGGGGTCCCGGAATGATTTCCACGATTAATGAACCCCGGGGTGCATTTACGTGTCGGTCATCAACACTCATAGTTTTGGCTGATTCTGGCCTGTTTCGTGGACTATTACTCATTTTTTTCGGGGTCCCTGAGTGATTTCCATGATTAACGAACCCTGGGATGCGGTTACGTGTCGGTCATCAACACTCACAGTTTTGGCCGATTCTGGCCCGTTTCATGGACTATTACTCATCGTTTTGGGGTCCCAAAGCGATTTACATGGTTGTCGAACCCCAAGGTGCGCTTCCGTGCCGGTCATCAACACTTACAGTTTTGGCCGATTCTGGTCCGTTTCATGGACTATTACTCACTGTTTTGGGGTCCCGGAGCTATTTCCAGGATTAACAATCCTCGGGGTGTGTTTACATGTCGGTCATCAACACTCATAGTTTTGGCCGATTCTCGCCCGTTTCTTGGACTATTACTCACTGTTTTGGGGTCCCGGAGTGATTTCCACGATTAACGAACCCTGGGGTGCGTTTACGTGTCGGTCATCAACACTAATAGTTTTGGCCGATTCTGGCCCGTTTCTTGGACTATTACTCACTGTTTTGGGGTTCCGGAGAGATTTCCACGATTGACGAACCACGGGTTTCGTTTACGTGTCGGTTATTAACACTCGCGGTTTTTGTCGATTCTGGCCCATTTCGTGGACTATTACGCACTGTTTTGGCGTCCCAAACGATTTTAGTGGTTGTCAAACCCCAAGGTGTGCTTCCGTGGCGGTCATCAACAATCGCAGTTTGGGCCGCTTCTGGCCGTTTCTCGGACTATTACTCACTGCTTTGGGGTCTCGGAGTGATTTCCACGATTGACGAACCCCGGGGTGCGTTTACGTGTTGGTCATCGACATTCACAGTTTTGACCGATTCTGGACCGTTTCATGGACTATTACTCACGGTTTTGGGGTCCCAAAGCGATTTCCATGGTTGTCGAACCCCAAGGTGCGATTACGTGTCGTTCATCAACACTCACAGTTTGGCCGATTCTGGCCCATTTCATGGACTATTACTCACTGTTTTGGGGTCCCAGAGTGATTTCCATGATTAACAAACTCCGGGGTGCGTTTATGTGTCGATCATCAACACTTACAGTTTTGGCCGATTCTGGCCCGTTTCTTGGACTATTACTCACTGTTTTGGGGTCCCGGGATGATTTCCACCATTAACGAACCCCGGGGTGCATTTATGTGTCAGTGATCAACACTAGCAGTTTTGGCCGATTCTGGCCCTTTTCGTGGACTATTACTCACCGTTTTGGGATCCCAATGCGATTTCCCTTGTTGTCGAACCCCAAGGTTCACTTACGTGTCGGTCATCAACACTCATAGTTTTGGCCGATTCTGGCCCGTTTCATGGACTATTAGTCATTGTTTTGGGGTCCCGGAGTGATTTCCATGAGTAACGACCTCCGGGGTGCGTTTATGTGTCGGTAATCAACACTTATAGTTTTGGCCGATTCTGGTCGTTTCTTGGCCTATTACAAACTGTTTTGGGTTCCGAAATGAGTTTTACCATTAGCGAACCCTGGGTGCGTTTACATGTCGGTCATCAACACTCACAGTTTTTGTCGATTTTGTCCCGTTTCGTGGACTATTACTAACCATTTTGGGGCCCCAAAGTGATTTCCACGATTGACGAACCTCGGGGTGCGTTTACGTGTCGGTCATCAACACTCATAGTTTTGGCCGATTCTGGCCAGTTTCGTGGACTATTACTCCCCATTTTAGGGTCCCAAAGTTATTTCGATGGTTGTCGAACCCCAAGGCGCGCTTATGTGTCGGTCATCAACACTTATAGTTTTGGCCGATTCTCGCCCGATTAGTGGACTATTACTCACTGTTTTGGGGTCCCGGAGAGATTTCCATGATTGACGATCCCCGGGTTGCGTTTACATGTCGGTCATCAACACTCGTGGTTTTCGTCAACTCTGGCCCATTTCATGGACTATTACTCACCGTTTTGGGGTCCCGGTGCGATTTCAATGATAGTCAAACCCCAAGGAGTGCATACGTGTCGGTCATCAACAATCGCAGTTTGGGCTGATTCTGGCCCGTTTCATGGACTATTACTCACAGTTTTGGTGTCCTGGAGAGATTTCCATGATTAACGAACCCCAGGGTGTGTTTATGTCTCGGCCATCAACACTCACCGTTTTGGCCAATTCTGGCCTGTTTCATGGACTATTACTCATTTTTTTCGGGGTCCCTGAGTGATTTCCACGATTGACAACCCCCGGGATGCGGTTACGTGTCGGTCATCAACACTCACTGTTTTGGGGTCCCGGAGAGATTTCCACGATTGACCAACCTCGGGCTACGTTTACGTGTCGGTCATCAACACTCACGGTTTTTGTCGATTCTGGCCCGTTTCATGGACTATTACTCACCGTTTTGGGGTCCCAAAGCGATTTCAATGGTTGTCAAACCCCAAGGTGTGCTTACATGTCGGCCATCAACAATCACAGTTTGGGCCGATTCTGGCCCGTTTCTATGAATATTACTCCCTGTTTTGGGGTCCCGGAGTGATTTCCACGATTAACGAACCCCGGGGTGCGTTTAGGTGTCCGTCATCGACACTCGCAGTTTTGGCCGATTCTGGCCTGTTTCGTGGACTATTACTCATTGTTTTAGGGTCCCCGAGTGATTTCTAAGGTTGTCGAACCCCAAGGCGCGCTTACGTGTCGGTCATCAACACTTACAGTTTTGGCCGACTCTGGCCCGTTTCGTGGACTATTACTCACTGTTTTGGGGTCCCGGAGTGATTTCCATGATTAACGAACTCCGGGGTGCGTTTATGTCGGATATCAACAATTACAGTTTTGGCCGATTCTGGACCGTTTCTTGGACTATTACTCACTGTTCTGGGGTCCCGGAACGATTTCCACCATTAACGAACCCCGGCATGCGTTTACGTGTCGGTCATCAACACACGCGGTTTTACTCGATTTTGTCCCGTTTTGTGGACTATTACTCACCGTTTTGGGCTCCCAGAGCGATTTCCAAGATTGACATTCCCTGGGGTGCGTTTACGTGTCCGTCGTCAACACTCACAGTTTTGGCCAATTCAGACCCGTTTCGTGGACTATTACTCACCGTTTTGGGGTCCCAGAGCGATTTCCGTGGTTGTTGAACCCCAAGGTGTGCTTACGTGTCGGTCATCAGCACTCGCAGTTTGGGCCGATTCTGGCCCGTTTCTTGGAATATTACTCACTACTTTGGGGTCCCGGAGTGACTTCCACGATAAACAATCCTCAGGGTGTGTTTACATGTCGGTCATCAACACTCATAGTTCTGGCCGATTCTGGCCCGTCTCTTGGACTATTACTCAGTGTCTTGGGGTCCCGGAGAGATTTCCGATTAACGAACCCCGGGCTACGTTTACGTGTCGGTCATCAACACTCGCAGTTTTTGTCGATTCTGGCCTGTTTTGTGGACTATTACTCACCGTTTTGGGGTCCCAAAGCGATTTCAATGGTTGTCAAACCCCAAGGTGCGCTTACGTGTCAGTAATCAACAATCGCAGTTTGGGCCGATTCTGGCCCGTTTCTTGGACTATGACTCAATGTTTTGGGGTCCCGGAGTGATTTCCACGATTAACAAACCCCGGGGTGCGTTTATACGTGTCGGTCATCAACACTCACAGTTTTGGACGATTCTGGGCTGTTTCGTGGACTATTACTCACCGTTTTGGGGTCCCAAAGCGATTTCCATGGTTGTCGAACCCCAAGGTGCGCTTACATGTCGGTCATCAACACTTACAGTTTTGGCCAATTCTGGCCCATTTCGTGGACTACTACTCACTGTTTTTGGGTCCCGGAGTGATTTCAATGATTAACGAACTCCGGGGTGCGTTTATGTGTCGGTCATCAACACTTACAGTTTTTGCCGATTCTGGCCCGTTTCTTGGATTATTACTCACTGTTTTGGGGTCCCGGAATGATTTCCACCATTAACGAACCCCGGTGTGCGTTTACGTGTTGGTCATCAACACTCGCGGTTTTTGTCGATTTTGTCCCGTTTCGTGGACTACTACTCACCATTTTGGGGTCCTAGAGCGATTTCCAGGTTTGACGATCCCCAGGGTGCGTTTACATGTCCGTCGTCAACACTCAAAATTTTGGCCAATTCAGACCTGTTTCGTGGACTATTACTCACCGTTTGGGGGTCCCGAAGCGATTCCGTGGTTGTTGAACCCCAAGGTGCGCTTACTTATCGGTCATAAGAACTCGCAGTTTGGGCTGATTCTGGCCTGTTTCTTGGACTATTACTCACTGTTTTGGGGTCCCGGAGAGATTTCCATGATTGATGAACCCCGGGGTGCGTTTACGTGTCGGTCATCCCCACTCCCTGTTTTCGCCAATTCTGGTCCATTTCATGGACTATAACTCATTGTTATGGGGTCCCGGAGTGATTTCCAAGATTAACAAACCCCGGAGTGCATTTACGTGTCGGTCATCAACACTCACAGTTTTGGCCAATTCTGGCCCGTTTCGTGAACTATTACACATTGTTTTGGAGTCCCAGAGTGATTTCCATGATTAACGAACCCGGGGTGCATTTACGTGTCGGTCATCAACACTCACTGTTTTGGCCGATTCTAGTCCTATTACTCACTGTTTTGGGGTCCCGGAGAGATTTCCACGATTGACGAACGTCGAGCTACGTTTATGTGTCGGTCATCCATACTCGCGATTTTTATCGAATCTGGTCCGTTTCGTGGACTATTACTCATTGTTTTGGGGTCCCAGATTGATTTCCACGATTAATGAACCCCGGGGTGCGTTCATGTGTCCGTCGTCAACACTCACAGTTTTGGCCAATTCTGACCCGTTTCGTGGACTATTACTCCCCAAAGCAATTTCCGTGGTTGTTGAACCCCTAGGTGCACGTATGTGTCGGTCATTAGCACTCACTGTTTTGGCGCCCCGGAGAGATTTCCATGATTGACGATCCCCGGGTTGCGTTTTGTGTCGGTCATCAACTCTGGCCCGTTTCATGGACTATTACTCACCGTTTTGGGGTCCCGATGCGATTTCAATGATTGTCAAACCCCAAGGTGTGCATACGTGTCGGTCATGAACAATCGTAGTTTGGGCCGATTCTGGCCCGTTTCGTGGACTACTACTCATAGTTTTGGGGTCCCAGAGAGATTTCAACGATTGACGAACCCTGGGGTGCGTTTATGTGTCGGTCATCAACACTCACAATTCTGGCCCGTTTCGTGGACTATTACTCATTGTTTTGGGGTCCCGGAATGATTTCCACGATTAACGAACCTCGGGGTGCGATTACGTGTCGGTCATCAACACTCACAGTATCGCCGATTCTGGCCTGTTTCGTGGACTATTTCTCATTTTTTCGGGGTCCCTGAGTGATTTCCATGATTAACGAACCCCGGGATGCGGTTACGTGTTGGTCATAAACACTCACAGTTTTGGCCGATTAAGGCCCGTTTCATGGACTATTACTCATCGTTTTGGGGTCCCAAAGAGATTTACATGGTTGTCGAACCCCAAGGTGCGCTTCCGTGCGAGTCATCAACACTTACAGTTTTGGCCGAGTCTGGCCCGTTTCGTGGACTATTACTCACTGTTTTGGGGTCCCGGAGCGATTTGTATAGTTGTTGAACCCCAGGGTGCGCTTACGGTCGGTTATAAACACTCACATCTTTGGCCGATTTTGGTCCGTTTCATGGACTATTACTCATTGTTTTGGGGTCCCGGAGTGATTTCCACGATTAACAAACCCCGTGGTGCATTTACGTGTCGGACATAAACACTCACAGTTTTGGCCGATTCTGGCCCGTTTCTTGGACTATTACTCACTATTTTGGGGTCCCGGAAAGATTTTTGCGATTGACGAACCCCGGCTAGGTTTACATGTCGGTCATCAACACTCGCGGTTTTTGTCGATTCTGGCCCGTTTCGTGTTGTAGTACTCATAGTTTGGGCCGATTCTGGCCCATTTCATTAACTATTACTCCCCATTTTGGAGTCCCAGAGTTATTTCCATGATTGACGAACCCCGGGGTGCGTTTACGTGTCGGTCATCAACACTCACAGTTTTGGCCGATTCTGGCCCGATTTGTGGACAATTACTCACCGTGTTGGGGTCCCATAGCAATTTCAATGGTTGTCAAACCCCAAGGTGCACTAACGTGTCGGTCATCAACAATCGCAGTTTGGGCCGATTCTGGCCCGTTTCTTGGACTATTACTCACTGTTTTGGGGTCCCGGAGTGATTTCCATGATTGACGAACCCCGGGGTGCGTTTACGTGTCCGTCATCAACACTCACAGTTTTGGCCGATTCTGGCCTGTTTCGTGGACTATTACTCACCGTTTTGGGGTCCCAAAGAGATTTCCATGGGTGTCAAACCCCAAGGTGCGCTTACGTGTCGTTCATCAGCACTCACAGTTTGGCTGATTTTGGCCCGTTTCTTGGACTATTACTCACTGTTTTGGGGTCCTAGAGTGATTTTCATGATTAATGAACTCCGGGGTGCGTTTATGTGTCGATCGTCAACACTTACAGTTTTGGCCTTCTCTGGCCCGTTTTTTGAACTATTACTCACTGTTTTGGGGTCCCTGAGAGATTTCCATGATTGTCGAACCCCGGGGTGCGTTTACGTGTCGGGCATCGAAACTCACAGTTTTGGCCGATTCTGGTTCGTTTTGTGGACTATTACTCATTGCTTTGGGGTCCCGGAGTGAATTCCACGATTAACGAACCCCGGGGTACGTTTACATGTTGGTCATCAACACTCAAAGTTTTGGCTGATTCTGGCCCGTTTCTTGGACTATTACTCACTGTTTTGGGGTCCCGGAGAGATTTCTACGATTGACGAAAGACCGTCTATGTTTACGTGTTGGTCATCAACACTCGCGGTTTTTGTTGAATCTAGCCCATTTCATGGACTATTGCTCATTGTTTTGGGGTCCCGGAGTGATTTCCACGATTAACGAATCCCTGGGTGCGTTTACGTGTCGGTCATCAACACTCACAGTTTTGGCAGATTCTGACCCGTTTCGTGGACTATTACTCACTGTTTCGGGGTCCGTCACTGATTTCCATGTTTAACGAACCCCGGGGTGCGTTTACGTGTCGGTCATCAACACTCACAGTTTTGGCCGATTCTGGCCCGTTTCGTGGACTATTACTCCTTGTTTTGGGGTCCCGGAGTGAATTCCACGATTAACTAACCCCTGGGTGCGTTTACGTGTCGGTCATCAACACTCACAGTTTTGGCCGATTCTGGCCCGTTTCGTGGACTATTACTCATGGTTTTGGGGTCCCGGAGTGATTTCCACGATTAACGAACCCCTGGGTGCGTATACGTGTGGGTCATCAACACTCACAGTTTTGGCCGATTCTGACCCGTTTCGTGAACTATTACTCACTATTTTGGGGTCCCGGAGTGATTTCCATGATTAACGAACCCCGGGGTGTGCTTACGTGTCGGTCATCAACACTCACCATTTTGGCCAATTCTGGCCCGTTTCGTGGACTATTACTCACCATTTTGGGGTCCCGATGCGATTTCAATGATTGTCAAACCCCAAGGTGTGCTTACGTGTCGGTCATCAACAATCGCAGTTTGGGACGATTCTGGCCTGTTTCTTGGACTATTACTCACTAGTCGTCAACCCGTGCTACAGCACGGGCTAGGGATTTTTGCAAATCTATAATTTTGTACTACAAATTTTTGAATAGTTATTTATATTAAGTCTCATTCAAATTTGAAGTATGGTATAATTAGAATTACATATACTACTTATTTCATAGTGCATAAAATATTATATTTCCACACGCCCTATACTTACACATGCAGAAGCGGGCACACATATCCCTATGTAACTCGTCATAGCACCCACCAGTCAACGACTCATCAGTTCAACATGCTGATGACCTGCACGCCTCTCTATAGGCCGCAGCTCAGTTCAAGCGCATCCTTGTACTTTTAAATGTAAGGAAGATCGTTCAACTTGTTGATGTTCGATTTTAAATCCATGGAAGCCTTCTATGACTTTTTAATCACTCAATATATTTTTGGTTTCGAATCAGGTCATTTAAAAAAAATTGGAGTGTAATATTCTATAATCCATAATTAGATATTTAAAATTTCAACATGAAAAGTAGAAAGTAGGCTCGGATATATTTAAATCGGCACATATATGTCTAGGACCTCACCCTTTTATTTTGTCTAAGAATGACCATAACTATTCGTTAAAGTTGATACTTTTGACATCTGGGACACCGGGAAAAGTAATAATGATGATTTCCTTTAGGCCTTGACCGCTAGCTCATATACTAATCAATTTGCTTTTGCGAGAACCCTTTCGCCTAGTCTATTTTTTCTGCAAAAGTTTGTATCCTAGTCAAAGATATATAGTTGTGTCCAGTTGACGACTATGCCATCAATTTATTTGGAGTGCATATCTCCTTTTTATTGATACTAAATTGTAATTTTACCAAATATAAGCACTCTCGCATTGCGTGCTTCTTCATTGAACATCTTATAAATATGAAACTTACACCCTGTGTCCGAACATCCAAAATCAGTCCATTTATACAGTCGCGCAGTTTAGTAATTTTGGAATGTTTATATATAATCCAGGATTTATTTATTAAATATATTTGTGACATAGATTTAGAACTTTTTTTATAGTGGTGTATCAATTTTTTCAAAAAATACCATGTGCATGTTACATACAAATTTGGGAATATATACAAAGTGTGATTTATGGACGGGATCCGTAGTGCAACCAAAACTTGTGCCCTGTGTCGGACCTTCCGAATTAAGCCGGTTTCCGAATTTTTATAGGAATTTCGTATTCTTTAAATATAATCTGAAATTTCTATATTTAAATATAATCTGGGATTTGTTTATTACATATATTTAAGAAGCAGATTTAGGATTTTTCTGTATTAATTCCTTTATATTTTTAGAAAACACTATGTGCATGTCTCATACAAATTTGGGAATCTATGCATACCTGAGATTTATCTACGGGAATAGAATGTGTACTACATGAAGGTTTTGTGCGTGGTGATTTTTTACTGAGCAAATTAGATTTACGCAGTGTGCATGCATTTTTAGGGAATAGAACATGGGATCGTTATGTTTTTTTAGCATGGTGGAGCGTTATGTTGCTCGCTGTGTTATGCATGCATGTGTACCATCATTAGTACGTTTCAAAAAAAAAATAACAGTGACTTGGTAGTTGTCTTCCGTTTGCACGTTTTGTCTTTCTGAAATAGTAGCACGATTCCTTCCTTCTTTTGACATCCCACGTTTCCTTCCAATTGTAATACCTATGGACTCTTGGGATGATCGGGTCTCACAGATTTTAAACATCAGGCAATAGAGTTTCCATATTACCTACGAAACCCCTCTTGCCACAGTTGGCGATCTAGGATTTTCTTTCCTTAATGGAGGAGGAGGCAGCGGCCATGCATGTTTGAGGATTCCATGGAGATTTTAACTGGCAGAGTATTATTGCTTGAATCATACGGGCAATCAATCTTGGATTTTTTTTCCTTCTCTTGTTGGAGTTTTTAAGGATGGCAGATTTTTTTTTGAGGGAACGGATGGTGGCTTCTTTTTTTAACTTTATTTTGTTTCACAATAACATTAGACGTGTCAGATGGGTTTTTTATGGGACGTACAGGACCAAACATCTTACGCAAGTTTTCCTTTTATCCTGAACGTATATTCTACAATCCAACGGTGTAATTAATTTTAATGATGTGGGTTAATGAGACGACTTGAAAGGTGCCTCCAATTAGTAAATATAAGATTCTGGCCCGTTTCATGGACTATTACTCATCGTTTTGGGGTCCCGAAGCGATTTCCATGGTTGTTGAACCCCAAGGTGCGCTTACGTGTCGGTCATAACCACTTCCAGTTTGGGCCGATTCTGACCGGTTTCTTGGACTATTACTCACTGTTTTGGGGTCCCGGAGAGATTTCCATGATTGACGATCCCCAGGCTGCGTTTACGTTTCGGTCATCAACACTCGCGGTTTTTGTCAACTCTGGCCCGTTTCATGGACTATTACTCACTGTTTTGGGGTCCCGATGCGATTTCAATGATTGTCAAACCCCAAGGTGTGCTTATATGACGGTCATCAACAATCACAGTTTTGGCCGATCTAGCCCGTTTCGTCGACTATTACTCATTGTTTTGGGGTCCCGAAGTGATTTCCACGATTAACGGACCCCGGGATGTGCTTACGTGTCGGTCATAAACACTCACAGTTTTGGCCGATTTTGGCGCGTTTCATGGACTATTACTCATTGTTTTGGGGTCCCGGAGAAATTTCTATAGTTGTCGAACCCCAAGGTGCGCTTACGCGTCGGTCATCAACACTCACAGCTTTGGCCGATTCTGGTCCGATTCATGGACTTTTACTCATTGTTTTGGGGTCCCGGAGTGACTTCCACGATTAACGAACCCCGCGGTGCATTTACGTGTCGGTCATCAACACTCACAGTTTTGGCCGATTCTGGCCCGTTTCTTTGACTATTACTTACTGTTTTGGGGTCCCGAAGAGATTTCCACGATTGACGAACCCCGGGCTACGTTTACGTGTTGGTCATCAACACTCGCGGTTTTTGTCGATTCTGGCCCGTTTCATGGACTATTACTCACCGTTTTGGGGTCCCAAAGCGGTTTCAGTGGTTGTCAAACCCCAAGGTGCGCTTACGTGTCGGTCATGAACAATCGCAGTTTGGGCCGATTCTGGCCCATTTCTTTGACTATTACTCCCTGTTTCAGAGTCCCGGAGTGATTTCCACGATTGAAGAACCCCGGGGTGCGTTTACGTGTCGGTCATCAACACTCACAGTTTTGGCCGATTCTGGCCCGTTTCGTGGACTATTACTGATTGTTTTGGGGTCCCGGAGTGAATTCCACGATTAACAAACCCCGGCGTGCCTTTACATGTCGGTCATCAACACTCACAGTTTTGGCTGATTCTGGCCCGTTTCTTGGACTATTACTCACTGTTTCGGGGTCCCGGAGAGATTTCCACGATTGACGAACCCCGGGGTGCATTTACGTGTCGGTCATCAACACTCATAGTTTTGGCCGATTCTGGCCCGTTTCGTGGACAATTACTCACCGTATTGGGGTCCCAAAGCGATTTCAACGGTTGTCAAACCCCAAGGTGCTCTTACGTGTCGGTCATCACCAAACGCAGTTTGGTCCGATTCCGGCCCGTTTCTTGGACTATTACTCACTGTTTTGGGGTCTCGGAGTGATTTCCACGATTGACGAACCCCGGGGTGCGTTTACTTGTCGGTTATCAACACTCACAGTTTTGGCTGATTCTGGCCTGTTTCGTGGACTATTACTCACCGTTTTGGGGTCCCAAAGCGATTTCCATGGTTGTCAAACCACAATGTGTGCTTACGTGTCGGTCATAAACACTCACACTTTTGGCTGATTCCGACTATTACTCACTGTTTTGGGGTCCTGGAGTGATTTTCATGATTAACAAACTCCGGGGTGCGTTTATGTGTCAGTCATCAACACTTACAGTTTTGGCCGACTCTGGCCCGTTTCTTGGACTATTACTCACTGTTTTGGGGTCCCATAGAGATTTCCACGATTTTCGAACCCCGGGGTGCGTTTCCATGTCGGTCAGCAACACTCACATATTTGGCCGATTCTGACCCGTTTCATGGACTATTACTCATTGTTTTGGGGTCCCGGAGTGAATTCCGCGACTAACAAAACCCAGGGTGTGTTTACATGTCATTCATCAACACTCCCAGTTTTAGCTGATTCTGGCCCGTTTTTTGGACTATTACTCACTATTATGGGGTCCGGAGAGAATTCCGCGATTGACGAACCCCGGGGTGCGTTTACGTGTCGGCCATCGACACTCACGGTTTTGGCCGATTCTGGCCCATTTCATGGACTATTATTCATTGTTTTGGGGTCCCGGAGTGATTTCCACGATTAACGAACCCCTGGGTGCGTTTACGTGACGGTCATCAACACTCACAGTTTTGGCCAATTCTGACCCGTTTCGTGGACTATTACTCATTGTTTCGGGGTCCCTGAGTGATTTCCACGATTAACGAACCCCGGGGTGCGTTTACGTGTCGGTCATCAACACTCACAGTTTTGGCCGATTCTGGCCTGTTTCGTGGACTATTACTCATCGTTTTGGGGTCCCAAAGCGATTTTCATTGTTGTCGAACCCCAAGGTGCGCTTACATATCAGTCATCAACAGTTACAGTTTTGGCAGATTTTGGCCCGTTTCGTGGACTATTATTCACTGTTTTGGGGTCCCGAGTGATTTCCATGATTAACGAACTCCGGGATGTGTTTATGTGTCAGTCATCAACACTTACAGTTTTGGTCGATTCTGGCCCGTTTCTTGGACTATTACTCACTATTTTGGGGTCCCGGAATGATTTCCACCATTAAGAACCACGGGGTGCGTTCACGTGTCGGTCATCAACACTCGCGGTTTTTGTCGATTTTGTCCCGTTTCGTGGACTATTACTCACCATTTTGGGGTCCCAGAGCGATTTCCACGAGTGATGATCCGCGGGGTGCGTTTACGTGTCCGTCTTCAACACTCACAGTTTTGGCCAATTCTGAACCGTTTCGTGGATTATTACTCACTGTTTTGCGGTCCCGAAGCGATTTCCGTCGTTGTTGAACCCCAAGGTGCGCTTACGTGTCGGTCATCAGCACTCGCAGTTTGGGCCGATTCTGGCCCGTTTCATGGACTATTGCTCACCATTTTGGGGTCCGTGAGAGATTTCCATGATTGACGAACTCCGGGGTGCGCTTACGTGTCGGTCATCAACACTCACAGTTTTGGTCGATTGTGGCCCATTTCGTGGACTATTACTCATTGTTTTCAGGTCCCAGAGTGCTTACGTGTCGGTCATCAACAATCTCAGTTTAGGCCGATTCTGGCCCGTTTCTTGGACTATTACTCACAGTTTTGGGGTCCCGGAGACATTTCCACAATTGACGAACCCCGGGGTGCGTTTACGTGTCGGCCATCAACACTCACGGTTTTGGCCGATTCTGGCCCATTTCGTGGACTATAATTCATTGTTTTGGGGTCCCGGAGGGATTTCCACAATTAACGAACCCCGGGATGCATTTACGTGTTGGTCATAACACTCACAGTTTTGGCCGATTCTGGCCCGTTTCGTGGAACTCATCGTTTTGGGGTCCCAAAGCGATTTACATGGTTGTGGAACCCCATGGTGCGCTTACGTGTCGGTCATCAACACATACAGTTTTGGCCGATTCTGGCCCGTTTAGTGGACTATTACTCACTTTTTGGGGTCCCAGAGCGATTTCTATAGTTGTTGAACCCCAAGGTGCGCTTACGCGTCGGTCATCAACACTCACAGCTTTGGCCGATTCTGGTCTATTTCATGGACTATTGCTCATTGTTTTGGGGTCCCGGAGTGATTTCCACGATTAACGAACCCCGCGGTGCATTTACGTGTCGGTCATCAACACTCATAGATTTCCACGATTGACGAACCCCGGGCTACGTTTACGTGTCGGTCATCAACACTCGTGGTTTTTATCGATTCTGGCCCATTTCATGGACTATTACTCACCATTATGGGGTCCCAAAGTGATTTCAATGGTTTTCAAACCCCAAGGTGCGCTTACGTGTCGGTCATCAACAATCGCAGTTTGGGCCAATTCCGGCCCGTTTCTTTGACTATTACTCCTTGTTTCGGAGTCCCGGAGTGATTTCCACGATTGAAGAACCCCGGGGTGCGGTTACATGTCAGTCATCAACACTCACAGTTTCGGCCGATTCTGGCCCGTTTCATGGACTATTACTCATTGTTTTGGGGTCCCGGAGTGAATTCCACGATTAACGAACCCCGGGGTGCGTTTACATGTCAGTCATCAACACTCACAGTTTTGGTTGATTATGGCCCGTTTCTTGGACTATTACTCACTGTTTTGGGGCCCGGAGAGTTTTCCACGATTGATGAACCCCGGGGTGCGTTTACGTTTCGGTCATCAACACTCACAGTTTTGGCCGATTCTGGCCCGTTTCGTCGACAATTACTCACCGTGTTGGGGTCCCAAAGCAATTTCAATGGTTGACAAACCCCCAAGGTGCACTTATGAGTCGGTCATCAACAATCATAGTTGGGCAGATTCTGGCCCGTTTCATGGACTATTACTCACTGTTTGGGCCAATTCTGGCCCATTTCTTTGACTATTACTCCCTGTTTTGGAGTCTCGGAGTGATTTCCACGATTGACGAACCTTGGGGTGCGTTTATGTGACGGTCATCAACACTCACAGTTTTGACCGATTCTGGCCCGTTTCATAGACTATTACTCATTGTTTTGGGGTCCCGAAGTGAACTCCACGATTAACGAACACCGGGGTGCGTTTACATGTCGGTCATCAACACTCACAGTTATGGCTAATTCTGGCCCGTTTCTTGGACTATTACTCACTATTTTGGGGTCCCGGAGAGATTTCCACGATTGACGAACCCCGGGGTGCGTTTACGTGTCGGTCATCAACACTCACAGTTTTGGTCGATTCAGGCCCGTTTCATGGACAATTACTCACCGTATTAGGGTCCCAAAGCGATTTCAATGGTTGTCAAACCCCAAGGTGCACTTACGTGTCGGTCATCAACAATCGCAGTTTAGGCCTATTCTGGCCCGTTTCCTGGACTATTACTGACTGTTTTGGGGTCCCGGAGTGATTTCCACGATTGATGAACCCCGGGGTGCGTTTGCATGTCGGTCATCAACACTCACAGGTTGGCCGATTCTGGCTTGTTTGGTGGACTATTACTCACCGTTTTGGGGTCCCAAAGCGATTTCCATGGTTGTCAAACCCCAAGGTGCGCTTACGTGTCGGCCATCAACACTCATAGTTTTGGCTGATTCTGGCCCGTTTCTTGGACTATTACTCACTGTTTTGGTCTCCTGGAGTGATTTTCATGCTTAACAAACTCCGGGGTGTGTTTATGTGTCGGTCGTCAACACTTACAGTTTTGGCCGACTCTGGCCCGTTTCTTGGACTATTACTCACTGTTTTGGGGTCCGGGAGAGATTTCCACGATTGTCGAACCCTGGGGTGCGTTTACGTGTCGGTCATCAACACTCACAGCTTTGGCCGATTCTGGCCCGTTTCGTGGACTATTACTCATTGTTTTGAGGTCCCATAGTGAATTCCATGATTAACGAACCTCGGGGCGCGTTTACATGTCGGTCATCAACACTCACAGTTTTGGCTGATTCTGGCCCGTTTCTTGGACTATTACTCACTGTTTTGGGGTCTCGGAGAGATGTCCATGATTGACGAACCCCGGGGTGCGTTTACGTGTCGGTCATCAATACTCACAATTTTGGCCGATTCTAACCCGTTTCGCGGACTATTACTCATTGTTTTGGGGTCCCGAAGTAATTTCCACGATTAACGAACCCCTGGGTGCGTTTACGTGTCGGTCATCAACACTCACAGTTTTCGCCAATTCTGACCCGTTTCGTGGACTATTATTCATTGTTTCGGGGTCCGTCAGTGATTTCCATGATTAACGAACCCCGGGGTACGTTTATGTGTCAGTCATCAACACTCACAGTTTTGGCCGATTCTTGCCCGTTTCGTGGACTATTACTCATTGTTTTGGGGTCTCGGAGTGAATTCCACGATTAACGAACCCCTGGGTGCGACTACGTGTCGGTCATCAACACGCACAGTTTTGGCCGATTCTGACCCATTTTGTGGGCTATTACTCATTGTTTTGGGGTCCCGGAGTGATTTCCACGATTAACGAACCCATGGGTGCGTTTACGTGTGGGTCATCAACACTCACTGTTTTGGCTGATTCTGACCCGTTTCATGCACTATTACTCATTGTTTCGGGGTCCGTCAGTGATTTCCACGATTAACAAACCCCGGGGTGCGTTTACGTGCCGGTCATCAACACTCACAGTTTTGGCCGATTCTGGCCCGTTTAGTGGACTATTACTCATCGTTTTGGGGTCCCAAAGCGATTTTCATGGTTGTCGAAGCCCAAGGTTCGCTTACATGTTGGTCATCAACAGGTACAGTATTGGCAGATTCTGGCCCGTTTTGTCGACTATTACTCACTGTTTTGGGGTCCGGGAGTGATTTCCATGATTAACGAACTCTGGGGTGCGTTTATGTGTCGGTCATCAACACTTACAGTTTTGGTCAATTCTGGCCCGTTTCTTAGAATATTACTCACTGTTTTGGGGTCCCGGACTGCTTTCCACCATTAACGAACCCCGGGGTGCGTTTACGTGTTGGTCATCAACACTTGCGGTTTTTGTTAATTTTGTCCCGTTGCATGGACTATTACTCACCATTTTGGGGTCCCAGAGCGATTTCCACGATTGACGATCCGTGGGGTTCGTTTACGTATCCGTCATCAACACTCACAGTTTTGGCCAATTCTGACCCGTTTCGTGGATTACTCATCATTTTGGGGTCCCGAAGCGATTTCCGTGGTTGTTGAACCCGAAGGTGCGCTTACGTGTCGGTTATCAGCAATCGCAGTTTGGGCCGATTCTGGCCCGTTTCTTGGACTATTACTCACCGTTTTGGGGTCCCGAAGAGATTTCCACGATTAACGAACTCCGGGGTGCGTTTACGTGTCGGTCATCAACACTCACAGTTTGTGGACTAGTACACATTGTTTTGGGGTCCTAGTGTGATTTCCATGATTAACGAACCCTGGGGTGCAATTACATGTCGGTCATCAACACTCACAGTTTTTGCCCATTCTGGCCCTATTACTCACTGTTTTGGGGTCCTGGAGAGAATTCCACGATTGACGAACGTCGGGCTACGTTTACGTGTCGGTCATCAACATTCGTGGTTTTTGTCGAATCTGGCCCGTTTCGTGGACTATTACTCATTGTTTTGGGGTCCTGGTGTGATTTCCACGATTGATTTAACCCGGGGTGCGTTTATGTGTCGGTCATCAACACTCACAGTTTTGGCCGATTCTGGCCTATTTCGTGGACTATTACTCATTGTTTTGGGGTCCCTGAGTAATTTCCACGATTAACGAACCCGGGGTGTGTTTACGTGTCGGTCATCAACAATCACAGTTTTGGCCGATTCTGGCCCGTTTCTTGGACTATTACTCACCATTTTTGGGTCCAGGTGTGACTTCCATGATTAACGAACTCCGAGGTGCGTTCATGTGTCGGTCATCAACAGTTACTGTTTTGACGATCCCCGAGCGATTTCATTAACACTCACCATTTTGGGGTCCCAGAGCGATTTCCACGATAGACGATCCCCGGGGTGCGTTTACATGTCCGTCGTCAACACTCACAGTTTTGGCCAATTCTGACCCGTTTCGTGGACTATTACTCATCGTTTTGGGGTCCCGAAGCGATTTCCGTGGTTGTTGAACCCCAAGGTGCGCTTATGTGTCGGTCATAACCACTTACAGTTTGGGCCGATTCTGACCGGTTTCTTCGACTATTACTCACTGTTTTGGGGTCCTGGAGAGATTTCCATGATTGACGATCCCCAGGCTTTTATGTGTCGGTCATCAACACTCGCGGTTTTTGTCAACTCTGGCCCGTTTCATGGACTATTACTCACTGTTTTGGGGTCCCGATGCGATTTCAATGATTGTCAAACCCCAAGGTGTGCTTATATGACGGTCATCAACAATCGCAGTTTTGGCCGATTCTGGCCCGTTTCTTGGACTATTACTCATAGTTTTGGGGTCCCGGAGAGATTTCCACAATTGACGAACCCCAGGGTGCGTTTACGTGTCGGTCATCAACACTCACAGTTTTGGCCGATTCTGGCCCTTTTCATGGACTATTACTCATTGTTTTGAGGTCGCGGAGGGATTTCCACAATTAACAAACCCCGGCATGCGCTTACGTGTCGGTCATAAACACTCATAGTTTTGGCCGATTCTGGCCCGTTTCATGGACTATTACTCACTGTTTTGGGGTCTCGGAGCGCTATAGTTGTTGAACCCCAAGGTGCGCTTACGCGTCGGTCATCAACACTCACAGCTTTGGCCGATTCTGGTCCGTTTCGTGGACTATTACTCATTGTTTTTGGGTCCCGGAGTGATTTCCACGATTAACGAACCCCGCGGTGCATTTACGTGTCGGTCATCAACACTCACAGTTTTGGCCGATTCTGGCCCGTTTCTTTGACTATTACTCACTGTTTCTGGATACCGGACAGATTTCCACGATTGACGAGCCCCTGGCTATGTTTGAGTGTCGGCCATCAACACTCACGGTTTTTGTCGATTCTGGCCCGTTTCATGGACTATTACTCACCGTTTTGGGGTCCCAAAGCGATTTCAGTGGTTGTCAAACCCCAAGGTGCGCTTACGTGTCGGTCATCAACAATCACAGTTTGGGCCGATTATGGCCTGTTTCTTTGACTATTACTCCCTGTTTCAGAGTCCCGAAGTGATTTCCACGACTGAAGAACCCGGGGGTGCGTTTACGTGTTGGTCATCAACACTCACAGTTTTGGCCGATTCTGGCCCGTTTCGTGGACTATTACTCATTGTTTTGGGGTCCCGGAGTGAATTCCACGATTAACGAACCCCGGGGTGCCTTTACATGTGGTCATCAACACTCACAGTTTTGTTGATTCTGGCCCGTTTGTTGGACTATTACTCACTATTTCGGGGTCCCGGAGAGATTTCCATGATTACCGAACCCCGGGGTGCGTTTACGTGTCGGTCATCAACACTCACAATTTTGGCCCATTCTGACCCGTTTTGTGGACTATTACTCATTGTTTTGGGGTCCCGGAGTGATTTCCACGATTAATGAACCCCTGGGTGCATTTACGTGTCGGTCATCAACACTCATAGTTTTGGCCGATTCTGACCCGTTTCGTGGACTATTATTCATTGTTTCGGGGTCTGTCAGTGATTTCCATGGTTAACGAACCCCAGGGTGTGTTTACGTGTCGGTCATCAACACTCACAATTTTGGCCAATTCTGGCCCGTTTCGTGGACTACTCATTGTTTTGGGGTCCCGGAGTGAATTCCATGATTAACGAACCCCTGGGTGCGTTTACGTGTCGGTCATCAACACTCACAGTCCGGGCCTATTCTGAACCGTTTCGTGGACTATTACTCATTGTTTCGGGGTCCCGGAGTGATTTCCACGATTAACGAACCCCTGGGTGCATTTACGTGTGGGTCATCAACACTCGCAGTTTTGGCCGATTCTGACCGGTTACGTGGACTATTACTCATTGTTTCGGGTCCGTCAGTGATTTCCATGATTAACGAACCGCGGGGTGCGTTTACGTGTCGGTCATCAACACTCAAAGTTTTGGCCGATTCTGGCCCGTTTCGTGGACTATTACTCATCGTTTTTGGGGTCCCAGAGTGATTTTCATGGTTGTCGAGCCCCAAGGTGCGTTTACGTGTCGGTCATCAACGCTTACAGTTTTGGCTGATTCTGGCCCGTTTCTTGGACTATTACTCACTGTTTTGGGGTCCCGGAATGCTTTCCACCATTAACGAACCCCAGGGTGCGTTTATGTGTTGGTCATCAACACTTGCGGTTTTGGTCGATTTTGTCCCGTTTTGTGGACTATTACTCACCATTTTGGGGTCCGAGAGCGATTTCCACGATTGACGATCCGTGGGGTGCGTTTACGTATCCGTCGTCAACACTCACAGTTTTGGCCAATTCTGACCCGTTTCGTGGATGACTCTCTGTTTTGGGGTCCCGAAGCAATTTCCGTGGTTGTTGAACCCCATGGTGCGCTTACGTGTCGGTCATCAGCACTCGCAGTTTGGGCCGATTCTGGCCCATTTCTTGGACTATTACTCACCATTTTGGGGTCCCGGAGAGATTTCCACGATTAACGAACTCTGGGGTGCGTTTACGTGTCGGTCATCAACACTCACTGTTTTGGCCGATTCTGGCCCGTTTCGTGGACTATTACACATTGCTTTGGGGGTCCCAGTGTGATTTCCATGATTAACGAACCCGGCGGTGCATTTACATGTCGGTCATCAACACTCATAGTTTTTGCCGATTCTGGCCCTATTACTCACTGTTTTGGGGTCCTGGAGAGATTTCCACGATTGACGAACGCCGGGCTACGTTTACGTGTCGGTCATCAACATTCGTGGTTTTTGTCGAATCTGGCCCGTTTCATGGACTATTACTCATTGTTTTGGGGTCCCAGTGTGATTTCCACGATTAATGAAACCCGGGGTGTGTTTATGTGTCGATCATCAACACTCACAATTTTGGCCGATTCTGGCTTGTTTCGTGGAGTATTACTCATTGTTTTCGGGTCCCAGAGTAATTTCCACGATTAACGAACCCGGGGTGTGTTTACGTGTCGGTCATCAACACTCACAGTTTTGGCCCATTCTGACCCGTTTCTTGGACTATCAGTCACCATTTTGGGGTCCAGGTGTGATTTCCATGATTAACGAACTCCGAGGTGCGTTTATGTGTCGGTCATCAACAGTTACTGTTTTGACCGATTCTGGCCCGTTTCGTGGACTATTACTCAGTGTTTTAGGGTCCCGGAATGATTTCCACCATTAACGAACCTCGGGGTGCGTTTACGTGTCGGTCATCAAAACTCGTGGTTTTTGTCAATTTTGTCCCGTTTCGTGCACTATTACTCACCATTTTTGGGTCCTAGAGCGATTTCCACGATAGACGATCCCCGGGTTGCGTTTACGTGTTCGTCGTCAACACTCACAGTTTTGGCCAATTCTGACCCGTTTCGTGGACTATTACTCATCGTTTTGGGGTCCCGAAGCGATTTCCGTGGTTGTTGAACCCCAAGGTGCGCTTACGTGTCGGTCATCACCACTTACAGTATGGGCTGATTCTGGCCGGTTTCTTGAACTATTACTCACTGTTTTGGGGTCCCGGGGAGATTTCCATGATTGACGATTCCGAAGCTGCGTTTACATGTCGGTCATCAACACTCGCGGTTTTTGTCAACTCTGGCCCGTTTCATGGACTATTACTCACCGTTTTGGGGTCCCGATGCGATTTCAATGATTGTCAAACCCCAAGGTGTGCTTACATGTCAGTCATCAACAATCGCAGTTTGGGCCGATTCTGGCCCATTTCTTGGACTATTACTCATAGTTTTGGGGTCCCGGGGTGCGTTTACGTGTCTGTCGTCAACACTCACAGTTTTGGCCTATTCGGACCCGTTTCGTGGACTATTACTCACCGTTTTGGGGTCCCGAACCGATTTCCGTGGTTGTTGAACCCCAAGGTGCGCTTATGTTTCGGTCATCAGCACTCGCAGTTTGGGCCGATTGTGGCCCGTTTCTTGGACTATTACTCACCGTTCTAGTGTCCCGGAGAGATTTCCACGATTGACGAACCCCGGGGTGCATTTACGTGTCGGTCATCAACACTCACAGTTTTGGCCGATTCTGGCCCGTTTCGTGGACTATTACTCATTGTTTTGGGGTCCCGGAGTGATTTCCATGATTAACGAACACCGGGGTGCATTTACGTGTCGGTCATCAACACTCGCGGTTTTTGTCGATTCTGGCCCATTTCGTGGAATATTACTCACCGTTTTGGGGTCCCAAAGCGATTTCAATGGTTGTCAAACCCCAAGGTGCTCTTACGTGTCGGTCATCAACAATCGCAGTTTGGGCCGATTCTTACCCGTTTCTTGGACTATTACTCACTGTTTTGGGGTCCCGAAGTGATTTCCACGATTAATGAACCCCGGGGTGCGTTTACTTGTCGGTCATCAACACTTACAGTTTTGGCTGATTCTGGCCCGTTTCATGGACTATTACTCACCGTTTTGGGGTCCCAAAGCGATTTCCATGGTTGTCGAACCCCAAGGTGCGTTTACGTGTCGGTCATCAACACTTACCGGAGGTCGTGGACGTCGGGGAAGAAGTTGTCATCGGGGAAGTAGTCTTCAAAGTCTGGGGCGTCCGTGATGAAGAAGTCAGTAGTCGCGCGAAGCGCTCCCCAAAAACCTTATCACCCTTCTCCCATACAGTACTCAAAAGGTGCAGTTTCGGAGGCCTACTATCCCGACCTGCGGTGCATGCCGCAAGTCGGGATGGGGAAGATCGTAGCAGTAGCTTAGTGTTTGGGAACTCTGAGGCGAGAGGGTTGTGTTGTTCTCGTGCGTCTCTCTGGGAGACCTCCCTTTTATAGGCAGAAGAGAAGGAGGTGAGAGGCTGCGCCGGGAGTTGAAGGGAACGAGGGAGACGAAACGAACAGGTAGCAGCCAAAGGGTGCAGCGTTCGTATTCAATATCCACTACAGCAAAACTTTCTAGCTCCCGAGTGACCTTTTGTATACCCGTAGTGCGGGGCAAAATTTTAGACATCGGCCCGGCTCATTCCCGCAACCTGCGGCGCATCGTGACGAGGCGTGGCGAGGCGGGCGGCGGCAGAGGAGGAGCGCGCGTGGATGTCCCTCTTGTTCTCATGCTCATACAAGTGGGGAAAGAACCTCCCTTATAAAGAGGTCCAACTCTAAACTAGCAATGTGGGACTAAACATTATTTCCACCTCTTGCCTTGCATGAATGGGCCGCGTGGGCCTCTAGGATTTATTAGGAATTTCTGAAACTGCTATTGGGCTAGGCCCAAAATAGACAAAATTCAAGCAATCTCCCACCAGATCCCAGAGGCTCACAAAATTTGCCTTTGGTTCCAAAACACTGTTTTATATACTGGTACTGCAGTGGAGACTGTTAAGTTGAAGTTCCACCTAGAAATCAATGCTACACTAGTAAGCAACTTGAACAGTGGGCTGGGCCTTGAACTGCAAGTTTTCTATGAATCTAGCTTCACACAAAGCCTTCACCGATACTGGGCTACGTGGGTCTTCCCCGCGGGTGGAGCTTATGCGTCATACTCCGAGACCTTTCATGAGTTTACTAGAGAGAATCCTACTCTCATAGATTGCGACGTTTAACAATCAGACTCATATAGGTGTGTTCTTCAAAAGATGATCTGCAGTACAACATCTCTGCTTAAAAGAGCCACTTATCACACATTAATATATACATCAACCTGCCATGCAGATTAGGAGAGTATTGCATCTTCATGGGGTGGTATTGTTAATAGTAAGGATACTCTCCTCTCAGTTGATCAACAGCTTGTCTTCCACATCTAATTCACGGGATCTTCGATCACAAAGAATATGTTACCACTGCGAACAACTCATATTGGGGGTCTCATACCCATCTCCCTAGATGCATTATCTATCACATTACGTGATAGACCCTTAGTAAAAGGATCTGCCAGATTTTTAGACATTTGGATAAAATCCAACGCAATAACTCAGGAGTTTCTCATTTTTCTGACAGACTTTAACCTTCTCTGAACGTGTCTTGATGACTTCATGTTATCCTTTGAGCTTCTCACTTTCGTGATCACAGTTTCATTGTCATAGTTCATAAGGATACCCGGTACAGGTTTCTCAACAACCGGCAAGTCATTCAAGAGCCGACGAAGGCAATCTGCTTCGACCGTCGCTGTATATAGTGTTGTGAATTCTGCTTCCATTGTTGACCTCGTTAAGATGGTCTGCTTGCAAGACTTTCAAGAAACAGCGCCTCCTTCATGAGTGAATACATATCCACTCGTGGCCTTTATCTCATTAGCATCAGAGATCCAGTTTGAGTCACTATACCCTTCAAGCACCTTTGGGTGCCCAGTGTAGTGAATTCCATAATTCGCAGTGCCTTTCAAATAGCGCAAAACTCTCTCTAGACCTTTCCAATGCACATCTCTTGGTTTTGAGACAAATCGGCTCAGTTTGCTAACAGCAAAAGAAATGTCAGGTCTTGTAGCACTGGTTAAATACATAAGCGAGCAGATAATCTGAGAATATTTCAATTGGTCTCTAGCAATTCTTTGATTCTTTTGAAGCAACACACTAACATCATATGGTGTTGAAGAGGGCTTGCAGTCACTATAGCCAAAGCGACTCAAGATCGTTTCCATGTAGTGAGATTGAAGCAATTTAATCCCACCATCATTGTCTCTCAAGAACTTGATGTTTAGAATGACATCAGCCACTCCTAAATCCTTCATCTCAAAGCAACGAGATAGGAAATCCTTGACCTCCTTAATAACCTTCAGATTTGTTCCGCAAATCAAAATGTCATCAACATACAAGCAATGGATAACTCCCTCGCCCCCACCATGGCGATAGTACACACATTTATCAACTTTGTTTACAACAAAGCCTGCGGCTGTTAAAGTTCTTTCAAACTTCTCATGTCACTGCTTGGGTGCTTGCTTAAGTCCATACGAAGACTTCAGCAACTTGCAAACTTTCCCTTCCTGACCATCTACTACAAACTCATCTGGTTGTTCCATGTAAATTTCCTCTTCTAACTCTCCATTTAGGAAAGCAGGCTTAACATCCACTGATGAACGAGAAGACCGTGTGAGGCAGCTAGTGAAAGTAGTACTCGGATAGTGGTCAGTCGAGCCACAGGTGAGTAGGTATCAAAGAAGTCTTCACCTTCCTTTTGGGTATAACCCTTAGCCTCGAGCCGAGCCTTGTACTTCTCAATAGTACCATCAGGCCTAAGCTTCTTCTTGGATACCCATTTGCATCCTACAGGTTTGCAACCATAAGGACGACCAATTATCTCCCAAGTTTCATTTGCCAAGATGGAGTCCATCTCACTACGGACCGCTTCCTTCCAGTAGTCAGCATCTTTAGATGCATAGGCCTCTGAAATAGAACTGGGAGTGTCATCTATGAGATACACAAGAAAATCATCACCAAAGGACTTTGCAGTCCTCTGTCTCTTGCTTCTAGTAGGAACTTCATTGTTCTCCTCCACAGGACTTTCAAAGTGTTCCATCGAAATGGCAGGTTCAGTAATTGTAACTGGTTCCTGATTCGATGAACTAGGCATCTCCTGATTAGATGAGGTAGCCATATCCTTCGTGGTAAAGATATCTTCAAAGAAAGTTGCATCATTCGACTCCATGATCGTACCGACATGCATGTCAGGTACCTCAGATTTTACAACCAAGAATCTATAACCAATGCTATGAAAAGCATATCCCAGGAAAACACAACCCACAGTTTTTGGTCCTAGCTTCCGCTTCTTTGGAATTAGCACATTGACTTTCGCCAAACAACCCCGGGTTCATAGATAAGAGAGCTTTAACCTTTTCTTCTCCCATTCCATTCTTTGTTCTTTGTGGGAACTCCGTTTAGGACATGACATGCAGTCAATATTGCCTCCCCCCACCATGCCTTGGAGAGACCCGATGTGCCTAACATGGCGTTAACCAAATCAGTTAGTGTACGGTTATTCTAGCGGCCACCCCATTTGACTGAGGTGAATAGGAAGGCGTCCTCTCATGGATTATACCATGTTCCGCACAAAAGGAATCAAATTCATTTGAGAAATACTCTCCACCACGAAAGGACCTAAGCCTCTTGATCTTTCGATCAAGTTGGTTTTCCGCTTCAGCTTTATAGATCTTGAATTAGTTCAAAGCCTCATCCTTAGATTTCAGAAGATACACATGACAGTATCTAGTGGAGTCATCAATTAACGTCATAAAATACTTCTTTCCACCTTTTGTCAAAACACCATTCATTTCACATAGATCTGAATGTATGAGCTCTAGTGGTGCAAGATTTCTCGTTTCTGCAGTCGTGTGAGACTTACGAGGTTGCTTAGCTTGCACACAAACTTGACACTTAGATCCCTTGACAGTGGTCAAACTAGGGATTAAGTTCAACTTCGCTAGTCGCGACATGCAACCAAAGTTAAATGACAAAGACGTGAATGCCACACATTTGATTCACTATTGTTGCAAACATGATTAACAACTTTATTGCAAACGTCTGATAAGGATAAATGAAACAGGCCTCCTGACTCATAGCCTTTACCAACAAAGGTTCCATACTTGGATATTACAAATTTATTCGACTCAAAGACAAGCTTATAGCCATCTCTACAAAGAAGAGATCCGCTAACAAGATTTTTATTGACGGAGGGGACATAATGCACGTTCTTCAGCCGCACGATCTTCCTCGAAGTAAACTTCAGATTGACCGTGCCAACACCACGAACAGAAGCACTTGAGCCGTTGCCCATCAGCACGGTTGAAGTCCATGCGGTCTGATAAGACGAAAACATGGAAATATCACCGCATACATGCACATTAGCACCCGTGTCAATCAACCAATTAGGAGAAAGACATACTGAAAGAATAGTGGGAAATATAGCATACCCGACATCCTTCATGTCAGTGTCTCCAATGACAATATTAGTGGTCTCGCCACCTTTCCCAGGATGACGCTTGTCATAGCGATTAGGGCAACTAGGAGCCCAATGATCAGGATCCCCAAACACATGACAAACACATTTCTTCTTGTCATTCTTCTTCTTGAAGTTCGTGTGCTGCACAGCCTTGTTCTTCCCATCAAACTTTGCTTTACCATCAAACTTGCCCTTGTTCTTGAACTTGTGGGGCTGGAAGTTCTTCTTCTGTACCAGATTGGCACTAGAACCTCCCTCAATACCTCGAGCACGGTTGTCCTTTGCTCTCGCCTTTTCTTCCACATTAAGAGTACCAATGAGATCCGGAATGGAAAACTCCTGCCTCTTATGCTTCAGTAAGGTAGCGAAGTTCCTCCACGTGGGAGGAAGCTTACTAATGATACATCCAGCAATAAACTTGTTCGGTAGGATATAATTGAAGTGCTCAAGTTCTCTAGCAAATGATTGTATCTCATGAGCTTGCTCAACCACGGAGCGTTCTTCAGTCATCCTGTAGTCATAGAATTACTCCATGATGTACAGCTCAGTGCCAGCATCCGAGACCCCAAACTTGGCCTCGAGTGCGTCCCACATATATTTTCCATTATCAATTGACACATAAGCATCAACTATGTTCTCACCAAGAACACTCAAGAGAGCAGCCTTAAACAAGGTAACCATTTTTTGAAAAGCTTGTGCTTGTTGAGCATCATGCTCTCCTTCAGGTTTGCCAAGAGTGGCGTCATAGAAACTCATGGTTTGAAACCATAAGACTGCTCTCACGCGCCACCTCTTATAGTGGATACCCTAAAACATAGAAGGTCTCATGGAAGCAGCAAAACCACTTGGGGTAAATTGCCTATGATAAGGTTTTTGGATTGTTGGAAATATGAGCAATTTACTGAATGATTTTATTAACAAAAATAATAGATAAAGCATGACTAGTATAGCAGTGATAAAACAAGCCATGCGATTTGACAAAGAAGAGGTAAACAGCATCTTCATATATGAACCGTAACTAAACATATCTAGAGCAGACAGTATAGCAAGTTGCATATATGAAATAGAGTCTAACAAATCTAGGGCAAATACTAGAACAAGGAACTGACACACATGCATCATATTCATTATTTTCCAACCCTAAATAGGTGGTTCCTACAAACTAACATGCATATTATTCCTAACGTGGTAGTTTGCCGAGTTCTCATTTTTTAAAGTTGGACAATGGCTATTTAAATGTTTGTCGAGTGTCCGATAATAAGAACTCGGCAAAGTTGATGGTTGTTGACGTCAGTCTGGCCGAGAGATGATTTCCTAGAACAGAACTCGAGAAACACAATGTCGATTTGTTTCTAGGACTTCCAGGTATGCTGGAAACTTGGCGAATTCGGCGATTCCGGTAGTGACATGGCATTAACAAACAAACTTACCATGATGACGTCCAAAAAAATGAACAGTATAAAAATAAGTAAATATCTTTCTTGAATGTAGATTTTTCTTACATACATCTTTAGTTTTCTTGCTTGACTGACCTTTATAAGTTGCTACCCTGAATAAGGTTTCACCCAGTTGGTGTAAAATTTACTCATATGTTTACATAGGTTTGGGCTATTGTTTAGTAATCTGATTATGCTGCAAAATTTCGAATAAAATATGTTTAACATATCCGTCCTCTTTGTAAGTCAAACATGCATTCCTCATATTTTTAACAAAGATCTTACAAAAGTTATAGTTCATAGACTGATGTCACATCCAATTGTTACTCATTAACAATGAAAATTGAGTACCCTCACAATCAGAAAAACAATGAGAGAAGATAGGCAACTCTACCCTCTGATGCATTAGGCAATGTAAAGTCTAGACAGACCTGGTGAGATATATGATTCTTGCATGGGCCTATTTTGCAAGGTGGGGTTGCCATAGTTCCACTCTAATTCGGTATTGGCATTCAAAAAAGGTTAATTAGAATATCGTGATCTCGTGGCTTTTGCGGTAAGGTCAAAAAAATTATGTGTACATGCAAAGTCTATTGCATGGAACACGAACATTTGCTATCTTGCACATAATAACCTATGCCCAACAACTATGCTACCCTGGGAAACAATTCATTGGTCATCCTTCACAGAAATTACATAAAACATAGAGAATATACCTGATTTAAATAGAACCCTGAAGGAAATAAAATCAGTTGCATATTATGCTTGGAACCTCGAAAAAAAGTTGAATCGGTTAAAAAATTGAACGTGACAACATAATGCACATATAAGATATGATGTCAAAAGCACAGTCCAAGTATAACGGGTCACAAAAACAAACTGGGTCAAAGATGTTGGTGGTATAAAATATGAAAAACTGAGACCAAAAAGATAGCTGATATGTGTGATAAAAAATACGAAACTTGTATACTTGAGCGAATCTCCATGCTTCAAATAGACAAATATCATAGAGAGGTGCATGCTAAAAAGTCACTGTATTTAAATACAGTTAGACAATTGTTATACTACCTCGGATCAAAGCCAGACCATTTGCTTAACGGTGTTCTTATCGCCTCGGCCTCGGCCACAATGGTGCCGCGCCCAAGAAGAGCTTCCCATATGCACCCTGGCTAGATAGGCTAGACATTGCTAGCGTTGACACATGGCAGGGAAAGAGAACACATTGTATTTGCCTAATCGAAAGGCTGGGAAGGGCGATGTTTAAAATATTATCCAGTGCATAGTTGAAGGTGCTGCATTGCGCTTTGTTGCCCAATCTTATATAGCGTGTGGAGGCAGCCAATTATATAATCAGCTGACGATGTTCATCATGTACATGCAAATCTCGCTTTTCTCATATTTGCACCTCGATCTATCTCGCTACGTTCTCTCCGTCATCTGCAACACACGGAGAGTTGGATAGGCTGATACCTGATGGCACCGGCAGGAAGAGACCAAGGCCTATCCACCATTATCTGATCTGGTATAAATAGATTTAGTCGGGAGTTGTGATTTGCTGCCGGATCTAACAGGCCGACGTTGAAAGGAAAGACATGGTGGGACTAATTAGAGACTCTCTAAATATTTAGATTGAGTGAAGGCTGTCGGATCTAACAGGCTGCCGGATCTAACAGACCGCCGAAGGTATAGATTTAGATTGAATGAACCTATGTTGTAAATATGATTGTTATTGCTAAAAGATTATGTGTATATTGTATTGCTATTTTACATTTGAACAAAGTGGTGTGCTCATATGCAAATGCAAACTACGTTTTGCATGTCTAAATGCAATTAGTAAGTCCTAGTATTGAGCAAACATATGTTGTATCCATAATTACACAAGGACAAATATATCAAACGATATTGTATTATAATTTTCCTACATATCCTCTACAAGATGCATCATGCATTTATAAGAGTATGTGATTGTATCGTTGTTAACTTTCTGTAAAATGCTTATTCAACATTGGCGTGAACAATTCATAAATATTGCAAAAGAACATTCGATACACATAGGCAAGGGACAAGCACTTTGTTAGTTTGACCACATTGGAAAAAAAATCACGCAACAACCATTTCACATCAAACACTGCTCTGTCCATTGAGAACATCCTTGCTACTGCACACAGGTTCCTCTCCGTACACCTGTTCTGCAGGATGCGACGAAACTACACTGCTGTGTGCAACTGACCTATGTACAGCCGTGACTCTCTAAATGTCTATTCGAACCCATGCCTATGGTGCCACACGCCCGTGACCCTAGAGACCTCACACATGTGCATCCACAACTGAGCCTCTCTAACCAAGTATTTGGACTGATGCCTTTGCTGTCATACTTCCGTGCCTCTAGGAACTTCACACCTTTTGTATATCAAGAGGGTTAATACCCGTGCCTCGAGAAGCCACACAACCAAGCCTGTAGTGACTTCACTTCCATGCCTGTACTGGCTTCATTTTCGTGCCTCCGAAAACTCAATCCACGTACCTCACATGAAATTTTAATTTTATTGTTCTCGCCTTCGCCTTGGATTCTCTTCTTTTGCGTGGGATATAAATAAGGAATTCCAGACATCTCATAAACAAAAAACAGTCTAAACAAAAAAAGGATTTCCAAAATAGATCATAGATAGTTCTAGCAATTGCCAATAAATCGAGGTTTTTTACCAACTTGATGGTAAGAAATCCCGGGACCTAGAAATTCATGTGAGGCATTTACAAGAATATGTGATTGTATCATTGTTAACTTTATGTAAAATTCTTATTCAAAATTTGCATTAACAATTCATAAATATTGCAGAAGAACATTCGGTACACAGAGACAAGGGACAAGCACTTTGTTAGTTTAACCACATTGAAAATCATTTAAAATCACACAACAAAAATTTCACATCAAACACTGCTCTGTCCATTGAGAGCATCCTTGCTACTACACACAGGTTCCTCTCCGTACACCCGTTCTGCAGGATGCCACAAAACTACACTGTTATGTGCAACTGACCTATGTATAGTTGTGGCTCTCTAAATGTCTATTCGAACCCATGCCTATGGTGCCACACGCCCCTGACCCTAGAGACTTCACACATGTGCATCCACAACTGAGCCTCTCTAACCAAGTATTTGGACCGATGCCTCTGCTGCCATACTTCCGTGCCTCTAGGAACTTCGCACCTTTTGTACATCAAGACGGTTGATACCCATGCCTCGAGAAGCCACACAACTGAGCCTTTAGTGACTTCACTTCCGTAGATGTACTGACTTTATTTCCGTGCCTCCGGTCACTCAATCCACGTGCCTCACATGAAACATGTCATGACTCTACGTGCTCCGCACGCGTGATCGCCCGTGCAACTTCGGTGCTGCACACACGTTCCTCTCTGTACAGCCATGTGTTGCCACATGCCGCCAACCTATACCTGTGCCCCCTGCCTATACAGGCTTGACTCATGTGACTCTGGTCCCTACACACTCGTGCCTCGCGTAACACGTGTCGTGACTCTACAAGCTCCTCACGCGTGATAGCCCGTGCCTCTTTGCTCTTGCACATACATTCCTCTATCTACAACCCATGTCAGAGGAAACATAGAAAAAAAAGGCACACATGTGCCTCTAATTTATGTATAACTATGCCTCCAACGAACTAACATCCGTCCAAAAAACATCTAAAAAGAGCACAGCCATGCCTCTTCTACAAACGAAGTACAACAAATGAACAGTTAGGTTCATATTCGTTTTATATATCTAAATAACGTTATACTGTAGCATAGATTTTTAAACAATATCCATTCTGTTCAAAGGTTATAACTAACATCACTGCGACAGAAGATTGAAGATAACAACAAGCCTCCCATCACGCTCTTTGAAAGTTATGAGCACCAAGCTATTTACTTCAATAGACGATGCCTACAGAAAATCACTGAACCCTTCCTTTTTGAACACCATTCTATTACCCAAGCCAATGAAGTAGGAGCAAGGAGTGCTCACATATATATCATCAAAATGAGATTCCAAAGTAACTCCAAGAGTTAAAATTCCAGTCCTGGGAAATGACACGAACTCCTTCAAACTCCTCACAACCATACCAGGAATAACCTAACAAAAACATCAAGATATTAGTAATAGAACAAAAATTAAAAACTATAAATAGAAGAAATAATAAATAAATAAATAAATAAATAGAAACAAAGAAAAACCATGGAAAATAAATCTGGCCATTTTATGAGCATTAACATTCATGGAATTAATCATGTGAACAAAAGGACAATAGAGTATGTACTCATCATCAAAGAGTTGATGCGTCATGAAATACATCTGCTGATAATTGAGATAAACACCACGAGTGTGAAAACAACTCCCAACAAGTTCCTTCTCGGAGTCGCTCAATCCATCAAGAGCTACAAAATAAAATTACACAGGTTCAAGGGAACAGAAAAGACATATGAAATGAAACATACTGAATACTTCATAAAAATAATCCTTACCAACAGAAGGTAAAGGAGACAACATATTTCCACCCCGATAAAAGTCAACACCAATCAACGTTCCATAGCGCTCAAGCCTAAAGGTTATTCTATCATGATGACGAAGACCATAATCAATGACCAAATCTTCCCAGAAAGAACTATGGAATTTGCTCCTCATCCGACCATGACTAAACAGAACACCATACAAATAACCCTCACTAGAGTGAAGAGCAAGATCAGTATCTTTGTCACCCCTGCTTGTGGCTAAAGCCTTACACTCCTCGATGTAACGAGCAAGATGAGCTCTAACACTGCATGGAATATACTGCAAAACGAATGATCATAATAATAAAAAAGAAGACCTAGAATAATTTCCATTCAAAACGACAACACCAGTACCAAAAGATATAAGCATGTGTGCCAAAAATTGATCAAATATAAAATGTTATTCTTACAACATGAGTCGAACAACACCGATCCAGAACCACGGTGAACACATCTACAGAAGAATCAACAGACGTACAAGGGCCACCCGGCATACGGCAAAAAGGACAAGCCATACCTGCGCTCACAGTTTTGGCCGATTCTGGCCAGTTTTGTGGACTATTACTCCCCATTTTAGGGTCCCAAAGTGATTTCTATGGTTGTCGAACCACAAGGCGCGCTTATGTGTCGGTCATCAACACTTACATTTATGGCTGATTCTGGCCCGTTTCGTGGACTATTACTCACTGTTTTGGGGTCCCGGAGTAATTTCCATGATTAACAAACTCTGGGGTGCGTTTATGTGTCGATCATCAACACATACAGTTTTGGCTGATTCTGGCCCGTTTCTTGGACTATTACTCACTGTTTTGGGGTCCTGGGATGATTTCCACCATTAAGGAACCCCGGGGTGCATTTACGTGTCGGTCATCAACACTAGCAGTTTTGGCCGATTCTGGCCCGTTTCGTGGACTATTACTCACCGTTTTGGGGTCCCATAGCAATTTCCATGGTTATGGAACCCCAAGGTGCACTTACATGTCGGTCATCAACACTCATAGTTTTGGCCGATTCTGGCCCGTTTCATGGACTATTAGTCATTGTTTTGGGGTCCTGGAGTGATTTCCATGAGTAAGGAACTCCGGCGTGCGTTTATGTGTCAGTAATCAACACTTACTGTTTTGACCGATTCTGACCCGTTTCTTGGCCTATTACCCACTGTTTTGGCGAACCCTGGGGTGCGTTTACGTGTCGGTCATCAACACTCGCGGTTTTTGTCGATTTTGTCCCGTTTCGTCGACTATTAATAACCATTTTGGGCCGCCAAAGCGATTTCCACGATTGACAAACCCCGGGGTGCGTTTTCGTGTCGGTCATCAACACTCACAGTTTTGGCCGATTATGGCCAGTTTTGTGGACTATTAGTCCCCATTTTAGGGTCCCAAAGTGATTTCTATGGTTGTCGAACCACAAGGCGCGCTTATGTGTCGGTCATCAACACTTACAGTTTTGGCCGATTCTGGCCCGTTTCATGGACTATTACTCACTGTTTTGGGGTCCCGGAGAGATTTCCATGATTGACGATCCCCGGGTTGCTTTTACGTGTCGGTCATCGACACTCGTGGTTTTTGTCAACTCTGGCCCATTTCATGGACTATTACTCACCGTTTTGGGGTCCCGATGCGATTTCAATGATTGTAAAACCCCAACGTGTGCATACGTGTCGGTCATCAACAATCGCAGTATGGGCCGATTATGGCCCGTTTCATGGACTACTACTCACAGTTTTGGGGTCCTGGAGAGATTTCCACGATTGACGAACACCGGGGTGCATTTACGTGTCGGTCGTCAACTCTCAAAATTTTGGCCCGTTTCATGGACTATTACTCATTGTGTTGGCGTCCCGGAATGATTTCCACGATTAACGAACCCCGGGGTGCATTTACGTGTCGGTCATCAACACTCATAGTTTTGGCTAATTCTGGCCTGTTTCGTGGACTATTACTCATTTTTTTGGGGGTCCCTGAGTGATTTCCATGATTAACGAACCCTGGGATGCGGTTACGTGTCGGTCATCAACACTCACAGTTTTGGCCGATTCTGGCCCGTTTCATGGACTATTACTCATCGTTTTGGGGTCCCAAAGCGATTTACATGGTTGTCGAACCCCAAGGTGCGCTTCTGTGCCGGTCATCAGCACTTACAGTTTTGGCCGATTCTGGTCCATTTCATGGACTATTACTCAGTGTTTTGGGGTCCCGGAGCTATTTCCACAATTAACAATCCTCGGGGTTTGTTTACATGTCGGTCATCAACACTCATAGTTTTGGCTGATTCTGGCCCGTTTCTTGGACTATTACTCACTGTATTGGGGTCCCGGAGTGATTTCCACGATTAACAAAACCTGGGGTGCATTTATGTGTCGGTCATCAACACTCATAGTTTTGGCCGATTCTGGCCCGTTTCTTGGACTATTACTCACTGTTTTGGTGTCCCAGAGTGATTTCCATGATTAACAAACTCCGGGGTGCATTTATGTGTCGATCATCAACACTTACAGTTTTGGCCGATTCTGGCCGATTCTGGCCCATTTCTTGGCTGTTTTGGGGTCCCGGATGATTTCCACCATTAACGAACCCCGTGGTGCATTTATGTGTCGGTCATCAACACTAGCAGTTTTGGCCGATTCTGGCCATTTTCGTGGACTATTACTCACCGTTTTGGGGTCCCAAAGCGATTTCCATGGTTGTCGAACCCCAAGGTTCACTTACGTGTCGGTCATCAACACTCATAGTTTTGGCCGATTCTGGCCCGTTTCATGGACTATTAGTCATTGTTTTGGGGTCCTGGAGTGATTTCCATGAGTAACGACCTCCGGGGTGCGTTTATGTGTCGGTAATCAACACTTATAGTTTTGGCCGATTCTGGCGCGTTTCTTGGCCTATTACCGACTGTTTTGAGTCCCGAAATGAATTTTACCATTAGCGAACCCTGGGTGCGTTTACGTGTCGGTCATCAACACTCGCGGTTTTTGTCGATTTTGTCCCGTTTCGTGGACTATTACTAACCATTTTGGGGCCCCAAAGTGATTTCCCCGATTGACGAACCTCGGGGTGCGTTTACGTGTCGGTCATCAACACTCATAGTTTTCGCCGATTTTGGCCAGTTTCGTGGACTATTACTCCCCATTTTAGGGTCCCAAAGTGATTTCTAAGGTTGTCGAACCCCAAGTCGCGCTTACGTGTCGGTCATCAACATTTACAGTTTTGGCCGACTCTGGCCCGTTTCGTGGACTATTACTCAGTGTTTTGGGGTCCTGGAGTGATTTTCATGATTAACGAACTCCGGGGTGCGTTTATGTCAAACATCAACAATTACAGTTTTGGCCGATTCTGGACCGTTTCTTGGACTATTACTCACTGTTCTGGGTCCCGGAACGATTTCCACCATTAACGAACCCCGGCGTGCGTTTACGTGTCGGTCATCAACACACACGGTTTTATTCGATTTTGTCCCATTTCGTGGACTATTACTCACCGTTTTGGTCTCCTAGAGCGATTTCCAAGATTGACATTCCCTGGGGTGCGTTTACGTGTCCGTCGTCGACACTCACAGTTTTGGCCAATTCAGACCCGTTTCGTGGACTATTACTCACCGTTTTGGGGTCCCGGAGCGATTTCCGTGGTTGTTGAACCCCAAGGTGTGCTTACGTGTCGGTCATCAGCACTCGCAGTTTGGGCCGATTCTGGCCCGTTTCTTGGACTATTACTCACTACTTTGGGGTCCCGGAGTGATTTCCACGATAAACAATCCTCGGGGTGTGTTTACATGTCGGTCATCAACACTCACAGTTCTGGCCGATTTTGGCCCGTCTCTTGGACTATTACTCAGTGTCTTGTGGTCCCGGAGAGATTTCCGATTAACGAACCCCGGGCTACGTTTACGTATCGGTCATCAACACTCGCAGTTTTTGTCGATTCTGGCCTGTTTTGTGGACTATTACTCACCGTTTTGGCGTCCCAAAGCGATTTCAATGGTTGTCAAACCCCAAGGTGCGCTTACGTGTCAGTAATCAACAATTGTAGTTTGGGCAGATTCTAGCCCGTTTCTTGGACTATTACTCACTGTTTTGGGGTCCCGGAGTGATTTCCATGATTAACGAACCCCGGGGTGCGTTTATACGTGTCGGTCATCAACACTCACAGTTTTGGACGATTCTGGGCTGTTTCGTGGACTATTACTCACTATTTTGGGGTCCCAAAGCGATTTCCATGGTTGTCGAACCCCAAGGTGCGCTTACATGTCGGTCATCAACACTTACAGTTTTGGCCAATTCTGGCCCGTTTCGTGGACTACTACTCACTGTTTTGGTGTCCCGGAGTGATTTCAATGATTAACGAACTCCGGGGTGCGTTTATGTGTCGGTCATCAACACTTACAGTTTTTGCCAATTCTGGCCCGTTTCTTGGATTATTACTCACTGTTTTGGGGTCCCGGAATGATTTCCACCATTAACGAACCCCGGGGTGCGTTTACGTGTTGGTCATCAACACTCGCGGTTTTTGTCGATTTTGTCCCGTTTCGTGGACTATTACTCACCATTTTGGGGTCCTAGAGCGATTTCCACGTTTGACGATCCCCAGTGTGCGTTTACGTGTCCGACGTCAACACTCAAAATTTTGGCCAATTCAGACCCATTTCGTGGACTATTACTCACCGTTTGGGGGTCCCAAAGCGATTCCGTGGTTGTTGAACCCCAAGGTGCGCTTACTTATCGGTCATAAGCACTCGCAGTTTGGGCCAATTCTGGCCCTGTTTTGGGGTCCCGGAGAGATTTCCACGATTGACGAACCCGGGGGTGCGTTTACGTGTCGGTCATCCCCACTCCCTGTTTTCGCCAATTCTGGTCCATTTCATGGACTATAACTCATTGTTATGGGGTCCCGGAGTGATTTCCAAGATTAACAAACCCCGGAGTGCATTTACGTGTCGGTCATCAACACTCACAGTTTTGGCCAATTCTGGCCCGTTTCGTGAACTATTACACATTGTTTTGGAGTCCCAGAGTGATTTCCATGATTAACGAACCCGGGGTGCATTTACGTGTCGGTCATCAACACTCACTGTTCTGGCCGATTCTAGTCCTATTACTCACTGTTTTGCGGTCCCGGAGAGATTTCCACGATTGACGAACGTCGAGCTATGTTTACGTGTCGGTCATCAATACTGCGATTTTTGTCGAATCTGGCCTGTTTCGTGGACTATTACTCATTGTTTTGGGGTCCTAGAGTGATTTCCACGATTAATGAACCCCGGGGTGCGTTCATGTGTTCGTCGTCAACACTCACAGTTTTGGCCAATTCTGACCCGTTTCATGGACTATTACTCACCAAAGCGATTTCCGTGGTTGTTGAACCCCAAGGTGCACGTATGTGTCGGTCATTAGCACTCACTGTTTTGGCGCCCCGGAGAGATTTCCATGATTGACGATCCCCGGGTTGCGTTTACGTGTCGGTCATCAACACTTGTGGTTTTTGTCAACTCTGGCCCGTTTCATGGACTATTACTCACCGTTTTGGGGTCCCGATGCGATTTCAAGGATTGTCAAACCCCAAGGTGTGCATACGTGTCGGTCATGAACAATCGTAGTTTGGGCCGATTCTGGCCCGTTTCGTGGACTACTACTCACAGTTTTGGGGTCCCAGAGAGATTTCCACGATTGACGAACCCCGGGGTGCGTTTACGTGTCGGTCATCAACACTCACAATTCTGGCCCGTTTCGTGGACTATTACTCATTGTGTTGGGGTCCCGGAATGATTTCCACGATTAACGAACCTCGGGGTGCGTTTACGTGTCGGCCATCAACACTTACAGTTTCGCCGATTCTGGCCTGTTTCGTGGACTATTTCTCATTTTTTCGGGGTCCCTGAGTGATTTCCATGATTAACGAACCCCGGGATGCGGTTAATTGTTGGTCATCAACACTCACAGTTTTGGCCAATTAAGGCCCGTTTCATGGACTATTACTCATCGTTTTGGGGTCCCAAAGAGATTTACATGGTTGTCGAACCCCAAGGTGCGCTTCCGTGCCGGTCATCAACACTTACAGTTTTGGCCGAGTCTGGCCCGTTTCGTGGACTATTACTCACTATTTTGGGGTCCCGGAGCGATTTGTATAGTTGTTGAACCCCAGGGTGCGCTTACGATCGGTCATAAACACTCACATCTTTGGCCGATTTTGGTCCGTTTCATGGACTATTACTCATTGTTTTGGGGTCCCGGAGTGATTTCCACGATTAACAAACCCCGCGGTGCATTTACGTGTCGGACATCAACACTCACAGTTTTGGCCGATTCTGGCCCGTTTCTTGGACTATTACTCACTATTTTGGGGTCCCGGAAAGATTTTTGCGATTGACGAACCCCGGCTACGTTTACATGTCGGTCATCAACACTCACAGTTTTTGTCGATTCTGGCCCGTTTCGTGGAGTAGTACTCATAGTTTGGGCCGATTCTGGCCCATTTCATTGACTATTACTCCCCATTTTGGAGTCCCAGAGTTATTTCCATGATTGACGAACCCCGGGGTGCATTTACGTGTCGGTCATCAACACTCACAGTTTTGGCCGATTCTGGCCCGATTCGTCGACAATTACTCGCCGTGTTGGGGTCCCAAAGCAATTTCAATGGTTGTCAAACCCCAAGGTGCACTTACGTGTCGGTCATGAACAATCGCAGTTTGGGCCGATTCTGGCCCATTTCTTGGACTATTACTCACTGTTTTGGGGTCCCGGAGTGATTTCCATGATTGACGAACCCCGGGGTGCGTTTACGTGTCGGTCATCAACACTCACAGTTTTGGCCGATTCTGGCCTGTTTCGTGGACTATTACTCACCGTTTTGGGGTCCCAAAGAGATTTCCATGGGTGTCAAACCCCAAGGTGCGCTTACGTGTCATTCATCAACACTCACAGTTTGGCTGATTCTGGCCCGTTTCTTGGACTATTACTCACTGTTTTGGGGTCCTGGAGTGATTTTCATGATTAACGAACTCCGGGGTGCGTTTATGTGTCAATCGTCAACACTTACAGTTTTGGCCGACTCTGGCCCGTTTTTTGGACTATTACTCACTGTTTTGGGGTCCCTGAGAGATTTCCATGATTGTCGAACCCCGGGGTGCGTTTACGTGTCGGGCATCAACACTCACAGTTTTGGCCGATTCTTGTTCGTTTCGTGGACTATTACTCATTGTTTTGGGGTCCCGGAGTGAATTCCACGATTAACTAACCCCTGGGTGCGTTTACGTGTCAGTCATCAACACGCACAGTTTTGGCCGATTCTGACCCGTTTTGTGCACTATTACTCATTGTTTTGGGGTCCCGGAGTGATTTCCACGATTAACGAACCCCTGGGTGCGTATACGTTTGGGTCATCAACACTCACTATTTTGGCCAATTCTGGCCCGTTTCGTGGACTAGTACTCACCATTTTGGGGTCCCGATGCGATTTCAATGATTGTCAAACCCCAAGGTGTGCTTACGTGTCGGTCATCAACAATCGCAGTTTGGGACGATTCTGGCCCGTTTCTTGGACTATTACTCATAGTTTTGTGGTCCTGGAGAGATTTCCACAATTGATGAACCCCGGGGTGCGTTTACGTGTCGGTCATCAACACTCACAGTTTTGGCCGATTCTGGCACATTTCGTGGACTATTACTCATTGTTTTGGGGTCCCGAAGTGATTTCCACGATTAACGGACCCCGGGATGCGCTTACATGTCGGTCATAAACACTCACAGTTTTGGCCGATTCTGGCCCGTTTCATGGACTATTACTCATTGTTTTGGGGTCCCGGAGAGATTTCTATAGTTGTCGAACCCCAAGGTGCGCTTACGCGTCGGTCATCAACACTCAGAGCTTTGGCCGATTCTGGTCCGATTCATGGACTTTTACTCATTATTTTGGGGTCCCGGAGTGATTTCCACGATTAACGAACCCCGCGGTGCATTTACGTGTCGGTCATCAACACTCACAGTTTTGGCCGATTCTGGCCCGTTTCTTTGACTATTACTTACTGTTTTGGAGTCCCGAAGAGATTTCCACGATTGACGAACCCCAGGCTACGTTTACGTGTTGGTCATCAACACTCGCGGTTTATGTCGATTCTGGCCCGTTTCATGGACTATTACTCACCGTTTTGGGGTCCCAAAGCGGTTTCAGTGGTTGTCAAACCCCAAGGTGCGCTTACGTGTCGGTCATGAACAATCGCAGTTTGGGCCGATTCTGGCCCGTTTCTTTGACTATTACTCCCTGTTTCAGAGTCCCGGAGTGATTTCCACGATTGAAGAACCCCGGGGTGCGTTTACGTGTCAGTCATCAACACTCACAGTTTTGGCCCATTCTGGCCCGTTTCGTGGACTATTACTGATTGTTTTGGGGTCCCGGAGTGAATTCCACGATTAACAAACCCCGGGGTGCCTTTACATGTCGGTCATCAACACTCACAGTTTTGGCTGATTCTGGCCCGTTTCTTGGACTTACTCACTATTTTGGGGTCCCGGAGAGATTTCCACGATTGACGAACCCCGGGGTGCATTTACGTGTCGGTCATCAACACTCATAGTTTTGGCCAATTCTGGCCCGTTTCGTGGACAATTACTCACTGTATTGGGGTCCCAAAGCGATTTCAATGGTTGTAAAACCCCAAGGTGCACTTACGTGTCGGTCATCACCAAACGCAGTTTGGTCCGATTCTGCCCGTTTCTTGGACTATTACTCACTGTTTTGGGGTCTCGGAGTGATTTCCACGATTGACGAACCTCGGGGTGCGTTTACGTGTCGGTCATCAAAACTCACAGTTTTGGCTGATTCTGGCCTGTTTCGTGGACTATTACTCACCGTTTTGGGGTCCCAAAGCGATTTCCATGGTTGTCAAACCACAAGGTGTGCTTACGTGTCGGTCATAAACACTCACACTTTTGGCTGATTCCGACTATTACTCACTGTTTTGGGGTCCCGGAGTGATTTTCATTATTAACAAACTCTGGGGTGCGTTTATGTGTCAGTCATCAACACTTACAGTTTTGGCCGACTCTGGCCCGTTTCTTGGACTATTACTCACTGTTTTGGGGTCCCATAGAGATTTCCACGATTTTCGAACCCCGGGGTGCGTTTCCATGTCGGTCATCAACACTCACATATTTGGCCGATTCTGACCCGTTTCATGGACTATTACTCATTGTTTTGGGTCCCGGAGTGAATTCCACGACTAACGAAACCCAGGGTGTGTTTACATGTCGGTCATCAACACTCACAGTTTTAGCTGATTCTGGCCCGTTTTTTGGACTATTACTCACTATTATGGGGTCCGGAGAGATTTCCACGATTGACAAACCCCGGGGTGCGTTTACGTGTCGACCATCAACACTCACGGTTTTAGCCGATTCTGGCCCATTTCATGGACTATTATTGATTGTTCTGGGGTCCCGGAGTGATTTCCACGATTAACGAACCCCTGGGTGCGTTTACGTGACGGTCATCAACACTCACAGTTTTGGCCGATTCTGACCCGTTTCGTGGACTATTACTCATTGTTTCGGGGTCCCTGAGTGATTTCCACGATTAACGAACCCCGGGGTGCGTTTACGTGTCGGTCATCAACACTCACAGTTTTGGCCGATTCTGGCCCGTTTCGTGGACTATTACTCATCGTTTTGGGGTCCCAAAGCAATTTTCATTGTTGTCGAACCCCAAGGTGCGCTTACATGTCAATCATCAACACTTATAGTTTTCACAGATTCTGGCCCGTTTCGTGGACTATTATTCACTGTTTTGGGGTCCCGAGTGATTTCCGTGATTAACGAACTCCGGGATGTGTTTATGTGTCGGTCATCAACACTTACAGTTTTGGTCGATTCTGGCCCATTTCTTGGACTATTACTCACTGTTTTGGGGTCCCGGAATGATTTCCACCATTAACGAACCACGGGGTGCATTTACGTGTCGGTCATCAACACTCGCGGTTTTTGTCGATTTTGTCCCGTTTCGTGGACTATTACTCACCATTTTGGGGTCCCAGAGCGATTTCCACGAGTGATGATCCGCGGGGTGCGTTTACGTGTCCGTCATCAACACTCACAGTTTTGGCCAATTCTGAACCATTTCATGGACTATTACTCACTGTTTTGTGGTCCCGAAGCGATTACCGTCGTTGTTGAACCCCAAGGTGCGCTTACATGTCAGTCATCAGCACTCGCAGTTTGGGCCGATTCTGGCCCGTTTCATGGACTATTACTCACCATTTTGGGGTCCGGGAGAGATTTCCACGATTGACGAACTCCGGGGTGCGCTTACGTGTCGGTCATCAACACTCACAGTTTTGGCCGATTGTGGCCCATTTCGTGGACTATTACTCATTGTTTTGGGGTCCCAGAGTGATTTTCGTGATTAACGAACCCGGGGGTGCTTTTACGTGCCGGTCATCAACACTCACAGTTTTGGCCGATTCTGGCCCTATTACTCACTGTTTTGGGGTCCCGGAGAGATTTCCACGATCGACAAACGACAGGCTACGTTTACGTGTCGGTCATCAACCCTCGTGGTTTTTGTCGAATCTGACCCGTTTTGTGGACTATTACTCATTGTTTTGGGGTCCCTGAGTGATTTCCACGATTAACGAACCCCGGGGTGCGTTTACGTGTCGGTCATCAACACTCATAGTTTTGGCCGATTCTGGCCCGTTTCTTGGACTATTACTCACCATTTTTGGGTCCCATAGCGATTTCCATGATTAACAAACTCCGAGGTGCGTTTACGTGTCCGTCGTCAACACTCACAGTTTTGGCCGATTCTGACCCGTTTCGTGGACTATTACTCGTCGTTTTGGGGTCCCAAAGCGATTTCCATGGTCGTTGAACCCCAAGGTGCGCTTACGTGTCGGTCATCAGCACTCGCAGTTTGGGCCTATTCTGGCCGGTTTCTCGGACTATCACTCACTGTTTTGGGGTCCGAGAGAGATTTCCATGATTGACGATCCACGGGCTACGTTTACGTGTCAGTCATCAACACTCGCGGTTTTTGTCAACTCTGGCCCGTTTCATGGACTATTACTCACCGTTTTGGGTTCCCGATGTGATGTCAATGCTTGTCAAACCCCAAGGTGTGCTTACGTGTAGGTCATCAACAATCTCAGTTTGGGCTGATTCTGGCCCGTTTCTTGGACTATTACTCACAGTTTTGGGGTCCCGGAGACATTTCCACAATTGACGAACCCCGGGGTGCGTTTACATGTCGGCCATCAACACTCACGGTTTTGGCCGATTCTGGCCCATTTCAGGGACTATTATTCATTGTTTTGGGGTCCCGGAGTGATTTCCATGATTAACGAACCCCGGGATGCATTTACGTGTTGGTCATAAACACTCACAGTTTTGGCCGATTCTGGCCCGTTTCGTGGAACTCATCATTTTGGGGTCCCAAAGCGATTTACATGGTTGTGGAACCCCATGGTGCGCTTACGTGTCGGTCATCAACACTTACAGTTTTGGCCGATTCTGGCCCGTTTCGTGGACTATTACTCACTGTTTTGGGGTCCCAGAGCAATTTCTATAGTTGTTGAACCCCAAGGTGCGCTTACGCATCGGTCATCAACACTCACAGCTTTGGCCGATTCTGGTCTATTTCATGGACTATTGCTCACTGTTTTGGGGTCCCGGAGCGATTTCCATGATTGACGAACCCCGGGCTACGTTTACGTGTCGGTCATCAACACTCGTGGTTTTTATCGATTCTGGCCCATTTCATGGACTATTACTCACCATTTTGGGGTCCCAAACCGATTTCAATGGTTTTCAAACCCCAAGGTGCGCTTACGTGTCGGTCATCAACAATCGCATTTTGGGCCAATTCTGGCCCGTTTCTTTGACTATTGCTCCTTGTTTCGGAGTCCCGGAGTGATTTCCACGATTGAAGAACCCCGGGGTGCGGTTACATGTCAGTCATCAACACTCACAGTTTCGGCCGATTCTGGCCCGTTTCATGGACTATTACTCATTGTTTTGGGGTCCCGGAGTGAATTCCATGATTAACGAACCCCGGGGTGCGTTTACATGTCGGTCATCAACACTCACTGTTTTGGTTGATTATGGCCCGTTTCTTGGACTATTACTCACTGTTTTGGGGTCCCGGAGAGTTTTCCACGATTGTTGAACCCCGGGGTGCGTTTACATTTCGGTCATCAACACGCACAGTTTTGGCCGATTCTGGCCCGTTTCGTCGACAATTACTCACCGTGTTGGGGTCCCAAAGCGATTTCAATGGTTGTCAAACCCCCAAGGTGCACTTACGTGTCGGTCATCAACAATCATAGTTTGGGCCGATTCTGGCCCGTTTCATGGACTATTACTCACTGTTTGGGCCAATTCTGGCCCATTTCTTTGACTATTACTCCCTGTTTCGGAGTCTCGGAGTGATTTCCACGATTGACAAACCTTGGGGTGCGTTTACGTGTCGGTCATCAACACTAACAGTTTTGGCCGATTCTGGCCCATTTCGTGGACTATTACTCATTGTTTTGGGGTCCCGAAGTGAACTCCACGATTAACGAACCCCGGGGTGCGTTTACATGTCGGTCATCAACACTCACAGTTAAGGCTAATTCTGGCCCGTTTCTTGGACTATTACTCACTGTTTTGGGGTCCCGGAGAGATTTCCACGATTGACGAACCCCGGGGTGCGTTTACGTGTCGGTCATCAACACTCACAGTTTTGGTCGATTCAGGCCCGTTTCGTGGACAATTACTCACCGTATTGGGGTCCCAAAGCGATTTCAATGGTTGTCAAACCCCATGGTGCACTTACATGTCGGTCATCAACAATCGCAGTTTGGGCCGATTCTGGCCCGTTTCCTGGACTATTACTGACTGTTTTGGGGTCCCGGAGTGATTTCCACGATTGACGAACCCCGGGGTGCGTTTGCGTGTCGGTCATCAACACTCACAGTTTGGCCGATTCTGGCTTGTTTCGTGGACTATTACTCACCGTTTTGGGGTCCCAAAGCGATTTTCATGGTTGTCAAACCCCAAGGTGCGCTTACGTGTCGGCCATCAACACTCATAGTTTTGGCTGATTCTGGCCCGTTTCTTGGACTGTTACTCACTGTTTTGGTGTCCTTGAGTGATTTTCATGATTAACGAACTCCGGGGTGTGTTTATGTGTCGGTCGTCAACACTTACAGTTTTGGCCGACTCTGGCCCGTTTCTTGGACTATTACTCACTGTTTTGGGGTTCGGGAGAGATTTCCACGATTGTCAAACCCCGGGGTGCGTTTACGTGTTGGTCATCAACACTCACAGCTTTGGCCAATTTTGGCCCGTTTCATGGACTATTACTCATTGTTTTGGGGTCCCGTAGTGAATTCCACGATTAACAAACCTCGGGGCGCGTTTACATGTCGGTCATCAACACTCACAGTTTTGGCTGATTCTGGCCCGTTTCTTGGACTATTACTCACTGTTTTGGGGTCCCGGAGAGATTTCCCTAATTGACGAACCCCGGGGTGCGTTTACGTGTCGGTCATAAACACTCACAATTTTGGCCGATTCTGACCCGTTTCGTGGACTATTACTCATTGTTTTGGGGTCCCGAAGTGATTTCCACGATTAACGAACCCCTGGGTGCGTTTACGTGTCGGTCATCAACACTCACAGTTTTGGCCAATTCTTACCCGTTTCGTGGACTATTATTCATTGTTTCGGCGTCCGTCAGTGATTTCCATGATTAACGAACCCCGGGGTGCGTTTATGTGTCGGTCATCAACACTCATAGTTTTGGCCGATTCTTGCCCGTTTCGTGGACTATTACTCATTGTTTTGGGGTCTCAGAGTGAATTCCACGATTAACGAACCCCTGGGTGCGACTACGTGTCGGTCATCAACACTCACAGTTTTGGCCGATTCTGACCCGTTTTGTGGGATATTACTCATTGTTTTGGGGTCCCGGAGTGATTTCCACGATTAACGAACCCATGGGTGCGTTTACGTGTGGGTCGTCAACACTCTCTGTTTTGGCTGATTCTGACCCGTTTCATGGACTATTACTCATTGTTTCGGGGTCCGTCAGTGATTTCCATGATTAACAAACCCCGGGGTGCGTTTACGTGCCGGTCATCAACAATCACAGTTTTGGCCGATTCTGGCCCGTTTAGTGAACTATTACTCATCGTTTTGGGGTCCCAAAGCGATTTTCATGGTTGTCGAAGCCCAAGGTTCGCTTACATGTTGGTCATCAACACATATAGTTTTGGCAGATTCTGGCCCGTTTTGTGGACTATTACTCACTATTTTGGGGTCTCGGAGTGATTTCCATGATTAAGGAACTCCGGGGTGCGTTTATGTGTCAGTCATCAACACTTACAGTTTTGGTCAATTCTGGCCCGTTTCTTAGACTATTACTCACTGTTTTCGGGTCCCGGAATGCTTTCCACCATTAACGAACCCCGGGGTGCGTTTACGTGTTGGTCATCAACACTTGCGGTTTTTGTTAATTTTGTCCCGTTTCATGGACTATTACTCACCATTTTGGGGTCCCAGAGCGATTTCCACGATTGACGATCCGTGGGATGCGTTTACGTATCCGTCGTCAACACTCACAGTTTTGGCCAATTCTGACCCGTTTCGTGGATTACTCACCGTTTTGGGGTCCCGAAGCGATTTCCGTGGTTGTTGAACCCGAAGGTGCGCTTACGTGTCGGTCATCAGCACTCGCAGCTTGGGCCGATTCTGGCCCGTTTCTTGGACTATTACTCACTGTTTTGGGGTCCCGAAGAGATTTCCACGATTAACGAACTCCGGGGTGCGTTTACGTGTCGGTCATCAACACTCACAGCTTGTGGACTATTACACATTCTTTTGGGGTCCCAGTGTGATTTCCATGATTAACGAACCTTGGGGTGCATTTGCATGTCGGTCATCAACACTCACAGCTTTTGCCGTTTCTGGCCCTATTACTCACTGTTTTGGGGTCCTGGAGAGATTTCCACGATTGACGAACGCCGGGCTACGTTTACGTGTTGGTCATCAACATTCGTGGTTTTTGTCGAATCTGGCCCATTTCATGGACTATTACTCATTGTTTTGTGGTCCTGGTGTGATTTCCACGATTAATGAAACCCGGGGTGCGTTTATGTGTCGGTCATCAACACTCATAGTTTTGGCCGATTCTGGCCTGTTTCGTGGACTATTACTCATTGTTTTGGGGTCCCTGAGTAATTTCCACGATTAATGAACCCGGGGTGTGTTTACGTGTTGGTCATCAACACTCACAGTTTTGGCCGATTCTGGCCCGTTTCATGGACTATTACTCACCATTTTTGGGTCCAGGTGTGACTTCCATGATTAACGAACTCCGAGGTGCGTTTATGTGTCGGTCATCAACAGTTACTGTTTTGACGATCCCCGAGCGATTTCATCAACACTCACCATTTTTGGGTCCCAGAGCGATTTCCACGATAGACGATCCCCGGGGTGCGTTTATGTGTCCGTCATCAACACTCACAGTTTTGGCCAACTAGTCGTCAACCCGTGCTACAGCACGGGCTAGGGATTTTTGCAAATTTATAATTTATTACTACAAATTTTTGAATAGTTATTTATATTAGTCTCATACAAATTTGAAGTATGGCATAATTAGAATTACATATACTACTTATTTCATAGTGCATAAAATATTATATTTCCACACGCCCTATACTTACACATGCAGAAGCGGGCACACATATCCCTATGTAACTCGTCATAGCACCCACCAGTCAACGACTCATCAGTTCAACATGCTGATGACCTGCACGCCTCTCTATAGGCCGCAGCTCAGTTCAAGCGCATCCTTGTACTTTTAAATGTAAGGAAGATCGTTCAACTTGTTGATGTTCGATTTTAAATCCATGGAAGCCTTCTATGACTTTTTAATCACTCAATATATTTTTGGTTTCGAATCAGGTCATTTAAAAAAAATTGGAGTGTAATATTCTATAATCCATAATTAGATATTTAAAATTTCAACATGAAAAGTAGAAAGTAGGCTCGAATATATTTAAATCGGCACATATATGTCTAGGACCTCACCCTTTTATTTTGTCTAAGAATGACCATAACTATTCGTTAAAGTTGATACTTTTGACATCTGGGACACCGGGAAAAGTAATAATGATGATTTCCTTTAGGCCTTGACCGCTAGCTCATATACTAATCAATTTGCTTTTGCGAGAACCCTTTCGCCTAGTCTATTTTTTCTGCAAAAGTTTGTATCCTAGTCAAAGATATATAGCTGTGTCCAGTTGACGACTATGCCATCAATTTATTTGGAGTGCATATCTCCTTTTTATTGATACTAAATTGTAATTTTACCAAATATAAGCACTCTCGCATTGCGTGCTTCTTCATTGAACATCTTATAAATATGAAACTTACACCCTGTGTCCGAACATCCAAAATCAGTCCATTTATACAGTCGCGCAGTTTAGTAATTTTGGAATGTTTATATATAATCCAGGATTTATTTATTAAATATATTTGTGACATAGATTTAGAACTTTTTTTATAGTGGTGTATCAATTTTTTCAAAAAATACCATGTGCATGTTACATACAAATTTGGGAATATATACAAAGTGTGATTTATGGACGGGATCCGTAGTGCAACCAAAACTTGTGCCCTGTGTCGGACCTTCCGAATTAAGCCGGTTTCCGAATTTTTATAGGAATTTCGTATTCTTTAAATATAATCTGAAATTTCTATATTTAAATATAATCTGGGATTTGTTTATTACATATATTTAAGAAGCAGATTTAGGATTTTTCTGTATTAATTCCTTTATATTTTTAGAAAACACTATGTGCATGTCTCATACAAATTTGGGAATCTATACATACCTGAGATTTATCTACGGGAATAGAATGTGTACTACATGAAGGTTTTGTGCGTGGTGATTTTTTACTGAGCAAATTAGATTTACGCAGTGTGCATGCATTTTTAGGGAATAGAACATGGGATCGTTATGTTTTTTTAGCATGGTGGAGCGTTATGTTGCTCGCTGTGTTATGCATGCATGTGTACCATCATTAGTACGTTTCAAAAAAAAAATAACAGTGACTTGGTAGCTGTCTTCCGTTTGCACGTTTTGTCTTTCTGAAATAGTAGCACGATTCCTTCCTTCTTTTGACATCCCACGTTTCCTTCCAATTGTAATACCTATGGACTCTTGGGATGATCGGGTCTCACAGATTTTAAACATCAGGCAATAGAGTTTCCATATTACCTACGAAACCCCTCTTGCCACAGTTGGCGATCCAGGATTTTCTTTCCTTAATGGAGGAGGAGGCAGCGGCCATGCATGTTTGAGGATTCCATGGAGATTTTAACTGGCAGAGTATTATTGCTTGAATCATACGGGCAATCAATCTTGGATTTTTTTTCCTTCTCTTGTTGGAGTTTTTAAGGATGGCAGATTTTTTTTTTGAGGGAACGGATGGTGGCTTATTTTTTTAACTTTATTTTGTTTCACAATAACATTAGACGTGTCAGATGGGTTTTTTATGGGACGTACAGGACCAAACATCTTACGCAAGTTTTCCTTTTATCCTGAACGTATATTCTACAATCCAACGGTGTAATTAATTTTAATGATGTGGGTTAATGAGACGACTTGAAAGGTGCCTCCAATTAGTAAATATAAGATTCTGGCCCGTTTCATGGACTATTACTCATCGTTTTGGGGTCCCGAAGCGATTTCCATGGTTGTTGAACCCCAAGGTGCGCTTACGTGTCGGTCATAACCACTTCCAGTTTGGGCCGATTCTGACCGGTTTCTTGGACTATTACTCACTGTTTTGGGGTCCCGGAGAGATTTCCATGATTGACGATCCCCAGGCTGCGTTTACGTTTCGGTCATCAACACTCGCGGTTTTTGTCAACTCTGGCCCGTTTCATGGACTATTACTCACTGTTTTGGGGTCCCGATGCGATTTCAATGATTGTCAAACCCCAAGGTGTGCTTATATGACGGTCATCAACAATCACAGTTTTGGCCGATTCTGGCCCGTTTCTTGGACTATTACTCATAGTTTTGGGGTCCCGGAGAGATTTCCACAATTGACGAACCCCGGAGTGCGTTTACGTGTCGGTCATCAACACTCACTGTTTTGGCCGATTCTGGCCCTTTTCATGGACTATTAATCATTGTTTTGAGGTCGCGGAGTGATTTCCACAATTAACAAACCCCGGCATGCGCTTACATGTTGGTCATAAACACTCACAGTTTTGGCCGATTCTGGCCCGTTTCATGGACTATTACTCACTGTTTTGGGGTCCCAGAGCGCTATAGTTGTTGAACCCCAAGGTGCGCTTACGCGTCGGTCATCAACACTCACAGCTTTGGCCAATTCTGGTCCGTTTCGTGGACTATTACTCATTGTTTTTGGGTCCCAAAGTGATTTCCACGATTAACGAACCCCACGGTGCATTTACGTGTCGGTCATCAACACTCACAGTTTTGGCCGATTCTGGCCCGTTTCTTTGAATATTACTCACTGTTTCAGGATCCCGGACAGATTTCCACGATTGACGAGCCCCTGGCTATGTTTACGTGTCGGTCATCAACACTCGCGGTTTTTGTCGATTCTGGCCCGTTTCATGGACTATTACTCACCGTTTTGGGGTCCCAAAGCGATTTCAGTGGTTGTCAAACCCCAAGGTGCGCTTACGTGTCGGTCATCAACAATCGCAGTTTGGGCCGATTATGGCCTGTTTCTTTGACTATTACTCCCTGTTTCAGAGTCCCGAAGTGATTTCCACGATTGAAGAACACGGGGGTGCGTTTACGTGTTGGTCAGCAACACTCGCAGTTTTGGACGATTCTGGCCCGTTTCGTGGACTATTACTCATTGTTTTGTTGTCCCGGAGTGAATTCCACGATTAACGAACCCCGGGGTGCGTTTACATGTGGTCATCAACACTCACAGTTTTGGCTGATTCTGGCCCGTTTGTTGGACTATTACTCACTGTTTCGGGGTCCCGGAGAGATTTCCACGATTGACGAACCCCGGGGTGCGTTTACGTGTCGGTCATCAACACTCACAATTTTGGCCCATTCTGACCCGTTTTGTGGACTATTACTCATTGTTTTGGGGTCCCGGAGTGATTTCCACGATTAATGAACCCCTGGGTGCGTTTACGTGTCGGTCATCAACACTCACAGTTTTGGGCGATTCTGACCCGTTTCGTGGACTATTATTCATTGTTTCGGGGTCCGTCAGTGATTTCCATGATTAACGAACCCCGGGGTGCGTTTACATGTCGGTCATCAACACTCACAATTTTGGCCAATTCTGGCCCGTTTCGTGGACTACTCATTGTTTTGGGGTCCCGGAGTGAATTCCATGATTAACGTACCCCTGGGTGCTTTTACGTGTCGGTCATCAACACTCACAGTCCTGGCCAATTCTGAACCATTTCGTGGACTATTATTCATTGTTTCGGGGTCCCGGAGTGATTTCCACGATTAACGAACCCTTGGGTGCATTTACGTGTGGGTCATCAACACTCACAATTTTGGCCGATTCTGACCGGTTACGTGGACTATTACTCATTGTTTCGGGTTCGTCATTGATTTCCATGATTAACGAACCCCGGGGTGCGTTTACGTGTCGGTCATCAACACTCAAAGTTTTGGCTGATTCTGGCCCATTTCGTGGACTATTACTCATTGTTTTTGGGGTCCCAGAGTGATTTTCATGGTTGTCGAGCCCCAAGGTGCGTTTACGTGTCGGTCATCAACGCTTACAGTTTTGGCTGATTCTGGCCCGTTTCTTGGACTATTAGTCACTGTTTTGGGGTCCCGGAATGCTTTCCACCATTAACGAACCCCGGGGTGCGTTTACGTGTTGGTCTTCAACACTTGCGGTTTTGGTCGATTTTGTCCCGTTTCGTGGACTATTACTCACCATTTTGGGGTCCGAGAGCGATTTCCACGATTGACGATCCGTGGGGTGCGTTTACGTATCCGCCATCAACACTCATAGTTTTGGCCAATTCTGACCCGTTTCGTGGATGACTCCCCGTTTTGGGGTCCCGAAGCGATTTCCGTGGTTGTTGAACCCCAAGGTGCGCCTACGTGTCGGTCATCAGCACTCGCAGTTTGGGCCGATTCTGGCCCATTTCTTGGACTATTACTCACCATTTTGGGGTCCCGGAGAGATTTCCACGATTAACGAACTCTAGGGTGCGTTTATGTGTCGGTCATCAACACTCACAGTTTTGGCCGATTCTGGCCCGTTTCGTGGACAATTACACATTGTTTTGGGGGTCCCAGTGTGATTTCCATGATTAACGAACCCTGCGGTGCATTTACATGTCGGTCATCAACACTCACAGTTTTTGCCGATTTTGGCCCTATTACTCACTGTTTTGGGGTCCTGGAGAGATTTCCACGATTGACGAACGCCGGGCTACGTTTACGTGTCGGTCATCAACACTCGTGGTTTTTGTCGAATCTGGCCCGTTTCATGGACTATTACTCATTGTTTTGGGGTCCCAGTGTGATTTCCACGATTAATGAAACCCGGGGTGTGTTTATGTGTCGGTCATCAACACTCACAGTTTTGGCCGATTCTGGCCTGTTTCATGGACTATTACTCATTGTTTTGGGGTCCCAGAGTAATTTCCACGATTAACGAACCCGGGGTGCGTTTACGTGTCGGTCATCAACACTCACAGTTTTGGCCGATTCTGGCCCGTTTCTTGGACTATTAGTCACCATTTTGGGGTCCAGGTGTGATTTCCATGATTAATGAACTCCGAGGTGCGTTTGTGTGTCGGTCATCAACAGTTACTATTTTGACCGATTCTGGCCCGTTTAATGGACTATTACTCAGTGTTTTGGGGTCCCGGAATGATTTCCACCATTAACGAACCCCGGGGTGCGTTTACGTGTCGGTCATCAACCCTCGTGGTTTTTGTCAATTTTGTCCCGTTTCGTGGACTATTACTCACCATTTTTGGGTCCTAGAGTGTCGGTGTACTAAAGTAGGGGGCACCTTAGTACCCCGAACTCGTGCACGGGTAGTCGCAGCACCCCGCGGCAAGGCTTGCCGGGCGCCCGCCAAGACCCTCCATCATTTCCTATTACTGCCATTCAAGAACAAAGTATCAACTGAGAAAACAAAGGCCCCGGCAAGAGGAGCTTGCCGGGAAGGCCAACCGAGGCGCTTCCAGAAGACTTGCCGCGACGCCCCGCGCGTCCCGGCAAGGCCCGGCGGCCGGCAAGCTTGCCAGCACGACAAGAGAAGGGCCGCGGCAAGGCACTTGCCGCGGCAAGGCTGCCACCCAAAATCCAGCGCATCCAGCGGCGTGTCGCCCCAGGGCCATCCCAGGGGCACGTGGCGAGGCGTTGCGCAGCTATGCGGAGCGAGGTGGCGAGCGGAGCTGACAGAGACGCCATCGTGGCAACCGGTGGCTCACCTAACGGTCGTTTCTTTGCACTGTTGGGGCGACCGTACGGGCATTAAATGCCCTTGTCCCCTACCGTCAGAGTTAGGTAGGGGACACTGTTGGTCACTGTTGTACTAACCTGCGTTTTTACCTTTCTACCCCCTCTTCCTACGCTGCCACCTGTTGGTGCCCCCTTCAGACTATAAAAGGGAGGGCCATGCGCACGTAGGAGGGGTTCGGTCCATTCGACACACGCAACACCACCATACGCTCGCACTCTCGAGCAAGATCAAATACGAACACAAAGCAGCAGTAGGAGTTTTATCTCTCCGGAGAGCTCCGAAGCTGGGTAAAAATCGCCCGTCTCCCCCGCGCGCCCGACCTCGATCTGCTCTGCGCACGCCCTCCGCTCCCTTGCCGGACTAGAAGGGGAGGGGTCGGCAGTCGGTGCAGCGCCTCGCGCTCCTGCGTCCTCCGGGTCGTCAGTGCGGTCGCCGGACCCCTCGCCAGCCCCTGTGCCAGCGGCCTTGGCGGCTTCTTCGCCGGCGGGCTCCTCCGCGCCGGCCTCTCCCTCATCAGCGACGGCATCCCCAGTGTTGCCGCGCCCGCCCTCCTCGCCGGTGGCCTCTGCTTCCATCGGGTCCCCAAGGGGAGGATCTGAAGACAGGGAGAGGAAGGGAAAGTCAAGCAAATACCCAAAAGAAGGAAAAGGGAGATCAGCAGAACCCGAGGGAGAGTCCCCGACAAGGAGGGTCACCTGTGCTGGGCTCTGTGATCGTGGGCTCCACCACCGGGGGCTCACTGGTTCCACCCCTTGCCGGAGACCCCTTCCTTGCTGAAGGTGGCTCCCATATCGGGGAATCGGCCCTTGGTGGCGTAGTCGAGGCCGACGACACCTCCGGGTCGGCCTCCGACTGCTCCTGGTGGGCCTATTCTGCTCCTGTATAGAAAAGAGTCAACAATCAAGATGTTGGCAGAAGAAGAAGCAACCATGCGCGCCCCACGACAGGAGGTGAATCAAGGCACTTACGCTGGGGGCTGTGCTGGGGGCTGCTGCGAGGGGAAGGGACCGGGTCCGTCAAAGTGGTCTCGGACGTATCTTCTGCCACCACAGCAGGATCGTCCTTGATGTTGACCACGGGGACCTTGGCCCTCTTCGCCGCTCTCTCCGCCAAAGTCCTGAGACGAAACAGGGGTTTGGAGAGAAACAGATTAGATACGAGACAAACAACAACGAGGATCAAAAGAAAGACGAGTACAGTATGAAAAAAAGCCTTACTCCTCCTCCTCCTCCTCCTCTTCATCGTCATCAGAGCTCAGCGCGGAGAGGTCGAACTCTGGTACCCTCTCAGCGCGACGTGGAGGAGGAGTAGGCTCCCTCCGGCGTTTGCCGAGGGCTGCGGCGGGATCAGGCGTGGCGGCCCGAGAAGACCCCGCCTCAGTTGTCGGTGCGGCCTGGGACCCTCCCGCAGCAACAGTACTTGCCGCGGTGGAACGTATCCCACGGCGCCGCGGCTGCTGGACGGCCTGCTCCTCTGCCAGCTCTCCGACTCGACGAAGGCGTCTTCTCGGTCGGAATTGGGGCTGCGCTGTGGGCTCCGCCTGCGGCAAGTTGCTCGAAGACGGCTGGCCGCTCGCGCCCTCGACGGGCTCGCCCGTTCCGGCCTCGACCTCCCCTTCGCCATCGCCTTCTCCGGCAAGTTCTTCCCGGGCGGCAAGGCTTGCCGCCGCAGCTGCATCCGCCTCCGCCAGCGTAAAGCCAAACTCGCCCGCAGCAGCGGCTGCCGCCGCCTCTTCGGCCCTGCTGGCGATATACGCCAGCTCATCGGCAGTGGTGGCACGGGTGAGGAGCTTCTGCTCGTCGGAATTAACTGCCACCTCCGATAAGTCGTCGAAAAATTGTTGCACGACCTCGGCAGCAGGCTCTATCCAGTTTGGGCTTATCCCATGCGAGTCGCACTCTGGCATCATTGCGCAGATGCGATCGCGCTGGGAGTTATTGCACAAGGGGACGACGCCCTGCGCCAACTGGAACCACTCTGGGTGATTGGCGTCGTGCTTGAACATCTCCCTCAGCATCGCGCCAAGCTCCATGACCGTGAAGTTGAAGTTGAGGCCTGGGCGCAGCCTCATGAAATCCGCCGGGCCGCTAAACAGCCAGGCGGGCCTCCCCCTCGCCTGCAGAGGGGCGATACGATGGCGAAGGAAATCCGCGCCGACCGCCCCTGTTGTGAGTCCGGCATGCCTGAGCCGGAGGATTCGGGTGGTAGTGATCGTCAGCTTGGCGTCGTCCGGCGACAGAGAACTCCAGTCGTTGCCACGCACCACCCGGGTCTTGCGCAACTTGGTGAACGACGGCGGACTGGCATCACAGATCCAGCACCACTCCGCCCTCCACTCGTCCCACTTGCTGCGGAGCTCGCCCGTCAAGTACACCTCCTTCATGCCCATTCGGGAGGTCCAGGCAATTCCGCCAGCCAGTGGCTCCCCTTTCTTGGCCCGAGGGGAGAAATAATGACGGAAAAGGGCCACATTGGGGAGGATACCAATGAAGTTCTCGCAGAGGTGTGCGAAAACCGCCATTGTCAGAACGGCGTTGGGGGTGAAATCAAGCAGATGGAACCCGTAGGTGTTCATGATGTCGCAAAAGAAATCAGAAAAAGGTGGGCAGAGCCTGCAATAGAAGAACACAGGGAAGAAGTAGTACCCTTTGGGGCACTTCTTCGATTTGGAGGCCTCCGCGGAAAGCACCGGCGTGCGCGGATGCACCCGCGTTTCCGTCGACCAGAAGAGGTAAAACTCCGCCCGCAACGCCTCCGGAGTGAGCTCGGGGGGAAAAAGCACCTGCTTCTTGCGCAGCGCCTCGAGCTCCAGCGCCTCGGCCGACTTCGCGGCCTTCGCGGCCTTCGCAGCCTTCGCGGCCTTCGTAGCCTTCCCGGCCTTCGGAGCCATGGCGGAGGCAGCGGGGGGAGGCGAAAGCAACGGCGACGACGGGCGGCGAAGCGCTGTTTTCTTCTCGATTCAGGAGACGGAGGAGAGCGGCGGAGCTTTCGGAGGAAGGAACTGCAAGTGGCGAAAGTGGGGGAACGGCCCCGTTTCCTCTGCTTATAAACGGGGGATGCGAACGTTACACATTTCCTGGAATTAAGTATTGACCACGTTCTCTCCCACGAGGCCGCAATCGACGCGTGCCGTTGCGAGAGGGCGCGGTGGACACGGAGTCCGATTTTGTGTGGACCCAGGCCGCGCGTGCCCGTGCACTGTTTTGGGCCTGGCCCAACAACGCTCAGCACCGTGTATGGCCCAGGCCCGGGGGCTCCTGTCGGTGTACTAAAGTAGGGGGCACCTTAGTACCCCGAACTCGTGCACGGGCAGCGCAGCACCCCGCGGCAAGGCTTGCCGGGCGCCCGCCAAGACCCTCCATCATTTCCTATTACTGCCATTCAAGATCAAAGTATCAACTAAGAAAACAAAGGCCCCGGCAAGAGGAGCTTGCCGGGAAGGCCAACCGAGGCGCTTCCAGAAGACTTGCCGCGACGCCCCGCGCGTCCCGGCAAGGCCCGGCGGCCGGCAAGCTTGCCGGCACGACAAGAGAAGGGCCGCGGCAAGGCACTTGCCGCGGCAAGGCTGCCACCCAAAATCCAGCGCATCCAGCGGCGTGTCACCCCAGGGCCATCCCAGGGGCACGTGGCGAGGCGTTGCGCAGCTATGCGGAGCGAGGTGGCGAGCGGAGCTGACAGAGACGCCATCATGGCAACCGGTGGCTCACCTAACGGTCGTTTCTTTGCACTGTTGGGGCGACCGTACGGGCATTAAATGCCCTTGTCCCCTGCCGTCAGAGTTAGGTAGGGGACACTGTTGGTCACTGTTGTACCAACCTGCGTTTTTACCTTTCTACCCCCTCTTCCTACGCTGCCACCTGTTGGTGCCCCCTTCAGACTATAAAAGGGAGGGCCATGCGCACGTAGGAGGGGTTCGGTCCATTCGACACACGCAACACCACCATACGCTCGCACTCTCGAGCAAGATCAAATACGAACACAAAGCAGCAGTAGGAGTTTTATCTCTCCGGAGAGCTCCGAAGCTGGGTAAAAATCGCCCGTCTCCCCCGCGCGCCCGACCTCGATCTGCTCTGTGCACGCCCTCCGCTCCCTTGCCGGACTAGAAGGGGCTCCCTGCCCCATAGGTGCTCGAGGCCACAGAGAGACGCCCCGACATAGAGCGATTTCCACGATAGATGATCCCCGGGGTGTGTTTACGTGTTCGTCGTCAACACTCACAGTTTTGGCCAATTCTGACCCGTTTCGTGGACTATTACTCATCGTTTTGGGGTCCCGAAGCGATTTCCGTGGTTGTTGAACCCCAAGGTGCGCTTACGTGTCGTTCATCACCACTTACAGTATGGGCCGATTCTGGCCGGTTTGTTGAACTATTACTCACTGTTTTGGGGTCCCGGGGAGATTTCCATGAATGACAATCCCCAGGCTGCGTTTACGTGTCGGTCATCAACACTCGCGGTTTTTGTCAACTCTGGCCCGTTTCATGGACTATTACTCACCGTTTTGGGGTCCCGATGCGATTTCAATGATTGTCAAACCCCAAGGTGTGCTTACATGTCGTTCATCAACAATCGCAGTTTGGGCCGATTCTTGCCCATTTCTTGGACTATTACTCATAGTTTTGGGGTCCCGGGGTGCGTTTACGTGTCTGTCGTCAACACTCATAGTTTTGGCTTATTTGGACCCGTTTCATGGACTATTACTCACCGTTTTGGGGTCCCGAAGCGATTTCCGTGGTTGTTGAACCCCAAGGTGCGCTTACGTGTCGGTCATCAGCACTTGCAGTTTGGGCCGATTCTGGCCCGTTTCTTGAACTATTACTCACTGTTCTAGTGTCCCGGAGAGATTTCCACGATTGACGAACCCCGGGGTGCGTTTATGTGTCGGTCATCAACACTCACAGTTTTGGCCGATTCTGGCCCGTTTCGTAGACTATTACTCATTGTTTTGGGGTCCCAGAGTGATTTCCGTGATTAACGAACATCGGGGTGCATTTACGTGTCGGCTAGGAGTGATTAACGAACATTGTTTTGGCGTTCGTATTCAATATCCACTACAGCAAAACTTTCCAACTCCCGAGTGACCTTTTGTATACCCGTAGTGCGGGGCAAAAATTTAGACATCGGCTCGGCTCATTCCCGCAACCTGCGGCGCGTCGTGACGAGGCGTGGCGAGGCGGGCGGCGGCAGAGGAGGAGCGCGCGTGGATGTCCCTCTTGTTCTCATGCTCATACAAGTGGGGAAAGAACCTCCCTTATAAAGAGGTCCAACTCTAAACTAGCAATGTGGGACTAAACTTTAGTTCCACCTCTTGCCTTGCATGAATGGGCCGCGTGGGCCTCTAGGATTTATTAGGAATTTCTGAAACTGCTATTGGGCTAGGCCCAAAATAGACAAAATTCCGGCAATCTCCCACCAGATCCCAGAGGCTCACAAAATTTGCCTTTGGTTCCAAAACACTGTTTTATATACTGGTACTGGAATGGAGACTGTTAAGTTGAAGTTCCACCTAGAAATCTATGCTACACTAGTAAGCAACTTGAACAGTGGGCTGGGCCTTGAACTGCAAGTTTTCTATGAATCTAGCTTCACACAAAGCCTTGACCGATACTGGGCTACGTGGGTCTTCCCCGCGGGTGGAGCTTATGCGTCATACTCCGAGACCTTTCATGAGTTTACTAGAGAGAATCCTACTCTCATAGATTGCGACGTTTAACAATCAGACTCATATAGGTGTGTTCTTCAAAAGATGATCTGCAGTACAACATCTCTGCTTAAAAGAGCCACTTAGAACACATTAATATATACATCAACCTGCCATGCAGATTAGGAGATTATTGCATCTTCATGGGGTGGTATTGTTAATAGTAAGGATACTCTCCTCTCAGTTGATCAACAACTTGTCTTCCACATCTAATTCACGGGATCTTCGATCACAAAGAATATGTTACCACTGCGAACAACTCATATTGGGGGTCTCATACCCATCTCCCTAGATGCATTATCTATCACATTACGTGATAGACCCTTAGTAAAAGGATCTGCCAGATTTTTAGACATTTGGATATAATCCAACGCAATAACTCAGGAGTTTCTCATTTTTCTGACAGACTTTAACCTTCTCTGAACGTGTCTTGATGACTTCATGTTATCCTTTGAGCTTCTCACTTTCGTGATCATAGTTTCATTGTCATAGTTCATAAGGATACCCTGTACAGGTTTCTCAACAACCGGCAAGTCATTCAAGAGCCGACGAAGCCAATCTGCTTTGACCGTAGCTGTATATAGTACTGTGAGTTCTGCTTTCATTGTTGACCTCGTTAAGATGGTCTGCTTGCAAGACTTTCAAGAAACAGCGCCACCTTCATGAGTGAATACATATCCACTCGTGGCCTTTATCTCATCAGCATCAGAGATCCAGTTTGAGTCACTATACCCTTCAAGCACCTTTGGGTGCCCAGTGTAGTGAATTCCATAATTCGCAGTGCCTTTCAAATAGCGCAAAACTCTCTCTAAACCTTTCCAATGCACATCTCTTGGTTTTGAGACAAATCGACTCAGTTTGCTAACAGCAAAAGAAATGTCAGGTCTCGTAGCACTGGTTAAATACATAAGCGAGCCAATAATCTGAGAATATTTCAATTGGTCTCTAGCAATTCTTTGATTCTTTTGAAGCAACACACTAGCATCATATGGTGTTGGAGAGGGCTTGCAGTCACTATAGCCAAAGCGACTCAAGATCTTTTCCATGTAGTGAGATTGAAGCAATTGAATCCCACCATCATCGTCTCTCAACAACTTGATGTTTAGAATGACATCAGCCACTCCTAAATCCTTCATATCAAAGCAATGAGATAGGAAATCCTTGACCTCCTTAATAACCTTCAGATTTGTTCGCAAATCAGAATGTCATCAACATACAAGCAAAGGATAACTCCCTCGCCCCCACCATGGCGATAGTACACACATTTATCAACTTTGTTTACAACAAAGCCTGCGGCTGTTAAAGTTCTTTCAAACTTCTCATGTCACTCCTTGGGTGCTTGCTTAAGTCCATACAAAGACTTCAGCAACTTGCAAACTTTCCCTTCCTGACCATCTACTACAAACTCATCTGGTTGTTCCATGTAAATTTCCTCTTCTAACTCTCCATTTAGGAAAGCAGTCTTAACATCCATTGATGAACGACAAGACCATGTGAGGTAGCTAGTGAAAGTAGTACTCGAATAGTGGTCAGTCGAGCCACAGGTGAGTAGGTATCAAAGAAGTCTTCACCTTCCTTTTGGGTATAACCCTTAGCCTCGAGCCGAGCCTTGTACTTCTCAATAGTACCATCAGGCCTAAGCTTCTTCTTGGATACCCATTTGCATCCTATAGGTTTGCAACCATAAGGACGACCAGTTATCTCCCAAGTTTCATTTCCCAAGATGGAGTCCATCTCACTACGGACCGCTTCCTTCTAGTAGTCAGCATCTTTAGATGCATAGGCCTCTGAAATAGAACTGGGAGTGTCATCTATGAGATACACAAGAAAATCATCACCAAAGGACTTTGCAGTCCTCTGTCTCTTGCTTCTAGTAGGAACTTCATTGTTCTCCTCCACAGGACTTTCAAAGTGTTCCATCGAAATGGCAGGTTCAGTAATTGTAACTGGTTCCTGATTCGATGAACTAGGCATCTCCTGATTAGATGAGGTAGCCATATCCTTCGTGGTAAAGATATCTTCAAAGAAAGTTGCATCATTCGACTCCATGATCGTACCGACATGCATGTCAGGTACCTTAGATTTTACAACCAAGAATCTATAACCAATGCTATGAAAAGCATATCCCAGGAAAACACAACCCACAGTTTTTGGTCCTAGCTTCCGCTTCTTTGGAATTAGCACATTGACTTTCGCCAAACAACCCCGGGTTCATAGATAAGAGAGCTTTAACCTTTTCTTCTCCCATTCCTCGAATGGAGTTATCTCTTTGTTCTTTGTGGGAACTCCGTTTAGGACATGACATGCAGTCAATATTGCCTCCCCCCACCATGCCTTGGAGAGACCCGATGTGCCTAACATGGCGTTAACCAAATCAGTTAGTTTACGGTTATTCTAGCGGCCAGCCCATTTGACTGAGGTGAATAGGAAGGCGTCCTCTCATGGATTATACCATGTTCTGCACAAAAGGAATCAAATTCATTTGAGAAATACTCTCCACCACGAAAGGACCTAAGCCTCTTGATCTTTCGATCAAGTTGGTTTTCCGCTTCAGCTTTATAGATCTTGAATTAGTTCAAAGCCTCATCCTTAGATTTCAGAAGATACACATGACAGTATCTAGTGGAGTCATCAATTAACGTCATAAAATACTTCTTTCCACCTTTTGTCAAAACACCATTCATTTCACATAGATCTGAATGTATGATCTCTAGTGGTGCAAGATTTCTCGTTTCCGCAGTCGTGTGAGACTTACGAGGTTGCTTAGCTTGCACACAAACTTGACACATAGATCCCTTGACAGTGGTCAAAATAGGGATTAAGTTCAACTTCGCTAGTCGCGACATGCAACCAAAGTTAAATGACAAAGACGTGAATGCCACACATTTGATTCACTATTGTTGCAAACATGATTAACGACTTTATTGCAAACGTCTGATAAGGATAAATGAAACAGGCCTCCTGACTCATAGCCTTTACCAACAAAGGTTCCATACTTGGATATTACAAATTTATTCGACTCAAAGACAAGCTTATAGCCATCTCTACAAAGAAGAGATCCGCTAACAAGATTTTTATTGACGGAGGGGACATAATGCACATTCTTCAGCCACACGATCTTCCTCGAAGTAAACTTCAGATTGACCGTGCCAACACCACGAACAGAAGCACTTGAGCCGTTGCCCATCAGCACGGTTGAAGTCCATGCGGTCTGATAAGACGAAAACATGGAAATATCACCGCATACATGCACATTAGCACCCGTGTCAATCAACCATTTAGGAGAAAGACATACTGAAAGAATAGTGGGAAATATAGCATACCCAACATCCTTCATGTCAGTGTCTCCAATGACAATATTAGTGGTCTTGCCACCTTTCCCAGGATGACGCTTGTCATAGCGATTAGGGCAACTAGGAGCCCAATGATCAGGATCCCCAAACACATGACAAACACATTTCTTCTTATCATTCTTCTTCTTGAAGTTCGTGTGCTTCACAGCCTTGTTCTTCCCATCAAACTTTGCTTTACCATCAAACTTGCCCTTGTTCTTGAACTTGTGGGGCTGGAAGTTCTTCTTCTGTACCAGATTGGCACTAGAACCTCCCTCAATACCTCGAGCACGGTTGTCCTTTGCTCTCGCCTTTTCTTCCACATTAAGAGTACCAATGAGATCCGGAATGAAAAACTCCTGCCTCTTATGCTTCAGTAAGGTAGCGAAGTTCCTCCACATGGGAGGAAGCTTACTGATGATACATTTATAAGAGTATGTGATTGTATCGTTGTTAACTTTCTGTAAAATGCTTATTCAACATTGGCGTGAACAATTCATAAATATTGCAAAAGAACATTCGCTACACAGAGGCAAGAGACAAGCACTTTGTTAGTTTGACCACATTGGAAAAAAAATCACGCAACAACCATTTCACATCAAACACTGCTCTGTCCATTGAGAACATCCTTGCTATTGCACATAGGTTCCTCTCCGTACACCTGTTCTGCAGGATGCGACGAAACTACACTGCTGTGTGCAACTGACCTATGTACAGCCATGACTCTCTAAATGTCTATTCGAACCCATGCCTATGGTGCCACACGCCCGTGACCCTAGAGACCTCACACATGGCATCCACAACTGAGCCTCTCTAACCAAGTATTTGGACCGATGCCTTTGCTGTCATACTTCCGTGCCTCTAGGAACTTCACACCTTTTGTATATCAAGAGGGTTAATACCCGTGCCTCGAGAAGCCACACAACCGAGCCTGTAGTGACTTCACTTCCGTGCCTGTACTGACTTCATTTTCGTGCCTCCGAAAACTCAATCCACGTGCCTCACATGAAATTTTAATTTTATTGTTCTCGCCTTCGCCTTGGATTCTCTTCTTTTGCGTGGGATATAAATAAGGAATTCCAGACATCTCATAAACAAAAAACAGTCTAAACAAAAAAAGGATTTCCAAAATAGATCATAGATAGTTCTAGAAATTGCCAATAAATCGAGGTTTTTTACCAACTTGATGGTAAGAAATCCCGGGACCTAGAAATTCATGTGAGGCATTTACAAGAATATGTGATTGTATCGTTGTTAACTTTATGTAAAATTCTTATTCGAAATTTGCATGAACAATTCATAAATATTGCAGAAGAATATTCGGTACACAGAGACAAGGGACAAGCACTTTGTTAGTTTAACCACATTGAAAATCATTTAAAATCACACAACAACAATTTCACATCAAACACTGCTCTGTCCATTGAGAGCATCCTTGCTACTATCAGGTTCCTCTCCGTACACCCGTTCTGCAGGATGCCACAAAACTACACTGTTGTGTGCAACTGACCTATGTACAGTTGTGGCTCTCTAAATGTCTATTCGAACCCATGCCTATGGTGCCACACGCCCCTGACCCTAGAGACTTCACACATGTGCATCCACAACTGAGCCTCTCTACCCAAGTATTTGGACCGATGCCTCTGCTGCCATACTTCCGTGCCTCTAGGAACTTCACACCTTTTGTACATCAAGACGGTTGATACCCATGCCTCGAGAAGCCACACAACCGAGCCTTTAGTGACTTCACTTCCGTACATGTACTGACTTTATTTCCGTGCCTCCGGTCACTCAATCCACGTGCCTCACATGAAACCTGTCATGACTCTATGTGCTCCGCACACGTGATCGCCCGTGCAACTTCGGTGCTGCACACACGTTCCTTTCTGTATAGCCATGTGTTGCCACATGCCGCCAACCTATACCTGTGCCCCCTGCCTATACAGGCTTGACTCACGTGACTCTGGTCCCTACACACCCGTGCCTCGCGTAACACGTGTCGTGACTCTACAAGCTCCTCACGCGTGATAGCCCGTGCCTCTTTGCTCTTGCACATACATTCCTCTATCTACAACCCATGTCAGAGGAAACATAGAAAAAACAAAGGCACACATGTGCCTCTAATTTATGTATAACTATGCCTCCAACGAACTAACATCCGTCCAAAAAAACATCTAAAAAGAGATGCACAGCCATGCCTCTTCTACAAACGAAGTACAACAAATGAACAGTTAGGTTCATATTCGTTTTATATATCTAAATAACGTTATACTATAGCATAGATTTTTAAACAATATCCATTCTGTTCAAAGGTTATAACTAACATCACTGCGACAGAAGATTGAAGATAACAACAAGCCTCCCATCACGCTCTTTGAAAGTTATGAGCACCAAGCTATTTACTTCGATAGACGATGCCTGTAGAAAATCACTGAACCCTTCCTTTTTGAACACCATTCTATTACCCAAGCCAATGAAGTAGGAGCAAGGAGTGCTCACATATATATCATCATCATGAGATTCCAAAGTAACTCCAAGAGTTAAAATTCCAGTCCTGGGAAATGACACGAACTCCTTCAAACTCCTCACAACCATACCAGGAATAACCTAACAAAGACATCAAGCTATTAGTAATAGAACAAAAATTAAAAACTATAAATAGAAGAAATAATAAATAAATAAATAGAAACAAAGAAAAACCATGGAAAATAAATCTGGCCATTTTATGAGCATTAACATTCATGGAATTAATCATGTGAACAAAAGGACAATAGAGTATGTACTCATCATCAAAGAGTTGATGCATCATGAAATACATCTGCTGATAATTGAGATAAACACCACGAGTGTAAAAACAACTCCCAACAAGTTCCTTCTCGGAGTCGCTCAATCCATCAAGAGCTACAAAATAAAATTACACAGGTTCAAGGGAACAGAAAAGACATATGAAATGAAACATACTGAATACTTCATAAAAATAATCCTTACCAACAGAAGGTAAAGGAGACAACATATTTCCACCCCGATAAAAGTCAACACCAATCAACGTTCCATAGCGCTCAAGCCTAACGGTTATTCTATCACGATGACGAAGACCATAATCAATGACCAAATCTTCCCAGAAAGAACTATGGAATTTGCTCCTCATCCGACCATGACTAAACAGAACACCATACAAATAACCCTCACTAGAGTGAAGAGCAAGATCAGTATCTTTGTCACCCCTGCTTGTGGCTAAAGCCTTACACTCCACGATGTAACGAGCAAGATGAGCTCTAACACTGCACGGAATATACTGCAAAACGAATGATCATAATAATAAAAAAGAAGACCTAGAATAATTTCCATTCAAAACGACAACAGCAGTACCAAAAGATATAAGCATGTGTGCCAAAAATTGATCAAATATAAAATGTTATTCTTACAACATGAGTCGAACAACACCGATCCAGAACCACAGTGAACACATCTACAGAAGAATCAATAGACGTACAAGGGCCACCCGGCATACGGCAAAAAGGACAAGCCATACCTGCAAAGAACACAATGATTATCAAGAACTAATTGCACAAACCGAGTTGAAAGTTGACATCTGATAGTATTAAAAGTCCCCACCCGTAACTACCCCATAAATATCCATATCCCAAGACTATACTTAAAACAAGTTCAAACCTGAATTCATTTTTGGAAAAAGTTAATATTTTCTGAAACGCAACCATTTTATAATTTGTGAACAAAAATTTAAAAATTAAAACATTGTATGAAACCACAAACATTTTTCAGGAATAAAAAAAGGAACAAAATTGAAATTGCAAACAATTTTTTTAAAATATGAACAATTCAAAATTTGTGAACAATTATTTTAAAATTAGAACATTTTCGTAATTTCATTTTCAAAATGGACAAATTAATTGAATAAAAGAAGGTTTTTTGAATTTGCGAACACTTTTTTCAAAAACAGAACAGAATTGAAAACCCAAACATTTTTCGAACAAATGAATTTTTGTGGAATTTGTGAACAATTTTCTAAAGCTCGAACTATTTTTGAATCTTGAGAACAAATTTGGAAGCGCGAACAATCTTTTAAAGCACGAATATTTTTTTTCATTCTTGAGAACAAATTTTGAAACGGAGAACAATTTTGAAAATTCCCGAACAAATTTGAAAGCCCGAACAATTTCTTAAAGCATGAAAAAAATTTGAATCTTGAGAACAAATTTTGAAATGGGGAACAATTTTTAAAAATCCCGAACAAATTTGGAAGCATGATTTTTTTAATATGTGAACAAAAAATTGAAATCCGTTAAATTTTCTTAATTCCACTAATTTTGAACTTTTTGTGTACCTAGAGCAATTTTGAATTTTATGAACATTTTTTGAAAAACTGATTTTTTTGGGAAACACGAACAAAAATTAATTTTTTCGATTTTTTTGTAAAAAAGAGAAGAAAAAAGAAAAAGAAGAAAATCCTAAACATTTTGTAAAACTGTGAACATGTTCTGAAAAAAGAAAAATAAACTTGAAAAAGAAAAGGAAAAAAACAAAAATCTGCGATTTTTTCAAAAACTTGAACAATTATTGGATTTTGTGGACTATAAAGGGTACTGTTTTTGAATTGTCGAACATTTTTCGAAATTCTTGAACATTTCTTGAAATTCACAAACATTTTTAGGAAGCACAAACATCATTTCAAAACAGGGACGGTCCCTGATATTCTGAATTTTTTTTGTAAACATGAACACTTTTCGAATTTATGAGCAAAACTTCAAAAAGGGAACAGTTTTTTAAATCACGAACATATTTTGAAGTTTAGAAAAGGAGAACAATTCAGAATATACCAACAAAATTGAAACACGAACAAATTTTGAAAACCATGACCAAAAATTTGGAAACAAAAACATTTTTTGAATTTGTGATCAAGTTTTGAATACATGAACGTTTTTAAATGCTGGCCATTATTCGAAATGCCTGTCATTATCTGATAAATTTGAACAAAAACATTCTGAACAATTTCTGAATAACGGAAACATTTGTAAAATTTTAAATTCTAAGTTTCTGAACAACCTTCAAAACATGAACTCTTAAAAACAAGAAAAACAAACTTGAAACATAAAAAAACAAAAGGAAAAAAGAAACAGAAAAGGAAAAAAGAAAAGGAAAGAAAAAAGAAATAAAAAATAAACAGAAAAATGAAAAGAAAAATAAAAAACCAAAAACCAAAAAGAAAAAGGGATAGCCGGTTCAGGGAAACTTTTAGAAGGTTCCCAAAACCAGAAAAACTGGCTGGGAAATACTAGAAGGTTTCCCAAACCGAAAAACGATACAACATGTTAATGGGCCCGGCCCAGGTCGTCATTCGATCCTCATGTCGAAGGGTCGATATTTCGCCGCAGTTTGCGCCCAATAGGGATTTCCGCTTGACACGACATCGATGGTAAGCTCGCCTTAAGCGACCGCCATACTGGGCTAGCTCAGGCGCGCGAGAGTCCACTTCGTCGTTTTTTTCCTTTCTTACATTTGTGTATACTTTCAAATATTTTAAACATACTAACAATGTGCCCGTGTGTTGCAACGAATCCAAAGTAGAATAATACATGTTCACAAACTTGAAAGAAAACACTCTGGTTTTGATATACATATATCACTAAGAAAAAAATTATGTTTCATTCAAAACATATTCCTCATGTTGTTTTGATGAGGTGAGGGAGGGATGTGGTTAGTTTCAAGATAATAACGTGTTTTCCGCAATTGGAGCAGAGAAGTGGGTTACTGTCGCAAAAGGCCACAACTTACCTCACAATCATTAGATACAAATCTAATGGTCAGAAATGTCGGATGATAGAAACACCATCATCATCATCAACCGAGTCTTTTATTGTAGTAGAGATACTATATTACAAAAATATACTTTGTATACATTTTTTCAAATGTGAACCATGCACTTGAAACTATTAAATGTCTATAGAAAAAATGTTCCTGGTATTTACAAAAAATGTATAATGTGTACGGAAAGTAGTAGACATACAAAAGTATATGTTTTCTAAAAATATTAATCATTTATTTTTAAAAACTAAATGTGTACGTATTATTTTATGTAAACCAAAAATGTAGAATGTGTATTTAAAAAATGAACAGAAAAACATAAATTTTTAAAAATGTTGATCGTGTAACAAAGACATCTTAATCATATATTTAAAAAATGTTAAACGTGCATAAAAAATGTTCCTCATGCATACGAAAGTGCATAATGTCTACGAAAATAGAAGTCATTAAACATAAATACTTGAAAAAATGCAAACCATCAATTTAAAAAATACTAAACGTGTACAATTTTCTTTTCCTGGTGTATACGAAAAATGTAGAACATATATTGAAATTTTTTAAGATGATTTTTTTAAAAATGTTGATCGTGTATAAAAAATGTTGATCATATATTTCTAAAGTGTTAAACATGTATAAAAAATAATCCTCAAATATTCAGAAAATGGACAATTTGTATGACAGAAGTAGTCATCAAACACTAATTTTTTTTAATTGTGAATCATGTATTTAAAAAATGTTTATATGTATAAAAATGTTCCTGATGTAAACGTCAAATGTGCAAATAGGTATGAAAATATATAAAACCGAAGAAATGAAAGAAAGACAAAGAAACACCTCGGAAACGAAGAAAAACGGAAAACCAAAAAAAACGTGAAAACCAATGAGGAGATGAAGAAAAAGGACCAAACAAACCAAAGAAAAGTAAAGAAAACTAATGAAAACTAAGAAAGAAAGGAAAAAACAAAGGGGGAAAAAGGAAATATATTAGAAAAGGAAAACAAGCCAGAGCTGGAGAAGAAACCCACAAAGGAAAAAAAACACGAACTAAACGAACAAATGAAATTCAGCGGACCTGAACAAAACACAACCAATGGAAAAATCCTAGTAGCTATAGTGCATGGACGTAGCTTCACACGGAATGACCACACGCACTAAGCAAGATACAGCTCTCGGGGTTCGTTGTGTTAACTGCATTCGTTTCTTTTAGTTTTTATCATTGTATCTTTTTCTATTTCTTTCTATTTTTCTTTGGCTTTATTTCTATTTCTTCATCGGTTTTCTCCATTTGTATGTTTTCTTTGGCTTTTCACTGATTTTCTTTGTTTCCTTTACAGTTTTCACGGGTATTTTTCTTTTCTTTTTTATTCGCTTTCTTTGTTTCTTTCTCGGTTTCTCTTGCTGGTTTTGCTTTTGTTTCTTTCTTATTTTCTTTGTTTCTTTCTAAGTTTTATCAGTTTTCATTATTTTGCATCCATTTTGTTTGGTTTCCATTCCTTTCCTTGGTTTTCTTTTTTTTTTGATGATTTTGTCTTTTTTGTTCGGCACGTGTCAACTTTTTCCAGTACACATTCAACATTTTTCATAAAAAATAGAAATAAATTTTATAGACATGCTGAATTTTTTAAATACATGATTAACATATAACTTGCATATTTTGATGTCTAGTTTTTGTAAATTTTTCCATGGACATTGTACATTTCTTTCTACATATCTTATACATTTTTTAATACACGTTTAACATTTTTTTAAATACAAGTTTAACATATTTTTAATACATAGGAATTTTCAATACATGCTATATATCTTATACTCCCTCCATAAACTAATAAAAGAGCACTTAGATCATAAACGCTCTTATATTAGTTTACAGAGGGATCACCTTTATTTAATGTACATTGTACATTTTTCGTGTACACTAGGAACATTTTTCTATATAGGATTAACATTTTTCATACATATTATATTTTTATTATAACTTTGTATACAGGATAAACATTTTTCTATAGACATTTAACATTTTTAAACTATTTGGTCAATATTTTTCGAATACATAATTAAAAAATTTAAATGCTTGATTAATATTTTTAAAATACATTGTCAACTTTTCTTGTAGGCATTGTATAATTTTTTATATATTTTTCGTATACATGATAAAGGGAGAGAGAGAGAGAAGCGGGGAGGAATGGCTAGGACGCATGCGAGGGGCTGGCTAAAATGAGTGCAACCAGTGTCAGATACCCAAAAATGGAAACCACCATGTCCTAAAAATAAAAGAGAAAAGTATACTTTTGGTCCCTCAACTCTTGGCATAGTCTAGATTTGGTCTCTCAACTTTAAACCGGACAATTTGCACCCCCAACTATTGAAACCAGACAATTCATCCCTGGACTCAATTTTGACCAGTTTTGGTGTGAACTCACCCCGGTTTTGAACGTCCTGACTCAAATTCATGTATTTTTTTTAATCCACATACTTTTTTCAGTTTCGCATATTTTTCTTAAATTCACATACTTTTTCCAAATCCGCATAGTTTTTTGGGAAAAAATCATCAATTTTGAAAAAGTACGCAAACTAGAATAAAAGTACTTGGATTTGAAAAAAATACGCGGGTTTGAAAAATGTATGTGGTTCTGCGAAAAAACACAAACAGTATGTGAACAGTATGCAAACAGTACGTGAATTGTGAACGTTATGAATATACTTGTTTCGTGAAACACTACACGAATTTGAAAAAATAATGCGGACTTGGAAAAGTATGTGGATTATAAATAAATACAAAAAATTTAAAACAGGTCAGGGATTTGAAACAGTACGCCGATTTGGAAAAAATTACACGTATTTTAAACAATTACATGCACTTGAAAAGTATGCGAATTTCAAAAAAGTTCACGGATCTGAAAAAAATAAGCGGTTTTAAATAAAGTATGTGTATTTGGGAAAATAAATGGATATGAAAAAGTATGTGAATTTCAAAAAAGTCCACAAATTTGAAAAAAAATACGTGAATTTGAGTCAGCACCAGTGAAAAACCGGGGTGAGTCAACACTGAAACCGGTCAAAACCGAGACTAGGGACGAACCTTTTTCGGTTTCAATAGTTGGGATGCAAGTTATCTGGTTTTCAAAGTTGAGGGAGAAAATCTAGACTCGGCCGAGAATTGAGGGACCAAAAGTATATTTTCTCAAAATAAAATAACCGCCGTCATGATTTACGTATGGCAAGATCACCACACACACACACGACAACCTTGAGCAAGAGCAGGTTGTTTGTATCGGGTTATGTAAGGGAAGTTCGATCGTTAGTCTAGATTAATTATCCCACGCTGCAGCCACGCACACAGATTAATTCCTGCCCGCTGAAGCTTCCTTCCTCCTCCTTCTCTCAAGAAGACGCCAGAGTAGTAAATCCAGAGGTTAACAGATGCGACAAAGAAGACAGGATCGACCTAGTCATGTGAGGACGGACGAGGAGAAAGGGGCAAAATAAGCATGAGACACGCCATGGTCGCCAGACATGCATGCTTAGGAGTAGTGTATACGCGGCAGCTGCAGCACGCAGGGAGCATTAACCAACCCCAGTTTTTGTTTTGCTTTGTTTATTATAGCGCAGCGCTCGGTGCTTTGTCGCTCCGGTGGCCGTCTGCACGTGTAGAAAGAAAGAATGGGAGTGGCCGGCCGGCCGGCCGGAGCGCACGCACGGCCACGACAAAGGGGGGGCTGCCACAGGGCATCCGAGGCCGAATGCGAGCGAGCGAGCAAACTGCTGGACTGCCGGAAGGGAAAGGACTCTCTGGTAGTACTACTAGGTACTAGTACTGCTCTACAGTCTACACTGCCTGCGGTCCAGCTGTGCATTCGTTCGCATCTGTGGACGATCGATGGTTGGATATCTCGCCGCACACGGCAGCTAGTGGTTCTAACCTAATCTAATCTAGTCTCTTCTCTGGAGCGGTTTCGGTTTCCCGCAGCACGTACTGCTCCGTATCAGGGACCGCTTGAACTTAGAGAACGAATAAGAGTTAAATACACTACAGATGCCCTAACTTGTTGGTATGATCAGTTTGATGCATAAACTTGAAAAATACATAAAAATGGTGTCGTAACTTGTCTAGGCGTTCAAATACGGTGCCTAGACGTATGCCGCCGTATCAACTGCCCGTGAGGCACGCCAGCGTGTCGTTGGGCCACATGTCAGTGGCTGCGGGCGCGTTGTGAGTTGTGTGTGTAGTTTTTTTTAAATGCCCCTGGACTTTAGTTAATTCTTGCAAAAAATTGTTACGGGCGCTGCGCGCACACTGTTTTTTACGGAAACGTGCATGTACTTTACTTAATTCTCATAAAAATATAAAACACAAGTTGGCGTGAAGGGAATTCGAACCACGGACCTGCGGGTTGCCTAACAAACAAGCGGACCAAGAGGCAACACTTTGGTTTACATTTAACGTATCGCTTTGAACATGTTTTCTACAGCTTTTTTGAAGTACTGCTTCGCTTTTTTTCCGAGTGAAGTTCCTGTTTAATTTTCATGATAGACAAATTTTCCCATATGAAAAATAAAATAATTATCAATATGTAATTATTGTTTATTTTATATCTTTATTCTATTTTCATTATTGTGTACCTTGAAGAGATAAACATGAATTTTCTCTAAAATTTATGTGGACATAAAAAGTTGAACGTATATTAAAAATTATTCTGTAAATTTATGTATCCTCATTGAGCACCATAAGCATGAACAATTATTGTGTATCTTCATTCTATTTTTTATATGCACAATTATTTAAAATTGACAATATTGTATTTTAAAAACTGTTCAACATGTATTAAATATTATTGTGTGACAATAATCAATTCTAGAAACATACTAACATGTTAAGCGTGATTGTAGAAATTTAAGTAAATATTACACAATATTATTTTAATAGGCTTTCAACATTATCAAAAAAACACGGTGAGCATTTTCTAAAATAATATGAAAATAAAAAAATGAACATGAACGTGAACGTGTATTTCAAAAACTGCTCACTTTGTTTTTAAGATAAGTTCAACTTTTAATTCTACATCAATTTTAGAAAAAGTTCATGTTTATCTCTTCAAAGTACACAATAATGGAAATAGGCAAAATTTCATATTGATAATTATTTTATTTTTTCACATGGAAAAAATTTATGTATCATGAGAACTAAACAGAAACTTCACTTGAAGAAAAACAAGATAGTAACTTGAAAATAAATATAAATAAAATTACTCCAGTAAAAGCATATGCAGAGCGATGCGTGCAATCATCTATATAAACTGCTTGCTGATAATTAAGCGCAAACGAGACTGTGGCCACCTGGTCCGCTCAATTGTCAGGCGACAAGGATGTCACATGTTCGAATTCCCTGCACGCTCGCTTCCTGGTATTTTTTGAGAGTATTACTTAAAATCAAGGTTTTTTTGCGAGAATTGATTAAAATCCTGGAGCATTCCTGTAAAAAACACGCTTCGCTCACAGCGCACGCCCAGCACCCGCAACCACTGACATGTGGCCCAACGACATGCTGGCATGCCGCGCGGGCACTCGATACGGCGGCATACGTCTAGAGGTACCGTATTTGAATGCCCAGACTAGTTATGACACCATTTTTGTGTATTTTTCAAGTTTAGGCATCAAACTGACCGCGCCTGACAAGTTAGGGCGCCTGTGGTGTATTTAACTCAAAGAACAAATCGCACGTTAGCACTGCGAAATACTGCTAGGGCACGCCATGAAAAGCTAGGCCAGATTAAGACCACGTCGTGAACAATGCTCCTCGTCGACCTCCATCTACTATCAGGCTGGTCACAATGGGGAGGAACTTAGGAGTAATATCACACATTCCAATACAACTTCGCTTATGTGGCACATATTTAATGAAGAGAGAGGTGCTTGTGGTAACTAGCTAAGAGAGTGTTTGGATACTCTCTAGTCATGTGACTAGTAGTAGTCAGACTAGAAGTTTTTAGTCAGGCCCTGTTTGGAAGGTGACTACTACTAGTCAGCATTAAATATCTCAGTATTAAATGTCCCTTGTGCAACACCAATTAGAAGAGAGAGAGAGGGGGACTTTAGTCAGTAAAAGCCAGGGGTGTTTGGAGGTTTACTGACTAAAGGTGACTATTACTAGTCTCTAGTCAGTAAAAGTTGGGGGTGGGGTGACTAGGGACTAAACTAGTTTTAGTCACCCACTAGTCAGGGGTGTTTGGAGGTTTATTGACTAAAGGTGACTACTACTAGTCTCTAGTCTCTAGTCTTTAGTGATCCAAACACCCTCTAAGTTACCGGAACATCACACACTCCAAAAAACAATTAGTTTATAACCTAATAAATACATCGTTGCATGACACTACATAGATGTTTCTACCCACTATGGAGGTAGTAACATAGTCTAGGAAAGTGTGTAAGTTACTAGCTTATGTTCTTGCCCATTGTGACCAGTCTCACCACAGTGCCATTCTAACTAGCTAGCTAGGACAGTAGCTTGCTGCGGCTCATCTGTATGCACAATCTGCGACCAAGAATGGCGGAGCCGCCGCCGCAAACTTCACTACTACTAGTAGCTAGCACGGCGCTCACGGCCTATGTATGCCGCCCAGCACGGCAGGCTTGACCCGAGAGAGACGGACTCGACCTAGACTAGCTTGGACCGGAACACCCGCGCATGTGTCGCTCGCGCGCTTCGTTCGACCCCAAATGCTTTCCAGGCAGACCTGGACAGTGGCTGCACCGGGGTCTGTCGACGGCCCAATTAGGCTCGGTAACAACAGCCGCTGCAGGTGGCGACTGTTGGAGCACATGACGACGGACGCTGTTGCACCCTAAATACGACTGCATGAACAAAAACGTGACCAGGATGTTGAACGATGCATGAACTGATGCCTTTTCTTCTAATATTTCATTTTCTTCTTGGAGAAGAGTAAGGGAGATCGATCGACCACACAAAGAAACACAGCGACGTCGGCCCAGTTTGGCACGTTGGTGCAGCGATGGTACGGTACGTGAGACAGTGTGTGTGTGAGAGAGAGACAACGGAACAGTGGACGGCTGGCCCCATCGATGGACCGCATGCATGCATGATTATGCTTATGATTGTACCGTGGCCGGCCGTGGAGGGGACGGGTGGAAGCGTACGTTACTGTGCGCACCAACGTACCGCACCCACACCCACAGCGGTTGCAGCTTGGGTCGGGTGGGGCATCGCCATCAGCTAGTAGTATCAGCGTTCGGGTGGGCAACCCTGCAGCAACCTGCCATCACCGCCGCGCCATTAATGGCGCACATGGCGTGACGCCGCGCCACCACCGGCGCTGGAGCCCGGACCGTGACCTCGCTCGCTCACTCACTCACTCACCGGTTCCTCCCTCCCTCACGCTCGTCCGAGGCCTGAGTCCCCGGCCGAAAAGCAACCGCTTCTTCGGCTAGCTCCTCGCCGGGACCGTACGGGGCGCAGCAACCATCGCCATGAATGCCGCTGCGTAAAGTTTTACCGGTCCAATCCATGCGTGCGTCCTTGCAAAGACCACCGTGCTCAAAGCCTAAAACCGATCGTCCGTTCGTGGCAACGGCTGAATTTAGTAGAGTAGTACATTAACCGTGAACTGTTTATCGTGCCGTGTTTCAACCAAGCAGATCAGCTCTACTTTGTTTCTTTCTTCAACCTGTACGTGTCGACTCAGTGATCCCTCGAGCCCGTACGCCACACGATCAGACTTACCGAGCCAGCTGCCTCGTTTTCCTTTAACACAAACACAGACGTACATACAGACGCAGACGCTCATACATATATGCACACAAACTCATAACGAGATGTCTCGTTTGGTTAAAGAGCTAAGCATATTATAAACATCAGAGAAATGCTAGGGTGCATGTGACTGAGAAAACTGAAATTTCAGAGCGCGTGTTCATCTCATGGTGCTCCAGAGAAGACAGGTTGACGACGAGGAGATGGTATCGCATCAGGCTAATAAATATTTCCGCGGCGCGCCCACGCCCGCCCGCCCGCCCGCATGTGTGCGTGTTGATGGCGAGACGTTCATTAAATGGGCTTTGTCCCCTTCTAACCGCCGTTTTGATTTGCTGCGATTTCAGGTACTAGCACAGCTGCCGGACCCTCCACATGATCAAACCAAAGACAAGATCATCCTCTAACTTCTACTCCCTCCATTCCACAATGTAGTGCGCCCGCGCTTTTCGAATCTAACCTTGACCGTAAATTTAACTAATGAGACCAACTCCGGCGGGAGCAAAAATTATACCACTGAATTCGTATCGAAATACGAATTCGGTGTTATAATTTTTGCACCGGCTGCAATCGGTCTCGTTGGTTAAATTTATGGTCAAATTTAGATCTCGGGGTGCGTGGGTGCACTACATTATGGAACGGAGGGAGTACTAAAATGCTTCCTTTGTTTTTATTTACTCAGCATATTAGTTTTGTTCAAAGTCGAGCTTTGTAAACTTTGACAAAGTTTATAGACAAAAATATTTCATATACAATAACAAATCAATATTATTAGATTCATTATTTAATGTATTTTCACATCATATAGATTTGTTATGGTAAATGGTTGTATTCTTTTCTATTAACTTGGTCGACCTCAGTCAAGTCTATTATATGCAGAGTAAATAAAAACAGAGGAAGTACATAGTTTTAGTATGCACAAAGCTTTTTCGTTGATAGAAAAAAAAATAAGTACAACCGAAGATATACAACACATGCACGAACGCAAGATGACGTGAACTCGATGCCATGACAACGGGCTCTTGGCCTGAACAAGCAAACGACACAGCTAAACCAACTTGAAGTCTAACAACCACAAGTCCAACACCGGGGACGCCGCAAACATAGAAGACGACGCCCTCGGAAAGGAAAACGGCGTCGTGGCGCTATCGTCGTCTGATCCAAAGGATCAGACCTAGGGTTTCCCCTGGTGCTCGAACACGGACACAGAGAGAGACCATGGCAACACCTCCAAGGAAGGGGCGACCCTCGCCAGTGTCACCGCTGTCAGCACTACCAAGCCAAGCAAGGATTTCTCCCTAGGCTATGTGTGAGCAATCCCAAAGCCACCGGACCAGGAACCTAGAGTAGAAGTCAAACGTAGGTTAACCACCACCGCCAGAAGGGGAGCCGCGCCGGACTGGTGAGGGGCAGGGCAACGAAGTGGCTGGGACTGCGAAGGAGGCGGGGCGGGGCAACGAAGTGGCTGGGACTACGAAGGCGGAGGGGCGAATGGGCCGATGCAGGGGACCTGATGGCGTCCGGTGACACAGACAAGCTAGGAACTAGAGGAGACGCAGATCTGGGCCGCTAGGGCCGAGGCTGGCTGGATATTGGCCAGCCATAGAGGCTGGAGGAGACACAACCTCCGGAGTGACGGGGTCGGCGTCGTGCTGGAAGAGACAACGATAACCCAAAGACATTGAAAAATGCAGGTCGAATGCCGCCAGGTCCGGAGTTACACCGGGAAAGGGTCCACTGCAAGGGCACGAGCGCCCGTGGAAAGCCAACAGGCGGGCCGCAAAGGGGCAACCACGGATGGGGAGGCACCACCGGAAGCGCACCAAAAAACCATCGTCCTAAAGTCATGGCCGCATGTCGGAGGAAATGAGCGCCGCCGTGACGCCATAACGGCGTTCCTGGACGAGCAAAGGAGGCCACCACCCTCAACCCGGGGAATAGGTGGGCCGGCAAGGAGCCATAGCCAGACGAGATGCCCCATCACCACCATACTAGGAGCCGGCGCGAGCTTCACCAGCCGATCATATGACGGCGAGGTGGTGGGTAGTTGGGAGGGGGCTGCGGTGGTGGTGGGCTACGGTTCCCTCACCGCCGCCAGGAAGGGCGACGAGGGGTAGCAAGGAACACGCTAAAAAAAGGAATTTCAATTCTATTTGTTTGTAAGCTGGGACGGGGTTCGCTATGTTATTGTATTGCATTTTTTTGGTCTGCCAATGTCCTGACTTAATTGTAAGAGCCAAGGCTTAACCTTTCTTGATTACCTTTCCCCAAAGGAGAACCATCTCACTAACAACCAGTTCAAACTTTCATTGAGTGGTAGCACTATTATTACTACTACAACAGCCACTTCTTATTGATGATGATAAAAGTATAACAGTACTAGCCAGTCTACTGTCCCTGTTAGCAGCACTGCCGCCCTTAACCTACCAATTAACTAATCAACTGCTACAAACATAGCATGGTGTGATTCAAAGAAGGTACTAGTGCTCTACTGCCTCTTTGACCGCCCTTAACCAAGCAAGATGCAAGCACATGATCAGAAAGTGCACCCTAAACTAATCAACCTTGTCCTTTTACCTGCTGCACAAGGCCTTGCTTTGCCTTTGCTCCATCTGGAACCACGCCCCACCCCTCAATGCCTTTGCTCCATCTACAACATGTGCGTGAACGCAAGATGACATGAACATGATGCCCAAATCAGGGACGCCGTGAGTGCACAAGACGACGCCTTCAGAAAAAAAAACTATCTCGTGGCGCCATCGCCGTCCGATCCGTAGAATCAGACCTAGGATTTTCCTTGGTGCTCGAAGAGGAGTGCGGAGACTAGAAAGAGGCCATGTCAATGTCTCCAATGAGGGGAGGAGGGGGCGACACTCGACGGTATCGCTGCTACCAGCACCGGCAAGCCGAGCAGGGATTTTTCCTTGTCCTGTGTCTGAGCGATCCCAAAGCCACCGGACCAGGAATCGGGAGTCAGAAGTCAAAAATAGGTCAAAAAACAACCACCACCAAAAGGCGAGCCGCGCCAAACACGTGAACCTTGGACATGACGAGGGGTGGGGCATCGAGCTGGTCGTGATTGGGAGGCGGCGAGGCGAATGGTCGATGCAGAGGACACGACGACGACCGGCGATGCCTACGAGCCATGGACTGGAGTAGACACGTATCTGGGTCGCCGTGGCCGAGGCTATCAGGACACCGGCAAGCCATAAAGGCTGGAGGAGACGTAACCTCCAGAGCATAGGGGCCGGCGTCACGCAAGTAGAAACACCGACAACCCAAAGACACTAGAAAACACAGGGCGAGGCCCGCTAGGTCCGGAGCTACATCGACAAGGGATGCATCGCAAAATGGCACGAGCGCCCGCAGAACGCAATAGATGCACCGCAAGGGGTAGCTGCCGCAGGGGAGGCACTACCGGAAGCACACGGAAAGTCCATCGTCTTAACGTCATGGCCGTAGATCGGAGGAAATGAGCGTCATCCTACAAGGGCGGGCCGAAACCAACATATGAGCACACCACCCCCAACAAGGGGTCCAGCGCCGGCGGTAGCACAGACGACGACGACGACAAGAAGGACCTCGCCGAGACCCATATCTGACCAGTGGGGAAGGGGGTGGACGAACCTTGCTGGCAACAGGCACTTGCAATAGCCGGTGGCAAGGAGGCCCGGGGAGCACGCGTCCGGCGGAGATGCACCGACGCAGGGCGCATTGGCCGGCAGGGTGTCCTAGGCAGACGAGGCGCATTGGTGGTGGGCTAGCTAGGGTTCCCTCGCCGCCATGAGGGAGGGCGACACGGAGGACGCGTGGTAGCCAGAGCCAAGCAAAAAAAAAATCGGTTCTATTTGTTTGTAAGCTGAGACAGGGTTCACTATGTTATACTCCATCCGTACCTAAATATAAGTCTTTTTAGAGATTGTAATACGAACTACATGCAGATGTATATATATTCTAGAATGTAACCTGCATTGAAATCCTTAAGAAAAACTTATATTTACGAATGGAGGGAGTTGTATTGTTTTTTTTTTCCGTCATTGCCCTGACCTGATGGTGAGAGCCAAGGCTTAGCCTTTCTTGATTACCTTTCCCCAAAGGAGAACCATCTCACTAACAACCAGTTCAAACTTTCATTGAGTGGTAGCACTACTACTACTACAGCCACTTCTTTTTGTTGATGATAAAAGTATAACAGTACTAGCCAGTCTACTGTCCCTGTTAGCAGCACCACTGTCCTTAGAGGGTGCTTGGATTCAAGGGACTATTTTTAGTCTGACTAAAAATAGTCTCTTTAAGAGGCTAAAGTTCCAAGCACCCCTGACTAAAGAGAGACTAGGACTAGTCTTGAGGCCAAATTTTTTTAGTCATAGGAAACCTACTAAAATATGTATTAGCCCTCTCTCTCCTCATTTAATTCCTCTCCTTTAACACATGCGAGTTTTGGATTGAAGGGTTTGAAGGATAATAAATGCTCAATAACTTGATTTTAGTCTCTTTAGTATTTGGATCCAAGCATGGATGAGGCTAGCAAATTTAGTCCCACTACTATCCAAGCACCCTCTTAACCTACCAATTAACTAATCAGCTGCTACTAACATAGCATGGCGTGATTCAAAGAAGGTACTAGTACTCTACTGCCACTTTGACCCCCCTAACCAAGCAAGATGCAAGCACATGATCAGAAAGTGCACCCTAAACTAATCAGCCTTGTCCTTTTACCAGCCGCACAGGGCCTCCTTGCTTTGCCTCTGCTCCATCTGGAACTCCTCAATGCGCATGCTGCTCCGATTCCAAATGTGGATTGTGGTGCCGATTGATTAATTTTTTCTGCACCACGGACGAATTGAATTGAATCCCAACAATGATGCCCATTTCTTCATTTGGCCACGCAGCTTTGATCTTCTGGCCTCCGAGCAACAGATTTGCCCACTCGATTTCAATGGTTTTGTCTGCTGGCCAATTTAGAACGGGAGCCAAGTGCCCCACCCTGGCCATACTCCAACTAAAACTATACCGTAGGTGGCTGCAGCTTGGAAGCTTGGACTGTTTTGCATGAATACTTACAAGCCTACGCATTGATTTGTTAGCTGCTGCTGGTGAGGTTGTTATTAACAAAGAAGAGAGCTTGCCTTTTTGCCACTCACTATGTGTGCGGCTCGGTAGATTGTGATGGTTTTCCATCGCTTTTCTGTTAATTAACTGAACAATTCTCTCTGATTGATTAATTGATGAGACAAATCTTTTGCCTCCGACCAAGAAAACCATTGCACTACTAGGAGTACCTTTTTTTCAGAATAAACAACATGGAACCCAGCAAGTCCCCAGGCACAGAGCAGACCAAGACTTTGGAGATGGGGAACAAAATGATCTTCACATCAAAGCCTCACATTACACAGATCCTCTGCTACTAGCACTAGTAAACTTTTAACCACCCCCACAATCCCTCCCTCTCCCTCTCTGTTTCTCTGTCTGGTCAACAAGATGTTGGTGAAAATGTACAGCGTGAGGCGAGCATGTCACAGACGGTCTCCCTCCTGATCTCCTCGAAGATGAGGGTCTCTATCCTGGCGCCGATCTCCCTGACCTCAGGCTTGAGCCCCCTCCATTGCTGCCCGGACTCTGACAGGTCCAGCTCCACCATCCCGGGGATCTTGTAGATGTCCCCTGCGATCCGCTCCCACGACGAGATCTGCTCCTCGATGCACTTGCTGCCGCGGTTGCCGGCCGTCTCTTCGTCCTCTTCCTCCGTCGTCTCCATTGCGAGAGCCTTGCCGCCGTGGACGTTGTAGGTGAAGCACGGCGAGGTGGGGCCGTGGAAGTCCGAGGATGGTGCTGAGGGTGAGCTCCCGGAGGTTGATGGCTTCTCGTCCTCCTCCCCTGTTGTTCAAAGAACAGAGCAAAACAAACAAGAAGAGAGATAAAATCAGCCTGCTGGGATTTTACTAAGTAACTGACGATGGACGAGACCGAGTCCATGGCGTGATCAATTGAGGGGATGGAGCTTACAGCGGGGATGCACCGGAGAGTCCTCGTCGGAGTGCAGCTCCAGGACGGAGACCGGACTGAGCTGCCGCGACGAGTCGATCGCCATGTCCGTCTTCCACCTCGCTGCTCCCTGTCGCTCGTACCCGTCGCCGTCGTCGTCGTCAAACTCCATGGCACGGGCATTGCATTCGCCGCTGTAGCCGGCGGATCGCCGCAGCCGGCGGAACTCGCCGTCGCTGGCGCCGGTGAAGCAGCTGCCGCCAAGATTTTCCCAGCGGAACGCGCTCCTCATGGCCTTGCCGCACAGCACCTTGCTCAGCGCGGACCTGAGGCCGCCAATGCTGCCGCTCCTTTTCTTGAAGCCGTGGTTGCAGAGCCTGAGCAGCCGCTGGCACCCGGCCACGGGGCAGCAAGCGCCTCCTCCTCCTCCGCCGCCGCCTCCACGGCCGCGCCGCGGCCTCCGAATCTTGGCTGCCTCGACGAGGAACGGCTCCTGCTGCTCCTGGAGCAGCTCCGACAGCCTCCTCCCGGCGGCCATTGCCGCTCCTGGCTAGCTCCCGCCCCTTCTTGGAGCCGCACACAAACACCGATACAAACCGTAGCTCACTGACTAAGAACACGAGGAGGTGGCGGCAATGCCGGTCTGCTCATTGCATTGCGAGGGGATGGCTCCGTCCGTCCATTGAAGCGGAGGCGGAGGCGGTGATTGGGGGTGGGAGAGGGGGTCAGTGCGTGGTTTCTCTTGTACGCATGTGTGGGAGGTGAAGCCAAGATGGAGTGGAAGGGAGGGAAGGGATCATAGTATTCTCATATGCTGGGGCTGGGCTGGGGATGGAGAAGGAGGTGCTGTGTCGTGCAGTGTGTCTGCTCTGCTCGATCGGGGTCCCCGGGACACGGTTGTTGGCTAGTGGAAAGGAGCGAGGGAGTGTGTGTGGTCATGCGGCGGTCCGAGGCAGCCATGGAGGGAGAAGGAAAGAGTGGGAGGAGGTGAGAGTTAGGGCAACTCGAACGCAGTCAAAATTGACAAATTTAATCTCAGAGGAGAAGTATTTCACAAACTAAACTGCTTTTGAAAATATTTCACACCGCTGACCCTTTTGTGCAGCGCCCGACAGCAAGGACAGTAGAGTGCAGCGCCTTGCTGTCGGGCGCTGCACAAGTGTGGCGCCTGAGTGCTAGGCGCTGCACAATAGTGTGCAGCGTCTTACTGTCAGGCGCTGCACATTAGGGGTCAGCTAGATGAAATACTTTCATAAACAGTTTAGTTTGTGAAATAGTTTGGCCCCGAGGTCAAATTTGTGCCTTTTGCGCTCTAACGTACGACCCCAAATCGATCGCCCGTGTCCATTTGGGGGTAAACGGATAGAACAGGGGCACAACGCGCGGGAGCAATTGACCAATGTTTGTTTTCGGTCCGCTTTTGACCCATTCCCGGCCCAACTTTGGGCCGCGTTTGCGGCCAAACGGACACACGCAGACGAACGCCCTCGTCCTCCCCTGGCCCACCCGTCGGGGACACCGCACTCCCCTCTCATCCCTAGCCACCACCGCTGCCATTTTTCTCAGCCGTGTCGCTGTCCAGCGCGCTCGCCCCTACCCTTGTCGCAACCCCCGTTTTCTCGACACCCCGAGATGTCCAACCCCACTGACTGATTTCAGCGCATCCGGCGGTAGGACTTGGAGCAAATCCGGCTGGATTTGAGCTCACTCGGCTGCCGGAGGCCGCGCCGTGCCATGGACTGGCCGGGTACAGGACCGCACAGCCCCGACAACGCCCCCAGGCCACATGCAGGTATTGACTCCAGCTCTAACAGTTCGGATCAACCCCGTTGTCGGCTCGCCGACAAATACACCAACGGCCATCGTCCGAGCTCGATGCTGGCCCAAACGCTCGTCGGCGCACCGTTGCCGCTCGTAAAGTGCGACGACTGTCCACGGATGGTCGTGCGACGCGTGTCTACAATGCAGGAACATCCCAAATGGGTGTTCGTCAAGTGTAAAAACGTTGGGGTATGTGCTAGTTTAGCTTCAGTTGTGCTCCCGGATTCAGTGCATTTTGCTTATAATCAATTTTTATTTTGTAGGAAGGATGCAACTTTTGGTATTGGGAAGAAAAACACATCGATCTATTGACAGAACGAAATTTGATAGATGACCGTGCACTTGTTGCTAGAATAGAAGCTAGAGATGAGACTAGGTGCGAAGAAGCAACGTCTACTTTAGACTCGACGAATAAAGAAGCATGCAAAATCGAGAATCCGCAGATCAACAATGAAGGCATCAAGAAGATACTAATCCAGCTTGCGGGAGCAGTTATGGAAGTTGGATATCTTTTAAAATGTCTTCTTGTGGTTCTTGTTTTCTTTGGTCTTGTTATTCTCGTCAAGATTGTTGGAAACGTAGTAGAAAACAAAAAAATCGCACCTACGATCACCCAAGATCAATATGAAGATGCACGACTGGTTGGGATCACGATCGTTACCTCACCGAGTTGCAGCGGAAGAAGAACGTGTTGGTGTAGATTGTACTTGGAGTCCCTCGAACCAAAGATAAATGATCCCTCATACCACCCATGAACAGTCCCTGAAGCCGAAGACCGAAAGCATGGCCTCTCTACTTGGTTGCAAGCGTGCAACCTTCACGATCCGGCAGCGCTTCGTCGTCCAGAGCTAATCGTCGTTGGAGAATTAGAGGGAGGAGATTAGAACCACACTGGGCTTCCAATAATGAGGACAAGAGGATGAGCCACGATCTAATTAGTCAACTAGGATCAACTGGAACATGAACTACAGGAACCAGAGGCTCCAAAACCTATATGTTCAATAAGCAAAAGCTCGTAGTATATATAGTTTAGACGGGAGGGAGAGGGCAGCCACCAAGGGGTAAAGATCCTAGGGGAGGAGTCCCACTCCCTCTCCAAGTAGGATTCGCCCCCCCCCCCCCCCCCCTAGGAAGGGGGGGGGGTGCCACCTCCACTTGGGCCTTTGTGGCCCAAGTTGCCTTCCACCTCTTCGCCTTTTTAGGCCCGTTGATATTTGAATTAAATATAAAATGTTCTAAATACCTCTAGACCATTATATATAATTTATATATTAACATCTCCGGAAACATTTTCCACCTATATATATAATTTATTGGTAATACCCGGTATTACCCAATACTCTTGGAAACCCTTCCGATATCCCCGAAATGCTTCTGGATCCTCTCAAAACTATTCTGAATATTCATGAAACAATTCCAAAAATATATTCTCATGACTCACATCATACTAACACCCAGCGGATCGTGATTTCCTTAAGCTTGTGACCGCATAGGTTCTGTAACCCATAGACATGAACGAGACCGTTCGTTCAATGACCAGCAGCGCGACCGTCGATGTCCGTATCGGTCCCTATGAGCACATGAATGATATTTGAGTGAACCTTTGGTTATCATGTGATGTTCCCTTTGCTTTGCGATACTTCACAAAACTCGGGATGCATTGGTATCCTCCTGAGTCATCACCATGCTCATTATACCGAAATCCTCTTTATCAGTTTTGTTCTTATTTTTCGTTATTGTGTTCCGGCATCCCCTTGACGAAGTCACTTGTGTCTGGCCAGACGATGATCAATGATGTCACACTAAGCGGGCCCTAAGAATATCTCTCCATCATCGGAGTAGCAAATCCCACTCTCGAGCTATCCAGTCATTGTCAAACTTTCTGATGAACCTGTAAGTTGTCGTTATGATCACCGTGTTACAGGTGACATTTGAGCAACCCCAAAGCCCATTGATGTCTGCTAGAACTACGTCAGTATTTCCCCAAAGAGGAAGGGATGATGCAGCACAGCGACGGTAGGTATTTCCCTCAGTGATGAGACCAAGGTTATCGAACTAGTAGGAGAACCACGCAACAAAATGTAAACAACTCCTGCACACTAATAACAAATACTCGCAACCCGACATGTTAAAGGGGTTGTCAATCCCTTTTGGGTAACGACGCCGGAAATTGGCAAGTGGACGGGAAAAAGTTGTAATAGATTGGATAAATAGATCGCAAATAAAATAAAGTGCAGCAAAGTATTTTTTTAATTTTTGGTTTAATAGGTCTGAAAATAAAAGCAAATGAAAATAGATCGCGAAGGCAAATATATTAAAGAAGAGACCCCGGGACCGTAGGTTTCACTAGTGGCTTCTCTCGAGAAAAATAGCAAACGGTAGGAAAACAAATTACTGTTGGGCAATTGGTAGAACTTTTGAAAGGATCGATATAGTTGACTAGAGGGGGGGGGGGTGAATATGCAACTAGCAATTTTTAGCTTTTCTTTACCAAATTAAACTTTGCATCAAAGTAGGTTGTCTAGATATGCAACTACGTGAGCAACCTATATGATGCAACAACAACAAGCACACAAGCAAGCAAGGGATATAACACAATAAAGATTGCACAAGTAAAGGTAAGAGATAACCAAGAGTGGAACCGATGGAGATGAGGATGTGTTACCAAAGTTCCTTCCCTTTGAGGGGAAGTATGTCTCCGTTGGAGCGGTGTGGAGGCACAATGCTCCCCAAGAAGCCACTAGGGCCACCATATTCTCCTCATGCCCTCACACAATGCGAGATGCCGTGATTCCACTATTGGTGCCCTTAGAGGCGGCGACCGAACCTTTACAAACAAGGTTGGGGGAATCTCCACAACTAAATTGGAGGCTCCCAGCGACACCACAAAGCTTCACCACAATGGACTATGGCTCCGCGATGACCTCAACCGTCTAGGGTGCTCAAACACCCAAGAGTAACAAGATCCGCAAGGGATTAGTGGGGGGAATCAAATTTCTCTTGGTGGAAGTGTAGATCGAGGCCTTCTCAACCAATCCCTAGAGAATAAACAAGTTTGATTGGCTAGGGAGAGAGATCGGGCGAAAATGGAGCTTAGAGCATCAATGGAGCTTGGAGGTGGAAGAGGTAGTCAACTCGGGGAAGAAGACTCCCCTTATATAGCACTACTAGGGAAAAGGCTAGCAGCAGCGCAGGTTTTTAGGCTAGCAGCAGCGCGGGTGGCCGCGCTACTAATAAGGCGCTACAACTAACTCATAGTAGTAGCGCGGCCCCAACCCGCGCTACTACTGTTGACGATATCAGCAGCGCTTTTTGTGAACGCGCTACTATTAACTAGCTGTAGCGATTTCGCCATCCCTCGCTACTACTATATCTTTCATCATTTTCCCACTGCCCCATTCCCTTTCAGTTCTCCTTTCACTTTCAGTTCTCCTTTCAGATACTAGATACTAGGTACTGCTAGTAGATATCAAATTCATAAACCATTACTAGGTACGGTAGTACTCCCTTCGTTCCAAATTACTCGTCGTGGTTTTAGTTGAAACCACGCCGAGTAATTTGGAACTAAGGGAGTAATAGATAACAATTTCATGCATAGCCAACATGCATCCTCAAGCAGTACAAGGTCATATCAACGGCCATCATCATATGTAGTTCTAGATGATATCGACGACGATCATCATATGTAGTTCTAGATGATATAGCCACACACACATATGTAGTTCTAGATGATATAGCCACACACACATATGTAGTTCTAGATGATTTAGCCACACACACATATGTAGTTCTAGATGATATCAAAGACAATCATCATCCTCAAGCCTGGGCGGTTGGTGTTCCTGATAGTAATTAGGATGGCCTGTCCAACACGAAGATTCTTGCCATCGAGGAATTTCTTCCACCCAACCGAGCTTAAGTGTGTGCGACCGTCCGTGTCCACGCGGTAAGTACAGGTTGTGACGGAGCCCCTTGCAGTAAGGCGTAGTCCAGCTGAGCCTTCTTCATCAGGCTCGATACCATAACTCACAGATATGCTCTTTGCCAATTTCTGAATAAGAAAAACATATCAATTAATAAGCATGTGATCGAACTCTACACTAAAACATATATATCATCGACTAGATTCCACATAACATACCATATCATTGGACTGTACACTAAGTAATTCACACTATTAATTTACATTTGTAAGTATAACATACCATATCATGTCGATCAACCATGGTATTTGTCAAGCGGGTCACGAATGCACCCTGACAAAGTCAGCACGTGGCGGAATTATGTCCCACAGGTTGGACACCTCCTCCTCACTCAGCCTTGTTCTTTGAGCTACGATGGCTTCATGAAGTGGGTCCTCATCATCTTCATCGAGTGGGTCCTCATTATCTTCATCATCTTCATCATCTTCGTCATCTTCATCATCTTCCACCAGGTTGAGATAAATGACAGCTAGCTTGGGTCTTTCTGCTCGGAAGTTGAAGCTGATCAACTCGCCACCAGTAAGATGCATGCGAGCGACGAAACAGGCCCATCCATCTCCTCCAATCTGCGACATATTGCGTCCTTTCTCGACCTTCATAGTGTACGCCCCCCAGGAGCCTCAAATGTCACAGTGTCTCCTGTCAGCTTGTTGAATTTCAACCTCACATTGCATGGGACGATCTGTGTAAAATAAGCAAAATGACACAATGCAGTAATGCCAACACTAAAAATAAAATAGTTATTACATTTCATCTAATTTCTTACCGCCGCATGACGAAAACTCGGCTGGAAGTAGATGCAGAACAGCTTGCCAGTTGCAAGGCTGCTGGCGCATCTTGACTTGCACAGTTGACATAGTGGTGGTGGTGGCGCCATTCTTCCTAAAGCAATATGAGCAAAGGATTACTAAATCAACTAAATCAAAATGTTCCTAAGTCAACTAAATCAACTAGCCTACTAAATCAACTAAATCAAAATGTTCTAAGTCAACTAAATCAACTAGCCTACTAAGTCAACTAAATCAAAATGTTCTAAGTCAACTAAATCAACTAGCCTACTAAATCAACTAAATCAAAATGTTCTAAGTCAACTAAATTAACTAAATGAATTAGCCTACTAAATCAACTAAATCAAAATGTTCTAAGTCAACTAAATCAACTAGCCTACTAAATCAACTAAATCAAAATATTCTAAGTCAACTAAATTAACTAAATGAATTAGCCTACTAAATCAACTAAATCAAAATGTTCTAAGTCAACTAAATCAACTAGCCTACTAAATCAAATAAATCAAAATGTTCTAAGTCAACTAAATCAACTAGCCTACTAAGTCAACTAAATTATATCAACTAAATCAAAATGTTGCATATGAGCAGGAGGGAGAAGGAGGGCGACTCGAGGAGGGAGAAGAGAGTAGGATGGAAGAGGAAGGCGGAGCGAGGAGGGGCCGGCCGGCGCGGCCAATTGAGGGAGGACGGAGGAGGAAGGCGAAGCGAGGAGGGGCCGGCCGACGCGGCCAGTTGAGGGAGGACGGAGGAGGAAGGCGGAGAGAGGAGGGGCCGGCCAGCGGCGAGTGGAGAGGGAGGACGAAGGAGGAGGCCGGTACCGAGTCCAGCAAGGAGGAGGAGGTGACGGCGCGCGACGCAGACGGAGGAGGGGCGACGGGGGCGCGTGGCGTAGACGAATCGGAGAGGATTTTGAGTGGCTGTGTGTGAGTGGATCCGAAGGAAGGAGATGAGGGAGATGGATGGCTTAGCAGTAGAGCTCTTCAGGAAAAGACACTACTGCTAAGCTATCTAGCAGCAGTGCTTTTCATAGTAAAGCGCTACTGCTATGTGTCAGCATGCAAAAATAGACTTTGTTCAATATATCAAAAACACATTGATCATCAACGATCTTTTTGTGTACAATCTGATTTGACAATATGAGTCATCACCGGTTTAGGAACAGGTGAAGACTCATATTGCAACCACAAATTGTACACATAGAGTTCAATGAAGATCAAGTGCTTGTCAAAGTGTGAGAAGTAACATATTTAAGGTGGTAGAAACTCTCTTCACAGAGCGAGATGGGACTAAATTTTTGTAGGAAACTTAGAAGTAGCGCTTATCCGATAAATGCGCTGCTACTATGCCACGTAGCAGTAGCGCGCATCACGCTAACGCGTTGCTACTATAACTAGCCTCGCGGCGGCCTCGTAGGAATTATAGCAGCAACGCGTCTTTCGGGTGACGCGCTACTGCTATATTTGTCTCAGCAACGAGTTTCGTCTGTACGCGCTACTGCTAGTTAGCAGCAGCGAGTTATTTTGGAGCGCGCTGCTTATAAGATTCTGTGTATAGGCTTTTCCCTAGTAGTGTAGTGAAAGAACAAATCCAACCGTTATCCACCAACTCAGCCCGCGAAGAGCGGTACTACCGCACCAGACAAGCGGTACTACCGCAAGGGGCTGCGATACTATCGCAGAGAACTGCGGTACTACCGCTCGCACGGCAGGGGCTAAGACCAGTCCTAATGCGCTAAGACAGGGAGCGGTAGAACCGCTGGCGCAGTACTACCGTGCCCCATTGCGGTACTACCGCAAGGCAGGAATAGTCTAGGGAGAGAAGGCACGCACATATAAAAATACATCCGTGACTACTTCTGCTGAGTTTTGATCTATGCAAAAATCCGACACGGTACTACCGCAAGCCTGGAGCGGTACTACCGTGTAGGGCGTGGATGTAAAAAATTACATCCGCCCCTACTTCCGCTCATGCTGCTGTGCCTGGTTGGAGCCCACGGTACTACCACGCCCATGGAGCGGTACTACCGCGTAGGGCGCGGATGTAAAAAATTACATCCGCCCCTACTACCGCTCGAGCAGTTGCGGTTGGCCTGACGCCACGGTACTACCGCTCCCAAGGAGCGGTACTACCGTGAGCACCTATGGTACTACCGCGCTGGTGGTCGGTACTACCACAAGGGCCTGCGGTAGTACTGCTCCGAAGGGCCTGCAGTAAATTGGCATGAGTTTCACTAGCTCGCGCCACTAGAAGGATCCACAAGGGTTCGTCGCATGCAGGATCACATGCGAGTAGTAGGTGTCCTAGATAAGTTTCACTCAGGGTGTATCTACTCAGTTATAGAACTTGTGAAGCATTTTGAGCAACATCGCATCATTTTGAACTTTGAGATTAAGCACTCCCAGGCCTCCATTCTTTTTTGGGCCACGAACCATATCCTATGCAGCCAGCGGGTTAGATTTATCACCTGTCTCGGTTTTTTTCTTCCAAAGCCCATGCCTTCACATTTTATCAAGCTGCTCAACAATTTTTGGGGGAAGCCGTAGAACTCCCATGGGGTAAATGGCCAACGAAGTGACTAGAGAGTTCATGAGAGCCAATTTCCCAGCATATGACATGAGAGACATAGCCGCCGTGATTCTGCCTTCTGCTTTGCACACCCAAGGAGTCATGTCCAGCACCAATGGTTTAGTGGTTCCAAGGAGGAGACCGAGGTACGTGAATGGCATGTCAGCCGTGATGCACCCAAAGATAGTGGCAAGCTCCTTACATTTGGCTTCTGGTGTGTTGATGGGTATCAACGTAGACTTATGGAAGTTGATGTGTAGTCCAACCGAGGCAGCATAATCTGTAAGAATTGTCTTCATGATTGCCGCTTGATTAACGCAAGTAGGCATGATAATGATAGTATCGTCCGCGTATTGGATCACTGGAAAGTCGGTCGTGTTGGTGGAAGGAATAGGCAGTTGCAAGCGATTGTCTTGTAGGGCCTCATTGATAGCCGTTTGAAGTAAATCCGCAGCAAGAACAAAGTTAAGGGGAGAAAGAGGGTCTCCTTGGCGCACCCTGCATTTTCACCAAAATTTCTTTCCAGGTACCCCATTTAACAGGACAGAAGATTTCCCTGAAGATGAAAGACTCGTCATCCAGGATATCCATTTATCATTGAGTCCCATGTTCCTCATTATTTGGATGATGGCATCGTGCTCTACAGTATCGAGTGCCTTGGCAAAATCTAATTTGAGGAGGATAATTTCACGTTTTGAAGCTTGACATTGGTGTATGTACTCGAAGGCCCAAGCAAGGCAATCATGGATGGATCTCGCCTTCAAAAATCCATACTGATTTTTGTGCACAATGTTTAGCACCTTTTGAAGTCGGTTGGCCAGAATTTTGGTAATAAGTTTGAGACAACAGTTAAACAATGTGATCGGCCGGAAGTCATCGACTGTTTCAGGGGCCTTGGTTTTAGGTATGAGTGTGATGTACCCGTAGTTTAGGCTTTCAAGGTTTAAAGTGCCACTGTAGAACTCATCACAAAGACGATAAAAATCCTCCTTGATGATGGACCAACAAGCTTTCAGGAACGCACCATTGAAGCCATCAGGGCCCGAAGCACGGTCCGGGGGCATTTCTTTGATGACTTCATCGATCTCTTTATGTGTGAAGGGAACGGTCAGACTATCGAAATCCACTTGTGTAGGAAGCATGCGGGAGAGATTGAATTTCATTTGTGACGTGCTCTTTGTGCCCATACGTTTTTTGAAAGCCTCAAATAGTAGAGATTCTTTGCTGGAGTGATCTTCCACTTTCATTCCATCGTCAGTTTTCAGACTAGAGATGCAATTTTTTCGTTATCTTTCCGTGGCCACTGCTTGGAAATTTTTTGAATTCTCACCGCCAAACTTGACCCAACGTATGGTGCAATGTTTTTTCCAATATTTTTTTTGATATCTCTAAAGCCGAAGAAGATGTGTGCGGAGGATGCACTGAAAATTGCCCTCGGGTATGGTCAAATCTCGTTTATCCGCAATATGATCCAATTCCAGGAGGGTCTTATTGGTGTTCTCAATTGTTGTTTTCAACCGAGAGATACTCTTGCTCCAGACGGTGAGGTCATGTCTGAGGTGTTTAAGTTTCTGACAAAGGCTTGAAGCCGCATTTTTATTTTTTCCATGACGAATGGGTTTATTCCAAGCGGTGTTCAACACATCTAAAAAGCCGGGGTGTGCAATCCAATAAGTTTCAAAATGGAACAGCTTGCATCTGGGGATGGTGGTTTGAATGACTACGTTGCAAGGTATATGGTCGTATATTGGCTTACTGAGCGGATTGACCAGTGTTGGGAATGTGCCTGTCCAATTAAGCATCGTAAAAAACCAATCAAGCTGTTCGAGAAGAGGATTTTGTTGCATATTGGACCATGTGTAGTTTCTACCCTTAATGGGTAATTTAGTGAGGTTCTGCTCTCTGATGAAATCGTTGAAAGTGAACATATCATTAACATCACCACCTGGTTTGTTGCGGTTTTCTGGTGATCTGATGAAATTAAAATCGCCTATAATAAGCCAATCCTCAAAAGATGGTATATCGACATCAAAAAGTCATTCAGTAAAGGAAGTCCGTGCATCACCTTGGCAAGGGGCATAAATATTTACCAGCTTCCAACGATGAGGGGATTGCCGGGATGAAAATTCAACACCGAGGGCAAATTGTTCAGATAAGAACACCGTGCCATCGAAAACATTACTGCACCAAATCATAATGATGCCACCCGAGGCCCCTACCGCTGGGACGAACGCAAAAGAATCAAAACATCATAGGCATAGCATTTTAAGCGTACTAGCATTAAAAGTCTGAATTTTGGATTCCTGAATACAAATAACCGCACAACCTAACGAGTTGACTGCATTCGAAAGAACTAAATGTTTATCGGGCGAGTTTAAACCACATACATTCCAACAGAGTACGTTCCAAGTTTGCAAAAGAACCATAGCTAATAAAAGGAAATAGCTTAAATGGACTCTGAAGTCGAGCCACCATTCTTGTCGGAGAGGATCTCATCAGTGAGATCGTCAGCAGGAATAGCACAAAGATGCGTACCGATGTTCTGCATGGTGCTGACAGGAGTGGGAGGGGGCACCGTTTAATTGGTGTCTATAGTAGGGTCATCCACCTCCTTAGTGCAAGAAAGAGCAGATGGCAGCATGCGGGGTTTCACTTTGGACTTGGTGGCCCGAGCTTCGGTGAGAAGATTGGTGCGGAAGCCATCATATTTATTCGACCTGTCGCTGCGCCTGAGGGAAGCAGTGTCAATGGGGGCCTAACTCTTGCCTTTGCGAAGCTTGGGGGCATTGGATTAGTACTGCTATTGCACAGGAGGCCAGACTCAGCAGACAGGTTGGGTGCAGGGGCATCTTCAACATGGGACTCTGAAGGAGGTAGCAGTGCATCAACCTCAGCTAAAAGACTAGGTGCAGGTAGAGCTAGCAGCTCCATTTGTGGCCGAATATCATCCAAAAGATCATCCTGAGTGGAGACATCGGGTACGGGAATAGTGAGAGAGTCCAGTTCAGCTATAGCATACTTCTCCTGACCAAGACTGGGTAGATGAAACACCACAATAGCCGATTCAGCAACATGATTAGACTCAAACTGCAGAGTAGTGGACCCTTCCTTGACAGGCATTTCCTGTAGAAGGACAATGGAGGTAGGTGCCGAAGTGTTACCTGTCCGAGGAACGGAGACATACTGCAGACCATCCTCCCCCACAGAGACATGTATCTCAACACAAAAATGATCATGCCTCATCCTATATCCGTGTACCCATGGTCCCATAGTGGCCAGCAGAGGACGCATAGCAAGATAAATGGAAGCATTGAGTTGCTGCCTAGGATGGGATCAGACAGAAGAAGATCCATGAGATGATTACCTTGATTTGAAAGACCAAAGCTCATACCCTGATTATGAACATCAACAGTGACTGTCAGTATCTCACTAGTAACAGACTGAGCAGCTTGAGCATCCTGGACAGAGACGTGATCTTCCACGATCAATAAGGCCAAAACAGAGTCAGGATTGGTGTCATCAGAGACTGTAATAGAACCATTCCAAGCGTCAGCAGCATTATCAATGATGTTGTTTTCTGGTGTGATGCCAGCTTCAAATGTGAGACCTTGTGCAGATAACCAAGCTTGAAAGTTCATCAGGTGCGGAGGCATACCACCGGGGAGCAGGAGGGGCAGGAGCAGCTGGCCATTCTCCCCAACCACCATTGTTCTGATCTGGAGCAGGTGCTGCATTCTGCACTAACTAGTTGTGAACTTGCTGCTGATAGAGCTGTTCAACGATGAGTTCAGGGCCAAACTATGGGTGGGGGTTGCCGTCGGGAGGTGGCGGCTCTTCGCCAGCAAGTGGAACCTTGGGGAGCAGCCCATTCCAATCGTTGCTGCGCAGAATAGTAACCTGGACAGTCCAGCAGTCTCGGGCTCCTCCCAACTGCCAAACCACAAAACATTTTGGCACCAATCGAAGATGAATAACCTGAACTTTGAGCAGCATGAAGCGACAATCTTGTCTAGGATTATACCAGGAGATCAAAGAACCAAAACCCCCAAGAGATTTGTTGATGTAATAGTCAGTCTGGTAATCATATGGAAATCCAAAGTACATTAACCGGATGGCCGGCCCAAATGTGGTGGTGTGGCAATTCAAAGCCTCATTATGCAGCACAAACATGATAAGTAAATCCTCATCTTCAATCTCTAAGGGAGTAGCCACAACAGTATCGCGCATGAAAGAATCAACAAAGCCATAAATCTCGATTCCAAAGGGATGGTCGCTGACCTCAGTTGTGAAGAGTTGCGATTCCTGTAGAAAGCCTGTGATGGTGTGACGGATGGCCGCACGACGGTGAAGAGGAACGTACTGGCTGGTCTCGGCGATGGCCAGATGTTCATGGCTGAGGGGCGGAATCGACCCAACAACCATCCCGCTGCGGACGATGCGATTCGCCTGGCCTGGCTCGACGGCGAACCCCGATGGCAGGAATGGCACAGGGTTAAGCGGATAGTTGGCCATTGTGGTTGCCGAGGAGGGTGGTAGCGAGGGTGGCAGCAACGGTGAAAGGACAGGACTGGCGGTGGCGTGAGTGTTGTGGCAATCGAGGGCAGAGTGGAATGCAGAGCGTGAGGGGTAGGAATGGAAGAAATTTCCTTTTGGGAATCCATCTCCAGCCTTCTCGCCTTCTCCTGTGGAAACAGGATCGAGCCACATGTCCATAGGCCCCACAAGCAGTGCATCGTACGGTGGTAGCAACATGAGGTCGGCTATGGGAAATATGCTTAGTAGGGAAATGCGAATCAGAGGTTCCAGTCTGTCTATGCACGTTTCCAAATAATTGAACTCCTGATTTAGGCACCTGTTTTTTCAGAGGGCAATAAATCGCCTTGTGATCAGGAGCCGAGCATTTAAAACATATGAGCCTAGCATGACAAGCAATCCTTTGATGGCCCCATTGGAGACAGCGAGCGCATAGATTAGCCCAATTAGTAGATAAATTAGAAATTTCTTTCTCCGAATAGCAGGCCTGGGCTAGGTCCACCTTATGTTGGCCCGAAAGGATAGGAGGCCAGGCCGAGTGAGGAGGGGCATATTTGAAACGCCGAGGCCAGAAAGCATTGTGGCAGTGGGGGATAGTCTTGTCGGATAACGCATTTAAAACTTCCTAAAACCAGATAGGAAGGTGACACTGATTCCTCCAAGTCCGCTTGCCGTTGATACTGAGTCATTAATTGTTTCCGACAAATAGAGGCCGTAACAGATGCTTTGACATTATTTCTCATTTGAATAGTACCAAATTTGAGAGATGACTGCTCAGGATCATGATGAACAAGCGATTGAACATTTGCCAAGGATGAAGAAGCTTCATCATGATGATAATTAGAGAAAGCCATCCGAGATAGAGGAACCAAATTAAACTTTCTCAACTCCTATAAGGAGGAAGGGTGCAAAGATGCCCCATCTTGTAATGAACCCAATTTGCACTTAATCACAATAGGCTTCCTGGCAGAAATATCCTTTAATTCCTCATCCGCATGCCAAGAAGAATTGAAATGAGAAAATCGAGCATAACGACCATTGAAAAGATGAAAGTGGAAAACAAAGTCTGGCCAGATATGATCCTTGAGCCAGTAAATGAAATGACCAACTTTGTTACCGGCCACAGAGAAACGAAAAGACCTCTCATTGATTCGAGAGACCTTAAACCCTTTGTGATGACCACCAATGCAACATTGGGGAGCCACACCCACAGATTCCCCAGAGAGAGGGAAGGATGCCGAAGAGAATGAAACCACCAAGAAAAATTCCTTGGTAGGGCGTGATGGAGAGAAATGGACCGTTTCTCCAAACCGACGACGTACCTGATCGGCCACCGCAAGGCCAGGTTTGAAATCCCAGTGTAGGAGGCCTTCCATGGTGAGGATCAATGGCTAGATCCATGGTAAGGGGCGTGGAGCAGGTGGGAGAGGAGAGGAGCCATCCTCTATTAAAAAAATAGGCCATTCACAGAGGGAAGCAGATGTTGTCATGTGCTTTTATGGTTGGATGCACGAAATCTTAATGCAAAAGAACATCACTTTATATTGCCACTTGTGATATGGGCCTTTATTATGCAGTCTATCGCTTTTATTGCTTCCATATCACAAGATCGTATAAAGCTTATTTTCTCCACACTAATAAGTCATACATATTTAGAGAGCAATTTTTATTGCATGCAACATGACAACTTACTTGAAGGATCTTACTCAATCCATAGGTAGATATGGTGGACTCTCATGGCAAAACTGGGTTTAAGGATAATTGGAAGGACAAGTAGTATCTCTACTTGGTGCAAAGAATTTGGCTAGCATGAGGGGGAAGGGCAAGATCAACATGTTGGATGATCCATGACAATATACTTTATTTCGGATATAAGAAAACATAACCCATTACGTTGTTTTCCTTGTCCAACATCAACTCTTTAGCATGTCATATTTTAATGAGTGCTCACAATCATAAAAAGATGTCCAAGATAGTATATTTATATGTGAAAACCTCTCTTTCTTTATTACTTCCTATTAATTGCAATGATGACCACAACTATGTTTGCCAACTCTCAACAACTTTTATTCATCATACTCTTTATATGTGAAGTCATTACTCTCCATAAGATCAATATGATCTCTTTATTTCTTTTTATTCTTTCTTTTTCTTCTATTCCCTCAAGATCAAAGCAAGATAATCAAGCCCTTGACTCAACACGAATCTTCATTATATATAGCTCACGGACTCAATTACATATAAGGATCATAAGGCAAAACTGAAAACTAAATCATACCAAAACTTTATTCTACTAGATCAAGATATTACTAAAAGGATCAAACTAAGAAAACGGTAAAGATAGGAGTGTGATGGTGATACGATACCGGGGCACCTCCCCCAAGCTTGGCAGTTGCCAAGGGCAGTGCCCATACTCATGTGTTTATGTCTCCTTCTTCGGAGGTGGTGATGATGGAGTTGTTGATGATGTAGGCATGTCGTCTGTCTTCCAAGGCATAGGCTCACCATCATAGAAGGATGATCGAGTCTCCGGGATTCTCGAATCTGTAGCCAAACTCATCCTCTTGAATCTATATTCATACTAACAGTTTTGGTTTTGTAGGTCATAGATCTGGGCTTGGAGGTGCTCGGTTTTCTCATGAAGCTTGAGGATGGCCTCCCTAATGTTCTTGGCATCCAACTTGTGGTTGTTGGTGAACTCCGCGATCATCATGTGGTTAGCGTTGAGTCTGCGTTCCACCATCCCTTGGCACTTGAAAACTTGTTGTTCCATTGCTTCGAGTATTGTCTCCACGCTTCCGGTCCTCCTTGGTCCCTCAACATCGCGGATGTGCAGCACCCCCTCACGCATCTCAATGCTTTAAGGGTGTTGCAGCACCTCCGCGAGGTAGGGGTTGATGACCTTCTCTAAAAACTTGTCCTTGGGAGCGCTTGAAGACGTCATGGTGATCTAGATCTGTCAGAAAAACTGCTCGAAACAAAAACAGAGGATATTTGCGTGATACGGTGGTCAAAACCTTCAGGAGATTATATAATGAATTTTTACCGACAAAAAGAAGTATCGTGCAAGAAAACGGAGTCTGGAGAGCACACGAGGTGCCCACGAGGTAGGGGGCGCGCCCTCCACCCTCGTGGATGCCTCGTGTCCTTCCCGGACTACTTCTTATTTTCCTATTTTCTTAAATATTCCAAAACAGAGAAAAATTGCTATTAGAACTGTTTTGGAGTCGGTTTACTTACCATACCAAATAACTATTCCTTCTCGGAGTTTGAAATGTTCTGGAAAGTGTCCCTTATGTATTCCTCCGGAGTCACGGTTTCAATAACATTAGTTTCAACATTTATTGGATTACCTGAGATATAATGTTTGATCCTTTGACTGTTCACCACCTTCGGATTTGTGCCTTCAAAGTTGTTGATTTTTATGGCACCGGAATGATAGACCTCCTCGATAACGTAAGGACCTTCCCATTTAGAGAGAAGTTTTCCTGCAAAAAATCTTAAACGAGAGTTGAAAAGCAATACATAATCACCTACATTAAACTCACGCTTTTGTATCCTTTTGTCATGCCATCTTTTAACATTTTCTTTAAACAGTTTGGCATTCTCATAGGCTTGAGTTCTCCATTCATCAAGTGAGCTAATGTCAAATAACCTCTTCTCACCGGCAAGTTTGAAATCATAATTGAGCTCTTTAATGGCCCAATATGCCTTATGTTCTAGTTCGAGAGGTAAGTGACATGCTTTTCCATAAACCATTTTATATGGAGATATACCCATAGGATTTTTATATGTAGTTCTATAAGCCCATAATGCATCATCAAGTTTCTTGGACCAATTCTTTCAAGATCTATTAACAGTCTTTTGTAAAATCAATTTAAGCTCTCTGTTACTAAGTTCTACTTGGCCACTAGACCGTGGGTGATATGGAGATGCAATTCTATGATTAACATCATACTTAGCAAGCACTTTACGAAAAGCACCATGAATAAAATGTGAACCACCATCAGTCATTAGGTATCTAGGGACTCCAAACCTCGGAAAAATAACTTCTTTAAGCATCTTAATAGAGGTGTTATGATCAACACTACTAGTTGGAATAGCTTCTACCCACTTAGTAACGTAATCAACAACAACTAAAATATGTGTATACCCATTAGAGGAAGGAAACGGTCCGATATAATCAAAGCCCCAAACATCAAATGGTTCAATAACAAGAGAATAATTCATAGGCATTTCTTGACGTCTACTAATATTACCAATTCTTTGACATTCATCACAAAACAAGACAAACTTACGGGCATCTTTGAAGAGAGTAGGCCAATAAAAACCAGACTGCAATACCTATGCGCAGTTCTATCTCCAGTGTGGTGTCCTCCATAAGCCTTGGAGTGACACTTGCGTAGGATCTGTTCCTGTTCATGCTCAGATACACAACGCCTAATAACACCATCTACTCCTTTATAAAGGTGTGGGTCATCCCAGAAGTAATGTCTTAAATCATAGAAAAACCTTTTCTTTTGCTGGTATGTGAAACTAGGTGGTATGAATTTAGCAACAATGTAATTAGCATAATCAACATACCATGGAGCAGTACGAGAAGCATTTACGACAACTAATTGTTCATCAGGAAAGCTATCATCAATAGGTAATGGTGTTGGGGATATGACTATTTGTGTAAGCCGCCCAGGAGGGGCCGGGTTACGCAAAGAGGACTCATTAGAGGACGCCCAAGACCAAGCATGAAGATGGCAGCTCAATAAAGGGCTTAAGGCCCACAGGCGGCTTAAGGCCCGTTGTAGTAAACCACCATGATGGCATGACTTGTAACATAAGGTAGATTTAACTAGTCACCGAGCCGGACACTGTTTATGAGCCAGCCGGGACTCTGTAAGCCATAGGGCGTCAACCCGTGTATATAAGGGGACGACCTGCTGGCGGCTTAGGGCAAGAAAGAACTCATCGAGAGCCGGGCATAGCATATCTCGCTCCCTGGTCATCGAAACGTCAATACCAACCCAACTAGATGTAGGCCTTACCTTCACCGTAAGGGGCCGAACTAGTATAAACTCTCTCGTGTCCCTTGTCCAGATTTAACCCCTTCAAGCTTCCTAGTTGCGATGGCTCCACAACTAAGTCCTTTCACGAGGACATCTGACGTGACTATTCCACGACAGGCGCCCACCGTGGGGCCAGCGCACGGTGGATTTGAGTTCTTGAAGGGCAACTTCGAAGGGCTCAAGGGATACGTAGTGGGCCGGATGACCAAGAGTCGTCGCGGCAAGATCTACATCGATGACGAAGGCTGGAGTCCCGACACCGGCTCAATTGAGTACGGATACCGGGTCCCCTTCGGCGGAATCCACGTCTTCATCGGCCGGATCGGTGAGCCGGGCCCTGAGCCGGACAACTGCACCAACCTCGTCGAGACGGCTCAGCGTGCAAGGAAGACCCGGACTCGGCCGGTCATGAGGCATGCCTTCATGGGCTGCATCCACGGAGAAGAATTTTCTAAAGGATCTGAAGATAGGGGTGAGACGGCCGACCTCTCGGACGGTGATTCGTCCGCCGGTTCAACAGATTCGTTATACCAAGTGCAAGATGGCGTGCTCGAGGGCTGTTCCGACAGCATCAGTATTCCGGACCCCTTTGAGCCGCCAAGATGGGCCGGAATCTTCATGGCTGGGACTCATCCCGGCTCAAACTCTACAGCTGCGGCAGCGGCAACGTCCGGTTTAGGAGCAGCCGGGGCAGGCGGCCCCGTGCGCCCGCCGGCTCAGGTGCTGATAGACCTCATGGACAAGCTTACGGCCCAGTTAACCGCCACATTTATTCCTGCAGATAAAGATGAGCATGACACAGCGGTAGCACAGGTGCGAGAGGAGATAGCTCAGGCCAAGGAGGCCTTAGCAGCTGAGGATACTAGACTAGCTACAGAACGGGCGGCTCTCGACGCCCGGGCGCAGCGCTTGCAGTCAGAAGCTTATCAGCTCACAATGAGCCTAAACGCGTCTAATGAGGTAATGAGGAGGAGACATCACAAAACTCAGTCCCGTTTGCCTCCGAATTACGATCCTCGGGTTCTTTTTGCGACACCCGGGGCCGGTCCAAGTAACCCACTAGAAACCAATCAGCTTATGACGGCCGGAACAGGAGGGCCGACTCAGCCCCAGGAGCCGGTGCCGCCTCACGTGAGCATGCCACCGCCGCGTTATGTGCCAATTCCCCCGGGTCACTTTTCCAACCCCATGAGGAACTTAATTGCAGCTTCAACATGTTTGGCGGCTCTCCCCATGGACGGTGATGACCCGGCGATAGTGGAGACCCGGAGAGTCAGAGAACTTCTTCAGACAGCCTTGGCTCAGCAGGAGACCTATTCTTATAGCCGGGACAGAATCCATTCAACTCCCCCGCCTGGGTTAGCGCCGCCCCGTCAGAACCGGAGCCCGAGTTACAGCAGGCACATGGAGTCTGAAGCTTTGTCTAGCAACGCCCAACGGCATAACCAGCCCGGTGGCTATCACCCGGTAAAAGACCGAATACGTCAGGAGAACGAACGAGCGGCTCAGGCAGCGGCTTATCAGGATCACCCGGAGTATCCGACGACGTCTGTTGAGGCGGGGGTAGCCACTAGAACCGGCGGTGTTCCTTGCCTGGTACCGGCTCTGCGCAATGTACGTCTGCCCACGGACTTCAAGGGACCTCGAAAGATACCGAATTACACGGCCGACTTACAGCCCGGGGCGTGGATCAAGAGTTATGAGATGGCCATGGAGCTGCTAGAGGTCAGTGACGCAGCGATGGATAAGTATTTCACCATGATGTTAGATGGAACAGCCCGGTCTTGGCTGAAGGGGTTGCCACCCAATTCCATTAGCTCATGGGAAGAGTTAAAGGCCCGGTTCATTCAAAACTTCAAAGATACCTGCAAGCAATCTATGTCAATTGTGGACTTAACCAATTGTAAGCAGGGGGAGGGAGAATCCACCACCCATTGGGTGCGCCGGGTTAAGGAGATAATTCATTCATCTGACAATATGGATGCCAACTCTACGGTCCTTATGTTGGAGAAGAATTGTAGCTTTGAGCTGCTGAGGCAGAAGCTGGGGCGCCTTAAACGTGATTGCAAGGATATGGGTACGCTGATGGCGGCTTTAGTCAAATATGCCGATTCTAATAGTACCAAGGTGTAACGCCCCAGATTCGTTGCGCCAGGTGTCTTCCAGTTATTCGCCGTCGTTGTTATGTCATTTTCTTGCGTGTTGCATTTTATCATGTCATCATGTGCATCTCATTTTGCATACATGTTCGTCTCATGCATCCGAGCTTTTTCCCCGTTGTCCGTTTTGCAATCCGGCACTCCTATGTCTTCCGGCGTCCCCCTTTTGTCTCTCATTGTGAGCGGGTGTTAAATGTTCTCGGAATGGACTGAGTCTTGCCTAGAGGCCTTGGTACACCACCGATAGACCGCCTGTCAAGTTTCGTGCCATTTGGAGGTCGTTTGATACTCCAACGGTTAACCGGGGTACCGTACAAGGCTCTTTTGTGTGCAGCCCAACACCCCTCCAAAGTGGCCCAATAACCCATCCAAACCCCCTCCATGCTCTTGGTCGTTCGATCACGATCGTGTGGGCGAAAACCGCACCCCATTTGGACTCTCTTAGCTCCCTCTACCTATAAATATGCCTCCCCCTTCCAAATTCACGGATGAATCCTTCCCCCCGAAACCCTAGCCCCGCTCCTCTCGCCCGCCGGACATGTCCAATCCCGTCGGACACGTCCTCCCGCCGCCCCTCCGTGAATCTTGCGCTGCCACGTGTCCTCGCCGCCGCCGTTCCCACCGTGCGTCGCCGTGGGCCCGCCGGGCCCAGGTGCGGCCCGCCCAGGTCCGAGCGCCCGAGCCGCTCGCCCCGCTCGTCCCGCGCCACCTCTCCGCCCGACCCCACCTCCGAGCACGCTGCCCCGCCGTCCCGCTCGCCGGCGACAAGCGCCGCCCTTCGCCGGAGATCTTCAGCAGGCCAGGTCGCGGCCCCCCTGCCCGCGAACTCCTTCTTCTTCCTCCCGTCGGCTCTCTCTGCCGCTCATGCTTCCCTCTCTCTCCCATAGGTCGCCGCCGCCGTCCCACTCCGCCGGAGCTCCGCTCGTCGCCGCATTGCCCGGATCCGGCCGCGCAGGGCCTCATCCACCGGTTCCCGACCTCCCCTGCCGCTGCCTCGCCTGGATCAGGCGGGATCCAGCGAGCTCTTCTGCCGCCGCAGCTGCCATGGCCGCCTCTGTCGCCTCGGGCACGAGCAGCCGCTCGTGTGTTCCTCACGCGCGGGCTGTGTGTCACGCCCAATATGCGACCCTATCCAAAAGGAACTCGAAGGTCCCACCAAGGATAGACCCGCATATTGAAATGCTTTTGCAAGGTGGATATCATTACATCAACATTACATAATAGATGGGGATACATACAAAAGGCATACAATGCCACACGAATACAACTTCACAATACATAAGAGCAACATCCGACTATGGATGAAACACAAACAGAAACTCGAACGACATCCACCCTGCTAGCCCAGGCTGCCGACCTGGAACCTATCCCCTGATCGAAGAAGAAGCAGAAGAAGAACTCCAAAACAAGCAAACATCGCTCTCGCGTCATGATCATCGTAAAACCTGCACCTGCAACTGTTGTTGTAGTAAACTGTGAGACACGAGGACTCAGCAATCCCATTACCATGGGTATAAAGACTAGCAAAGCTTAATGGGAAAGGAAGGGGTAAAGTGGTGAGGTTGCAGCAGCGACTAAGCATGATATGGTGGCTAACATACGCAAATGAGAGCGAGAAGAGAAACAAAGGAACGGTCGTGAAACTAGCAATGATCAAGAGGTGATCCTGAACACCTACTTACGTCAAACATAACACAGAAACCGTGTTCACTTCCCGGACTCCGCCGAGAAGAGACCATCACGGCCACACACGCGGTTGATGCGTTTTAATTCGGATCTGGTGTCAAGTTATCTACAACCGGACATTAACAAATTCCCATCTGCCACATAACCGCGGGCACGGCTTTCGAAAGATAATACCCTGCAGGGGTGTCCCAACTTAGCCCATGATAAGCTCTCGCGGTCAACGAAGGATATACCTTCTCCCAGGAAGACCCGATCAGTCTCGGAATCCCGGTTTACAAGACATTTCGACAATGGTAAAACAAGACCAACAAAGCCGCCCGAATGTGCCGACAAATCCTAATAGGAGCTGCACATATCTCGTTCTCAGGGCACACCGGATAAGCCAGACGTCGGGTTGGCATAGACCCTGGTTGCCCAGGGGGCGCCGGACATCGCTCGGTTTGAACCAACACTTAGACAAGCATTGGCCCGGGGGGGGCTAAAATAAAGATGACCCTTGGGTTAATTACTCCCAAGGGAAAGGTAGGTGGTGGTGAGGCAAATGGTAAAACCAAGGTTGGGCCTTGCTGGAGGAGTTTTATTCAAAGCGAACTATCAGGGGGGTCCCATAAATCACCCGACCGCGTAAGGAACGCAAAATTCGGGAACATAACACCGGTATGATGGAAACTAGGGCGGCAAGAGTGGAACAAAACACCAGGCATAAGGCCGAGCCTTCCACCCTTTACCAAATATATAGATGCATTAATAATATAAGAGATATTGTGATATCCCAATATAACCCTGTCCACCATGGAGAAATCTTCAACTTCACATGGTGACTAGCAACGCTATAAGAGGGCTGAGCAAAGTGGTAACATAGCCAAGCAATGGTTTGCTAGGAAGGGTGTCAAAGGTTAGAGGTTCATGGCAATTAGGGAGGCTTGAAGAGCAAATGATAGGTAACGCAGCGTAGCGATAGAACGAAGCAACTAGCATAGCAATGATAGTAGTGAGATCCAGGGTAGCGGTCATCTTGCCTGAAATCCCGCAAGGAAGAAGAACGAGCCCATGAAGAAGATGAAGCCACGAAGAAGAACCAAGCGTAGATGAACGAATCCTCGCGATCGCAACGAAATGGGAACTATCGAGAAGAAGCACACAACATGGTAAACACACCACACATAGACAAGACATGATGCACAACAAGCATGATGCATGACAAGGCTACATGAAGCTACTCATGGCAAGAGATGATGCAAACAAGAACAACATATCAAGGCAAGTTTAAATGAGGCCGGGAACAACATATAACAATTCCGTAAGTCCTCATATGCAAATTTCGAAATTGGTCCAGATCTGAATAAACCTTAAGTTGAAGTTGTTAAACAGCAAGTTAAAGAGCACCATGAGAATCTACACGTAATTCTAGTCAAGTTACATATAAAGTTCATTTAGTTCGGAGCTACGGTCTAGAAGATATGAGCAAAACAAGTTAAGCATGACATTGATGCTAAATGCATCCAAACATCAAGCAAACACACCAAAACAAGGATGCAACATGATACTATGAAACTACATGCAAAATCAAGCAAGTTTCATATAGAGCACACTTAAAACGGAGCAACGGTTCAACACATGCACACTATACAAGTTATAGCAACAATCTGTCCAAAACAGCAACTAGGCATATTGCAAGCATCAAAACAACATGCTGCAGCATCTCAACATAACAACAAAAGGCATGGGCATGAAGTACAGGTAAAGCATAAAAAAACATGAACACTGAGCTATCTCCATAAACAACTAGAACATTCTCAAACACACATGGAAAGATTCCAAATAATAACAGTTTCAGACTTATCAGGAAATAACATCAGGTTGCAATGTTTAGAGCTATCAAACAACATGTTACAGGAACTTATCATGGCAAACAAAGGCATGGAATAAATCTACTAATAGTATAGAATAAAAGTCCCTTACTGACCATGAGTCAAAAGGGCACAGAAAATATGATGGCACCCATGTAAACATGGCAAAAGATATGATAGATTCGTACATAGCAGGAACAACAATAAGTAGGCATGTTTGTGAGCTTGAACCACTCACCACAGAGCAATACATGGCATGACAAGGTAACCAACAGTAAGAAGACATGTGTATGAAGCTAAGCATGGCAAGAACAAGTTCATAGGGTGCATGGATCACTAGAAAAGCATATGGCCAAAACTGAACTTCATGTTAACAGGTTGACAACAACATAATTTAGCAAGTTTGGAGCAAGATAACAACATGCTACAGCAGGCTATAAATGCAACCAGGGGCATGAATGGATATAGCAAGACATGTATAACAAAACATCCTTAATGAACATCTCCAGAATAATGCACGAAATGACTAGTAGAAGCATGTTTACATAGCAACAAAATATAACAGAATCTGTCTAGCAAAGCAGCAACAGCAAGTACCCTACTTAGCAATCTTGATGCACTCAACACACAACTCACAAAAATACGTGGATGGCACCCCTGGAAAGATGGAATATCATAGATCAAAACACATGTAGACATCAACCTCATAGGATGCACACATCAAACATGGCAAAAATGACAAATGAGCATGTTATAACAGTTTCAGTAGATTAACATCAACATGCACTCTTCCAACAGCATTTTGGGCATCAAGATGATCTCAAATGAACATGATGCAATGGAATTAATTGAAGTACTCGTTGAGACGAACAATTTGACATATTACACGCGCAAAACGGAGCTACAGATGCAGAGATACGATGCGATGAACATGGCATGATAATGTCGAGATATTTTGGGACTTAGCGGTTTTCTGGAAAAAAAACACATACGGGCGCTATATAGATAACATGCACACGGGGCGAGGGATAGGGGGCGGCTCACCCACGGGCTTCAGCCCACGACGCGAGGAGGCTGGAGGCAGGCCGGCCTGGGCCCGGGAGGCGCGCTGGGCCGGAGGAGGGGCCCACGAGGCCCATGCGGGCGAGGTGAGCGGAACGAGCGGTTCCCTGCTCGCCTCGAACAGGGACGGCGGCGGCGGCTGCCGGCTCCGGCGAGGGATGGCGCTCCGGCGAGGGACGGCTCCCCGGGCGCGGAGGGAGACGGATTGGGGTGCGGCAGGGCTCGGGACGGCGTCCAACAGCGGCGACGAGCGAGGCAAGCTCCGACGCGGTGGAATCCGGAATGGCGGCGGCTCCGGCGGCTCCGGCGAGGCGGATCCAGGAGGCGCGGGGCGCGGCAGGAAGGGAGGCGAGGTCGGGCGCGCGGACCGGGAGGCGGGGAGGCGGCGCTCGGTGCCGCAGGCGGCGACGAGGGTCAACGGCGGAGGAGGCGCGGCCACCGGCGGGACAGGCGCGGGTGGCGGAGCACGCCGGCGGCGAGGCGAAGACGCGCCGGCGGCGGGGCGAACTCGCGGGCGGCGGCGGGCGCTGGTCGGGCCCGACGGGCCAGATCTAGGCTCGCGGGCCCGGCGGCTGCGAGGAACCGGCGGCGGACACGCGGCGGCGGTGGATTCGCGTAGGGGGCGATGCGGACATGTCCGGCGGCGGCGCGGGCGTGTCCGGCGGCGCGGGGAGGAGTTTGCTAGGGTTTCATCCGGGATTTGGACGGGATGGACACATATATATAGGCATAGGGAGCTAGGAGAGTCCAAATGAGGAGCGGTTTTCGCCCACACGATCGTGATCGAACGACCGAGAGCATGGGGGTGACTTAGATGGGTTTTGGACCAGTTTGGAAGGGGTGTTGGGCTGCAAACAAAAGAGGCTTTTACGGTTACCCGGTTAACCGTTGGAGTATCAAACGACCTCCAAATGGCACGAAACTTGACAGGCGGTCTACCGGTGCTATACCAAGGCCACTTGGCAAACCTCGGGCCATTCCGAGAAAGTTTAACACTCGCACAAGAGAAGGGGCAAAAAGGGGACGTCGGAGGACATAGGAGTGCCGGATCGCGAAACGGACAACGGGGAAAATGCTCGGATGCATGAGACGAACACGTATGCGAATGCAATGCACATGATGACATGATATGAAATGCATATGATGACACGATATGAAATGCAGATGATGACATGGCAAAATGCAACACACAAGCACATGACATGGCAAAGACGGCGAATAACTGGTAGACACCTGGCGCATCGAATCCGGGGCGTTACACTGTGCCAAGGCCCAGCCCAGCACCTGCAGCCCTGCCGGCCCGCCTCATCCTTCACCGACATGGGCCTGCAGCCCAACATGAGAACCTCCCCTCTTTTCCCCGCCCGTGCGCGATTTAGCTTCCGGACGCCCACCTGTTTTTTTTCTGCAAAATCTGCCTAGTCCCCAGATTTCATTCCATTGCATCATGTTATTTAGGCATGTTTGACTGCTTGTATCTCCTTGCGTACTGCTCCGTTTTATGCGTATAATATGTCAAATTGTTCGCCTCAACGATTACTTCATTTCATTCCATTGCATCATGTTCATTTGAGTCCATCTTGATGCCTGAATCATCGTTGCAAGAGTGCTATATAATGTTGTCTGCTGTCTGTTAACAGAACATGCTCATTTGTCATTTTTGCCATGTTTGATGTGTGCATCCTATGAGGTTGACGGCTACATGAGTTTTGAAGTATGTCATGCCATCTTTACAGTGGTGCCATCTTTGTATTTTTGTGAGTCTTGTACTGAGTGCATCGAGCTTGTTAAGTAGGGTACTTGCTGTTGCTGTTTTGCTAGACAGATTTTGTTATATTATGATGCTATGTAAACCTGCTGCTACAAGTCATTCCATGCATAATATGGAGATGTTCACTAAGGATGTTTTGTTACACATGTCTTTCTCTATCCATTAATGCCCCTGGTTGCATTTATAGCCTGCTGTAACATGTTGTTATCTTGCTCCAAACTTGCTAAATAATGTTGATGTCAGCCTGTTAACATTAAGTTCAATGTTGTCATGATTGTTGCTGGTGATCCATGCACCCTATGAACTTGCTGTTGCCATGCTTAGCTTGTCAAACATGTATTCTTACTGTTGGTTTTATTCCCATGCCATGTATTGCTCTGTGGTGAGTGGTTCAAGCTCACCAACATGCCTACTTATTGTTGTTCCTGCCATATATGTATCTGTCATATAATTTGCCATGTTTACATGGGTGCCATCATATTTTCTGTGCCCTTTTGGCTCATGGTCAGTAAAGGACTTTTGTTCTATGCAATTAGTAGATTCATGCCATGCCTTTGTTTGCCATGATAAGTTCCTGTAGCATGTTGTTTGATAGCTCTAAACATTGCAATCTGATGTTATTTCTGCAAAGTCTGAAACTGTTATTATTTGCAATCTTGCCATGTGTTTTTGAGCATGTTCTAGTAGTTTCTAGAGATAGCTCAGTGTTCATGTTTTGTCATGCTTTACCTGTACTTTATGCCCATGCCTTTTGTTCTTACGTTGGGATGCTGTAGCATATTGTTTTGATGCTTGCAATATGCCTAGTTGCTGTTTTGGACAGCTTGTCCTTTAAACTTGTATAGTGTATGTGTTGCACCGTTGCTCCGTTTTGAGGGTGCTCTATATGAAACTTGCTTGATTTTGCATGTAGTTTCGTATTATCATGTTGCATCCTTGTTTTGAGGTGTTTGCTTGATGTTTGTATGCATTTTGCATTAATGCCATGTTTAACTTGTTTTGCTCATATCTTCTAGGCTGTAGCTCCGAACTAAATGAACTTTATATGTAACTTGACTAGAATTTCATGTAGATCATCTTGGTGCATCTTAACTTGCTGTTTAACTACTTGAACATAAGGTTTATTCAGATCAGGACCAACTTCTAAAGTTGCATATGAGGACTTAGCGCAATTGTTATATGTTGTTTCCGGCCTCATTTAAACTTGTTTTGATGTGTTGGTCTTGTATGCATCATCTTTTGCCATGAGTAGCTCCATGTATCTTTGTCATGCATCATGTTTGGTTGTGCATCATGCCTTGTCATGTGTGGTGTGCTTACTATGTTGTGTGCTTCTTCTCGATAGTTCCCGTTTCGTTGCGATCGTGAGGATTCATTCGTCTACGCTTGGTTCTTCTTCGTGGCTTCATCTTCTTCATGGACTTGTTCTTCTTCCTTGCGGGATTTCAGGCAAGATGACCGCTACCCTAGATCTCACTACTATCATTGCTATGCTAGTTGCTTCGTTCTATCGCTTTGCTGTGCTACCTATCATTTGCTCTTCAAGCCTCCCAATTTGCCATGTCAGCCTCTAACCTTTGTCACCCTTCCTAGCAAACCGTTTCTTGGTTATGTTACCGCTTTGCTCAGCCCCTCTTATAGCGTTGTTAGTTGCAGGTGAAGTTGAAGATTACTCCATGGTGGACAGGATTTTGTTGGGATATCACAATATCTCTTATTTAATTAATGCATCTATACATTTGGTAAAGGGTGGAAGGCTCGGCCTTATGCCTGGTGTTTTGTTCCACTCTTGCCGCCCTAGTTTCCGTCATACCGGTATTATGTTCCCGGATTTTGCGTTCCTTACGCGGTTGGGTGATTTATGGGACCCCCTTGACAGTTCACTTTGAATAAAACTCCTCCAACAAGGCCCAACCTTGGTTTTACCATTTGCCTCACCACCACCTACCTTTCCCTTGGGAGTAATTAACCCAAGGGTCATCTTTATTTTAGCCCCCCCCCCCCCCCCGGGCCAGTGCTTCTCTAAGTGTTGGTCTGAACCGAGCCGCCTGCGGGGCCCCCTCGGGGCAACTCGAGGTCTGGTTTTACTCGTAGCCTGTCTCATCCGGTGTTGCCCTGAGAACGAGATATGTGCAGCTCCTATCGGGATTGTCGGCGCATCGGGCGGTCTTGCTGGTCTTGTTTTACCATTGTTGAAATGTCTTGTAAACAGAGATTCCGAGACTGATCGGGTCTTCCTGGGAGAAGGAATATCCTTCGTTGATCGCGAGAGCTTATCATGGGCTAACTTGGGACACCCCTGCAGAGTTATAAACTTTCAAGAGCCGTGCCCGCGGTTATGTGGCAGATGGGAATTTGTTAATGTCTGGTTGTAGATAACTTGACACCAGATCCGAATTAAAACGCATCAACCGCGTGTGTAGCCGTGATGGTCTCTTTTCGGCGGAGTCCGGGAAGTGAACACGGTCTTTGGGTTATGTTTGACGTAAGTAGGAGTTCAGGATCACCTCTTGATCATTGCTAGCTTCTTGACCGTTCCTTTGTTTCTCTTCTCGCTCTCATTTGCGTATGTTAGCCACCATACTTGCTTAGCCGCTGCTGCAACCTCACCACTTTACCCCCCTTCCTTACCCATTAAGCTTTGCTAGTCTTGATACCCATGGTAATGGGATTGCTGAGTCCTCGTGGCTCACAGATTACTACAACAACAGTTGTAGGTACAGGTTATGCGATGATCATGATGCGAGAGCGATGTTTGCTTGTTTTGGAGTTCTTCTTTTGCTTCTTCTTCGATCAGGGGATAGGTTCCAGGTCGGCAACCTGGGCTAGCAGGGTGGATGTCGTTTTTGAGTTTCCGTTTGTGTTTCATCAGTAGTCGGATGGTGCTCTTATGTAAGATGATGGTGTATTTGTGTGGCATTGTATGCCCTATGTATGTATCCCCATCTATTATGTAATGTTGATGTAATGATATCCACCTTGCAAAAGCGTTTCAATATGCGGGTCTATCCTTGGTGGGACCTTCGAGTTCCTTTTGGATAGGGTCGCATATTGGGCGTGACAAGTTGGTATCAGAGCCTCGACCGCCCTTAGGAGCCCCCCTTGATTGATCGTGTAGTTTGGCCGTTGTTGAGTCTAGAAGAAAACTGTTTTCTGAGTCTGGTTATATCGGAGAGTAGGAATTCTTTTTACTCCTCAGCCCCTTCGTCGCTCTGGTGAGGAATCTTGATGTAGGTGTTTTGAACTGCTCCTCTTCCCGTTCAAATTTTTCTTTAGGATCACGTGGTTAGTTTCGTGAGTTGTCCATCCTCTTTTTGCCCGGTGCATTTCTCGTCAAGTTGACTCGAGCCTCTTCGTATTTGCCAAGTTCAATCCTTAGTTCTTCCTCCGACGTCGTTGTTTTTCCTTGTCCGAAGTTTTCCTTGTTTTTCCCACCCGCCCACCTCTTTTCTTGTCGGAACCGGAGTCTGTAATCGAGTATCCATCCTACTCGTGCGAAGTCTTTGCTTTCTTTCCTCAATGATTTCAACAGGTGTTTTCTCTTCAAGACATTCGTTGTTTCCCCTTCCAAGTTGTCTTTGTTTTTCCCGCCCTCCCACCCTTTTTCTTCCCGGAATCTGACTCTCTCTCGACCATCAATTTCATTCGTGTGGAGCCTCTTCAGTCTTTCCTCAGTTGTTTGAACCGGTGAATTCTCTTTTGTTTGACATTCTTCATCTCTTTTCCGGTGGACTCAATTCAAGTTTTTCGGTAGTGATTATATTCTTTTCCTCGGATCAAGTGTTTTCCCTGCTCATTCGCCTCTCGCCAGTTTATCCTTCCGGAGTGCTCAAGACATCTCAGGAGATTCATCTGTGTTCTAGTTAATTCGTTGTTATCACCTCATTCAAATATTTCAATTGTTCCGGTGCTTCTTCTATCTGTTCAACATCCCTTTTCAAACGGTGTTCTATTTTAGTGGGCCCTAACCCACAGGTCTTTTCCCAGGATCTTACCTGACTCTTCTAATTCCCCCGGAGTTATTTTCAATTCTTTTCAAGTGTGACGTAAGAATGGATCCCATCAGTCACATGCCTTCTCCAAGATCGCTTTCAAATTCTTTTCATTGATGCCTCAACCTCTTCGTTTTTCGTTCCCCCGGAGTGCCTTACCAATTGTGGTGGTGTTTCTCGTCGTAATTTGAAGATAGAAGAAGAGTTCTTCCTCTAAATCTTGTCTGTTCTCTCGAAGATTCATGGTTCTACCTTCATGTTATCCTCTCGAATTATTCCATTTATCAGTTATTCTTTCCATCCATCCGGAGTATTTCAGGAGTTGTTTCTGCCGTCTCGATCATCCGGAGGCCATCTTTTTGGAATATTGCTTCGTTCCAAGTTTTCAGATTCATTCCCTAGTTATTCTATATCAGTGCCCCTTCATTCGTCTCAATATTCTTCCGGTGCTTCGTTCAAGTATTCTTCAATCAGTTCGCGATTTTTTCATTCTCTTGTCTTTAAATCCCCTCTAGCATATTGGCTCTTCTAATTCTTCTCGGTGATTCGGTCTCTTTCATCAGTCATTTTCGAATTCTTACGGTGGTTCGTTCAAGATTCTTTTTCTTTGATTATCATATCAATTCATTTGTTCTTTCAATCCTACCGGTGGTTCATTGAAAACCTTCCTCAAGGTTGCTCCATATACCCCTCAATCCTTTTCCAACAAGAATAAGTAGTATGCAAGAATCCATTGCTTGTCATCAATTTAATTTGATGAAGGATAAGCATACAATAAATCTTATTCTTATTTCCTCAAAGTGATTAATCCTTTTCTTCGGAGTTTGTTCTTGATGAATAAATTCTAGTTCCAAGTGTTTTAATATTTTCTTTTTCGGAGTTCAAATTTTCCTCGGCCATTTTGTCGGAACCTCCATCTAAATCACCGCAAGCTTTAATCTTATTCTTTCATCCTTCATTCTATCTCATTGTCTTTTATCATCGGAGTTCTTCATGGTGGTTCTTCATGATTTAATTCATTCTTCAAGAGTTCATCAAGACTTGTTGGAGAAATTCAAGTATCTTTTCTTCTCACGTCTCGAAGTGCAATTAATTCTCCGTATTCCTTTGAAGTGGAGTTTTGCATTTCTTCGTTCTTCTAAGATATCCAACCATTTCCATTTGTGGCCGGTTATCACCTTATGATCTTGAGATGTTACCTATAAGACCACAACAAGCTTATTTCTTTTCGTTGTTGATTTTCTCAACAATTCCGTTCAATCCTTTCTTCTAAGGTTGCTTTCAATTTAATTCGTGGCACAAATTGGAATTTTCTTCTCCGTTCTTTTCATTCAACTTTTTCAATTCTTTCCGGAGGTTTTGTGTCATGTCTTCATCAAGTATCATCCCCATCCTCTCAAGTTCATGTTCTATTCTTTCCATGTTCAGTCAGTGCCTAAACCCTTTTCAGTCTTATTCGTTTCTTATCTCGTTCTAACCGGAGTGGTTTCATAGTCTATCTGATTCCGTGAGCTCTCGATTCTCGTCATTCTCGGTGTTCCTCTCTTCTTCTCAAGTGCTCTCGATTCTTTGCTTCTTCTCTTGAGTTCTTGCTTCACATCTTCCTCTTTCTCTTCCGTCTCGGTCCTAAGATCTCGGGACGAGATCTCTTGTTAGTGGAGGAGTGTTGTAACGCAATTCGATGCAACAGGTGTCTTCCAGTTATTCGCCATCGTTGTTATGTCATTTGCTTGCGTGTTGCATTTTATCATGTCATCATGTGCATCTCATTTTGCATACATGTTCGTTTCATGCATCCGAGCTTTTTCCCCATTATCCGTTTTGCAATCCGGCACTCCTATGTCCTCCGGCGTCCCCCTTTTGTCTCTCGTTGTGAGCGGGTGTTAAACGTTCTCGGAATGGACCGAGTCTTGCCTAGCGGCCTTGGTACACCACCGGTAGACCGCCTGTGAAGTTTCGTGCCATTTGGAAGTCGTTTGATACTCCAACGGTTAACCGGGGTACCGTAAAGGCTCTTTTGTGTGCAGCCCAACACCCCTCCAAAGTGGCCCAATAACCCATCCAAACCCCCTCCATGCTCTCGGTCGTTCGATCACGATCGTGTGGGCGAAAACCGCACCCCATTTGGACTCTCCTAGCTCCCTCTACTTATAAATATGCCTCCCCCTTCCAAATTCACGGATGAATCCTTCCCCCCAAAACCCTAGCCCCGCTCCTCTTGCCCGCCGGACATGTCCAATCCCGCCGGACATGTCCAGCCGCCGCCCCTCCGCGAATCCTGTGCCGCCACGTGTCCTCGCCGCCGCCGTTCCCACCGTGCGTCGCCGCGGGCCCACCGGGCCCAGGCGCGGCCCGCCCAGGTCCGAGCGCCCGAGCCGCTCGCCCCGCTCGTCCCGCGCCGCCGCTCCGCCCGACCCCACCTCCGAGCATGCTGCCCCGTCGTCCCGCTCACCGGCGACAAGCGCCGCCCTTCGCCGGAGATCGTCAGCAGGCCAGGTCGCGGCCCCCCTGCCCGTGAACTCCTTCTTCTTCCTCCTGTCGGCTCTCTCTGCCGCTCACGCTTCCCTCTCTCTCCCGCAGGTCGCCGCCGCCGTCCGACTCCGCCGGAGCTCCGCTCGTCGCCGCGTTGCCCGGATCCGGCCGCGCAGGGCCTGATCTACCGATTCCTGACCTCCCCTGCCGCTGCCTCGCCCGGATCAGGCGGGATCCGGCGAGCTCTTCTGCCGCCGCAGCCGCCATGGCCTCCTCTGTCGCCTCGGGCACGAGCAGCCGCTAGTGCGTTCCTCACGCGCGGGCCGTGCCAAGGCCCAACCCAGCACCTACAGCCCTGCCGGCCCGCCTCATCCTCCACCGACATGGGCCTGGAGCCCAACATGAGCACCTCCCCTCTTTTCCCCGCCCGTGCGCGATTTAGCTTCCGGACGCCCACCTGTTTTTTTTCTGCAAAATCGGCTAAGTCCCCAGATTTCATCATGTTATTTATGCATGTTTGACTTCTTGTATCTCCTTGCATACTGGTCCGTTTCATGCGTATAATATGTCAAATTGTTCGCCTCAACGCGTACTTCATTTCATTCCATTGCATCATGTTCATTTGAGTCCATCTTGATGCCTGAATCATCGTTGCAAGAGTGCTATATAATGTTGTCTGCTGTCTGTTAACAAAACATGCTCATTTGTCATTTTTGCCATGTTTGATGTGTGCATCCTATGAGGTTGATGCCTACATTAGTTTTGAAGTATGTCATGCCATCTTTACAGTGGTGCCATCCTTGTATTTTTGTGAGTCTTGTACTGAGTGCATCGAGCTTGTTAAGTAGGGTACTTGCTGTTGCTGTTTTGCTAGACAGATTCTGTTATATTATGATGCTATGTAAACCTGCTGCTACAAGTCATTCCATGCATAATATGGAGATGTTCACTAAGGATGTTTTGTTATACATGTCTTGCTCTATCCATTCATGCCCCTGGTTGCATTTATAGCCTGATGTAACATGTTGTTATCTTGCTCCAAACTTGCTAAATAATGTTGCTGTCAGCCTGTTAACATTAAGTTCAATGTTGCCATGATTGTTTCTGGTGATCCATGCACCCTATGAACTTGTTGTTGCCATGCTTAGCTTTTCAAACATGTATTCTTACTGTTGGTTGCCTTTTCATGCCATTTATTGCTCTGTGGTGAGTGGTTGAAGCTCACCAACATGCCTACTTATTGTTGTTCCTGCCATGTATGTATCTGTCATATAATTTGCCATGTTTACATGGGTGCCATCATATTTTCTGTGCCCTTTTGGCTCATGGTCAGTAAAGGACTTTTGTTCTATGCAATTAGTAGATTCATGCCATGCCTTTGTTTGCCACGATAAGTTCCTGTAGCATGTTGTTTGATAGCTCTAAACATTGCAACCTGATGTTATTTCTGCAAAGTCTGAAACTGTTATTATTTGCAATCTTGCCATGTGTTTTGAAGCATGTTCTAGTAGTTTTTGGAGATAGCTCAGTGTTCATGTTTTGTCATGCTTTACCTGTACTTTATGCCCATGCCTTCTGTTCTTACGTTGGGATGCCGTAGCATATTGTTTTGATGCTTGCAATATGCCTAGTTGCTATTTTGGACAGCTTGTCCTTTAAACTTGTATAGTGTGTATGTGTTGCACCGTTGCTCCGTTTTGAGTGTGCTCTATATGAAACTTGCTTGATTTTGCATGTAGTTTCGTATTGTCATGTTGCATCCTTGTTTGAGGTGTTTGCTTGATGTTTGTATGCATTTTGCATTAATGCCATGTTTAACTTGTTTTGCTCATATCTTCTAGGCCGTAGCTCCGAACTAAATGAACTTTATATGTAACTTGACTAGAATTTCATGTAGATCATCTTGGTGCATCTTAACTTGCTGTTTAACTACTTGAACATAAGGTTTATTCAGATCTGGACCAACTTCTAAAGTTGCATATGAGGACTTACCAGAATTGTAATATGTTGTTTCCGGCCTCATTTAAACTTGTTTTGATGTGTCGGTCTTGTATGCATCATCTTTTGCCATGAGTAGCTCCATGTATCTTTGTCATGCATCATGTTTGGTTGTGCATCATGCCTTTTCATGTGTGGTGTGTTTACTATGTTGTGTGCTTCTTCTCGATAGTTCCCGTTTCATTGCGATCGTGAGGATTCGTTCGTCTACGCTTGGTTCGTCTTCTTGCTTAATCTTCTTCATGGACTTGTTCTTATTCCTTGCGGCATTTCAGGCAAGATGACCGCTATCCTGGATCTCACTACTATCATTGCTATGCTAGTTGCTTCGTTCTATCGCTTTGCTGCGCTACCTATCATTTCCTCTTCAAGCCTCCCAATTTGCCATGTCAGCCTCTAACCTTTGTCACCCTTCCTAGCAAACCGTTGCTTGGCTATGTTACCCTTTGCTCAGCCCCTCTTATAGCGTTGTTAGTTGCAGGTGGAGTTGAAGATTACTCCATGGTGGACAGGATTTTGTTGGGATATCACAATATCTCTTATTTAATTAATGCATCTATATATTTGGTAAAGGGTGGAAGGCTCGGCCTTATGCCTGGTGTTTTGTTCCACTCTTGCCGCCCTAGTTTCCGTCATACCGGTATTATGTTCCCGGATTTTGCGTTCCTTACGCGGTTGGCTGATTTATGGGACCCCCTTGACAGTTCGCTTTGAATAAAACTCCTCCAGCAAGGCCCAACCTTGGCTTTACCATTTGCCTCACCACCACCTACCTTTCCCTTGGGAGTAATTAACCCAAGGGTCATCTTTATTTTAGCCCCCCCCCCCGGGCCAGTGCTTCTCTAAGTGTTGGTCCAAACCGAGCCGCCTGCGGGCCCCCCTCGGGGCAACTCGAGGTCTGGTTTTACTCGTAGCCTGTCTCATCCGGTGTTGCCCTGAGAACGAGATATGTGCAGCTCCTATCGGGATTGTCGGCGCATCGAGCGGTCTTTCTGGTCTTGTTTTACCATTGTCGAAATGTCTTGTAAACCGAGATTCCGAGACTGATCGGATCTTCCTGGGAGAAAGAATATCCTTCGTTGATCGCGAGAGCTTATCATGGGCTAAGTTGGGACACCCCTGCAGGGTTATAAACTTTCGAGAGTCGTGCCCGCGGTTATGTGGCAGATGGGAATTTGTTAATGTCCGATTGTAGATAACTTGACACCAGATCCGAATTAAAACGCATCAACCGCATGTGTAGCCGTGATGGTCTCTTTTCGGCGGAGTCCGGGAAGTGAACACGGTCTTTGGGTTATGTTTGACGTAAGTAGGAGTTCAGGATCACCTCTTGATCATTGCTAGCTTCACGACCGTTCCTTTGTTTCTCTTCTCGCTCTCATTTGCGTATGTTAGCCACCATACTTGCTTAGCCGCTGCTGCAACCTCACCACTTTACCCCCTTGCTTACCCATTAAGCTTTGCTAGTCTTGATACCCATGGTAATGGGATTGCTGAGTCCTCGTGGCTCACAGATTACTACAACAACAGTTGCAGGTACAGGTTATGCGATGATCATGACGCGAGAGTGATGTTTGCTTGTTTTGGAGTTCTTCTTCTGCTTCTTCTTCGATCAGGGGATAGATTCCAGGTCGGCAGCCTGGGCTAGCAGGGTGGATGTCGTTTGAGTTTCTGTTTGTGTTTCATCCGTAGTCGGATGGTGCTCTTATGTAAGATGATGGTGTATTCGTGTGGCATTGTATACCCTATGTATGTATCCCCATCTATTATGTAATGTTGATGTAATGATATCCACCTTGCAAAAGCGTTTCAATATGCGGGTCTATCCTTGGTGGGACCTTCGAGTTCCTTTTGGATAGGGTCGCATATTGGCCGTGACACAAGGATCCCGCGTCTGACAATGAGAAGACAGGGAAGGGAAGAAGGAACGGCAATGGAAAGGGTCAGCAGCATAACTCGGGGAATCAAAACGGCTGTAAGCGTAAGGCGGACGGTAACCCGGAGTTCGTAGCCAATGCCAACGCGCAGGGTAACAATCCGAGACATAAGGGTAAACCGCCTCGATCCGGCGGGTCAGGCCCATCTCTTGAACAGTTACTTAATGAACCCTGCCCGAGACACGGCACCAGGGATCGGCCTGCCATGCACCTGTGGAAGGATTGTGCAATCATGAAGGCGTTTAAGAATTCCAACACTTATGATGGCCATAATGGGTCTGGTGGTGGTTCAGGAGCTGGTGGTTTCCATGGCCCAGGTGGCGGTTCAGGATCCGGCTTTCAGGGACGTCAAGGAGGGGGCTATAACCAACAGCAGTCTGGTCAAGGAGAGCAGCAGCAGCAGTCGGGTTATCAGAGCAACCTCAAGCAATTGAATAGTGGGCAGTATCACGTATTTACCACTAGCTTATGCAAACGTGACCAGAAGGTGCATAAGAGGGCCGTCAATTCTGTTGAGCCGGCAATCCCTTGTTATTTGAGGTGGTCAGAGCAGCCCATCATATGGAGCAAGGAAGATCATCCTCCGCGGGTCGATAACCCGGGTCAGTTGGCCTTGGTAGTGGCACCTCAGGTTGGCGGGTATAAGTTCACTAAAGTGCTCATGGACGGGGGTAGTAGCATCAATATCCTCTACTATGAGACCTTTCGACGCATGGGATTAACTGATAAAAATCTGAGAACATCCAACACTGTTTTCCATGGATTTGTCCCTGGTAAGTCGGCTTACCCAGTTGGCAGGATAGAGCTGGAGGTGGCCTTCAGAGACGAATATGACTCCAGTGCTGAGAAGTTGACGTTTGAGGTGGTCAAAATCAGGAGCCCATACCACGCTCTGTTTGGGCGGCCGACTTATGCTAAGTTTATGGCCCGGCCATGTTATGTTTATTTGCAGCTCAAGATGTCGGGTCACAAGGGCACGGCTTATGCTGAGTCGGCCTGCGCAGCAGAAGAGCTCAAATTTTATCAAGATAATGTTGATCCAGCGGATATGAGCACGACCCGGTGTTGAAGTTTAAGTCAGCAGCTGAGACAAAGCTTGTTGATTTTACCCCGGGTGATTCTTCTAAACAGTTCAGCATCAGCAGCAACTTGGATCCCAAATAGGAAAGCGTGCTCATCGAGTTCATCCGTGAGAACCGGGACATCTTTGCATGGAAACCTTCTGACATCACTACAAGAAATATGTCAACTTATGACCTTCTATCAGTGACCCTGGAAGAATTGGTCATAGATTTATGACCATTTGAGACCAATTGGTCAAAAGCTGTTCGAGGGGCTCCAAACCCTAAACCATTGCGACCATTTTGGTCAGAAAGGTCATAATTTCCTTACATGAAATGGTCATAAAGCTAACAGCGCTAGTCCGCTGCCTTATTTCTAGTTGTTAACGACCAATATAGATGGTCATAGCCTTGTAAATTGTGGTGGGTTGCTAGGACTAGGCACCACCTCATCAGTTTTGCCTATGTGTCATGTCCATGTGGCAGTTTTTGCCCTAGGTTGTGAAGCAACCTATATTCCTGTCATTCCCAAAATTCTCAAAAAAATCTCATAAATTCTTTGGGTCATATCTTCGTCAAATATGTAAAAACCTTCCTTGCCTAGTTCAAAAATAATTCAAAAATATTCATTTTCCTATTCTGTTCAGAGTAGCAGTTTGTGAAGGAAGTACCACTTTGGCATGTCCAAATAGTATCCATTTTCTACAGTGCTTTCCTATGCCCAAATAACCATCCTCCACCAAATGCCAGCTCAATCCATTCATTATTTTGAGCCGAGCTTCAACATTCGTATTTATGTCCAGTGTGGTGGTTTGCAAAGCAAGTACCACCTAGGCTCCTCCTTTCGAGCTGAGAATTTGTGAAAACGGTCTTCTTAGTAACTGATCATCCTCAGCCAAAACTCACGCCCATTAGCCATGTACATTTCCCGTACCGCTAATCAAACACTTGGCTGCTAATTCATGTTTGAGCATCGATTGGTCTCCTCGTGAGAATCTTATGTTGTAATTTTCTTCCTAGCACCAACCTGGGGAGTGCCCAACCCACTAGACATGCCTAGGCCGCCCAGAACACATGGAAACGCCACGGTCACGCGGTGACCACGCGGCGGGCATGCGAGTTTACGCGCTCTAGAGTTGGGGCCCTCGGCCACCGCCCAAACCTCGACGTATCACCACCAAACCATGTATTTATGATTAAATAGGTACTTATGTAACTAGAAATGATTTTTTGAAAAAATAAATAGCAAACTATGAGGCAGCTGCAGTTCAAATTTGACCCGCTTCCAGCTGAATCGGCAGAAATTTGTCTTTTTCACGAGAGGTGGATCAAAAAATTTTACACCAGAACATTTTGTCAATTGTGCATTAAATATGGCCTAGTATTTTATAAAAATGATTTGGTCCAATTTTGCAACAATTATTTGGTAGTTCCTTCACAAAAAAAACCTCCTTTCGGGCACTCGAAAAATGGAAAATGGTTTTTTCGTCCAACGCAAATAAAAACTTCCTTAGGCAACATTGTTTGCCATTCCAATATGCACCCTTGTGCACAATATGAGATCATTTGAACAAACTATGCCATGAATGTGGCCATAAGATTGATCATTTGGCTTGAAAGCCATGAATCTTCACACTTGATAGCTCATTTCTGAGGACACTTTTTTAAAATAATTACCGTATTACAAGTTTATTATTTTTCCTGGAAACTTGGTCACATATAATGACACAATGCGAAGGTTTTCCAATTTTTTGAATTTTTTATGCCTGTTTCAAAATGCGGTCAAAATGGCGGGAATGACCGTTCCTAGCTAGTGGTTGAATCTTGGAATTTTTTTGGTGTTTCTATGATTAAATAGATACTTATGTAACTAGAAATGATTTTTGGAAAAAATAAATAGCAAACTATCAGGCAGCTGCAGTTCAAATTTGACCCGCTTCCAGCTGAATCGGCGGCAATTTGTCTTTTTCACGAGAGGTGGATCAAAACTTTTTTCACCCAACCATTTGGTCAATTGTGCATTAAATATGTCCTAGTATTTTAGAAAAATGATTTGGTCCAATTTTGCAACAATTATTTGGTAGTTCCTTCACAAAAAAAACCTCCTTTAGGGCACTCGAAAAATGGAAAATGGTTTTTTCGTCCAACGAAAATGAAAACTTCCTTAGGCAACATTGTTTGCCATTCTAATATGCACCCTTGTGCACAATATGAGATCATTTGAACAAACTATGCCATGAATGTGGCCATAAGATTGATCATTTGACTTTGAAAGCCATTGATCTCCACACGTGATAGCTCATTTCTAAGAACACTTTTTTAAAATAATTACCGTATTACAAGTTTGTTATTTTTCCTGGAAACTTGTCCACATATAATGACACAATACGAAGGTTTTCCAATTTTTTGATTTTTTTTGAATTTTTTATGCCTGTTTCAAAATGCGGTCAAAACGGCGGGAATGACCGTTCCTAGCTAGTGGTTGAATCTTGGAATTTTTTTGGTGTTTCTATGATTAAATAGATACTTATGTAACTAGAAATGATTTTTGGAAAAAATAAATAGCAAACTATGAGGCAGCTGCAGTTCAAATTTGACCCGCTTCCAGCTGAATCGGCGGCAATTTGTCTTTTTCACGAGAGGTGGATCAAAACTTCTTTCACCCAACCATTTGGTCAATTGTGCATTAAATATGTCCTAGTATTTTAGAAAAATGATTTGGTCCAATTTTGCAACAATTATTTGGTAGTTCCTTCACAAAAAACGTCCTTTCGGGCACTCGAAAAATGGAAAATGGTTTTTTCGTCCAACGAAAATGAAAACTTCCTTAGGCAACATTGTTTGCCATTCTAATATGCACCCTTGTGCACAATATGAGATCATTTGAACAAACTATGCCATGAATGTGGCCATAAGATTGATCATTTGGCTTGAAAGCCATTGATCTCCACGCATCATAGCTCATTTCTAAGAACACTTTTTTAAAATAATTACCGTATTACAAGTTTTTTATTTTTCCTGGAAACTTGTCCACATATAATGACACAGTGAGAAGGTTTTCCAATTTTTTGAATTTTTTTTGAATTTTTTATGCCTGTTTCAAAATGCGGTCAAAACGGCGGGAATGACCATTTGTATCTATGTGTGGAATCTTGCAAAACTATTGGCGCATCTCTGATGAAATATATACTTTTGTATCTTAAAATGATTTATGTAAAAAATAACGAGCAAGATATGAAGTAGGTGTAGTTCAAATTTGACCCAGTCCCAGCTAATTCGGAAGGAACCCATATAAATGGCCAAAAATAGGTAGAAAGATTGGAAATGCATTAAAGTTGGTGATCATTCATAAAATGTGGTATAATTTGAGTGAAAATTTTAGTGGTGCCATTTTGCAAAATAATACGGGCAGTTGCTTCACATTTTACTATGTTTTAGCACTTAGAAACTATTTTAAATGACAAAAATATCGAACCAATCAGGATCTCTCACGCGGATCGCCCCGCTCTATGAAATCTGAGCCGTCCACGGCGGATGGATCCAACGTCCACCCTCTCACCCACCCACATCCACCCACTCTCCCCCGCATACCACTAGTCCCCTGCACACCACTCGTCCCCCGCATGACTTGCCCTCCTCTCTCTCCCAGATCCATACACCACCGCCGCCATCGCCATCCTCTCCCCTTCCCGCAGATCCAAAACCACGGCGACGGTCGTGCGGATCGGAAAGCCATGGCAGCGGACCTCATGGATCCATCTCCCTCACCCCCTCAGCCCCCACGCACCCATGCCCGCCACCCCCAACCCTCTCCCTCCCTCTGTGATCTCGATCGGCCCTGCTCTCCACCGCCCGTCTCGACTTCGCCGGAGATAGAGGCGTCGCAGCCCAGCAACCACGGCTTTCTTGCTCGCCGACGAGCACGGCGCTCCATCAATATGGCCGGATCAGGCGCGCGTGTGGCCTGTCTAGGGTCTCCGGCCACCAGGACGGGACAGCGCCATCGGCTCCCTCGGCTCCGGTGACTGCGACCGGACCGACGACTGGCAGCGGGCGTCTCTCCCAGGTAATAGATGAGATCCATCTCCCTCCCGCCTTTATCCTTGGTTCGTTCTCGCTTGCCGCGTTAGACCTGTTCATGATATGCACTAGATAGTGATGCCGAGGTCAAGAGTGGGTTAGTGCTTGATGGATCTCTTCCGTAGGTTAGGAGCTGGAGGCTATTTCTTGATGGTGCCTCCAGTGCAGCAACGGTTGACACCCTCCTCGTCTTTGCGTAGTTGCAGTCCCCTGAAGCCAACGCATAAATACATGCAAGGTGTTTTTGTTTCTTGCGCACGTGAGTTAGTTTCAATTGAACTGTAGAGCAGGGCTTACAGACGTAGTTGGGGGTGTCAAGTGCCTTCCAGTGTAGTCGGAACAGGTTGCATTTTGCATTCGTTGGGGTACTTGGCCATCATACAGCAATACCGATCGAGTACGGACGTTGTGGAGTACTACTTTATAGTACTAGCATAGAAGTGACAGAGTTTCAGAGCAAGGAACAGCCGACAGGGTCGGTACTGGTGTAGAGTTTAGTACTCTGTAGTTTTACCTAAACAGAGTTGTAGACTATACTCTCTAGTTTTTCCTGAACAGAGTTAAAAGATTGTACAATGTGGTTTGTGCTGAACAGAGTTCTATACTGCATCCTATATCTTGTGATTGAACAGAGTGTTTCTAGAAGCAAAAGATTCGTTCGGTTGGTAGCTTCATGTGCTAATGTGTGATCAACACGTGACTTGTTTGTAGCGTCTGTTGACAAAAATGTCAGTCATAGTAACTGACAGTGTGTCTTGACATGTTTATATGTTATCATGTTTAGGAATCAACTACTCTGTATATTTTTTGTATCTTTGTCACATCCAATCGTGATTCAGGATGTACTAATTCTTGTATGCTATCCTATTCCTACCAGCATAGAAGTGAAGTGTGTAGGATTGGTATTATGCCCCTGTGTTATTTGTATTCTTCACAGGTTACACGCAATCAGTCTTCCAAGGTCTGTCGTGCGTCCTGCTAGTGTTCACAGCCTTCCAAGTTCATGGGGGTCTTGTTTGTTTGTTCATGTGATGATTCTTCTACACATTTCATAGTTTCTTCTACATAGGCGCTACATTTTGGGTAAATCCTGTGCAGATTATGAAGTAACTTGGGTGCCTCGGTAACCATCTTCTTCGTTCTTTTGCAGTTGTGGAGACCATGGATGGGACTATCGCAGTTGCTTCTACGTTTCACGGGCATCAGGAAGGTACTAATTACCATTTCCTCTCTCTAGTTCTTACTCACCACACAACAAGGCAAGGCATATCTGACCATCATGGGGCCCTTTGCTACATTTGTTGTTCTATGTAATTGGAGAGCTGCTCAAAAGGCTTTCTTCCATATGCTTATGTGTTGCTTTATTTAACAGCGGTACATTACAGGGATCACAAGTTCTTGTTGAAAGCGGTAGAAGAGGGATTTGACTATGGCCATGGAGGCCTGTTTGGCTCTGACGCCATGGATGCCGCTGCGCTCTCTCATCGTCCTCCTCCCTGACCCCTAGGCACATCGGGCCGCTGTGCTTCTTCTAGTTTCACATGTAGGCTTTTCAAAGGATTTTGGATGCTGATAATATCAACTTAGTTCCTTGAATGTGATATATAGATTCTTCCCTTGTTTTAACTAATTGCCAGAAACTGTACATTCCTGGTTGACAGTCATGAACTTTTATTGTTGGTAATCTAAAATATTCTGCATATTTAGTGTCCAAATACAGTCCAAAGATAAATCTTAGCTGTAAATATTCTGCATATATAGTGTTCAATTTGATCTATAAGATCTGAGTTTATTGTACTATTAATGGTGATAAGATTGCCGCTAGTATATTATTTGCAGAAATCCATAGAAATCCATAGAAGTATTGTACTCCAGTGTGCATTACTTACATAAACTTGCTTGCAAGCTTATTTTCTGACTTGTATATTCTGAAACTGAAAAAGCTTAGTTAACTTCTGTTAAGTTTCAGTAATATTCAGTGGAGTATTTACTGTAAATTTTGCACATCACAATAATTTCACTTGCTGTTAACAGCTGTAATATTCAGTGGGACCTTGAAATCACATATTTGTTTGGGCATGTGCTATATGTACCATTTTAGAAGTAGTCCACATATTTCTGTCCTGCTAGTCTTTTTTAAACTTCTTATGAGATTGAAGTATTCGTTCTGATTTCTGGTTTACTGATTGTTGTAGACAGATGTATGAAACCTCTTAACTATGGACGGCAACTACTTGAGAAGGACCATCATCACCCATCAAGTACGCCATTGAGGTAATTCACCAGTCCCTCTAGCACCAACTATCTATTTTCTCTAGTATGCTTAGGTTTTTAATGCTGTTGTGGTACCCCATTGCTGTTGCGTTGAATCTCGTGCCAGCGCTGGTGCGCCTGTGGCTTGATGTGCTGTGATCTTTATCTGTGTAGGTTTTGTTTCATGATATGCTTAGATTATGATCATAAGCATGGTGGTTTGATGATGTTGAGGCCAGCTGTTTAACCATGATATAGTTGATGGAACTGAGCTTAATATTCATGTGTGTATGTGTATGTGTGTCGAGTAAAGTTGTGGTTTGTGCTGCTCCTTTATAACGTGATGAAACAAAGAATGTCCTTTACTCCTTTTTTGAATGGAATGTTCATAATATATTGGCTCCAGTTTTTCTAATTTTTATCAGCTGATTCATGTAACAGGGCGTCCGTGGAAGGCCCAGTCCTGACTCTCAAGTGAGTCCGGCATTTGATCGCTATTGAAGGAGCTACATGTAGAAGAAGAAAACACTTGTAGAGCTTGTAACTGATTCCCCATAGTTGTAGAGCTTGTATCAACTAAGCTTGTATTACGTGTAACTTGTAGAACTTGTAAATGCTACAGCTTGTAGGACGTGTCATTTGTAGAGCTTGTAAATAAGCTTGTATATGCCACAGCTTGTAGGACGTGTCATTTGTAGAGCTTGTAAATAAGCTTGTATATGCCACAGCTTGTAGGACGTGTCATTTGTAGAGCTTGTATTGAATCTGGCTATTTTTATTTGAAGTATCATGTGTGTTTTTTGCTTGCCAATTTAACTACTGGTTATTTTCTTATTGTCAAATTGAAATATGAAGAATCTGGGCCTAATAGCTAGGACCCACTTATCAGAACCTGACAAGTGGGACCTGTTTGACTAGTGGACCCATTTTATAAAAAAAAACTAAAACTGTTGTACAAAAAGGCCACGACCCATGAAATAAAAAGGCTGAATTGCTAGGCCAGCCCATGTAGCTAGCAAAAATTAATAGGTAAAATAAATATTACAAAGGCTGAATTAATGGGCTCGGCCCATGTAGAAAACCGAATTGGACCGGGCTGAATCTTGTGCCACATCAGCTTGCCACGCTGGATGCCTACATGGCTTGGGGAGGTTGCTAGTGACCAAAACGCCACAGTAGGAATATTTTGGTCGTAAACGTTTTTGACCATTCCAGAAGAAAGGTCGCTATAGTCAGTTTACGACGGCCAGCTTTTGACCTTCTGTTTTTGGTCACAAAAAGGTCATAAATGGAAATTTGTGACCTTTCAGTGACCAATAGTGGTGGTCATAAGTTGACATATTTCTTGTAGTGCATGCTGGGTGTACCGAGGGAACTCGCTGAGCACACTCTCAACATTGATCCAAAGTATAAGCCGGTCAGGCAGTATCTTCGGCGTTTTAACGAAGAGCGACGGAAAGCCATTGGGGAAGAAGTCGCCCGGCTCTTAGCGGCCGGGTTTATCATTGAAATGTTTTACCCGGAGTGGTTGGCTAACCCGGTGCTTGTCCTAAAAAAGAACGGCACCTGGCGGATGTGTGTGGACTACACAGACTTAAACAAGGCTTGTCCGGCTGATCCCTTTGCTCTTCCCCGTATTGATCAAATCATTGATGCTACGGCGGGTTGTGAGCGTTTGAGTTTTTTGGATGCTTACTCCGGTTATCATCATATTAAGATGGCAGTTAAGGACTAGGAGAAGATGGCTTTCATCACTCCGTTTGGAGCCTTCTGCTATGTATCTATGCCGTTTGGGCTCAAGAGTGCCCAGGCGACTTATCAGCGGTGTGCGCAGAACTGTTTGCACGATCAAATCGGGTGTAATGTTCATGCTTATGTGGATGACATTGTGGTGAAGTCCAGAGAAAAGGAGACCTTGATATCTGACTTAAAGGAGACCTTTGATAATCTCCGGGTTTACAAGATGATGCTTAACCCGGCCAAATGTGTGTTTGCGTTCCTGCGGGCAAGCTCTTGGGCTTTTTGGTGTCCAACAGAGGCATCAAAGCTAACCCAGAGAAGATTAAGGCGATTACCTCCCTAGCCAAACCGGCGTGCATCAATGATGTTCAGCGACTGGCAGGTCGCGTTGCCGCCTTAAGTCGGTTCATAAGTCGGCTCGGTGAGAAGGCCCTCCCGTTGTATCAGATGATGGAGAAAATTGACACTTTTGTCTGGAGTGAGGCCGCTGATGCTGCTTTTGAAGACTTAAAGATACAATTGTCTGAGCCGCCGGTTCTCGCGGCTCCGATTGACAAAGAGCCTTTGCTGTTATATGTGGCTGCCAATTCACGAGCCGTCAGCATTGCCATCATGGTGGAGCATAAGGAAGCCGGTTAGGAGCATCCGGTTCAACGGCCGGTTTACTACATCAGTGAGGTGCTCATTGAATCCAAGCAAAGGTACACACATTGGCAGAAGCTTGTTTACGGGGTGTTCATGGCCAACCGGAAGTTGAAGCGGTACTTTCAAAGCCACCCTATAACTGTGGTAAGTTCTGCCCCTTTGGGAGACATCATTCAGAACAGGGAGGCCACAGGACGAGTCGCCAAGTGGGCCATTGAGCTTGGGCCTCACGATTTGAAGTACATGCCATGTACTGCTATTAAGTCTCAGGCCTTGGTGGACTTTATCAATGATTGGACAGAGTTACAGGCCCCTGAGGAGAAGCCAGATAACACATATTGGACGATTCACTTTGATGGATCCAGGCAGCTAGAAGGCTCGGGGGCTGGAGTGGTGTTAACTTCCCCTCGAGGTGACAAATTTTGTTATGTACTCCGACTTATGTTTCCATGTATTAACAATGCAGCTAAATATGAGGCCTTGCTCCATGGTCTCCGGATGGCTAAGGAGATGAACTTAAGCCGGGTACGATGCTTGGGCGACTCAGATCTTGTGGCTCAACAAGTGTCAGGCAAGTGGGATTCCAAGGACCCCCTTATGGCGGCTTATCGTCGTGAGGTAGATGCTGTGGCTGGTCACTTCACGGGTTATCAAGTGGAGCACATCGATCGAAGGAAGAATGAGGCGGCTGATGCTTTAAGCCGGTTGGGATCCCAACGTAAACCGGTGCCGCCCAATACCTTCCTCGATGTGTTACATAACCCTTCTGTCAAGGTGCCTACCGAGGAGGAGCTAGCAGTACCAGACCCGGAGGCACAGCTGGTGGCGGCTCTTCATGTTATCCCGGATTGGACAGTGCCCTACTTGGCTTATATGACCCGGGGTGAGTTACCGGAGGATGAGACCTTGGCAAGACAAATTGTCAGGCGCTCCAAATTCATGACGATTGTTAACGGCGAGTTACATCACCTAAGTGTCACGGGGGCGTTTCAACACTGTGTGTCACCTACAGAAGGCCAAGAAATACTTCGTGAGATCCATGAAGGAGATTGTGGCCATCATGCCGGGTCAAAATCTCTCGTAGCCAAGGCGTTTCGTCATGGTTTCTATTGGCTGACGGCTCATGCTGATGCGGAGGATCTGGTCAGTAAATGTGATGGTTGTCAAAAGTTCTCACGACGAGCTCATGTGCCGGCTCAAGAATTGAGGATGATCCCAATCACTTGGCCGTTTGCAGTCTGGGGCTTGACATGGTTGGACCTTTCAAAAGGTCTAAAGGACACATCTACTGGTTGCAGTGGACAAGTTTACCAAGTGGGTTGAGGCAGAGCCGGTCAGTAAGTGTGATGCAGCCACGGCGGTTCAGTTCATGAAAAAGGTGATCTTTCGTTTTGGTTTCCCACATAGCATCATAACTGATAATGGCACTAATCTCTCTAAGGGTGCCATGGAAGAGTTCTATCAAAGAGAACATATCCGGCTTGATGTTTCGGCCGTTGCTCATCCTCAATCAAATGGTCAAGCAGAGCGAGCTAATCAAGAGATCCTGAAAGGTATCAAACCCCGGCTCTTAGTCCCCTTACAGCGGACTCCGGGTTGTTGGGTGGAGGAGTTACCCTCCGTGTTATGGAGCATCAACACTACGCCTAACAGATCAATGGGATACACACCTTTCTTCATGGTTTACGGAGCAAAGGCGGTCCTGCCAAGTGACATCCGGCAGGACTCAGCCCGTGTGGCGGCTTACGTTGGGGCAGATAACGAAAAGGCTCGTCGGGATGCACTTGACTTGTTGGACGAGGAGCGAGACTTGGCAATAGCCTGCTCGGCGATTTACCAGCAAGACCTGCGGCGCTATCACAGCCGCCGGATTAGGAGCAGAACCTTTCAGGAAGGCGACTTGGTGCTCCGGCTCATCCAGGATCAGTCTAACATGCACAAGCTATCCCCGCCTTGGGAAGGGCCCTTTGTGGTCAGCAAGAATGTACACAACGGGTCATATTATCTCATCGATATTCGATAGCACAAGGACTCACTTAAATCGGAGGAGGAGACCCGCCGGCCGTGGAATATAGCTCATCTCTGGCCTTACTATACTTAAGTTACAAGTTCTTAAGATACCTTTTACGATGTACATATTATATAAAGCAATAAAGCAGGACCTCTGTCCTTTTTTCCCATAAAGAATGTTTTATGTCTTCTTTATCAGGTGATGGACACTGCCAACAGGGGACGGATCATATCTGAATCTGGGTTTCCCTTTGGTCCGGCTTACGATCATATCTGAATCTAGCCATGGTCACTTGGGGGCTTCCTGTTCAAACATAGGTCGTATTCGAACCAAAGAGAACATAGCTGTCGATACCCACTTGATCGGCATACTGCCAAACCCACTTGGGGACTTCTTGATCATATTTGAATCATAGCTTAACCCCTTTGGGTCTGACGTGGATCGTATTCGAATCAGCGTCATTAAACAACTCTTATGTTCACTTGGGGGCTTCCTGTTCAAACATAGGTCGTATTCGAACCAAAGAGAACATAGCTGTCGATACCCACTTGATCGGCATCGCCAAAGCCACTGGGGGCTATATGATCGTATCCGAATCTTAGGTTAACCCCTTTGGAACGGTTCTCTGATCGTATTCGAATCAGGAGCCTGTGAGCATTATTTATAAGTATGATTACTTTAACTTTCATTGAAACCTTCTTGAGGATATGGTTCTTGATCCTTCCGGTTTCATATTGATTACTTTTAGGTTCTAAAAGTGTCGGGTAAAGCCTTATATGAGTCGGGGAGGTTATTAAAAGGGTCACAGGTATGCTGTTGTGATTATATTCTAACAAATCATGAACTGACTTATACATGTTGTCTTTTGATCATGTTCCGGGTTATCAATACTCTATAACCCCCTGGTGAGTGAACCGCCCAGGAAACCTTGCCTGTTTTTATGTGCAGGATAAATCAGAGCAAGTTCAAACATCAAGGAAATACACGGTTAACATAAGCCAAAGGAATTTAGTGAGGACGGTTTACAAAAGCAATCAGTACCATAAAGCATGATAGGCATTAAGGAGTTTTCTCTATCCTATTAAAAGACTCCCCGAGTCTAGAATAAGTGAAGCATTGTTTTTGCAAAAGTTATAACACAGCTGGCGGCTCATTCCTCCGGCTGGCTTGACGACTCCGGGTTATCCTTCCCCGCCTCTCCTTTGGTTGTTTTGTCCTGGAAGGTGGACGAGGCCCAGTCAATGCCGCTCAAGGCTTCAAATTCAGCCTCATTATCTATTAAACTGGCCGGGTCCACTTCAGGGGCAAAGGTATGCTTACGCGTTGGAGGGATCAGGCTGACTTGGTTATATGGGGCGTTTGGGATTCTCCAGTTCTCACTATCGTAACTCAGCGAATACTTAGTAAGATCAGTATCATTCCCAATGAGAGTCGCCAGGGGACGTACGGCTTTAACACAGGCAGTGAAGTCTTGGTCGTCAAAAGCAGTGCCGTCCTCCTTAAGGCTTGGATATCCGAGAGAGAGATCAGCAAGGTCAAGTTCCGGTACCCATGCTCTTGCCCGACTTAATGTAGCCACGGCTCCGGCTCTCGCAGATGCCCACCTTAAGTCTTGAATTCGTTGAGGTAGCACCGAAAGATGCCTCAACACATCTTGTAGGAGCTGAGGAGTGGTATTTGATAAGGCCACAACGGCCAACGCACGCTGTGACCCGGAGTACAGCTGCTCTACTAAGGTATACACCACCTTAAGCTTGATCAGCATATTTTCCTTCAGATTGGTACTCCTGGGGCCTGTATGTTCACAGGTATAACATTAAGCCGGAGGTAACTATTATGATAACTCTTTAAAGATTACAATATTTACGAGCGACTTACCGAAGATGGCTGAGACCATTTGGGATATCTGCCGTTTTAAGTCGGACAGCTTGTTTGTTGCCTCGGCAAGAGATGCCTCTACTGTTTCAGCCCGAGTCATCGGTGAAGCCCTCTCATCAACCCAAGTTTTCTTCTCCGATTCAAAATTTTTCTTTAGCTTTTCTTGTTCGGAGACACTGAATTCAAACTTGGAGTTGGCTTTCTGCGCTTCGAGCTCTTGGTTTCAACTGACTCTTCAGATCGGCAATCTCCGCCTCAAATTGACTTATGGTGGCCTGAATTCGACATCGGGCTATGGTAAGAATCATGGTAAGATAACATTCAAGTCCCAAACACTTTACAAGTAAAGATACTTGGCACTTGGGGGCTAATGTATGCTTAAAGAATTTTTTAACCTATTTTACCGTGTCATACATATTAAGTCTCAAGAACTTTACAAGTAAAGGTACTTGACACTTGGGGGCTAATGTGTAACCCAAGTTCAAAGTTTCATGCTATCACCGGGTTAAACATATTCAATTTAAACCGGACAAAACTAACAGTAAGTCAATTATTAAGTCTACAGCATATTCATTCATAAGCAATAGACTTGGGGGCTAGTGTAGTAAGTAATTATACCTCAGATTTATGTTGTATTTGCTTCACCATGTCAATTTCCAGGTCACGACTATTGTGCACTTGGTTCAGATAGCCCGAGACTATATCACCAATACTTAGGTGAGAATAATTAGTGATGTCCTGTTTGGCTTTCCGACGCTGGGCAAACTCCTCCTTGGCAGCGCATTGGGAAAGAACAGTAGGCCGGCCCGGTTCAACATATTGGCTCTTCACGATTTCAACCTCCGGGTCAGTTGTCTTGACCGGGCTAGGAGTTTCCGGGTCATCCGAGTTGTGGATAACGTCTTCTGCAGGCGGGTCAGAGGTTGGCATCGGAATGTCAGAAGTTGGTTCAGGTGGTGGATGATGAGTGGAGCTATCAGGAACGGATGAGTCAAGCACCGGTTCAGTAACCACCGGGTCTCGAGATGGCTTATCCTTCTTTGCCCTCTTGGTGGGCTTTACTTGCAAGCTGTCAATCAAAGTGGAAGGATAAGCATCAAAGTATAAGTATGGAAAAACTTAAAGTAAGAAAGGTTATATTACCTGGGAGCCGTTTTGAAAGCCGGCATGTTTGATTGCATCGACTCATCAGAAGAAGGGGAGGTATCCTGATAGTTGGAGTCAGATGAATTGAGAGGTTGGTGAATCAAACCCGTCAAAGGAAAAACAAAACGTAAATCGGAGATAACCTCAGTCCGACGCTTCCTGGTTACGTCGGGTAAGCCGGAGGAGAGCTCTGCGTCCTGGTTGGCCCGAGTCTGCCGCCAATTTTCAAGCTGTTGTTGCTTCAAAAGAAATTGAGGATCTTGGTAAGCTAGAGGGTGTGAAAACCTTACTTTCCGGGTCACCCTTCGGATTTTTTGTGTTGGCAAAGGCTCTGAGTCGGAGGAAATTATAGTTACCTCTTCGCCAGCTGCTTGACTGTTCCCAGTATCCTCCTAAAAGGATCAAATGTCAGTAAAGTAACGGCAAAGGAGTTAAAGAAAATAAAAAAAGATTACCTCTTCCTCATCCAAAGAAGAGTCATCCAGTTTAAGCATATCGGAGGCGCTGGGTTTCTTCTTCCTAGAGGTGCCCGTCTTGGCGGCTTTCCTTTCAGTTTTTTTGGCCGCTCTGGCCTGTTTGGCAGCCTCACGGTCATACTTGACCTTCCAGAAATTATCACCGGCCTATGGAAACAGATGAAGAATCGTAAGTACAAGAAGGTAACATATGAAAGAGTATTGATGAAGATTAGTAACCTACCGCAGGAGCCGGGTTCTTCTTGCAGAAGGGAAGTAAACTGAAGGTATTGCTGGTTACAGTGCCCTCCTTCGATAGCGACTGGACTGTAGCATCTACCACATCATCTGGTAAGTCCTCGGGGCTATGACGCATTGGGTCTTCTTTCTCGCCTGTGTAAGTACACATTAAGCCGAAGCGGCGGCTTAATGGTAGTATCCACCAGGTGACCCAGACCCGGACCAAATCAATGCCACTTAACCCGTTGCCTAAAAGGGCTTTGATCTTCTTGATGGTGGGATTAAGAGGCAGGCGCTCAATAGCAGTCAACTTGTTGGCCAAATGATGGTTGGACTCAAGATGCAGGGCACGAAAGCCGGGCAGAGGCTTCGCATTAGCTGGAGAGGTATCTTGACAGTAGAACCATGTCTGGTTCCAGTCTTTTGGGTGACTCGGTAGCTCAGCGTAAGGAAAAAGGCAATCTCTCCGCCGCTGGATTGAGATGCCACCAAGCTCAAGACTAGGCCCGTTGGCACGTTCGTTCTGCCGGTTCAAGTAAAAAAGTTCTCTGAACAACAGCAGACTTGGCTCTTCTCCTAAGTATACCTCGCAGAAGACTTGGAAATTACACAGATTTGACACGGAATTGGGTCCAATGTCTTGAGGCTTTAAGTCAAAGAAATCCAAAACTTCCCTGAAGAATTTTGAGCCGGGAGGGGCAAATCCCTAGCTCATATGATCTGTGAAAACTACTACCTCCCCATCCTTGGGTTGAGGTATCTCCTCAGACGGGTGAGGGGCACGATAAGACATGGCTTCCTTCTTTGGCAAATGGCCAGACTTTACAAACTCAGCAAGTTTTCTTTTGATTACTGTGGATGGAACCCAATTGCAAGTCACAGGGGCCTTGGCTGCCTTAGGAGCCATGACAAGAGCTGACCTACGACAAAACAAGAAGGCTCCGGTTCAACTTTAATCCGGAGACACATCTAAATTGTTCACAGTGGCGGCTTAAAAAGGGGCCTAATGATATAAGGGTGCTTGTGCAATAATGTTTAAGCCGCTATCAGTGTCAAGAGCAATTCAAAAATTTTTAAGATCATGTTTAAGCTGCCACAGTTCAGTATCACTTATTTAAACCGGATGCTTAGACAGCAGTGATAGAAGCAAGTTTTACAGAAGAAACTTTCCGGGTGATATAAACAAGTTTCACAGACAACAGCTATTATCATGGATCAAATTATTGCTCTGAAAGGAAAATTTTCTAGACCTAGAAACAGAACATAGAAGTTCATACAGTTGAAGAGGGTTTATAAAGCAAGGAAACAGAGATCTATTTTTATGCAAGATCAATACAAACAACTACCGCAGCAGTTCTATACAGTTTTATGACCTAAACAGGGCGTTGAAGGTGAGAACTAGCGAGGGTTTGTGTCGGGCAGTGATGAACGCCGACGAACTTAGCGGAGTTCCAATGCAGATCTGAGAAAGGGGAGGAAAGGAACTGACGGATGAAGACAAGCTGCGAAGATTCGCCGACGTTTTCTGGTCAGAGTCAGGTCGATGCAGCGGCCTGAGTCGATGCAGACGAGGGGGTCGACGGCGGCGGCGGTGGAGCTCGAGTGGCAGAGAAGAGAGGAAGAAGATGACTGGAAGGAGAAGAATGAAAGACCTAAGGTCACGCCTATTTAGAGGGAGAGGATAACTGAGATGGCACGAGAAACGAGGAGATAAGAATTACTATCCAGCGGCCCCGACGCCTCGATTTTCGGAACAATTAATAAGGCAGAGATCCGTTGAAGGGTACGACAGAATAGAAAATGAATTAAAGAAAGGATGATGTCATGCCGGGTTAAGATGGATCCAGAAGATGACGTCACGGCGGGTTAAGAAAGCCCTCTGTACAGTCAGAAGACTGAAGATTTATTCTTTAGAAGTATATTTTTAGGATTGACATGAACATGTTCAAATCAATCTGGGGCCTAATGTTGGGGATATGACTATTTGTGTAAGCCGCCCAGGAGGGGCCGGGTTACGCAAAGAGGACTCATCAGAGGAAGCCCAAGACCAAGCATGAAGATGGCGGTTCAGTAAAGGGCTTAAGGCCCACAGGCGGCTTAAGGCCCGTTGTAGTAAACCGCCATGATGGCATGACTTGTAACATAAGGTAGATTTAACTAGTCACCGAGCCGGACACTGTTTATGAGCCGGCCGGGACTCTGTAAGCCATAGGGCGTCAACCCGTGTATATAAGGGGACGACCTGCTGGCGGCTTAGGACAAGAAAGAACTCATCGAGAGCCGGGCATAGCATATCTCGCTCCCTGGTCATCGAAACATCAATACCAACCCAACTAGACGTAGGCCTTACCTTCACCAAAAGGGGTCGAACTAGTATAAACTCTCTCGTGTCCCTTGTCCCGATTTAACCCCTTCAAGATTCCTAGTTGCGATGGCTCCACAACTAAGTCCTTTCACGAGGACATCTGACACGACAAGTGGGTCATCAAGAACATTCTCTAACCTAGACAAGTTATCTACAAGGGGGTTCTCAGCTCCCTTTCTATCAATAATATGCAAATCAAATTCTTGTAGTAGGAGAACCCATCTAATAAGTCTAGGTTTAGTATCTTTCTTTTCCATAAGATATTTAATAGCAGCATGATCAGTGTGAACAGTTACTTTAGAATCAACAATATAAGGTCTAAACTTCACAAGCAAACACAATTGTTAAAAATTCTTTTTCAGTAGTAGCATAATTTCTCTGGGCACTGTCTAGAGTTTTACTAGCATATTGAATAACTTTTAGTTTCTTATAAACTCTTTGTCCTAGAATAGCACCTACAACATAATCACTAGCATCACACATAATTTCAAAGGGTAAATTCCAATCAGGTGGCTGAACAATAGGTGCAGAAATCAAAGCTTTCTTAAGTATTTCAAATGCTTCTACACCATCATCATCGAAGACAAAAGGGATATCTTTTTGTAAGAGATTAGTCAGAGGCCTAGAAATTTTAGAGAAGTCCTTAATAAACCTCCTATAAAAATCGGCATGACCAAGGAAACTTCTTATACCTTTAATGTCCTTGGGACATGGCATCTTTTCAATAGCATCCACTTTAGCTTTATCAACTTCAATACCTCTTTCAGAAATTTTATGCCCCAAGACAATGCCTTCATTAACCATAAAGTGGCACTTTTCCCAATTCAAGAAAAGACTAGTATCTTCGCATCTCTGCAAAACTTGATCAAGGTTGCTCAAGAAATCATCAAAAGAAGATCCATAAACGGAGAAATCATCCATGAAAACCTCAACAATCTTTTCAAAAAAGTCAGAGAATATAGCCATCATGCATCTTTGAAAGGTAGCAGGTGCATTACATAAACCAAAATGCATACGTCTATAAGCAAAAGTACTGAAAGGGCAAGTAAAAGTGGTCTTTTCTTGATCCTCTTTTGACATATGTATTTGAGAGAAACCAGAGTAACCATCTAGAAAGCAAAAATGTGTATGTTTAGATAATCTTTCTGGCATTTGATCAATAAAAGGTAAATGGTAATCATCTTTTTTAGTAGCTTGCGGAAATCAATTACCATCCTATAACCTGTAACAATTCTTTGCGGGATCAATTCATATTTATCATTAGGAACGACAGTAATACCTCCCTTCTTAGGGACACAATGGACAGGACTTACCCACTGGCTATCAGCAACGGGATAAATTATACCTGCCTCCAAGAGTTTTAGTATTTCTTTTCTTACCACTTCTTTCATCTTAGGATTTAACCGTAGTTGGTGATCAACAACCGGTTTAGCGTCTTTCTCCAATTTTATCTTGTGTTGGCATAGAGTGGGACTAATGCCCTTAAGATCATCAAGAGTATATCCAATAGCAGCATGGTGCTTCTTCAGAGTTTTCAATAATTTTTCCTCTTCCTGCTCTGAAAGGTTAGCACTAATAATAATAGGATATATCTTCTTTTCATCAAGATAAGCATATTAAAGAGTATCAGGTAGTGTTTTAATCTCAAACACGGGATCACCCTTGGGTGGAGGAGGATCCCCTAGGATTTCAACAGGCAAGTTGTGTTCCAAAATAGGTCCCTGTTTAAAGAATACTTCATCTATCTCCCTTCTTTCATTCATAAACATATCATTTTCATGGTCTGGCAAATATTGTTCTAAAGGATCATTAGGAGGCACGGCAGTAGAAGCAAGACCAATAATTTCATCCTTACTAGGCAATTCTTTATCATGGGGTTGTCTACGAAATTTAGCAAAATTAAACTCATGAGACATATCTCCCAAACCAATAATAACAACATCCTTTTTGCAGTCTATCTTAGCATTAACAGTATTCAAGAAGGGTCTACCAAATATAATGGCACAAAAATCATCTTGTGGGGAACCAAGAACAAGAAAATCAGCAGGGTATTTAACTTTCCCACACAAGACTTCAACATCTCTAACAATCCCAACTGGTGAAATAGTACCTCTATTGGCAAGCTTAATGGTAACATCAATTTCTTCTATCTCAGCAGGTGTAATATCATGCATAATTTCTTTGTATAAGGAATGAGGTATTGTACTTGCACTAGCACCCATATCACATAAGCCATGATAACAGTGATCTCCTATTTTAACAGAAATAACAGGCATGCCTACAATAGGTCTATGTTTATTCTTAGTATCAGGTCTAGCAATTCTAGCAGCTTCATCACAGAAGTAAATAACATGCCCATCAATATTATCAGCCAAGAGATCTTTAACCATTGCAATACTAGGTTCAACTTTAATTTGCTCAGGTGGTGTAGGTGTTCTAGTATTATTCTTATGAACCACAGTTGAAGCTTTAGCATGATCCTTTATCCTAACAGGGAAAGGTGGTTTCTCAATACAGGTAGTAGGAACAATAGGATCATTATAAGTGATAGTCTTTTCTTCAACTTTAATAGGTGAAACTACTTTTACTTCAATGGGATGATTATATTTAAACCACTTCTCCTTAGGGAGATCAACATGAGTAGCAAATGATTCACAGAAAGAAGCTACTATCTCAGAGTCAAGTCCATATTTAGTGCTAAATTCATGGAAAACACCGGTATCCATAAAAGATTTAACACAATCAAACTTAGGTGTCATACCTGACTCCTTACCTTCGTCGAGATTCCAATCTTCAGAGTTGTGTTTAATTTCCAATAAATCCCATCTGAATTCAATAGTCTTCATCATAAAGGAACTAGTACAAGAAGTATCAAGCATGGAGCGATTGTTGAGCGAAAGCCGAGCATAAATTTTTTGAATAATCATTTCTCTTGAGAGCTCATGATTGGGGCATGAATATAACATTGACTTAAGCCTCCCCCAAGCTTGAGCGGTGCTTTCTCCTTCGCGAGGCCAAAAATTATATATATAATTACGATCACGATGAACAAGATGCATAGGATAAAACTTTTGATGAAATCCCAATTTCAATCGGTTGTAGTTCCATGATCCCATATCATCACCTAGCCTAAACCATGTCAATGCCTCTCCCTTTTGATAAGTAAGAGTGTCAAACCCAACGAGGACTAGAAGGAAATGACAAGCGGTTTTCAGTAAGGTATTCTCTGCAAGCACTGAAATTATCGGTAACACATAGTTTTGTGATAAGGTAATTCGTAACGGGTAACAAGCAATGAAAGTAAATAAGGTGCAGCAAGATGGACCAATCCTTTTTGTAGCAAAGGACAAGCTTGGACGAATTCTTATATGGATAAAAGTGCTCCCGAGGACACATGGGAATTGTCCTCAAGCTAGTTTTCATCACGCTCATATGATTCGCGTTCGTTACTTTGATAATTTGATATGTGGGTGGACAGGTGCTTGGGTACTGCCCTTTCATGGACAATCATCCCACTTATGATTAACCCCTATTGCAAGCATCCGCAACTACAAAAGAAGTATTAAGGTAAACCTAACCATAGCATGAAACATATGGATCCAAATCAGCCCCTTACGAAGCAACGCATAAACTAGGGTTTAAGCTTCTGTCACTCTAGCAACCCATCATCTACTTATTACTTCCCAATGCCTTCCTTTAGGCCCAAAAATGGTGAAGTTTCATGTAGTCGACGTTCACATAACACCACTAGAGGAGAGACAACATACATCTCATCAAAATATCGAACGAATACCAAATTCACATGACTACTTCTAGGACTTCTCCCATGTCCTCAGGAACAAACGTAACTACTCACAAATCATATTCATGTTCATAATCAGAGGGGTATTAATATGCATATAGGATCTGAACATATGATCTTCCACCGAATAAACCAACTAGCATCAACTACAAGGAGTAATCAACACTACTAGTGACCCACAGGTACCAATCTGAGGTTTTGGGACAAAGGTCGGATACAAGAGATGAACTAGTGTTTGAGAGGAGATGGTGCTGGTTATATGTTGATGGAGATTGACCCCCTCCCGATGAGAGGATCGATGGTTATGATTCCCCCTCCCAGAGGGAAGTTTCCTCAGCAGAACAGCTCCGCCGGAGCCCTAGATTGGTTCCGCCTCGTGGCGGCGGTGTTTCGTCCCGAAAGCTTGCTTATGATTTTTTCCAAGGTAAAAGACTTCATATAGAAGAAGATGGCCACCGCAGGATTGTCAGGGGGCCCATGAGGCAGGGGGCGCACCCCCACCCTAGTGGACAGGGTGTGGGCCCCCTCTGGTACTTTCTTCGCCCAATATTTTTTATTAATTCCGAAAATAACTTTCGTGGAGTTTTAGAACTTTTGGAGTTGTGCAGAATAGGTCTCTAATATTTGCTCCTTTTCCAGCCCAGAATTCCAGCTGTCGGCATTCTCCCTCTTCATGTAAACCTTGTAAAATAAGAGAGAATTGGCATAAGTATTGTGACATAACGTGTAATAACAGCCCATAATGCAATGAAAATCAATATAAAAGCATGATGCAAAATGGACGTATCAATGTTCTGCTTGGCCTTGATCACATCCAGATAGATAAGATTCTGGTGCTTGGTCCAGAACGAATCATTCCCTCTGAAGTTTGCACGGGGATTCACATAGGGGTTGATCTTCCTTCGAGTGACATACTCAACAAGTGGTATCTCATCCATGCCCATTGTCGGCTCCTTGAGCTTGGTGGGGATGGTCTTGGTTCTGCGTTGGGGGGCATTGGAGCCCTCTGGAGCTTCATCTTGGTTGCGCAGGCGCTTCGAGCCCGTGTCACGGACAAGATTCGACCGACGGACATTGGAACCGGAGCCACCACCTATGACACACAACACAAGAACACGCAAGAGAAGCGAGAAGGATCAATGCAAAGACCACAGCAAAACAAATGAAACAAGTAGAAATAACATTGGGTAGTTGCCACAGGGAAAGTTCGACTTCAACGGTGGTACCACACCGTTGTGCGGAACTAAAATTTTACTGCTGCTCCAGCCGCGGTAGTACCGCGCTAGGATGGCACGGTAGTACCGCGCCTGGAGCGGAAGTAAAATTTTACTTCCGCGCAACTCACGGTAGTACTGCTCCTAAGGAGTGGTAGTACCGTAGGAGGCGACAACGGCCAGAGCTATGGTACCGCATGGGAGGTGCGGTAGTACCACTCGGGGTCAGATCCGGGGTGAATCAGATCTGGGCACAGCGACAACAGCGGAGCGGTACTACAGTTGATCAACAATTCTGTGGATAACAAACCAAATAGCATCTCTATAGCACTACTACTCTCCTCCATCCTACTCTTGCAAAGATTTGGCCTAAAATCTCAAGAACAACATGCATCTCCCCAAAAACCTAGAGACAAAACAACGAAGCAAAGAGCAAGGGATTTGGGGAGAAACCTTGATCCATGGCAAGAGGGCAAGGTGGGGAACGATCCCACCGGTCGGAATGCGAGGAGAGCGGCAGGAGACGAAGATCCGGCAAGGTCCTCCGGTGCCGTTCTTGGGCAGGAGAGAGACAGACGACGTGGGGAAAAGGATTTGAATGGGTATGGGGGAGTTAGAACTCCCCCTGCCCGCTCATAACCCCCACGCGCTCATGACTGCGCGGTAGTACCGCCCGGGCGGAAGTACGACACGTTGGGCGGTCGTACCGCTTGTCCAGCGGTAGTAAAAAAATACTGCCGTGCTGGTTGCGGTAGTACCATGCACAATTCCTGCGGTAGTACCCTGGCAAGCCATCGTAGTACCGTAGACCCAAGAAAATGCAAGTTTCACAAATAAGAGAGGAAAACAGACTTTGCAATGCAACCTTCATGCAAACGGACACACAACCACACACACACACACGAGGCAACGCAGACACAACCATGACACAACAAGAAGGCAAAAGACAACAAGGAACAAGCACAAGCAACAACCTCTCAAGAGGAGAGGACGGTGGCCGAAGCCACTTGTGTTTGAGTCAATTGGTATGGCACCGCGAAGAATTATCCTTGGATCCATGACCAAAACTCGTCTTTGAAGCACATGTACCATCAAAAATGGCTAATGTGAAAGAGTTGGTCAATTTATGCATAATGGGGGGAGGGAGAGTTCATTGAGAGAACAACACTCCCCATATGTCCATGCCTACACCTAAACAAGATATCAAGTTGAGTATGGTGGGGTGTGCAAGGGTTCAAGCTACATTGCTCGAATCAATGATATTTAGCTCATGCCTTAACTCGTGAAATCTTGCTTCATCCAAGGGCTTTGTGAAAATATCTGCATGGTTATCATGAGTGTTGACATACTTGAGCTTGATCTCCCCTTGCCTAATGTGATCCCGAATGAAGTGATACTGAATCTCAATATGCTTCGTCTTGAAGTGTTGCACCGGGTTGAGAGAGATCTTGATGGCACTTTCATTGTCACACCAAAGAGGCACTTTGTCACAAGTGACACCATAATCCTTCAAAGTTTGCCTCATCCATAGAAGTTGAGCACAACAACTCCCGGCAGCCACATACTCTGCTTCGGTGGATGAGAGAGACACACAACTTTGCTTCTTGGAAGACCAACTCACCAAAGAGCAACTAAGAAATTGGCACCCTCCGGAGGTGGACTTCCTATCCACTTTGTCTCCCGCCCAATCTGAGTCTGAATAGCCCAAAAGATTGAAGTTGGCTCCTCTTGGGTACCATAAGCCAAAGTTTGGGGTACGAGCCAAATATTGAAAGATTCACTTGACCACCACAAAGTGACTTTCCTTAGGTGCGGCTTGAAACCGTGCACAAATTCCCACACTCAACATGATATCCGGTCTAGATGCACAAAGGTAAAGCAAGGCGCCAATCGTGGAGTGATATACCTTTTGATCCACCGCTTTACCATTGGGATCTATGTCAAGTTGGCATTTGACGGGCATTGGAGTGGACACCGGCATGACATCAGTTAGCTTGAATCTCTTGAGCATGTCTTGAGTGTATTTGGCTTGGTTGATGAAGGTTCCTTCTCTTCTTTGCTTGATTTCGAACCCGAGGAGGAACTTCAACTCTCCCATCATAGACATCTTGAACTTTGAGGTCATGAGAGCGACAAATTCCTCATTGAAAGCTTGGTTAGGGGAACCAAAGATAATGTCATCAACATATAGTTGGCATACAAACAACTCCCCTTTGACCTTCTTAATTAGTAAAAAGAGTGGGGTTGATTTTCCCAACTTCGAATCCATGATCTTGCAACAACTCGGTAAGATGCTCATACCACGCACGTGGGGCTTGTTTAAGGCCATAGAGTGCCTTGTCGAGTTGGTACACATGATCGGGGAAATAGGGATCCTCGAACCCCGGGGGTTGTTTGACATACACCAACTCATTAATAGGACCACTAAGAAAAGCACTCTTCACATCCATTTGTTGCAACTTGAAATCATGATGAGAATCATAAGCAATCAACAAACGAATAGATTCAACGCGAGCAAGGGGAGCAAAGGTTTCACCGTAGTCGATACCCTCGACTTGGGAGTAGCCTTGTGCCACCAAACGAGCCTTGTTGTGAACAATGATCCCACGAGCATCTTGCTTTTTGTTGAATATCCACTTGGTTCCAATGACATTATGATTCCTCGTTGGCCTTCGCACCAATCTCCACACTTGGTTGTGCTCGAAGTTGTTGAGTTCTTCATGCATGGCATTGAGCCAATCCGGATCCTCGAGTGCCTCATAGACCTTTTGGGGTTTGACACAAGAAACAAACACGTGATGTTCACAATAGTTTGCTAATTGTCTACGAGTGCTTACCCCCTTTATTAGGCTTCCAAGCACATTCTTCATGAGGTGACCTTTGGTTGTGAGCTTGGATGCAATCTTAGCGGCACGACGCTCAAATTCCTCCTCAGGTGTGAAATGAGGAGCGGAAACTTGATCATCTTGAGCATCGTCTTGAGCTTGTTCTTGATCTTGAGCTTGCTCTTGATCTTGAACTTGCTCGGAAGGGAGAACTCGACCTTGGGCATAACTTGGTGGCTCACCACCATCTTGAGGTTGATCTTGCCCTTGATCTTGTTCACTTGATTGAGGGCCTTCACTTTGTTCTTCGGAAGCGTGTGGGTCTTGGGTTGCTTACGGCTCCACTTGAGTGAAGCATTGTCCTTCTCCTTCGGCCACAAGGGGTTCCTCAATGGGTAGGATATGAACAACACCCATTCTTCTTATGGCTTGGGGAGGAATTTCATCACCTACATCACAAGTACCACTTTGCTCCACTTGGGAGCCGTTATTCTCGTCAAACTCCACGTTACACATCTCCTCAATGAGTCCCGTGAACTTGTTGAGGACACAGTAAGCGTGAGAGTTTGTAGCATAACCAACAAATATGCCCTCATGAGCTCTAGCCTCAAATTTAGACAAACGAACACCTTTCTTCAGAATGAAACACTTACAACCGAACACCCGGAAGTACTTGAGGTTGGGCTTGTTACCGGTGAGTATTTCATATGGAGTCCTGTTCAAGCCTTTGCGGAGATAGAGCCGATTGGATGCATGACACACGGTGTTGATGGCTTCAGCCCAAAAGTTGTAAGGAGACTTGAACTCCGCCATCATGGTCCTTGCCGCATCCATCAACGTCCGATTCTTCCTCTCCGCAACACCATTTTGTTGAGGGGTGTATGATGCGGAATATTGATGCTTGATCCCCTCATCACTAAGAAACTCATCCAAGGTGTAGTTCTTGAACTCGGTGCCGTTGTCACTTCTTATTGTCAAGATCTTTGCATCGTGTTGACGTTGTGCTTCATTTTCAAAGTCGATGACAGTTTGTTGAGTTTCACTCTTCCTCTTGAAGAAGTATACCCAAGTGTACCTTGAATAATCATCAGCAATCACCAAGCAATACTTTCTACCCCCAAGACTATCAAAGGATGGAGGCCCAAAGAGATCCATGTGAAGGAGATCCAAGGGTCTCTTCGAGTAGATGATAGTCGTGGGAGGGTGAGCCTTCTCATGTAACTTTCCTTCGATACAAGCACATCTGTTAGTACACGGACATGGTCCCCCTTGAGAAGACTTTGCAAATATCTCATATTGACATGGGCTAAACGGCGATGCCAAAGCCACCCCACATCAACTTTAGCCATTAGGCATGTCACAGTCTTACTGGGTCGCTCCAAAAAGTTAATCACATAAAGACCGTTCTCGACATGTCCAACAAAGGCTACTTTAAGAGTCTTGCTCCACAAGAGGGCCACGGTATCAATATCAAAGAATGTGGCAAAACCCATTAGTACAGGTTGACGAACGGAAAGTAAATTGTATGCAATGGACTCAACAAGCATGACTTTCTCGATCGCGAGTGTCGGAGTAAATGACCACGGGTAGCCTTATCTGTTCCCCATGACGTTTCAAGACATCGGGGCCGGCTACGCCCCTCAAGCATCCAAGACAAAGGGCCGCCTTCTCGTGGCCGGGTGGTCCAAGCGGCCGGCTGTTGGAAGGCGGCGAGGCTCAAAGAGCGAACTCAGCATGGGCCGACTCCTAGCAGGCGGCCACCAGAGAGGCTGACTCCTAGCACGCGGCCCACCCATACACCCTCAAAGTTTGCACCCACATAACGGCGACGAGACGGGGCATGGCTACAGTGCAGCCTGCCACCCCCTAAATCCCGGAGCGGGCGTGGCCAAAGTGCGACGTACCGGGCGGCCATCCCTAGCCCGGCACGGCACTGTTGCCACGTTGACTATGACATCACCCATGGCAGAGTTGCCATACTCCCATGACAGGCTGTCGGTATGGCCTGCAGGCAGCGGGCCCTACCTGCTAGTGAGATACCAGAAGGCGGCATGCCTAGACCAGTCGGCGGAGGGGGAGGCCGGCACCAAATAGCCGACCCTCCCCTCCCCTCGAAGTTTGTGCGCCATTAACCAGGTGAGACGGGGTGTGGCTATAGTGAACGCCCACCAGGCGGCGGTACTATAGCCACGCCCTCCCCGACCAAGCCATCGTCATGAGGGGAGAGGCCACAGTGATGAGCAGCCGATAGGGCCCACAGGTGGTGGGCCCAACCTATAGGCCAAGAGCCCAGCAGCCGGCGGGACCCACTAGTCGGCGGGCCCCAGCTGCCGGCGGAGAAGCCGGCAGCCATAGACAGTGACGGCCCGGGCCTACACCCGGCTGGGTTACCATTGTACCCCTGGGGGGTAGGCCTATATAAACCCCCAAGGCACCCATGCAAAGGGTTGATCTCTTAGAGTTTGACACACACATATAGAGAGAGGAGTAGAGCTAGCCTTGCCCTTCTTCTTCCTCTAGCCGAACAGCTCGAGGAGCAACTTGTAGCTACCTGCTGATTTAGTGATCATGCGGAGACCCCGTAGAGCAGGACTATGGGTGTTATATCCTAGCAGAGCCCCGAACCTGGGTAAGATTCGTCGGCGTGCATGCCCTCGCCTTATCCCATTTCCAGGCACCGGCGACGTCTTACTAGTTCCCACAATGATTAGCCATCCTTTGGCATATGTCGCACCAACCACCCGACAGTGAGATCATGAGAAATGACAACCTTGCCAAGACCCATTACCTTAGAAGACGAGGCATCACCCCACTCGACATTGGTGGGCATAGATGGGATCTTGTGCACGTCCACCACCAAGTCCTTGCTTCTGGTCATATGATTTGTGGCTCCACTATCAAGCAACCATGATCCCCACCAGAAGCAAACACCTACAAGAGATCAATGCTTGGTTTTAGGTACCCATTTTGTAATGGGTCCTTTGATGTTAGTAACAAGGGTCTTAGGAACCCAAATAGACCATTCAATTTACTCATAAGGAGAACCAACAAATTTAGCATAAACATGCCCATCACTAGCACGGCACAACACATAAGAAGGGTTAAAGTCGCCGGCTTTGTTGGAAGGGGTGGCATTGCCCTTTTTGACATCACCACCCTTCACATTGTTCTTCTTCTCCTTAGAATCACCCTCTCCCTCCTTAACAAAAGTTTGCTTGAGAGGAGGAGGTCGTTTGGTCTTTTCATTCTTCTTCTTGTTCTTGGACTTGGGTGCGAACCCAACTCCCTCCTTGGCCATAAGTTCCTTTTGATTGCTCAAAAGTTCATTGAGATTCTTCTCACCTTGTACACAAGTCACAAGGCCTTTCTCAAGCTGCTCCTTCAACTTGGCATTCTCCTCCACAAGATGCACATGCTCACAACACGGGTCAGTAGCATTTGCATTATCAATTAAGACCATATGAGGAAAAGTGGCTTTTTCCTTGGTTAGCTTCACTTGGAGTTGATCATGAGACTCCTTGAGGCTAGCATGAGCACCCTTCAAGATCTTGTGAGCCTTGTCAAATATATCAAACTCCTCTTTGAGTCTAGCAAGGTCAACCCCAAGTTTAGCCTTCTCGAAATCGAGCACACGAGATACAACAAGAGCATGATCAAGATCTTTCTTTAATTTAGCATGATCATAATATTGTGACTCCTCATGAGCCAAACGATGAACACGCTCTTCCTCAACCGCATTAGAGAGATCCGATATCTCATCGGCATAGTCACGACTATGACCTTCCATCTTAGAGATGGTTTCTTCATTAGCCTCGATCATGTCATTGGCTTCACCAAGTTGTTCCAAGAGAGCAACAAAGTGCTTTTGGGTTTGCCCTTGAGCTTACTCATAAAAGACTCAAATTCATTTACTTACTCATTATACCCCTCACTTTCATCAAAGCAATCCGTCAAGGAAGGATTAGTAATGATGGTAGTTTTGATGTTGGGGGTTACCTTGTTGGTGGCTTTGGCCATGAGGCACTTGGCGGTGATGTTCTTGTTGGGTGAATCAAAGAGACACACCCATGGAGTTGTGGCAATGGCAATGGAGGCCATGGCCATGGCTTCACCATCTTCATCATCATCATCATCCTCATTGTATTCTTCTTGTGCCACCAACCCTTTGGTCGGAGTCTTCTTGGTGAAGTTGTTCTTGTTAGGGAAGGACTTGGCTTTGTCTTTTCGGATGATCTTGCCACCATTGTCTTCTCGCTTCTTGTAAGGGCACTCCACAAAAAAATGGCTCACATTGCCACAATTGTAACATGTTCTCATACGTTGCTTGCCCTTGAAGCCACTTGAGTTGTTCTTGTTGAAATTGGTCCTTGAGTTCTTCTTGCTCCAAAATTGCCCTGAAGCAAGAGCCATGTGCTCATGATAATCATATTTCGTATCTTCGGGGTTACTCTCCTCATCTTCCTCTTCATCCTCTTATTCAACACTAGCCTTGGCCTTCAAGGCAAGGTTGGGCTTCTTTGCTCTTTGAGAATGGAACACCGCATTGTCGACGGTCTTGTCCAAGATCCTCATTGCCACAAACTCATCCGACACTTCACTTGAGGACAAGGTGTGGAAGTCTGGCCTTTGACGGATGACGGAGGACATGGCCTTATGGTAAGGCATCATGGCCTTGAGGAATTTGCGCTTGATCCAATTATCATCCAGATCCTTGCTCCCATGATCTCGGAGAGAGAACACGAGTGGTTAATCCCCGGTAAAGCTCACGAGGTTCTTCATCTTCATTCATTGCGAACTCATCGGCTTCATCTTGCACCACTTCATAGTTGGAGCGTTGAATGCTTGCGCAATGGTGCCATGCTTCCTTGGCCACGGTGAACGGTCGGAGATGTGCAATGTCTTCAGATAGAATTGCGTCTTGGATGATGAAGAGGGCATTCTCATTGAATTGATGATCCGCGCCTTCTCTCAGGGTAAAGTTGCTTGGGTCATGCGGATAGAAACCTTGCTCAATAATTCTCCAAAGATTAGTATTAACATGGTTTAAATGACGTTTAAAGTGATAGACCCAAGAGTCAAAATCCTCATTTTTCACAATCTTAGGGGGAGAACCCGCATGATTTAAATGAGTGGAGGGAACCGGTCCTCCATAAGTAAGAGGAGGTTCAACATGGGCAAAGATGCCGCTACCATTTCTACCACTAGATAAAGGAACTTTATCACTAGAAGCTTCCCCCTTACCGGAGTTGGCATCTGCCACCTTGTTAGTGGGAGCGGCCACTTCCAAAGGTGCGGTGGATAATTTAAGACCATCAAGGAACTCTTTGAACATGCCTTTGACCTCGGTCGTCATGGAGGTTTTTGATACGTCTCCAATGTATCTATAATTTTTTATTGTTCCATGATATTATATTATCCATCTAGGATGTTCTATATGCATTTATATGCTATTTTATATGATTTTTGGGACTAACCTATTAACCTAGATCCCAGTGCCAGTTTCTGTTTTTTCCTTGTTTTTGAGTTTTACAGAAAAGGAATACCAAACGGAGTCCAATTGACGTGCCAATTTTTGACGATTTTTTATGGACCAAAATAAGCCCCCGGAGTAAAAGAGTTGGGCCAGAAGAGTCAAGAGCCGTCCACAAGGGTGGAGGGCGAGCCCTACACCCCTGGGCATGCCCCCTGCCTTGTGGACGACTCGGAAACCCCCCTAAAGTGAGACCTACGCCAAAAATTCCTACAAATACTGAAACCTCCAGAAAATAACCTAGATCGGGAGTTATGCCGCCGCAAGCCTATGTAGCCACCAAAAACCAATCGGGACCCTGTTCTGGTACCCCGCCGGAGGGGGGATCCCTCACCGGTGGCCATATTCATCATCCCGACGCTCTCCATGATGAGGAGGGAGTAGTTCACCCTTGGAGCTGAGGGTATGTACTAGTAGCTATGTGTTTGATCCCTCTCCCTCGTGTTCTTGATTTGGCACAATCTTGATGTACCACGAGCTTTGCTATTATAGTTGGATCTTATGATGTTTCTCCCCCTCTACTCTCTTGTAATGGATTGAGTTTTCCCTTTGAAGTTATCTTATCGGATTGAGTCTTTAAGGATTTGAGAACACTTGATGTATGTCTTGCATGTGCTTATCTGTGGTGACAATGGGATATTCACATGATCTACTTGATGTGCATTTTGGTGATCAACTTGCGGGTTCAGTGACCTTGTGAACTTATGCATAGGGGTTGGCACACATTTTCGTCTTGACTCTTCGGTAGAAACTTTGAGGCACTCTTTGAAGTACTTTGTGTTGGTTGAATAGATGAATCTGGGATTGTGTGATGCATATCGTATAATCATGCCCACGGATACTTGAGGTGACATTGGAGTATCTAGGTGACATTAGGGTTTTGGTTGATTTGTGTCTTAAGGTGTTATTCTAGTACGAACTCTATGATAGATCGAACGGAAAGAATTGCTTCGTGTTATTTTACTACGGACTCTTGAATAGATCGATCAGAAAGGATAACTTTGAGGTGGTTTTGTACCCTACAATAATCTCTTTGTTTGTTTTCCGGTATTAGTGACTTTGTAGTGACTCTTTGTTGCATGTTGAGGGATGGTTATATGATCCAATTATGTTATTATAGTTGAGAGAAATTGCACTAGTGAAAGTATGAACCCTAGGCCTTGTTTCCTAGCATTGCAATACCGTTTGTGCTCACATTTATCATTAGTTACCTTGCTGTTTTTATATTTTCAGATTACAAATACCTATATCTACCATCCATATTGCACTTGTATCACCATCTCTTCACCGAACTAGTGCACCTATACAATTTCCCATTGTATTGGGTGTGTTGGGGACACAAGAGAGTGTTTGTTATTTGGTTGCAGGGTTGTTTGAGAAAGACCATCTTCATCCTACGCCTCCCACGGATTGATAAACCTTAGGTCATCCACTTGAGGGAAATTTGCTACTTTCCTACAAACCTCTGCACTTGGAGGCCCAACAACGTCTAAAAGAAGAAGGTTGTGTAGTAGACATCAGTTTTTAATGTGTCCAAAGCCACATTAAATTCCTTAGGTGAGACCGGGGATCCCCCATCGGCCGTAGACGAAGAAGGATTCACACCGGGGTGCTCCTCCTCACCATCTATGGTATCAACCATACTCTTAGGACGGTAAAGCCTTTAATTAAGAGACGTGGCTCTGATACCAATTGAAAGGATCGATATAGTTGACTAGAGGGGGGGTGAATAGGCAACTAACAATTTTTAGCCTTTCTTTACCAAATTAAACTTTGCATCAAAGTAGGTTGTCTAGATATGCAACTAGGGAGCAACCTATATGATGAAACAACAACAAGCACACAAGCAAGCAACGGATATAACACAATAAATATTGCACAAGTAAAGATAAGAGATAACCAAGAGTGGAACCGATGGAGACGAGGATGTGTTACCGAAGTTCCTTCCCTTTGAGGGGACGTACGTCTACGTTGGAGTGGTGTGGAGGCACAATGCTCCCCAAGAAGCCACTAGGGCCACCATATTCTCCTCACGCCCTCACACAATGCGAGATGCTGTGATTCCACTATTGGTGCCCTTAGAGGCGGCGACCGAACCTTTACAAACAAGGTTGGGGGAATCTCCACAACTAAATTGGAGGCTCCCAACGACACCACAAAGCTTCACCATAATGGACTATGGCTCCGCGGTGACCTCAACCGTCTAGGGTGCTCAAACACCCAAGAGTAACAAGATCTGCAAGGGATTAGTGGGGGGAATCAAATTTCTCTTGGTGGAAGTGTAGATTCCCCACTAATACCTTGCGGATCTTGTTACTCTTGGGTGTTAGTGTCCCCCACTAATCCGCTTGTCGTGGCTAAATTGGTCTTAGCCATGAATAATTGTTGTACAACTGCTAGCACGACAGGGGCTAAGACCAGTCCTGATGCGCTAAGGTAGGGAGCGATAGAACCGCTGGTGCGGTACTACCGTGCTTCATTGCGGTACTACCGCAAGGCAGGAATAGTCTAGGCTGAGAAGGCATGGACATATAAAAATACATCCATGACTACTTCCGCTGAGTTTTGATCTATGCAAAAATCCGACACAATACTACCACAAGCCTGGAGCGGTACTACCGTGTAGGGCACAGATATAAAAAATTACATCCGCCCCTACTTCCGCTCATGCTGCTATGCCTGGCCAGAGCCCATGGTACTACCGCGCACATGGAGCGGTACTACCGCGTAGGGCGCGGATGTAAAAAATTACATCCGCCCCTACTATCGCTCGAGCAGCTGCGCCTGGCCTGAGGCCATGGTACTACCGCTCCCAAGGAGTGGTACTACCGTGAGAACCTACGGTACTACCACGCTGGTGGACGGTACTACCGCAAGGGCCTGCGGTAGTACCACTCCCAAGAGCAGTACTACCGCCTGCCTCAGTTCAGCAACACTAGGAGTCCTTCATTTTGCAGAGACACGAAGAGACCGGGGATGCTCCAAAGAGCCAAAGGAAAGGTGGTGCAATAACAAATAGACGTGTACGTGTTGATTCCACCCAAACCTTTCCAACGCGGACCCCCTCTTAATAGTACGGCTTTCCTATGACTCAAATCCACTGAAAAGAAACGTAGAGAAATGTTGTCTTCGATAGTCTTCAAGGGGAACCAAATCGTCTTGCGTTTAGACATGATATATCTGAAATGCTCAATGCACAGGATTAGTCCGCAAAAGCCTTGTCATCGATCACCAAGACTACTAAGGGATAAATATGCCCTTACAACTTCAAATACGCATGATGATATCCAGGCAATGATCATTATATAGGCATCACGTCCAAGATTATAGACCGACTCCTGCCTGCATCTACTACTATTACTCCACACATCGATCGCTATCCAGCATGCATCTAGTGTATTAAGTTCATGGACAAACGGAGTAATGTAATAAGAACGATGACATGATGTAGACAAGATCTATTTATGTAGAAATAGACCCCATCTTGTCATCGTTAATAGCAACGATACATATGTGTCCGTTCCCCTTCTGTCACTGGGATCAAGCACCGTAAGATGCAACCCATCACAAAGCACTTCTTCCCATTGCAAGATAAATAGATCAAGTTGGCCAAACAAAACCCAAATATCAGAGAAGAAATATGAGGCTATAAGCAATCATGGATATAAGAGATCAAGAAGACTCAAATAACTTTCATGGATAAAAACATAGATCTAATCATAAACTCAAAGTTCATCGGATCCCAACAAACACACCGCAGAAAGACTCACATCATATGGATCTCTGATATGTCCATTTTGCATCATGCTTTTATATCAATATTTATTGCATTATGGGCTGTTATTACACATTATATCTCAATACTTATGGCTATTCTCTCTTATTTTACAAGGTTTACCATGAAGAGGGGGAATGCCGGCAGCTGGAATTCTGGCTGGAAAAGGAGCAAACGTTGGAAACCTATTCTGCACAGCTCCAAAAGTCCTGAGACTCCATGAAACAACTTTTGGATTTAATAAGAATTTCTGAGCGAAAGAAATAGGCCAGGGGGCCCACACCCTGTCTAGGAGACAGGGGGCGCCCCCCCTATAGGGCGCGCTCCCTATCTCCTGGGCCCCCTGGTGGGCCTCCGCCGTACATCTTCTGCTATGTCATCACTTTTACCCTGGAAAAAATCGTGGGCAAGCTTACGGGACGAAAATCCGCCGCCATGAGGCGGTACCTTGGCGGAACCAATCTAGGGCTCTGGCGGAGCTGTTCTGCCGAGGACACTTCCCTCCGGGAGGGGGAAATCATCACCAATGATCCTCTCATTGGGAGGGGGTCAATCTCCATCAACATCTTCACCAGCACCATCTCCTCTCAAGACCCTAGTTCATCTCTTGTATCCAATCTTGTATCAAAACCACCAATTGGTACATGTGGGTTGCTAGTGTTGGCGCTGCCTCCACCTGGCGCCGCTCTTTCTTCTTCCTCTCATCTTCATGAACACACACCATGGAGAAACTCTACACAAACACACACACACACACACACACACACACCAAGGAAGAGCACAAGAGCTTTGCGTAGAGGCCCTGCCCCTTGGTGTAGACACAATGGCTACATCTATCCACAGCCCTCCCGGCCCCTTTTCTCATTAACTCAAGTGATACTTATACACAGGAGACTAGGCCACGCCCAGCCACTAACTCACGCACTAACTAACTAGAATGCCACACGCGCACACATCGGCCACTACCAGATGACCCGCAGGCTAGCTCATGCATGCATTAGCATGACCCGGCCAACCATCTTAGCTAGCATGCAACTAACTCCCTCCAGCCGCGTGCACGCCGCACCTAACTCCAACAGATCGCAACGTCCCTACGCATGCAGCTCCTCCACTCCACGAACACAAGCACGGACTCACGCCGGGGGACACACACACACTACAGACTCGACCTGGTCATCTTCATGCCGGTCGCCATCGTTGTGTGCATAGCTTATTGCCAACAGCTAGTAGTGTCGATTACTCCTTGTAGTTGATGCTAATTGGTTTACTTGGTGGAAGATCATAAGTTCAGATCCTTTGTGCATATTATTACTCCTCTAATTATGAACATGAATATGCTTTGTGAGTAGTTACGTTTGTTCCTAAGGACATGGGTGAAGTCTTGCTATTATAGTCATGTGAATTTGGTATTCGTTCAATATTTTGATGAGATGTACGTTATCTTTTCATCTAGTGGTGTTATGTGAACGTCCACTACATGACACTTCACCATTATTTGGGCCTAGAGGAAGGCATGGGGAAGTAATAAGTAGATGATGCGTTTCTAGAGTGACAGAAGCTTAAACCCTAGTTTATGCGTTGCTTCGTTAGGGGCTTATATGAATCCATACGCTTAATGTTGTGGCTAGGTTTACCTTAATACTTCTTTTTGTAGTTGAGGATGCTTGCAATAGGGGTTAATCATAAGTGGGATGCTTTTCCAGGTTAGGGCAGTACCCAAGTACCGGTCCACCCACATATCAAGTTATCAAAGTACCGAACGCGAATCATATGAACGTGATGAAAACTAGCTTGATGATAATTCCCAATGTGTCCCCGGGAGCTCCTTTATCATTATTAGAATTTGTCCAGGCTTATCCTTTGCTACATAAAGGATTGGGCCACCTTGATGCACTTTACTTACTTTATTTACTTGTTACTTGTTACTATTAATCTTGTCACAAAACTATCTATTACCTACAATTTCAGTGCTTGCAGAGAAAACTTTACTGAAAACCGCTTATCATTTCCTTCTGCTCCTCGTTGGATTCGCACTCTTACTTATTGAAAGGACTATGATAGATCCCCTACACTTGTGGGTCATCAAGACTCTTTTCTGGCGCCGTTGCTGCGGAGTGTAGCGCTTTTGGTGAGTGGAACTTGGTAAGGAAACATTTATATAGTGTGCTGAAATTTTCTGTTACTTGTCACTATGGAAACTAATCCTTTGAGGGGCTTGTTTGCGGTATCTTCACCCCAACCAGAAGAGCAAAGAGTTCCTCCTCAACCTACTGAACTTTATGAAAATATTTACTTTGAGATTCCTTCGGGTATGATAGAGAAACTGCTAGCTAATCCATTTGCAGGAGACGGAACATTGCATCCCGATTTACACCTTATCTTTGTGGATGAAGTTTGTGGATTATTTAAGCTTGCAGGTATTCCCGATGATGTTGCCAAAAGGAAGGTCTTCCCTTTATTGAAGGGAGATGCATTTACATGGTATAGGCTATGTGATGATACGGGATCTTGGAATTATAAGCGATTGAAGTTGGAATTTCACCAGAAGTTCTATCCTATGCATCTTGTTCATTGTGATCGTAATTACATATATAATTTCTGGCCTCGCGAAGGAGAAAGCATAGCTCAAGCTTGGGGGAGGCTTAAGTCAATGTTATATTCATGCCCCAATCATGAGCTCTCTCGGGAAATGTTTATTCAGAATTTTTATGCTCGGCTTTCTCTTGATAATCGCAACCTGCTCGATACTTCCTGTGCTGGTTCTTATATGCTGAAGACTATTGATTTCAAATGGGACTTATTGGAAAGAATTAAATGCAACTCTGAAGATTGGGGTTCCAACGATGGTAAGGAGTCAGGTATGACACCTAAGTTCGATTGTGTTAAATCTTTCATGGATACCGATGCTTTCCGTGGATTTAGCTCTAAGTATGGACTTGACTCTGAGATAGTAGCTACTTTCTGTGAATCTTTTGCTACTCACGTTGATCTCCCTAAAGAGAAGTGGTTTAAATATAATCCTCCTATTGAAGTAAAAGTAGTTGCACCTATTACAGTCGAAGAAAAGACTATTACCTACAGTGATCCTATTGTTCCTACTGCTTATGTTGAAAAACCTCCTTTTCCTGTTAGGATAAAAGATCATGCTAAAGCTTCGACTGTTGTTCGTAAGAGTAATACTAGGACTTATACACCTTCTGAGCAAATTAATGTTGAACCTAATATTGCTATGATTAAAGATCTCTTGGATGAGGACTTAGATGGGCATGTTATTTCTTTCTTGGGTGAAACTGCTAATATTGCTAGACCTGATACTAAGACACGTAAACATGTTGTAGGCATGCCTGTTATTTCTATTAAAATAGGAGATCATTGTTATCATGGTTTATGTGATATGGGTGCTAGTGCTAGTGCGATACCTTATGATCTTTATAAATAAATTGCACGACATTGCACCCGTTGAATTAGAAGACATTGATGTTACTATTAAGCTTGCTAATAGGGATACCATTAAACCTATTGGGATTGTTAGAGATGTTGCAGTTTTGTGTGGGAAGGTTAAATACCCTGCTGATTTTCTTGTTCTTGGTTCCCAACAAGATGATTTTTGTCCCTTTATTTTTGGTAGACCCTTCTTGAATACTGCTAGTGCTAAGATTAATTGTGAAAAGAATATTTTCACTGTTGGCATAGATGGTATGTCTCATGAGTTTAACTTCGCTAAGTTTAGTAGACAACCTCGTGAAAGGGAACCACCTAGTAAGGATGAGATTATTGGTCTTGTTTCCATTGCTGTTCCTCCAACTGATCCGTTAGAACAATATTTGCTAGACCATGAAAACGATATGTTTATGAAGGAAAGGGAAGAAATAGATGAAGTGTTCCTTAAGCAGGAACCTATGTTGAAACATAACCTTCCCGTTGAAATTCTTGGGGATCCCCCTCCACCCAAGGGTGATCCCGTGTTTGAACTCAAACCATTACCTGATAATCTTAAGTATGCTTATCTTGATGAAAAAGAAATATATCCTGTTATTATTAGTGCTAACCTTTCAGAGAAAGAAGAAGAAAGATTATTCAAACTCTGAAGAAGCACCGAGCTACTATTGGATATACTCTGGATGATCTTAAGGGCATTAGTCGCACATTATGTCAGCACAAAATTTCAGCGGAGAAAGATGCCAAACCAGTTAGAGATCCTCAAAGACGATTAAATCCCAAGATGAAGGAAGTGGTAAGAAAGGAGATACTAAAGCTCCTTGAGGCAAGTATTATTTATCCCGTGCTGATAGTGAATGGGTAAGCCCTGTCCATTGTGTCCCTAAAAAGGGAGGTATTACCGTTGTTCCTAATGATAAAGATGAATTGATCCCGCAAAGGATTATTACAGGTTATAGGATGGTAATTGATTTTCGTAAGTTAAATAAAGCTACTAAGAAAGATCATTACCCTTTACCTTTTATTGATCAAATGCTAGAAAGGCTATCCAAACTGTCAGTGTACTAGAGTAGGGGTACCCTAGTATCCCGAACTTGTGCATGGGCAGTCGCAGCACCCCGCGGCAAGGCTTGCCGGATGACCGCCAAGGTCCTCCGTAGTTCATTTGGAGCCATTCAAGAACAAAGTGTTTAAGCCAAGGAGACAAGGCCCCGGTAAGAGGAGCTTGCCGGGAAGGCCAACGAAGGCATCTCAAGAAACTTGCCGCGACGCGCCGCGCGTCCCGGCAAGGCCCGGTGAGCGACAAGCTTCCGGACGCGACAATACAACGACCGCGGCAAGGCGCTTGCCGCGGCAAGCTACCACTCTGTACCCGCGCTCCAGCACATCCACCAACGTGTCGCCCTGGGACCGTTCCAGGCGCGCGTGGCAAGAGGCTGTGCAGCTAGCGGTGCGAGGTGGCAAGCGGCGCTGACAAGATTGCCATCGTGGCGAGCGGTGGCGCCCCTGACGGTCCCTGTTTGCATTGTTTGGGCGATGCAGACGGGCATTTAATGCCTTTGTCCCTTGCCGTCAGGGTTAGGTATGATACACTGTTCAGGTAGTTGTACCAACCGCAACTCCTTTTCCATTTTTGCCCTTGCCCACATTGCCACCTGTCGATGACCCCTTGAGCATATAAAAGGAGGCTCATGCGCAACGTAGAGGGAGGTTGGAAACCAGAAAAGACTCACGCTCGGTCTCGTGAGCAGTGGGTGTGTACTGTAGCACTTTGCGCTCCTGAGCAAGAACACAATACAATCAGACAAGCAGCAGTAGGAGTATTATCTCTCCGGAGAGCTCCGAAGCTGGGTAAAACGCTCGTGGGCTCCGCCTCGATCCGCTCTTCGTGCGGCCTCCGCCCCCCGCCGAACCGAAAGGGGCCCTGCCCCATAGGTGTTCGTTCCCACGACATCTATGGCGCACCAGGTAGGGGGCGTCGAGGTTGTGTGAACCTAATCCGGCATTCACGCGAGCTAGATCTTCATCTACTTCATCTTCTTCATCGACATGCCACCGAAGAAGAAGGCTTCGGAGGTGGCTGCTCCATCCGCGTCGAACCCACCACCACCAGAGCAAGCAGGTGGTGGGGTAGACGCCGGCGGAAGAACGGGCGTCGACGAGGGAGCTCACGCTGCTGCCAGGTCCAAGGACAAGGCTGCGCAGACCTCGGCGTCCGTACATGCACCGCACCCATCTCAGGAGGTGCGGGACCAACAGCGTCATGGTACTCGCGGTACCATACGTTCGTTGGACCGAGATCGAGCTGGTGGATCTCGGGGTGCTCAAGACCAGCATGCACGCCAACATGCTGGCACGAGCGCGGCACGGTCGCCTGGATGAGATGCTGCTCCTTCTAACATAGTTAGAAGTTCCAGCATATCCCGCTCCTCGCACCGCTCGCCGCCGCCACCGAAAACTCCAGCAGAAGCTTTGGCACGAGCTCAACTGCTCCTGGATTACCCTCCAACGGCAGACAAGATCGACGATTGGAGGGCTACGATTCAGAGTCTCATCGGCTTCGCCAATGGCGACACTCCACGGCAGCCGGGTACATCGCAGCCGCGGCAAGATTGCCAGGCACAAGCTGGTGGCGACAAGATCGGTGGGGTGCAACTACCGTGCACTCTCCGCCCCGAAGGCCAAGATCGCCGACTCGCCGGGTCGACCTCGACAACGACTCCACTTCGTCATCAGATCCACGAGCTCGTCGCGATCAGCGCCAAGTTCTTCACGAACGACAGCAAGAAGACGCTCGTACTCGCATCGAGCGCCCAAGGGAAGCACGGCGTCAGTCAGACCAGCGCGCTGGGCCCACTGTCGACATGCATGCGCCGAGGGAACCAGGCGACTTGCCGTACGGGGTAGGCTGCCCTGCGTTCACTCGTGAGCTGCGCAGGTCCAGTGGCCCAGCACAAAAAATTTCAAGCCAGACATACCAGAGAAGTACGACGGCTAGTTGCATCCATCGGAGTTCCTCAGCATCTACACCATCACGGTGCAAGCTGCCGGGGGACGGGACGACAAGATCCTTGCCAAATACTTCCCGCTGGTGCTCAAGCCCAATGTCAGGTCCTGGCTCATGCTCTTGCCGGACAACTCCATATCCTCCTGGGCAGATCTGTGCCATCAGTTTGTCGGCGCCTTTACAGGCGGCCACAAGCCTCATGGCCAAGAGAGCGATCTTCATCTGCTCGCCCAGAAGGAAGGAGAGCCCCTGCGCAAGTACATTCAGAGATTCAGCCATGTACAGCGCAACATCCCAGATGTCCACCCTGCCGCGGTCATCAGCGCATTCCATCAGAACATGCAAAACCGCAGGATGCGGGAGGAGATGGCGATGTGCAAGATCAGAGACATCAGTGAGCTATATGCCCTGGCCGACAAGTGTGCACGTGCTGAGGAAGGGAGGAAACTCCCCGGAGAGGATACAGGAGCAGGAGGATCTGACAGCGAGGATGCTGCCCCGGCAAAGAAAAACCGGCGGCAGAACAACAGGAAGAAGAAGGGCAAAGATGTGCTAGCTGTTGAGCAGTCCGGCAACGGAGGTGGCGCCAAGGAAGCCGAAGCCGTGGCGGTCGCCGACAAGCAGGACGGCACCGGCAAGCAGTACTGCAAGATCCACCGCACCAAGGGCCATGATCTCCAAAGCTGCAAGAAGGTCGAGCAGTTTGTCGAGCAGCAAAAGGCTGAGTACGAGCGACGCGACAAGGAGAAGGCCCAAGAAGGTACTGGAGGATCCGGTAAGAAGCGCCCCGGCCGGGGAGGACGCCGCGGCAAGGCCAAGCAGCGGCAAGGCCAAGCAGCGGCAAGGAGACAGACCTCCCCGCGGCCGCGACAAGGATGAAGATGAAGACGAAGATGAAGATATGGATGATGATGAGGCCGATGAGCAGGAGTTCCAGAAAGCCACAGAGGTCCTGTGCATTGACGGCGGTGCTTCTCTGCATACTTCGCACCGCCAGCTCAAGCAGTGGGTGCAGGAAGTCAATGCGGCAGAACCACCCGTCGAGTCACGCAAGCCTCTGAAAAGGTCCAGCACGCCTATCATCTTTGATATTGAGGACCACCCTGATCGCATAACTGCGGTCGGGTGCTTACCGATGTTGGTTTCACCAACTATCCGCAACCTCAAGGTCACAAAGATGCTAGTTGACGGCAGGGCCGGCTTGAACCTGATCTCCTCCGCGGTACTCCAGAAACTCCAGATCCCTGACAGCGAGCTCGAAGAGACCGACACATTCCAAGGAATCAATCCGGGAAGGAGCAAGCCGAAAGGGAAGATCACGTTGCCGGTAACGTTTGGCAGCGAGTTGAACTTCAGGACTGAGAGGGTCACTTTTGACGTTGCTGACTTTCCATTGCCCTACAATGGAATACTTGGCCGTCCAGCGCTCGCCAAATTCATGGCAGCCTCTCACTATGCATACAACATGCTGAAGATGCCAGGCCCGATAAGCGTCATCTCTGTCCCTGGCGACAAGAAGGATGCTCTTATTTGCACCGACAAGATCTACCGGGAAGAAGCAGCCGCAACAGATCGCAAGTCACTTGCCGCTGAAGCTCCCGGGGGGAAGAAGAAGACCAAGTCCGGCAAGAGTTCTGATGCCCACTCCGGCAAGCGCACCTCTTCAGAGTGCTGTGCTACCATCGAGGACGCACCATCGAGCTCCACCGGCAAGTGTAAGAAGGCAATGGCAGCTCCGCCAGAAACCAAGAAGGTGCCCGCCAAGGAGGACGGCACTGGTGGTACCTTCACCATCAGTGCCACTCTCGACCCTAAATAAGAAAGCGCGCTCATTGCTTTCCTGCGGGCGAACGTCGACGTGTTTGCGTGGCAACTGTCTGACATCCCCGGTGTCCCCAGGAAAGTAATCGAGCACCATCTTGCCGTCTGTCCTCATGCGCGGCCCGTCAAGCAGAAAGTCAGGAAACAAGCTGTGGAGCACCAAGAATTCATCGCAGAAGAAATCAAGAAGTTGGAAGCAGCATGCCTTGTCAGAGGAGTGCTCCATCCTACGTGGTCGGCCAATCATGTAGTCGTGCGCAAGGCAAACGGGAAATGGAGGCTTTGTATCGACTTTACCGATGTTAATAAAGCTTGTCCCAAAGACCCATTTCCCTTGCCGCGTATTGACCAGATTGTTGACTCCACGGCCAGATGTGATTTGCTTTCATTTCTTGATGCATACTCAGGGTACCATCAGATCTTCATGGCAGAAGAGGATGAGGAGAATACTGCACTCATCACTCCATGTGGCACGTACTGTTTTGTACGGATGCCTTTCGGTTTGAAGAATGCTGGTTCAACATTTGCAAGGGTAGTACATGACGCTTTTGAGCCACAAATACACAAAAACGTGGAAGCCTACATGGATGACATAGTGGTCAAGAGCAAGGACAAGGCAACTCTGATTCAAGATTTAGACGAAACCTTTGCAAATCTGCGCAACATCAACCTCAAGCTTAACCCCGAGAAGTGCGTGTTTGGAGTCCCCTCCGGTAAGCTTCTCGGGTTCTTCGTGTCTCAGCAGGGCATTGAAGCCAATCCCGACAAGATCAAGGCCATTGAGCAGATTGAAGCACCAAAGCGCGTCAAGGATGTACGAAGGCTTGCCGGATGCGTGGCTGCTCTCAACAGGTTTATCTCTAAGTCTGCTGAGCGCGCCCTGCCATTTTTCAAAATATTGAAAAAGGCAGGTCCAGTGAAATGGACTCCGGAAGCGGAGGCTGCGCTGCAGGACTTGAAGAGATACCTGTCCTCCACTCCAACACTTATCCCACCTAAGCCACAAGAGAAGTTGTTGCTGTATATAGCGGCAACCAATCAAGTGGTTAGTGTTGCGTTAGTAGCGGAGAGGGAGGCGGATGATGAGCCAGCAACCACGACAGGTGCATCCAGCGACAAGCAGGGGGCTTCGCCGGCAAGCTCTGGTCCCGACAAGGATGGATCTGCGCAGGCACATGAGGAGGTGCAGAAGAAAATGGTGCAGCGCCCAGTTTACTTTGTCAGTTCCCTCCTGCAGGGGGCTAGGTCCAGGTACTCTGGTGTGCAGAAATTGCTTTTCGGCCTTCTCATGGCCTCGAGAAAGCTGCGCCATTACTTCCAAGCACATGAGATCACAGTTGTCACTCGTTTTCCGCTGAAGAGGATACTGCAGAATCCAGAAGCAACAGGCAGGAGTGTCGAGTGGGAACTGGAACTGTCAAGCTTTGGCCTCAAGTTCGAGAGCACTTCAACTATCCAAAGCCGAGCATTGGCAGAATTCATAGCAGAGTGGACGCCAACACCAGATGAAGAAATTCCAGAAACGAGCATCCCCGTCAAGGAGGCGAGCAAAGAGTGGCTGATGTACTTTGATGGTGCCTTCTCGCTGCAAGGCGCCGGTGCGGGCGTGCTGCTTGTCGCACCCACTGGAGAGCACCTCAAGTACGTAGTCCAGATGCACTTTCCCAAGGAGAAAGCAACAAACAATATCGCAGAGTATGAAGGTTTGCTTGCCGGCCTCAGGATCGCGGCAGACCTTGGGATCAAGAAACTCATTGTGAGGGGTGACTCGCAGCTTGTCGTCCGCCAAGTGAACAAAAATTATCAAAGTCCGTTGATGGAAGCTTACGTTGATGAGGTGAGAAAGTTAGAAGAGCACTTTGACGGCCTACAGATGGAACATGTTCCAAGAGCCCAGAACGACATTGCCGATGGCCTGTCGAAGTGCGCCGCACTTAAGTTACATGTGGAACCAGGGATCTTTGTGCTCAAACTGACTCAACCGTCTATGATGCCATCAACTAGACAGAACAAGAAGAGGAAGTTGATTTCTGATGACTATTTTCCGGCAGAGCTCCCCGAAGCCGCCGCCAAGAAGGTCCCCAAGATCAACACCAAAGGTGCTGAGGAGCAGTCTGCTCCAGCAAGCCATAGGGTTTGTTCCGTTGAAGCAGACGCTCCCGACAAGTTTTGCTCCGGCAAGCTTGTCGGGGAACGTCAAGCTCCGGCTGAGCCGCAGGTTCTCGCCGTAGAAGCGGATGTTCCCGCAGCAGCATATGTGCCTTTAGTCCTCGTTGTCGAGCCGCAAGCTCTAGCATGGGCACAGCAGATTGTCCGTTTCCTTCAGACAGGAGAACTTCTCGAAGAGCAAGAAGAAGCGGAAAGAGTAGCCCGGCAGTCACGTATGTACCAGTTTGTCGACGACACACTGTACATAAGAAGACGCAACAGTGTGAAATTGAAGTGTATTCCCCGGGAAGACGGACAAAGGCTGTTGGTGGAGATACATGGAGGCATATGTGGTCACCACATTGGCGCAGGAGCGCTTGCCGGCAAAGCGTTCCGGCAAGGTTTCTTTTGGCCGACAGCCCTCCAGGATGCAACTGCACAAGTAACCAAGTGTGAAGCGTGCCAGTTGCATTCCAAGCAGATACACCAGCCAGCTCAAGCTCTCCAGACGATCCCTTTATCCTGGCCATTTTCGGTCTGGGGGCTCGACATCCTCCGCCCCTTTCCCCGAGCTGTCGGGGGCTTTGAGTACTTGTACGTTGCAATCGACAAGTTCACAAAGTGGCCGGAAGTGGAAGCAGTGAGGAAGGTGACAGCACAGTCAGCAGTCAAGTTCTTCAGGTCCATTGTTTGCCGTTTCGGGATCCCTAACAGGATCATCACCGACAACGGCACGCAATTCACGAGTTGCACCTTCATGCAGTACGTCCAAGATCTTGGCGCCAAGGTCTGCTTCGCTTCTATTGCTCACCCGAGAAGCAGTGGTCAAGCGGAGAGGGCAAATGCTGAAGTGCTGCGCGGGCTCAAGACCAGGACTTTCGACAGGCTGCGCAAGTGCGGAAAGAACTAGATTGAGGAGCTGCCGGTGGTTCTTTGGTCGATCAGGACGATGCCAAATCGAGCCACTGGCCAGACACCTTTCGCTCTAGTCTATGGAGCAGAGGCAGTTCTCCCCACGGAACTCGTATACGGGTCGCCTCGAGTGCTCGCTTATGATGAGCTTGAGCAAGAGCAGCTGCGACAAGATGACGCGCTGCTCCTTGAGGAAGACCGTCTTCAGGCTGCTGTACGAGCTGCTCGATACCAGCAAGCTTTGCGTCGCTACCATAGCCACAAAGTTAATGCCAGAAGCCTCGAGGAAGGCGACCTTGTTCTTCGGCGCGTTCAGTCCGCCAAGAATTCCAACAAGTTGACGCCGAAGTGGGAAGGCCCTTACCGGGTGAAACGAGTCACTAGGCCTGGCGCTGTCCGCCTTGAGACCGAAGATGGCTTTCCGGTGAGCAACTCCTGGAACATTGAGCATCTTCGTAAGTTTTACCCGTAAGGCGCGGTTGCCGGAACCTGTTCCGGCAACCACCTTTTGTACAAGTCTTGCCGCTGTTGCATGTAATCCTTTGTACAAAGCCGGGCGCAGACCCCGTGCATAAATAAAGCTCATGTGCTCCGCACATCTTGTCAATTCCATGCTTTCTATTTTTTGCATGTGTTATCTGACACTTTGTGCAGCACCTACCCCGGTAAGCAATAACGAGCCGTAAGGCTCCGTATCTTTATTTTCTCTTCTTTCTTTTCTCAAAGGAAGGGAAGGTTCCCTCGCCCACAAGTTTGCCGGGGGGAAAGGAGAAGATAATGATGTGGACCAGGCGTCGTTCAAGAAAGTTTCGCCTTACCGGGAAGCAAACGACAGAAAAGCTAAGTTGCCAAAGTTTGAGCAATCAGTTTTAAATTTTTTAAGTTATCTTCCTCGAACGACCGTGCTTTGTATGGAAAACCTGTGCGCGGAGGAACCAACTCGTAGCTAGTTGCGCCCTTACTTTGTTTCGAGTCCACTCAACAACTTAAGTGAGCTGCGACTAGTTGCGACAAGGTTTCTTGTCGGTAGCGGCACTGCCAGCAGGCTGCTGACGTCCCGCACTCAGCGCTCGCGGCAAAGGTGCCTGCGCCGGCAAGTTCCCTAAAAGCGTAAGGCAAAAACATACAAAGCAAGGAGTCAAGTAAAGGAAATAACATAGCAATCGATACCCAAAATAAAGTTATATTACAAGATAGCTTGTCGCAGCTCTAATAGATTGTTCTCATAACATGACCAGCAGCGACAAAAAAAGGAGAAAAATGGGCGGCCTAATCGACGCGATCGCCATCAACCCTCTTGACCTCGTTCACCTTGTCCACAATGGGTGCGACAAGGGCCTTGAGCGCTTTCAGATCAGCATCCGCCGGCAGCTTCTTGAGGACATTGGTGAGGTTGAGGCCCGGGTTGCGGAAGGCTACCTTCACCAACACCTTTTGAAGAACTCTCGCGCAGATCGCACGCGACTCGTCGGCCAGCTACTTTGGGATCCTTTCCTGGAGTCTCTGGAGGGCCGTCGCCACGCCTTTGAAGAACAAGGTGAGCCTGGCGCTGGGCTGGAGGTTCTCATCGGAGGAATACCCGAAATCCTCCATCCCCAGCTGCGCCAGCTCCCTGCCGATGGCTGCGGCAACATCCACGAGACCCTCCGTCCAGTGCTCCACATTCTCCCTGAAGGTGTTCTAGGTGGCGGCAGCACTCGCCAGCAGCTCCTCGTTGGCCTTGATCTCCTTCTTCAAGGCCACCTCCTGCTCCCTGGCGCCGTCCAACGTCTTGGTCAAAGTAGCCAGCTTCAACTCAAGATCAGCTTTGGAGTCCTTGGCGGCGCTCAGCTCCTTGCCCTTCTCGACGAGACGACCCTGCAGCTCACCATGAGCGTGGGCATCCTTCTTGCGCTCACGCTTGAGCGCGGCAAGCTCTTCGCCGCTCGCCTTGAGATCGGCCTCCAGCTGTGCCACCTTCGTCTCCAGCTCCTTCTTGGCGGCCTCGGCAGCTGCGGCAGCATCCTTTGCCTCCTTGAGGGCCCCGCCAAATGTTTGCTCGCGCGCAGCAAGCTCCTCCTCGTGGCTGTCAAGGTTGACCTTCCGCTGCGCCAACTCACCGTCCCGCGCAAACAGCTCCTCGGCGACAAGCCGCTGTTGCTCTTCGGCTTCAGCCTTCTCAAGGAGGAAAGCTTTCCGCGCCTCGGCAAGTTGCTCCCGCTCCGCCGCCAAGGACTAGAGAGCTTCCTGGTTGCGACTCCGGAGCTCCTCCACGCGCTTCTCGATGTCCACTCCCGCCTGCGCGACAAGCGCTTCCCGGGATTCCACTTTGGCTTGTCGGGCGCGATAGAGCGGCACCAGCTTCTGCAGCAGCCGCTCCTCCTCAGATTCACCGCTGCTGCTGCTTGGCGCGTCAACCAGCGTCAGCCCAGCGGAGGCGAGCACCTCTCCGTCAAAGACTTCTCCTTCGACCGGCGCCCTGGAGCTTGACGCCTAGGGGAGCTTGATGAAGACGCCATCACCAGCCTTCAAATAGGCGCCGGGCTGGGGCTCTTCGGAGCCTGGCGCTGCGGCAGCGGTGGAGGGATCGACGGTCGGTGTAGTGCCTTGCGCTCCTGCGGCCTCAGGGCCGTCAGTGCGATCGCCGGACCCCTCGCCAGCTTGTGCAGCGCCAGCCTTGGCGGCCTCTTCGCCGGCAGGATCATCAGCGCCGGTTTCTCCTTCGATGGCGGCGGCGTCGTCAGTGTTGCCGCGCGCGTTCTCCTTGCCGGCGACCTCGGTCTCCATCGGCTCTATGGCAGATGGATCAAAGAGAGAAAAAAAGTCAAGCAAATATCCAAAAAGAAGATCAGAAGAAGAAGAACACAAGGGAGGTTTTCAAGCAAGAGGGTTACCTGTACTGGGATCTGCAGTCATGGGCTCCACCACCGGGGGGTCGCTGGTGCCCTCCCTTGCCGGAGAACCGTCCCTTGCCGGAGAACTGTCCCTTGCCGGAGACTTCTCCCTTGCCGGAGAACGCTCCCTTGCCAGGGAATCCTCCCTTGGCGGTGTAGTCGAAGCAGATAGCATTTTGGGGGCGGCTTCCGGTTGCTCCTGGTGAGGCTGCTCTGCTCCTACACAAACCAGTAATCAGATGTCAGCAAAGAAAGAGCACCCATGCGCGCCAAACAGTGGGAAGAAAACCGTATACTTACGCTGGGGGCTGCGCTGGGGGCTGCTTTGGGGAATGATTGCCGGGTCCGGCAAGGTGGTCTCGGGCGTGCCCCCTGCTGTCGCGGTGGACTCGTCCTCGATGACAATCACCGGAGCCTTGGCTCTCTTCGCCGCTCTCTGGGCCAGGGTCCTGAAAAGGAATGAGCTCAGAGTAAAGCAAATCAGATACAAGACAAAAACAGCAAGAATTGAAGAACTGCAAGTACAGCAAAGAATCTTACTCTTCTTCTTCCTCGTCGGAGCTGAGTGCGGAGAGGTCGAAGTCAGGCCCACCTTCGGCGCGACGAGGTGGAGGAGTGGGTTCCCTTGACCGCTTGGCGGGGGCAGTGGCAGGAGCAGAAGCGGTGGTCCGGGAGGACCCCGCTCCAGTTGCCGCAGCGGCGTGAGGCGCTCCCGCAGCAATAGTGCTTGTCGCGGTGGAGCGTGTCCCACGGCGCGATGGCTGTTGACTCGTCTGTCGCCCTGCTACGTCCCCGGCCTTGCGGAGACGCCTTCTTGGTGGAGCTGGGGGCTCTGCTTGCGGCAAGCTGCTTGAAGATGGCGAGCCGCTCGTACCCTCGGCGGGCTCGCTCGACTCGGCTTCAGGCTCGGCAAGCTCTCCCTCGCCGGCGAGCTCTCTGGCAAGCTCATCTCGATCGGCAAGGCTTGCCGCCTCTGCTGCCTCTGCCTCCTCCACGGTGAATCCAAACTCGCCCGCGGCAGCGGCTGCCGCCGCCACTTCCGCCCTAGTGGCGATGCGCCGCATCTCCGCATCAGTGGTGTCGCGGGTGAGGCTCTTCTGTTCATCGGAGCGGACCGCCACTTCTACCAGGCCGTCGAAGAACTCCTGCACAATGTCGTCCACAGCCTCTTGCCAAGTTGGAACAATTCCATGCGAATCACACAGAGGCATCATTGCACGGATGCGATCGAGCGAGGAATTGTTGCACAGCGGGACGACGCCCTTCGTCAGCCTGAACCATTCGGGATGTTGAGGGTCGTGCTTGAACAGCTCCTTGAGCATCGCGTCCAGTTCCAAAACGGTGAAGTTGAAATTGAGGCCCGGGCGCAGCCTCATGATGTCCGCCGGACCCCCGAACTCCCAGGCGGGTCTCCTCCTCTCCTGCAGGGGGGCGATACGGCGGCGAAGAAAGTCTGCACCAACGGCGCCTACAGTGAGCCCGGCAAGCCTGAGGCGCGGGATCCGGGTGACGGCAATCTTCAGCCTATCGTCTTCCAGGGCCAAGCTGCTCCAATCGTTGCCGCGCACTGTTGGGGCTTGGTGCTGGGCAGTAAATGGCTACGGGTTCTCCTCGATAATCCAGCACCAGTCTGCTCTCCACTCCTCCCATTTGCTGTGGAGCTCCCCCTCCAGATAAGCTTCCTTCTTGCCGGCCCTCGAGATCCAGGCAATTCTGCCGGATAAAGGCTCTCCTCTCTCAACTCGGGGCATAAAGAAGTGGCAGAAAAGAGCTACGTTTGGGTGGACTCCGACAAAGTTTTCACAGAGATGTGCGAAAACTGCCATGGTCAGAACAGCATTGGGGGTGAAGTCAAGGAGGTGGAACCCGTAGGTGCTCATGATGTCACAGAAAAATTCAGAGAAAGGCGGGCAGAGCCCGCAGTAGAAGAACAAGGCGAAGAAGGGATATCCGTTTGGAGCCCGTTCCGAAGCGGCGGCGGAGAGTACCTTCATGCGCGGATGTGCTCACGTCTCCGTCGACCAGAAGAGGTAGTAGTACTCCCTCAGCTCCTTCGCGGCGAGCTCGGGGAGGAAGATTGCCCGCTCCTTTCGCAGCGCCTTGAGCCGCAGCGCCTCGGCCGACTTCACGGCCTTCCCGGTTTTCGGAGCCATGGCGGAGGTGGTGGGGGAGATCGACGGCGTTGGTGGCGCCGGTGGCGATGGGGGGCGGAGCGCTGCTCTCTTTCGGCTTTGGAAGAAAGGGGGAGCGGCGGAGATTTCTGAGATTGGAACAGCGACTAGCAAGATGGGGGAACTGCCCCTGTTTCCTTTGCTTATAAAGAGGGAGGGGGGGACGTTTCGTTTTTTCCCAATAAAGAAGCCACCCAAGATCTCTCCCACGACGCCACATTCAACGCGTGCCGTTAGGGGAGGGCGCGGTGGATACGGAGTAAGATACGGCGTAAACCAGGCCGCGCATGCCCGTGCCCTGTTTTGGGCCTGGCCCAACAGCGCTCGGCACCGTGTGTGGCCCAGGCCCGGGGGCTCCTGTCGGTGTACTTGAGTAGGGGTACCCTAGTATCCCGAACTTGTGCACGGGCAGTCGCAGCACCCCGCGGCAAGGCTTGCTGGGTGACCGCCAAGGTCCTCCGTGGTTCATTTGGAGCCATTCAAGAACAAAGTGTTTAAGCCAAGGAGACAAGGCCCCGGCAAGAGGAGCTTGCCGGGAAGGCCAACCAAGGCATCTCAAGAAACTTGCCGCGACGCGCCGCGTGTCCCGGCAAGGGCCGGTGAGCGACAAGCTTCCGGACACGACAAGACAACGACCGCGGCAAGGCGCTTGCCGCGGCAAGCTACCACTCTGTACCCGCGCTCCAGCACATCCACCAACGTGTCGCCCTGGGACTGTTCCAGGCGCGCGTGGCAAGAGGCTGTGCAGCCAGCGGTGCGAGGTGGCAGGCGGCGCTGACAAGATTGCCATCGTGGCGAGCGGTGGCGCCCCTGATGGTCCCTGTTTGCACTGTTTGGGCGACGCAGACGGGCATTTAATGCCTTTGTCCCCTGCCGTCAGGGTTAGGTACGATACACTGTTCAGGTAGTTGTACCAACCGCAACTCCTTTTCCATTTTTGCCCTTGCCCACGTTGCCACCTGTCGGTGACCCCTTGAGCATATAAAAGGAGGCCCATGCGCAACGTAGAGGGAGGTTGGAAACCAGAAAAGACTCACGCTCGGTCTCGTGAGCAGCGGGTGTGTACTGTAGCACTTTGCGCTCCCGAGCAAGAACACAATACAATCAGACAAGCAGCAGTAGGAGTATTATCTCTCCGGAGAGCTCCGAAGCTGGGTAAAACGCTCGTGTGCTCCGCCTCGATCCGCTCTTCGTGCGGCCTCCGCCCCCCCGCCGAACCGAAAGGGGCCCTGCCCCATAGGTGTTCGTTCCCACGACACAAGCACACGCATTTTTGCTTTCTAGATGGTTATTCTGGCTTCTCTCAGATACCTGTGTCAGCGAAGGATCAATCTAAAACTACTTTTACTTGCCCTTTTGGTACTTTTGCTTATAGACGTATGCCTTTTGGTTTATGTAATGCACCTGCTACCTTTCAAAGATGCATGATGGCTATATTTTCTGATTTTTGTGAAAAGATTTGTGAGGTATTCATGGATGACTTCTCAGTCTGTGGATCCTCTTTTGATGATCGTTTGAGAAACCTTGATCGAGTTTTGCAGAGATGCAAAGACACTAGTCTCGTCCTGAATTGGGAAAAGTGTCACTTTATGGTTAATGAAGGCATTGTCTTGGGGCACAAGATCTCCGAGAGAGGTATTGAAGTTGATAAAGCCAAAGTTGATGCTATTGAAAAGATGCCATGTCCCAAGGACATAAAAGGTATAAGAAGTTTCCTTGGTCACGCCGGTTTTTACAGGAGGTTCATTAAGGACTTCTCTAAAATCTCTAGGCCTCTGACTAATTTATTGCAAAAAGATATTCCTTTTGTCTTTGATGATGATTGTGTAGAAGCATTTGAAACACTTAAGAAAGCTTTGATCACTGCACCTATTGTTCAGCCACCTGATTGGAATTTACCTTTTGAAATTATGTGCGATGCTAGTGATTATGCTGTAGGTGCTATTCTAGGGCAAATAGTCGATAAGAAATTGAATGTTATCCAGTATGCTAGTAAGACTCTTGATACTGCCCAGAGAAATTATGCTACTACTGAAAAAGAGTTCTTAGTAGTTGTGTTTGCATGTGAGAAGTTTAGACCTTATATTGTTGATTCCAAAGTTACTATTCACACTGATCATGCTGCTATTAAATATCTTATGGAAAAGAAAGATGCTAAGCCTAGACTCATTGGATTGGTTCTCTTGCTCCAAGAATTTGACTTGCATATTATTGATAGAAAGGGAGCTGAGAACCCCGTTGCAGATAACTTGTCTAGGTTAGAGAATGTTCTTGATGACCCACTGCCTATTAATGATAGCTTTCCTGATGAACAATTAGCGGTCGTCGATGCTTCTCGTACTGCTCCTTGGTATGCTGATTATGCTAATTACATTGTTGCTAAATATATACCGCCTAGTTTCACATACTAGCAAAAGAAAAAGTTCTTTTATGATTTAAGACATTACGTCTGGGATGATGCACACCTTTATAAAGAAGGAGTAGATGGTGTTATTAGATGTTGTGTGCCTGAGCATGAACAGGAACAGATTCTACGTAAGTGTCACTCTGAATCTTATGGAGGGCACCACGCTGGAGACAGAACTGCACACAAGGTACTACCATCTGGTTTTTATTGGCCTACCCTCTTCAAAGATGCCCGTAAGTTTGTCTTACCCTGTGATGAATGTCAAAGAATAGGTAACATTAGTAGACGTCAAGAAATGCCTATGAATTATTCTCTTGTTATTGAACCGTTTGATGTTTGGGGCTTTGACTATATGGGACCTTTTCCTGCCTCTAATGGTTATACACATATTTTAGTTGCTATTGATTACGTTACTAAGTGGGTAGAAGCTATTCCAACTAGTAGTGTTGATCATAACACTTCTACTAAAATGCTTAAAGAAGTTATTTTTCCAAGGTTTGCATTCCCTAGATATCTTATGACTGATGGTGGTTCACATTTTATTCATGGTACTTTCCGTAAGATGCTTGCTAAGTATGATGTTAATCATAGAATAGCATCTCCTTATCATCCGCAGTCTAGTGGTCAAGTAGAGTTGAGCAATAGAGAGCTCAAATTAATTTTGCAAAAGACTGTGAATAGATCTAGAAAGAATTGGTCCAAAAATCTTGATGATGCATTACGGGCCTATAGAACTACATACAAAAATCCTATGGGTATGTCTCCATATAAGATGGTTTATGGAAAAGCGTGTCATTTACCTCTTGAACTTGAACATAAAGCATATTGGGCTATTAAAGAGCTCAATTATGACTTCAAACTTGCCGGTGAGAAGAGGTTGTTTGATATTAGCTCACTTGATGAATGGAGAACCCGAGTGAGGGAGTCCTGGACTAGGGGGTGTCCGGACAGCCGGACTATCATCGTCAGCCGGACTCCAAGACTATGAAGATACAAGATTGAAGACTTCGTCCCGTGTCCGAATGGGACTTTCCTTGGCGTGGAAGGCAAGCTTGGCGATACGGATATGTAGATCTCCTACCATTGTAACCGACTCTGTGTAACCCTAGCCCTCTTCGGTGTCTATATAAACCGGAGGGTTTTAGTCCGTAGGACAACACAACCATTACAACAATCATACCATGGGCTAGCTTCTAGGGTTTAGCCTCCTTGATCTCGTGGTAGATCCACTCTTGTACTACCCATATCATCAATATCAATCAAGCAGGAGTAGGGTTTTACCTCCATCGAGAGGGCCCGAACCTGGGTAAAAACATCGTGTCCCTTGTCTCCTGTTACCATCCGCCTAGACGCACAGTTCGGACCCCCTACCCGAGATCCGCCGGTTTTGACACCGACACCAAGCCTATGAGAATGCCAAGCTTTTCAAAGAAAAAGTCAAGCGCTGGCATGATAAGAGGATACAAAAGCGTGAGTTTAACGTAGGAGATTATGTGTTATTATTCAACTCTCGTTTAAGATTTTTTGTAGGAAAACTTTTCTCAAAATGGGAAGGTCCCTACGTTATCGAGGAGGTCTATCGTTCTGGTGCTATAAAAATCAACAACTTCGAAGGCACAAATCCGAGGGTGGTAAACGGTCAAAGAATTAAACATTATATTTCAGGTAATCCTATCAATGTTGAAACTAATATTATTGAAACCGTAACTCCTGAGGAATACATAAGGGACACTTTCCAGAACGTTCCAGACTCCGAAAAGGCATAGGTATGTGGTACGGTAAGTAAACCGACTCCAAAACAACTCTAATGGCAATTTTTATCAGTTTTGGATTATTTAAGAATTTTAGGAAGAAAGAAGTAGTCCGAAAGGGACACGAGGGGAGGGCGCGCCCCCCTGTAGGGCGCGCCCCTATCTCGTGGGCACCTCGTGTGCCTCCCGGACTCCGTTTTCTTGCATGTTACGTATTTTGGTTGGTAAAAATTCATTATATATACTCCCGAAGGTTTTGACCACCGTATCACGCAAATATCCTTTGTTTTCGTTTCGAGTTGTTCCTATTGCAGAGTAAAGCAAGATGTCTTCTCAGGAGTCAGTTGGGGTGAGCCGGGTGTCTCACCCAACGCCAGGTCCAGGAGCAAATAGCGATGCCTATCACTTTGGACCATCAACGGAGGATGAGATGGAGGCTGATTTGAAAAGGATAGATGCCATGGAGGAAGATCAAGAAGTTACCTCTCGTCTCCAAGCAGAATTCACTATGGGGGAACTACCTAGCCTGGCTGTCCCTACTTCGGTCATCCCTTCCAACTCTAGATTTCTTTCTTATGAAAATATGAAAAAGAGTTTCATGTGTTCTCCAGAAGCTATGCAGCATCCTTGGCTAAAAGGATCTTTGGCCGTTACGGGCAAGCTCCGTAAAGAAATTATGGACCTCAAACAACAAGTCAATAAGCTCGAGGAGGAGAACCGTATCCTGAAGGGCATCATCGCCAAGAAGATCATAACACCAACTGTGAAGAAGGAGAAATAATCACATGGGTATGGGCACTCCCCTTGGCAACTGCCAAGCTTGGGGTAGGTGCCCCAGTATCGTATCACCATCACACTCCTATCTTTACCGCTTTATTTAGTTCAATCCTTTTAGTAGTATCTTGATCTAGTAGTTTGAAGTTTTGATATCAAGTAGTTTTGAGTTTTGCATTGTGATCTCTTTTTGTAGTCGAGTCTGTGTGCTATCTATAATAAAGATTAGTGTTGAGTCAAGGGATTTGCTATGTTGCTATGATCTTGAGAAAGTAGAAAGAATAAAAGAGTTCATATTGATCTTATGGATAGTGATAACTTCACACATAGAAAGTATGAGGCATAAAAATTGTTGAGAGTTGATGAACGTAGCCTTGGTCATCGTTGCAATTAATAGGAAGTGATAAGGAAAGAGGGGTTCACATATAAATATATTATCTTGGACATCTGTTATGATTGTGAAGCGCTCATTAAGTATGACATGCTAAAAGAGTTGATGTTGGACAAGGAAGACAACGTAATGGTTTATGTTTTCTGACATCTCAGTTAAAGTATATTGTCATTGACCTTCCAAACATGTTGAGCTTGCCTTTCCCCCTCATGCTAGCCAAATTCCTTGCACCAAGTAGAGATACTACTTGTGCTTCCAAATATCCTTAAACCCAGTTTTGCCATGAGAGTCCACATACCTACCTATGGATTGAGTAAGATCCTTCAAGTAAGTTGTCATCGGTGCAAGCAATAAAAATTGCTCTCTAAATATGTATGACTTATTAGTGCAGAGAAAATAAACTTTGTGCGAACTTGTTGTGGAAGTAATAAAAGCGACGGACTGCATAATAAAGGTCCACATACAAGGGGCAATATAAAGTGACGTTCTTTTGCACTAAGATTTTATGCATCAACCCTAAACGCGCATGACAACCTCTGCTTCCCTCTGCGAAGGGCATATCTTTTAGTTTATGTTTTTACTTTATGCTTGAGTCAAGGTGATCCTCACCTTGCCCTTTTTATTTTTATCCTTTGGCAAGCTCCTCGTGTTTGAAAGATCATGATATATATATCCAATTGGATGTAAGTTGGCATAGGCTATTATTGTTGACATCACCTAAAGGTGAATACGTCGGGAGGCAACACAATAAGCCCCTATCTTTCTTAGTGTCCGGTTGAAACTCTATAACCACAAGTATTGCGTGAGTGTTAGCAATTATAGGAGACTACGAGATAGTTAGGTATGTGAGCTTGTTGAAAAGCTCTATTATTTACTCTTTCTGATGTTACGATAAATTGCAATTGCTTCAATGACTGAGATTATAGTTTGATAGTTCCCAATGAAGTTTTTGAACCATACTTGACATTGTGAATTGCTTGTTACTTGAGCATAGGAAATCATATGACAAAATCTATATTTGTTGTTGTTATTAGAATGATCATGATGCCCTCATGTCCGTATTTTATTTTTATCGACACCTCTATCTCTAAATATGTGGACATATTTTTCGATTTCGGCTTCCGCTTGAGGACAAGCGAGGTCTAAGCTTGGGGGAGTTGATATGTCCATTTTGCATCATGCTTTTATATCAATATTTATTGCATTATGGGCTGTTATTACACATTATATCTCAATACTTATGGCTATTCTCTCTTATTTTACAAGGTTTACCATGAAGAGGGGGAATGCCGACAGCTGGAATTCTGGCTGGAAAAGGAGCAAACGTTGGAAACCTATTCTGCACAGCTCCAAAAGTCCTGAGACTCCACGAAACAACTTTTTGGATTTAGTAAGAATTTCTGAGCGAAAGAAATAGGCCAGGGGGCCCACACCCTGTCCAGGAGACAGGGGGCGCCCCCCCCCCCTATAGGGCGTGCCCCTATCTCCTGGGCCCCCTGGTGGGCCTCCGGCGTCCATCTTCTGCTATATCATCACTTTTACCCTGGAAAAAATCGTGGGCAAGCTTATGGGACGAAACTTCGCTGCCACGAGGAGGAACCTTGGCGGAACCAATCTAGGGCTCTAGCGGAGTTGTTCTGCTGGGGACACTTCCCTCCGGGAGGGGGAAATCATCACCAACGTCATCACCAACGATCCTCTCATCGGGAGGGGGTCAATCTCCATCAACATCTTCACCAGCACCATCTCCTCTCAAAACCCTAGTTCATCTCTTGTATCCAATCTTGTATCAAAACCACAAATTGGTACGTGTGGGTTGCTAGTAGTGTCGATTACTCCTTGTAGTTGATGCTAATTGGTTTACTTGGTGGAAGATCATAAGTTCAGATCCTTTATGCATATTATTACTCCTCTGATTATGAACATGAATATGCTGTGTGAGTAGTTACGTTTCTTCCTGAGGACATGGGTGAAGTCTTGCTATTAGTAGTCATGTGAATTTGGTATTCATTCGATATTTTGATGAGATGTATGTTGTCTTTTCCTCTAGTGGTGTTATGTGAACGTCGACTACATAACACTTCACCATTATTTGGTCCTAGAGGAAGGCATGGGGAAGTAATAAGTAGATGATGGGTTGCTAGAGTGACAGAAGCTTAAACCCTAGTTTATGCGTTGCTTCGTTAGGGGCTGATATGGATCCATACGCTTAATGTTGTGGTTAGGTTTACCTTAATACTTCTTTTTGTAGTTGCGGATGCTTGCAATAGGGGTTAATCATAAGTGGGATGCTTGTCCAAGTTAGGGCAGTACCCAAGTACCGGTCCACCCACATATCAAATTATCAAAGTACCGAACGCGAATCATATGAACGTGATGAAAACTAGCTTGACGATAATTCTCAATGTGTCCTCAGGAGCTCCTTTATCATTATTAGAATTTGTCCAGGCTTATCCTTTGCTACATAAAGGATTGGGCCACCTTGCTGCACTTTACTTACTTTATTTACTTGTTACTCGTTACTATTTATCTTGTCACAAAACTATCTATTACCTACAATTTCAGTGCTTGCAGAGAAAACCTTACTGAAAACCGCTTATCATTTTCTTCTGCTCCTCGTTGGGTTCGACACTCTTACTTATCGAAAGGACTACGATAGATCCCCTACACTTGTGGGTCATCAATCTCCAAGAGACCATTGTGTTGAGAATCAAGAGGGAGAGAGAGAGAGAGCCATCTAGCTACTAACTATGGACCTGTAGGTCTTCAATGAACTACTCACGCATCATCGGAGAGGCACCAATGAGGATGATGAACCCTCTGTGATGGTGTCTAGATTGGATCTGGTGTTTCTGGAACTTGTGGTGGCTGGAATTGATTTTCGTCGAGAGTTTCTGGAATATTGGGGTATTTATAGAGCAAAGAAGTGGTGTGGGAGGCCGCCAAGGTGGGCACAACCCACCTGGGCGTGCCTGGGCCCCCAGGCGTGCTCTGGTGGGTTGTGCTCCCCTCGGAGCACCCCTCTGGTACTTCTTTGGCCCAATAGGTGTCTTCTGGTCCAGAAAAAATACACAAAAAGTTTCACTGCGTTGGACCCCGTTTGGTATTGATTTCCTGCGATGTAAAAAATAAGCAGAAAACAACAACTGGCACTTGGCACTATGTCAATAGGTTAGTACCAAAAAACGATATAAAATGATTTTAAAACATCCAAGAATGATAATATAACAACATGGAACAATAAAAAATTATAGATACATTGGAGACGTATCACCCATTGTACGGTAATAAGTGACCACAATACTCTCATGGCTAAGGAGCAATTTCACAAGTTAACAATCCGTGTTATTACAATTGAATGCAGACGATATCAACTCAATTCATAGCAAACAAGATTGGGTCGGTTCAATATGTCCGTTCTTCCAACGTCATAATCTCAATGTTGTTTTAGGACTATCATTGCACTTAATGATGTCCTAAGATCCATAAAACATGATCACCAACAACACTTGAGCTAGTATTAGAGGCGAGACTAGGAACCTTTCATTTTACCATTTATCATTCCACACGTGCATATGAGTTTCCCACTGAATCGCATATTCCAAGATCATAGCAGTTAGAGCATAGAATATAAACTCTTTAATTATGAATATGGAAATATAATAATACAAATATTATTGTCTCTAGGGCATATTTCTAAAAGTCTCCCATTGCACTAGAGTCAATAATCTAGTTGCATGCTTTCTTAACACATATGGCTATCCAATGTTGCTCATGCTTTGCTAGTGGTAGAGCCTTCTGAAGGAAATATGCCCTAGAGGCAATAATAAAGTTGTTATCCATATTTTTTTATATCATGATAAATGTTTATTATGCATGCTAGAATTGTATTAACCGGAAACATAGTACATGTGTGAATACATAGACAAAACAAAGTGTCCTTAGTATGCCTCTACTTGACTAGCTCGTTAATCAAAGATGGTTATGTTTCCTGACCATAGACATGTGTTGTCATTGGATGAACGGGATCACATCATTAGAGAATGATGTGATAGACAAGACCCATTCGTTAGCTTAGCATAATGATCATTAAGTTTTATTCTTCGTGACTTATACATGTTCCTCTGACTATGAGATTATGCAACTCCCGAATACCGGAGGAACACTTTGTGTGCTATCAAACGTCACAACGTAACTGGGTGATTATAAAGATGCTCTACAGGTGTCTCCGAAGGTGTTTGTTGGGTTGGCATAGATCGAGATTATGATTTGTCACTCCGTGTATCGGAGAGGTATATCTGGGCCATCTCGGTAATGCTCATCACTATAAGCCTTGCAAGCAATGTGACTAATGAGTTAGTTGCGGAATGATGCATTATGGAACGAGTAAAGAGACTGGCCGGTAACGAGATTGAACTAGGTGTGAAGATACCGACGATGAAGCTCTTTTCTGGCGCCGTTGCCGGGAAGGTGAGTGCTTGAAGTTATATCTTTAGATCTTGCAATCGAATCTTTTAGTTTCTTGTTTTATCACTAGTTTGTTTATGAAAGAAAACAACAAAAAATGGAATTGAGGTTGCCACATATAATTCATCGTTATAATGTCTTTCTTGAAAATGATGGAACGGAAAATTGTGCCAAAGTGTTACAAGAAGAAGTCAATAAAAATGTTTGGCACTAAATATTTGAATGATGAGCATGATTGGAATGTTGTTAGTATGAATTCTTTGAATATCCATGATGCTAATGATATGCAAAGCTACAAGCTTGGGGATGCTATGTTTGATGAATATGATCTTTTAGTCCCCTATGTTTTGGTGAGAAAATTTATTATGATGATAGCATGCCTCCTATTTATGATGATTATATTGATGAAAGTGGGTTTGGAAGAGTGTCAACTCTAGATAATAATGATCCCACTATTTTGGAGGGTGTTGAATCTTATTGTAATAATTATGAAAGTTGATTTGGAGAGGTCATGACTTTATTTAGTGATGAATCCACTATTTTGGAAGAGGTTTCAATTGACTATGACAACAAAGTTGCTATCTACGATGATTATGGTGATGACATGTACGCTATAAAGATTAATGATAACCATGAAACTTGTCATCATGATTTTAATTTCAAATTTGATTATGTCAATCAAGTATCTCATGATTGTTATTTTGTTGAGCTTGCTCCCACTATTATGAATGAGAAGAAATTTGCTGATGTGGAGAGTAATTTTTTTATGCATGTGGATCATGGAAAGAATGCTTTGTGTGATAGTTATATTGTTGAATTCATTCATGATGCTACTAAAAATTATTATGAGAGAGGAACATATGCTTTTACATATTGCAATAACATCACGTTTCCTCTCTATGTGTTGAAAATCTTGAAATTATTCTTGTTTTGCCTTGCTATGCTAGTTGATTCTTGTTCCCATAAAAAAAATTTCTCACAAAATCCTAATGCATAGGAAGTGGGTTAAACATAATGTGCTAGTCATATGGTTCATGATGCTCTCTTTGTGTTTCAATTCCTTACTTTTATGCGAGCATCGAAATCATCATGGCTAGCTAAAATAGCATTAAAGAAAAGCATTTGTTGGGAGACAACCCAATACTTATACCTACTGTTTTTCTGTGTCCACATGATTAGCTACTGTAGTAATCATGTTTTATAGTTTTTGTTTCAATAAAGTGCCAAGTGAAACCTTTTGGATAGTGTGGATGATTGTTGACTTGATTCTGTGCAAAAACAGAAACTTGTGCTCTCAGTCCAGGAATTTTGCAAATTCATTGGAACGTGCTTTTGATCTGAAATTTTTACACATGATTTATATACAAATTTTCTATGTTGTCCTAATTTTTCAGTATTTTAAGAGTTGCAGAACTATGGTGATTATTCAGATCATTACAGACTGTTCTGTTTTTGACAGGTTCTGTTTTCAATGCATAGTTTGCTTGTTTTATAGTTTCTATGACTTATATTGTCAATATAAATTGTGTAAATGATAGAGTATAGTAGGAATTATGTGGAAACAATTATGAATCTTGTCTTGAGAGTACCCAAGTGAATGATTTGTTTTATTATACTATGATAGAGTACAGCATGTCACGAAGTTCCGTAAAGTTTTGTGTGATTGAAGTTTTCAAGTTTTGGGTGAGATGTCGACATTAGGAGAATAAGGAGTGGCAAGACCCTAAGATTTGGGATGGCCAAGGCACCCCAAGGTAATATTCAAAGAAGACCCAAGCAACAAAGCTTGGGGATGCCCCGGAAGGCATCCGCTCTTTCGTCTCCAACATTATCGGTAACCTCACTTGGAGCTATATTTTTATTCGTCACATGATATGAGTTTTGCTTGGAGTGTCATTTTATTTTATTAGGATTTTATTGCTATTATTTATAGTAATGTTTTGCATCTTTTATTTCAAGAAAAATGTCAGGTATAGCCTTTACCATGCTTATTTTCCAAGTATATAAGTTGTTGTTTGAAAATAGAAAGTTTGTTGTTATGTTTTGAATATTTGTGAATAGTCAGAACAAGATAAAATCTTGAAATTTTGACACGGTGAGCCGTAACAAATTTTATACAGTGTGGTAATTTTTCAGAATTTTTTTATTTAAATAAGTATGGATCTTCCTTAATCCTTTACACACTGTTCCGTTTAGACAGATTGTTATTATGATTGCATTGTTTGCATATGTTTGCTTGTTTAATGATTTTATTTGAGGATAGGAGTATTAAATATGCAGAGGCATTTAGTATGCAACGTAAAATTATAATTTTAGTGATTTTCTACAGTAGAGAATGATAAGGTTTTGCATTGATTTATACTAACTTATCTCACGAGTTCTTGTTAAGTTTTGTGTGGATGAAATTTTCAAAAATTAGGGAAACCATGATATGAGAAGAATTAAGGAGACACAAGAGCTCAAGCTTGGGATGCCCAAGTCATCCATAGTTAATATTTCAAGAAGTCTCAAGCATCTAAGCTTGGGGATGTCCCGGTTGGCATCACACCTTTCTTCTTCTTCAATAATGGTCGGTCAGTTTTGGTTGAGCCTAGGTTTTTGCTTCTTCACATGATATGTGCTATCCTTGGATTGTCATTTTATTTTGTTTTGCTTGCTGTTTGAATAAAATACTTAAGATCAAAATTTTCTTTATGAGAGAGAGTCTTCACATACCCACTTAATTATTCGACTACTCATTGATCTTCACTTATATCTTTTTTTTTTTGAGTAGTTTGTATTTACTCGTGTGCTTCACTTATATATCCTATGAGTAAATGGTTGAATGAATTGAATATCATAAATCTGAAATTATATATGTTTCATATGCTTATCCCATGGAGAGTAATGACTTCACATATATATAAGAAGTATAAGTGGTAAATTTATTGAAAGTTAGTAAACATAGTATTGGTCACTTGAACAATTCATGAAAAATATTGAAGGAAGAGAGATTTCACATATAAATATACTATCTTAGACATCTTCTATGATTGTGAGCCCCATTAATTATTTTCAAACTTGAGAAAATTAGTTGAAGTTGGACAAGGAACACAACATAATGAGTTATGTTTGGGTATATTTGTATAGAAATTATATTGTTATGGATCCTCCAACATGTGGTGCTTGCTATTTAGAATCTTTTGCTAGCCAAAATTTCTGTACTAAGCGGGAATACTGCTTGTCCATCCAAAATCCTTGAACCAAGTTTATTCCATGAGTGTCTACCATATCTACCTATATGCGGTATTTACTTGTCGTTCAAAGTAAATTTGCATGTGCCACCTCTAATCGTTCGAATAAGCATCTGTTTTGTGTGCCTGTACCGCTCATGAAGCGGCAGGGGGCGGCCAGCGTCTTCCATGCTAAGTGGGTTACTCTCACGATGGGTGTTTATTCACTTGTCATTGCACGAGAGAGGCTGGTAATAGGGATGCCCAGTCCCATGATCAAAACAAAAAATAATGAAACAACTCCCCAGGAAAGTTGATTGTATGGAGGGCACCCAAGGATTCGGCTAGCCATGGCTTGTGTTTGAATGGTTTATGGGGAGTAAATTTTACCTTTCCGCTTGGGAACCGCCTATATGTGTTTAGCATGGAAGATATTGAGAACTCTCGGTCGTTATGTTGACCTCAACGCCACGCCGGTGGCCAGCGGATCATCTGGAGGGTCGAGGAAACGTCAGCGGGAGATGCCAGCCGACGTGCTCTCCGGCGGCCGCAACCTGTTCGACAAAATGCCGGTGGCCGGCTACGAGGAAACCGCCAACCTTTTCATCATGGAAAACATCATCTTCAGTGGTGGCGCGATGGACGCTGCTTCTGCCGGTGGTGAAAAGCCCTCTTAAAATTTATACGCGGACATGAAATGAGTCGTTTGCATTGGGCGCACGGCCGACCCAAAAAGAAAACAGGACGGACAACGATCGGGCGACCGATTCAAACTGACGAAAAGCGGACAAAATCGCCGTCCGTTTGGGTCGGCGCGTTAGGGTTGGCTCCTAAATCCTTAAATGAACACTGATGCTGATGGTACGTCCGTTCGAGTTGGCTTAAGGGTGGGTCAACTTTGTTGGATTGGATGGCACCTGAGAGACACGGCAGATGTGCGCGGCGCAGAGCAGGCATCGGTAAATGGCGCCTATAAAAACTCCAGGAAAACACCGCCTGGGGCCGGGCTGGGGCTGTGCCGGGTTGCAGGCGGCAGACAGCGCACATCACAGGCGTGCGTGCCCGTGCACTGCAAGTTTTGCCCTTGTGCTTCCAAGGAGAAGATTCAAAGCCGAGCCAGCGCGTGCACTGCTTCCCAGTTTGCACTCTTTCACTCAGCCTTCCCTCAAGTTTACACTCTTGATCTCAAGTTTACACCCCCCAAAGCAGTCTCGCAGCTGCATCACTGCCAGGGTAAGAGTGTATAGCTCAATGCAATGCAGGTCGTGGAGGTGGAGGCCCCCAAATCTCTCGTCAGTCAACAGCAACCGCGCAAGAGCTGCTCCCACCACCACTACGGTACCGCCTTCTCTCCCTCCCAGCTGTATGCACAGCACAGAGGCTCCATGGCCGCTTGCTCCATTGGCTTGCGAATGAATGATGGCACTGCCGGGCGCCGGCCCTACTACCCTCTGGTTAACTTTTGTGGTACACAGACCGAAGCCATGGCCATGAAGCCTGTGAGTCGTGCCAGCCAGACCTCCTCATTGGGGAGCCGGGGCCCCTTTCTGTTGCTACCACTACAAATTTATTACCAGTAGGCAGGGCAGGCAGCTGAAAGTTCCAAGGAGTGATGGACGCACAGCTCAACGCGACAGGATCGAACACAGGAGCGGCTGATGCTTGCACCAGTAGGCTCGTAGCACATCATTTTTCAAAAACCTGCAACTTCTCCACAGTGACTACTGACTCCCTGACATTCCATTTATGTGAAAAATTTGAAAATCCGAGCATGTTTGAGCAGGCCGCGGCAGCGCTCTCGCCGGCGGTCAAGCGTTGACCAGCATCAGTTGCCCATGAACCTAATTATCTGAGTGGTTACAGATGCAACGAAGGGAGCTACTATTTTACTGCGAGCAGAAGCGTAGGCCTACTGTGCAAGCGTGAGGGCCGTAGTACGTGCCGGGTGAGGGGGAGGAGCCGGAAGGAAGGAGGCAAATTTGACAAATTTAACCTCGTGACGAAAGTATTTCACAAACTAAACTGTTCAAAAAATAATTTCACTCAACTGACCCTTTTATGTAGCGCCCGACATCCAGGCGCCACACTACACTATGCAGCGCCTGGCTCTAAGGCGCTACACATCTGACCAGCATGGAACACATCTGTTGTCTAAAAATTGATAAGTCAATGTGTAGCGCCTAAGAGCTAGGCGCTACACTATATAGTGCACATCGGATTGCATGGTTAATGTGAAGTTCCAATCACATGCACATCGCTTATTCATCAACGTACGCATACGTATAGGTAGTAGCTTTTGTTAATTTGACAAGACACGTATGCAGAATAGACTAGACATGACGAGACGATCAGTCGCTAAGCTAGTGCAGGTCGACTGCAGTACATGCATGCACGCGCGGGACTAGCTCGGCTGAGCAGTGACCACGCCATGCGCCATGCAGGTTGACACGTCATCCTTCCTTTAACAGTCAACAACGGAGCTTCTCTCCCTTGCAGATTGCATCGAGGCGTACTGTATCCAGCTCAATTGTGTAGCGCCCAGACGTTAGGCGCTACACTATACAGTGTAGCGCCTAGTTCTTAGGCGTTACATATTGACTTAACAATTTTTAGACAGCAGATGCATGCCATGCTGATCAGATATGTAGCGCCTGAGTGTTAGGCGCTGCACAGTGTAGTGTGGCGCTTGGATGTCGGGCGCTACACAAAAGGGTCAGCTGAATGAAATTTTTTCTCAAACAGTTTAGTTTGTGAAATACTTTCGTCTCGAGGTTAGATTTGTCCATTCTGCCAAGGAAGGAAGGAAAGGTGTGCTACTGTACATCTCTCCCAAGATGGTAGTGATCTGATGGTTCACGACAGAGACGGCCGCTGAGTTGACCGGAGCTGGGCCGATCGGCTGCTCGCCGCCGTACCGACCCCGGCGCGTGGCCGGCCGGAGAAGACCTAGCTACCTACCAGCTACTAGCTGGGGTAGTTTCTTTTCTTTCTTTGCCGCCCCATCATTTCGACCTCGCCATGCCCGCCCGTACGCGGTACTACATCTCGGCGCTGAAACCGAGAGATCAGACGACCACGTTGCTTGCCCTGCTTGCAGTTGCATCAGCTTGTGAAACGTGATTGTCCGCACTGCGCACCAGGTGGAGCTGCGTTTTGCTCCTGCCTGACAGCCATGGCCATTGTCCACTGCCGCGCTTGCCACACGAGGCGTGGTGCCAAACTGCCAGGGTGACAGAGCAAGTTACCGCACACAGACGCACAGTACGCACCAAAGGAGGGAAAATTGAATTTTTGGACAAGGTGTTGTTGGAGCAGTGAATTTTTGCTGGCAGGCTCGCAGTGAGTTCATGACAGGTTGTGCGTCTCTCTTTTTTATTTTGAGGGAAATGAGAAGTTGTGGCTGAAAGGATCCAAAGTTTTTGTTTTCGTGAGGGGTTGAAAGGATCCAAAGTGAGAGCTTGTGGCGGACGCGGTGTGCAGGTTGGGCCGATAGCCCAAAAAGATAATCTGAGCTGGTCCGTTGGGCCAATGGCCGAGAAAATAAATCGAGCTGGTCTGTTGGGCCAATCCCACCGATAAAAAGATAATCCAGACGCTCAGACATGGGCGCCCAAACAGGTTGCCGGCGCTTCGCCCACGAAGGCAATGCTTGTTCGAGCTTAGCTGACCACTACAGCCATTGCACACTTGTGATTTTAATAGTGCTAACAGTACATGAACTAGTATGGCCGCTATTTATTTATTATTTAGTTTTATAAAATCATGAATTTAAAAATGTTCATTGATTTTGAGACAAAAGTTCACAAACTTAAAAAAAGTTCATCGATTTGAGAAATAGCTCACCATTTTTGAAGAAAAGTTCACAAACTTTAGAAAGTTCGCCAATTTTGGAAATTTTTTATAGAAAAGTCTAAAAAGTTCATCGTTTTCGGGAAAAAGTTCATCATTTTTGAAAAAACTTCATCGATTTTAGGAAAAAAAACTTTGACAGAAAAGGTCATTGAGTTTGAAACATAGTTCATCAATTTTGATTTTTTTTCACAAATTTGAAGGGAAAATTAATCATTCTTGAAAAAGTTCATCGTATTTGATTTTTTTTATCGAATTTGAAAAAAAAAGTATATCAAATTAGAAAAAAGTTCATTGAATTAGAAAAAAAATCATCAATCATTAATCTTTAAAAAATGTGGATGGATTTGAAAAAAAATCATCGAACGTGGAAGAAGGAAAAAAACAGAAAAACAAAAATAGAAAAAAAAGGAAAAAGAAAAAAACAGAAAAAAACAAAAGAAAAGATGATAAGTTAAAATAGTTATGGAACTTAGCTTATCAAGTTCCGTGGCGGGGTGGTTACCACAGTGCGTTGTGAACCAGAAATCCTTCGTTTGATTCCCAGCTCTTGCGGATTTTTTGCGCTTTGAATACGCGGACAAAAGAGGTGGTGGGTTGGACGGGAGCGAGCGGACCATGCCGAGCCCAGCTAACGTGGCTGCAGGCGCTGGTTTGCAGAAATACTAATAACCCAAATAGGGTTCTCCCTCAAACATACACACATGCACTCACCACTATGAACACACACACACACTCTATCCTAATGAGCACTTCCTAGAGACTGAGCCGGCGTATCAACTTCAGATTGACAAAGTCGTTACAAACACCTTCATACTCCACAGGAACATCTACACCTACTAAACACATAACACTAAAATGACTTCAATAAATTCAGAAAAATGTGACCTCCAATACTAATTCTAGTACTTGAACCCTGGTGGGTTGGTTCCATCACAAGGAACTAATCATCTAAGCATATATGTCTGAAACCACAATCGTTAACATGGTCGACTTCTCCATCGGGACGGATGACGCTGTCTGTTGATGGGCCGTTCTGTGCTGACGACAGTTCGGTAGGCTAGGGCATGATCTTACGTGATGATAGGGGAGTCGTCTTGTTTGCGGCTTTATCGGCCTATTTTCCATTGCAATGAGGCCCTAGAAGCGGGGAAATACATGCGATTATGGAGGGAGTAAGTCTTACTATCCAACGACCAAATCTTCCTGTTCAGCTTCAATCGGATTGTGCGGTTGCTCTTGCCGCACTTGCTAATGGGTCTCTGGACAAGTTAGCATATGGTCACCTCTTGATGGAGATTAAAGGTTTAGTGGATAATAGGGTGTTTGTTCCGGTAAAAGAATTTCGTGACCAGAGGGTTGCACATAGCTTAGCAAACTATGGTAGATCTGGGGATAGCACTGGGTGCTAGCTTAACCAATCCCACCCTTTTATTTCCGAACTCGTACTGTGATCTTGGAATAAAATACCCTATTTCCCTCGCAAAAAACAAAAACCAATCATCTAAGCCACGCTTCAGCTAAAAGCGACGCACCAGGCCTAGATTATGTTTTTCTTCCTTTGCGACGAGGTGAGGTTAAGGTGTAGCGCAAAGCATAATTAGATGCGATCACCCGAAAAGGATCGTTACCGAATCTAAACCACAATTTTGGAGACGTGAAGCGCCCCGCTCCCGCTTTCGACGTGGCGAGCCCGACCCGACACCCGCACAAATACAAATCTAATCCCACCTGAAAACGATATTAACGCCCAAAGCAGACAGCTTTTGCTTAGCTAGGGGCCGCATTACATTACATTACTCTCCGCTGAACTAACCTGGAAAGCAAGCAGAGAGCATCTGGCATGTCTCCCCACCACTAATTAAACAAGGACGTAGTACTACGTGCACGGCCAATCATGGGACTCGACAGATCGTCGATCGCCTCCACTAATATTGATGGCCAAGATCCGTCTCGCCATAATCAATTTGGACCACTATTTATGCGTTGTAGTTGAGTTGAGATATACCAGTGCTCATGTCAGAACCACTGAATGGCGCTACGTACGTACTCAGTCGTGCAATGCATAACCAAGAATTCAGAAGAGAAAATATGGAGCCAGCGGGATAGGGGGACCAATCGACGAACACAAGGTTTAGATGTTGGTTTAGCAACATTACATTCCAATATTTTTTTTATGCCTTCAATGGTCACGAATTAGTCGTGCCATTCTGTCCCGTTCTTTTACTTGGTGGCTGATATATCTACCCAATCACAAGACTTCAGGACAGAAGCTTTTTTCTTTGACACTCACTTCAGGGCTGAAGCTAGCTAGCTATATCCACGGTCGTGCCTTCTCTTTTACCATTGGCCAACCCCAACCAGAGAAAGTACGTAGACCCTACCCGTGCACGTGCATGATGCATGCACGCACGCACGGCGCCCATCAGCTCCACGCGATCAGCGAGGCAGCGGCCTGCTCGAACGTCCCGACTCCGAGACCGGCGGCCGCGGCGTACAGCTGGTTGAGCGCGAGCGCACGATGAGCCGCCACCTCGAGGCGGCGGCTCAGGGTGGCCGCCTCGGCGCGGAGCTCTTCGTTGGCGTGGAGGACGATGGTGACGCGGCTCCGCGCGGCGTGCACGCGCGCCGCGAGCTCGCGGCGGCCGCCCCGCAGGCTTGCCGCGAGGGCGCGCAGGTCGTCGAGGCGGCGCTGCTTGCGCGCGCGCGACCGGCGCGCGGACTCCCGGTTGGAGATCTTCCGCCTGAGCCTCCGGCCGTCGATGTCGTCCACCGTGTCGACGCCAACGGCTATGGCATCCGACACCCGCGGCGAGACCGCTGCCGCCGCATCTTCGATCGGAATTAGCTGGTGTGCTCCGTCATTTTGTGGCGCGAAGGATTGGAGGGAAGCCGAACTTGAGAACGGCATGATAAGGGTAGGGTGGTAATTCAGTGATTTAGGAAGGAGAAGGGGGAAAAGGGAGGGAAGAAATGAAGAGCCGTGGTATTTATAGAGGGTTTAGGAGGGGTATTTTGGGAATTTTTTGAATCTTTTGTGGGACCATTTTTTGTAGTGGCTGCTGAGCTGTCTACTTTAGGTATTGTATAAATTCAATATTGCTCAGGCATATGCTAAAAGCCTATAGACCGTCCAAGTTCATTAGTGTACATCGTATGAAAAGTTGCAGATAATCTTTTGAATTGTCAGCTACATTTTTTTACAGGTAAAGAGGGTTTCATTCATCAAATTGCATCGTTACAATCTTTGGCAACAATCTGTCGTAGTTCCTCCGCCGCTAGATCCTAGCCAACACATAGTTCAGCCCTAGGTATGTCCGAATCGAGCTCGGCCTTCACAAGGTAGCTCGGTTCTCCTACTTCCTCCCCTAGCCACTTGACACCACTTGACACCACTTTCTCATTGCGAGTTTACGACCTTTGGACAACATTTATCTCTTTTCAAATTATTTTTACATCATTCCTCAATTATCTTTCTTTTTTCAGAAAGGAGGATGACCCCCGGGCTCTGCATTAGGGCGGTGCATACAACTATTTTATTAATTATTTATCAAGACCTCACAAAGAAATACATCAACAAATCCGAAGTCATCTTCTTTGGTAACAACAGTCGCTACACCTATCAAATGATGAAGAGGGCGCATATGATTGTGGCCGCCTGCCCTGACCTCGCATCAACGCCGAACATAAAAACCGGAGGTCCCATCCAAGCCACCCAACGGCGGGTCGAGAGCAAAAATCGGTCAAGCATGCTCTCAGCGGGCACCGCATGCGCACACTCCTTCGTTATTATTTATATAGTTTTACCCTAATTGTATTATTGTATTGTCTCCAAATGATATTGGTGGGTCAATATGGGTTTGCGATAACTTCGCGGTGGACTAGGCGGAGTAAGAGGGGCCGAGAGAGCATTGTAGTGCAACCAGACACATCTATTCCCCAAAGTTTGACAAAATCTGAGGGAGTCCGGCATAATTTTGTATGTTTTGACCGCAACAAGGTACTTTTGCAAAGAATCTCATAATTTCTTACATCATTTTTAGAAACATCCTTTATTATATTTTATGATTTTATGAGCATATTATTGTAGGAAATGCAATAAAAGACGTTTCATATAAAACATATAGTTGGCTATAAGCTACGTCTAAGAGCATGCTTTGTTTTGACTTTTCGCGCGCGCGGGGGTTGGATTTTTTTTCAAAACTATAATGTATTTTGTAGCAATTTCGGAAACTATAGCACAAAATGAAAAAAATGCAAAACTATGACCCTGTCGGCCACGTGCAGGCCGAAAAGGTAGTTTTCGGCCAACTGTTGGCCGAAGTAGGGATTTCGGCCTTGCCAAGGCCGAAAAGTGGTTGAGCTGGCCGAAATGGTACTTTTTGGTCTACACTAGGCCGAAAAGTACTTTTTGGTCTAGTGTAGGCCGAAAAGTCCCTTGGGCCCATCTTTTCGTTATCTGTTGGCCAATGTATTTTCCCGTCAACTCTTTCCCGCCACCCATTTCCCGCCAACCCTTTTCCGCCACCCGTTTTCCGCGAACCCCTTCCCGCCATAGCGCAGTCGTTCTTTCCCGCCATTTTCTCCTCTGTACCTATAAAAACCCCTTCAGGCGGAGGTGGATAAGCATTCCAGTTTGTTGTAGTCGAGATGTCCCATTATCCATTCGATCGTAGTTTTCACCCTGGGATGAGCATGACTCTTCTGAGTCTAGCTATCGATCTCGACTACAAACTACCGACAGGGTCGTAGTTTTCACCCTGGGTTGGCGGGAAAATACATTGGCCAACAGATAACGGAAAGGTGGGCCCAAGGGACTTTTCGGCCTACACTAGACCAAAAAGTACTTTTCGGCCTAGTGTAGACCAAAAAGTACCATTTCGGCCAGCTCAACCTCTTTTCGGCCTTGGCAAGGCCGATAACCCTACTTCGGCCAACAGTTGGCCGAAAACTACCTTTTTGGCCTGCATGTGGCCGACAGGGTCATAGTTTTGCATTTTTTTCATTCTGTGCTATAGTTTCCGAAATTGCTACAAAATACGTCATAGTTTTGAAAAAAAATCCGGGGGTTGGGGGTGGGGGGTGATTTGAAAATTGGCATGCCAATATTTGGACTTGTGGGGGGTTGATTTGAAAATTGACAAGCCAATATTTGAAATTTGTCCAAATATTGGCTAGTGATTGGTTGGTCATTTTCCTGACCGACCTCATATATTCACCAACTTTTGGGCAGTCTTGGCATCGCCAATTTTTGGCTTGCAACACGTTGGACAGCCTAATTTTGGTAGCAAAGAAAGCATGCTCTAAAGCCAAATATGTTTTCCCAGTGCCAAGCCAAACTACATGCATATTCAGGTTAGGTAAATAATTAATCTTCATAGAATTATGAGATGATTAGAGAAGACATCTCATACAATGAAAAACTAACATGACTTTCTCACTAGACATGCCACCTCTTAGTTAAGAGAAGTTTTTCCAACCGAGCAACTATCTAATGTGGGTTGCTAAGATGATAACATTGTACGTGCTGTGGGCGTGCATAATGCACACTGTGACGCTGGTCGACAAGGCTTAGATGAGACAAATTCATGGGAGTAGCACCACGTTGTTGAAGTTTCTGCGTGATTTTGATTGAATACGACCCAAAGCCGCAAAGACAGACCTTAATCACGAAGGAATGACAGAGATATTTACGCCCTCTCCGGATCTAATGATTTCGGTCGACCTATATGCTAAAGCAGATCCGGCCAGGGGGATCCAGTTAAATTAATTAAACGAGCAATACTTTGTCTGAGTCCATGGGTGTAGGGCACGGCTAGCTGCTGGTAACTGTCTGTCCGTTTGGGTGCAGCCGTGGTACGCTCTTGATCAAACGACGTGACCGGTAGTCGGCCGGGACAGACGCCGTGCTGCTGCCGACCTGCATTGTTATCCATGGCTCCATGCTACGTACGGAGGAAGAAGAAAGGAGCGCGAGGGCGGCGACATGGGCCACGCAACCCTTGGACGTCGGACGTCTGCGGTCGGACGGGCCGGTACAGCGACCAATAGAATTGCAATTGCAATATACGTCAGGCCATCACTGATCATCAAGTTGTTGTTGCAGATAATACATGTTTATTTTTTGTGTGAAAGTGGAGTACGAACTAACCAGACCTCCAGTAGCACCCAGAAAATAGGAAAGGGACCATCTACTCCGTATATTCAAATCCGTTTCAGGTGCAAGTAGCATCTCATTGGGTCTGTTGCTACCGAGAATCGACGGCTTTAGCGTAGGCAAATGAGCTTGCAGTGAAGGTCTGAAGGATGCAAATGGTGCACCACTGTCCAACAGACAGCATGACCCCTCGCACTCCACAGCCTCACAGCCACATGAGAATGGAAATTACGGATCGATCCAGTGCTAGTCGCCGCAGTGTCACCAATCATTCAGGGTTTAGAGCCAGCCAGGGACGGAGTAGGGCAAGGAGAAGAAGAAAAAATGCTTTGGGCTGGCATCGTTAGCATCCACACGTTGGTCGACCGATCTCCAGGGCAGGCAGCCGCAGCAAGTACCCATCAACCTCTGGTCTCAGTCTCACTAAAGCTTTCCTATGTAGCTCCTTTTGGCTAAAGAAAGCAATGTTGTGCCAATGTGCATGCCCATTCCATTCCAACGATGAGTGCAGCGGCTCAGTTAGTGGGCGGCACGAGAGATGAGGCACCGATCTAAAATCAAAAGATCAGATGCATGCACCATTCATTTTCTAGTGTCAAAACATGCGATGAGTGTCACATGATAGCACAGGTTGGTGAAATGTATCTCTTCCTCTTTTCTTTCTTTATTTATCAAGTCGCCAAATACTAGTTTTTTTTGATAAAGGATGTTTTTTTATTGCCTCATAATGTATCACCGAGAGATACAATCATAATGAGTACACGTCCGGCCTCTACATAGCTAGGATGCACACAGGCAACACTAACACACACAGATGATCACGCCCGCGTGGAGCAAAGTCATACAAGATTAAAGCTATGCCAGACGGAGTATTAAAAAGAAAAATTCCCGAAGCGAATCGACAATATACAGCCTGAAGCTATGCCAGACGAAGCAAGTCCCCAAACACTAGTGGTGGGTAGCAAAGGAGATGTGTCTCTAACGGACAGCCCTAGGTACACGAAAGACTCACACAAAGTTAATAATGCTCCCAGCAGCAAGCTTGCAGTGGACAGATGGCAAGCTTTGGCTATGCAGAGTTAGTTAGTTGCAGCTATCTTGCATGGACGACGTACGTATGATTGGTGCATGGTCCATGGCTTTGCATAGTTTTAGGGGCAAACCGAAAGGTACGTGCAATGTAGCCGAACACATGGGGTGCATCCAAATTTCAGGATAAAGCTGCGTGTTGCTAGTAGCTACTTTCGAATACAGATTGTTGTGGTCGAGCTTTTCAGGTCTGCATGCATGTGAGCGGTTCTTGGGGACAAAATTACTGTTCTAACCCTTAAGCCAAAGTAAATCCCGATTTGACCTCGGTTCGGAAAAAATTTCGTTTCTGACCTTTTTTGGTGACGCCAAGGTTCCTGGCGTCTGGGTTACGAAGCAGACGCCAGGGTCCCTGGCGTCTGGCCCCTGGCCCGCGCTGCCCGCCTGCCCGTTGACCTGCTGACGTGGCAAAGGGGCCAGACGCCAGGGACCCTGGCGTCTGGCCCCGGTAAGTGGATAACCCCACCGGGAGAGTGTGTGGGTCCCACCCCACACACTTTCCCCAATCCAGCCCGAGCTTGAAGAAGAACTTCTGCCCCCCCCACTCTCTCTCACTCCTCAAGCTCCCCCCTCAAATCCTCTCCAAAAGGTGCATCCCTTAGGTGGATCTTTCCATCACTTTGTTGCTTGTGGTAATCTCCCTCAAATCATCCAATTATTTTTTGTTAAGTCTTGTTATTTTGGTTGCATTTTATACATGTTGGTGGAACCCTAGTTCATGTTTTCTCCCCCTTATGTTAGTGTGAATGGCTTGGTTAACTGTGATAATATAGTGCTATGCATGGTTTGTAGTAGGAATATATGTTTGTTGAGTAGAAATATTGGGGGTTAGGGTTAGTTAGTGATTAGGGTTAACTTTGCTTAGTGTGTTAATTAGTGATTAGTGATACTTTTGTGGACATCACCAATAATTTAGTGTTGATATGATTTGGATATAATAAGATGTATTTGGATAAACACCAATTCTCATTGAAGTCTTAAATGCATTCATGTTATTTTTAGATGGAGAGACTTGTTAATGTTCATTACATTGACAAGGAGGCATTCTTGAGTAACAATGCCGACACGGGTGAGGAACCATTGGTTTTTGATAGAAGCCCTAGCTATGAGGATGTTGTTGCAAAAGTGAGACAAGTCTTGAAGTGGATGGACACCAATGTTGATGTTAAGTTAATAGGAAGGTATGATGTTGGAGTTGGAGCCAAATATCGCTTGAAAAGTATGCCTATCACCTCGGATTTGCATTGGGATGTATACAAGGAAAAAGTATCCCAATCGGAAGATAAGTCACTTGAATTGTTTGCCACCAAGGTTGAATCTCCTCGGTTTACCTTTGATTTGAACCGGCATGTCTCTTCCCCAATGGATGACATGAGCGAGAGGACAATGGTGCCACTTGTTGAGCATAGGGTTGTGGTTGATGCCCCCAATGTTTATCCCCCACCACGTCCCCGTGTACCAACTATCAAAGCAAATGAGGTTGAGTTGTATGCCCCCAATGCTTCTAGCCAACCACCAACTAGCCAAGCAAATGAGGTTGAGTTGTATGTCCCCAATGCTTCTAGCCAACCACCAACTAGTCAAGCAAATGAAGTTGAGGTGATTGCTAGTGAGGGAGTAATTCAAGAGGATGAAGATGCTTATGATGACGACGAAGAGCAAGAGGAAGGGTTTCATGGCAATGATGTTGGTGACTTGGATGTGTACATAGCGCAAAAGGACATGGATCGTGACTTGCCTTTTAGGCGTCAATATGCGTATGACTCGGATGATGAGGGTCCAGTTGAACAGTTGGACGAGGATGGATTCACAAAGGAGGAGAACCAAATCCACTTTGAGCTGACGGGTTTACAAAAAAGAACTCACTTGTTTAAAGATCTCAGCCTTGCCCATAAAGCTGTTGTTGACGGTGGAATGAGAATGACGGCGATTGAGCCAACACCATGCCCGGATCCAGGAGAACCAAGGGTGGAGAATGAGGACGAGAATGCTTATTTGAAGAAAGGATTGAAGTTTCTGAGCTTGCCTATGCTGAAGTTTTGGTTGGCGGACTATGCCATTCGAAACCATAGGCCAATTTATGTTGAGCACTCCGACATGAAGTTGCGTTACACCGTGGTGTGTGAGCAAAAGGAATGCACATGGAAGGTTCGTGCAAGAAAGCTTAAAGAACCCGAAGAATGGGTGTTAACAAGTTGTGATACCACTCATAGATGCAAACCGCCATCGAAACGACTTAGAAAGACACACCGTCAACTCACATCTGAGTATCTTGGATACAAATGGATGAAAGACATAGCCTTTGATCCCACTGTGAAAGTGAGGTTTCTCATGCGGACGGTGAAAAAACAATTTGGTTATGAAGTCAAGTATGGGAAGGCATGGAAGGCAAAGGCAAATGCTATTAGGATGTTGTACGGTGGTTATGAAGAAGCATACAACCAGCTCCCAAGGTTGTTGGCCGCCATTGCACATAGGAACCCGGGCATGTTTCATGTGGTCGAGGATCACGAGGGAGTGTTCCACCGTGCCTTCTGGAGTTATGGACAATGTGTGGAGGCGTTTCAGCATTGTCGTCCGGTCTTGTCTATAGATGGCACGTTCTTGACCGGTAGATATAAGGGCACACTAATGGTAGCAATGGCGCACTCATCAAACGACAACGTGTTGCCGTGTGCATTTGCTTTGGTGCCTTCCGAGCACCAAGACAACTGGGAGTGGTTCATGGGTCATGTTAGGCACAACGTGATTGGGGCTAGGGAGGTATGCATCATATCGGACCGACATCATGGCATACTCAAGGCAATGGACATTGTTATTCCAGGATTTCCAAAGCTTCACCACAGATGGTGCATGAGGCATTTCGTGGCCAACTTTTACCGGGCATGTAAGAGCAAGGAGCTCAGCAAAGACCTTACCCATGTATGTGTGGCCTTCACCACCCAAGGTTTCGATGCTCGGTACAACAAACTCTTTGCAGCGGTGAACGAAGGGGGAAAAGACTTCTTAACTAGGAATTTAAGCGAGAAGCACAAGTGGGCACGCGCTCATGACGATGGTGGTTGGCGATATGGCGACATGACGAGCAATCTCGTAGAATGTTTCAACAATGTGTTGAAGGGTGCTCGTGCTTTGCCGGTGACTGCAATAGTGGAGTACACCTTCTTCAAGCTTAATGAGTACTTTCAGAGGCATTCTGAAGAGACTGCAAAATGGATAGGTGAAAAAAAGGATTATCCGGAAAAGGTTGATGAATGGTTGCAGTTACAAGCAAGCAAGTCTTCACGGCAACAAGTTATCGTATTCGATAGACTTGAAATGATCTATCAAATTGATGAGCCAGGTGGCACAACACGAGATGGTAGACAATATGGTGGTGCTGCATTTGAGGTGAAACTGAAGACTCGGTGGTGCCAGTGCGAGAGGCCTAGTAAGTATCATTGGCCATGCTCGCATTTGATAACGGCGGCGAAGGCGAGAAACATACATGTTAATGATGGAAAAACCGTGAGGATGCAAGAGTTCCATGTGGAAGCTACTAGGTTAACATGGGCACCAAGATTTCACCCTTTCTTGGACCAATCACAGTGGCCTGAGTACCATGGCCCTCATATTAGGCCAGACCCTCTTCTGAAGGTGGAGACGAAGGGTAGAAGGAGAACTAAGAGGTTCAGGGGTGATATGGATGACCTGGCTGGATACACTGGCATAAAGATCTTCGTAGAATATGTAGGAGCCAATATGGGCATCCAGGTCCCGCTATTGGTTATTGACCGGAGACGTGTCTCGGTCATGTCTACATTGTTCTCGAACCCGTAGGGTCCGCACGCTTAAGGTTACGATGACAGTTACATTATGAGTTTATGCATTTTGATGTACCGAAGGTTGTTCGGAGTCCCGGATGTGATCACGGACATGACGAGGAGTCTCGAAATGGTCGAGACGTAAAGATTGATATATTGGAAGCCTATGTTTGGACATCGGAAGTGTTCCGGGTGAAATCGGGATTTTACCGGGTTACCGGGAGGTTACCGGAACCCCCCGGGAGCCATATGGGCCTTCATGGGCCTTAGTGGAAAGGAGAAAGGGACAGCCCAAGGTGGCTGCACCACTTCCCCCTCCCCTAGTCCTATTAGGACTAGGAGAAGGTGGCCGGCCCCCCTCTCTCCCTTCCCCTCCGAGGAATCCTAGTTGGACTAGGATTCGGGGGAGGAATCCTACTCCCAGAGGGAGTAGGACTCTCCTGCGCCTCCCCTCCTTGGCCGGCCAGCCCTCCCCCTTGGCTCCTTTATATACGGAGGTAGGGGGCACCTCTAAACACACAAGTTGATCCACGTGATCTATTCCTTAGCCGTGTGCGGTGCCCCCTGCCACCATATACCTCGATAATACTGTAGCGGAGTTTAGGCGAAGCCCTGCTGCTGTAGTTCATCAAGATCGTCACCACGCCGTCGTGCTGAGGGAACTCTTCCCCGACACTTTGCTGGATCGGAGTCCGGGGATCGTCGTCGAGCTGAACGTGTGCTCGAACTCGGAGGTCCGTAGTTTCGGTGCTTGATCGGTTGGATCGTGAAGACGTACGACTACTTCCTCTACGTCGTGTCATCGCTTCCGCAGTCGGTCTGCGTTGGGTACGTAGACAACACTCTCCCCTCGTTGCTATGCGTCACATGATCTTGCGTGTGCGTAGGAAATTTTTTGAAATTACTACGAAACCCAACAGTGGCATCCGAGCCTAGGTTATTTATGTTGATGTTATATGCACGAGTAGAACACAAGTGAGTTGTGGACGATACAAGTCATACTGCCTACCAGCATGTCATACTTTGGTTCGGTGGTATTGTTGGACGAGATGACCCGGACCAACCTTACGCGTACGCTTACGCGAGACCGGTTCCCTCGACGTGCTTTGCACATAGATGGCTTGCGGGCGACTGTCTCTCCAACTTTAGTTGAACCGAGTATGGCTACGCCCGGTCCTTGAGAAGGTTAAAACGGAGTCTATTTGACAAACTATCGTTGTGGTTTTGATGCGTAGGTGAGATTGGTTCTTACTTAAGCCCGTAGCAGCCACGTAAAACATGCAACAACAAAGTAGAGGACGTCTAACTTGTTTTTGCAGGGCATGTTGTGATGTGATATGGTCAAGGCATGATGCTGAATTTTATTGTATGAGATGATCATGTTTTGTAACCGAGTTATCGGCAACTGGCAGGAGCCATATGGTTGTTGCTTTATTGTATGCAATGCAATCACGATGTAATGCTTTACTTTATTACTAAACGGTAGTGATAGTCGTGGAAGCATAAGATTGGCAAGACGACAACGATGCTACGATGGAGATCAAGGTGTCGCGCCCGTGACGATGGTGATCATGACGGTGCTTCGGAGATGGAGATCACAAGCACAAGATGATGATGGCCATATCATATCACTTATATTGATTGCATGTGATGTTTATCTTTTTATGCATCTTATCTTGCTTTGATTGACGGTAGCATTATAAGATGATCTCTCACTAAATTATCAAGAAGTGTTCTCCCTGAGTATGCACCGTTGCCAAAGTTCGTCGTGCCCAGACACCACGTGATGATCGGGTGTGATAAGCTCTACGTCCATCTACAACGGGTGCAAGCCAGTTTTGCACACGCAGAATACTCAGGTTAAACTTGACGAGCCTAGCATATGCAGATATGGCCTCGGAACACGGAGACCGAAAGGTCGAGCGTGAATCATATAGTAGATATGATCAACATAAACGATGTTCACCATTGAAAGCTACTCCATCTCACGTGATGATCGGTTATGGTTTAGTTGATTTGGATCACGTAATCACTTAGAAGATTAGAGGGATGTCTATCTAAGTGGGAGTTCTTAAGTAATATGATTAATTGAACTTAAATTTATCATGAACTTAGTACCTGATAGTATCTTGCTTGTTTATGTTGATTGTAGATAGATGGCTCGTGCTGTTGTTCCGTTGAATTTTAATGCGTTCCTTGAGAAAGCAAAGTTGAAATATGATGGTAGCAATTACACGGACTGGGTCCGTAACTTGAGGATTATCCTCATTGCTGCTCAGAAGAATTACGTCCTGGAAGCACCGCTGGGTGCCAGGCCTGCTGCTGGAGCAACACCAGATGTTATGAACGTCTGGCAGAGCAAAGCTGATGACTACTCGATAGTTCAGTGTGCCATGCTTTACGGCTTAGAATCGGGACTTCAACGACGTTTTGAACATCATGGAGCATATGAGATGTTCCAGGAGTTGAAGTTAATATTTCAAGCAAATGCCCGAATTGAGAGATATGAAGTCTCCAATAAGTTCTATAGCTGCAAGATGGAGGAGAACAGTTCTGTCAGTGAGCATATACTCAAAATGTCTGGGTATAATAATCACTTGATTCAATTGGGAGTTAATCTTCCGGATGATTGCGTCATTGACAGAATTCTCCAATCACTGCCACCAAGCTACAAGAGCTTCGTGATGAACTATAATATGCAAGGGATGAACAAGACTATTCCCGAGCTCTTCGCAATGCTGAAAGCTGCGGAGGTAGAAATCAAGAAGGAGCATCAAGTGTTGATGGTTAACAAGACCACTAGTTTCAAGAAAAAGGGCAAAGGGAAGAAGAAGGGGAACTTCAAAAAGAACGGCAAGCTAGTTGCTACTCAAGAGAAGAAACCCAAGTCTGGACCTAAGCCTGAAACTGAGTGCTTCTACTGCAAGCAGACTGGTCACTGGAAGCGGAACTGCCCCAAGTATTTGGCGGATAAAAAGGATGGCAAGGTGAACAAAGGTATATGTGATATACATGTTATTGATGTGTACCTTACTAGAGCTCGCAGTAGCACTTGGGTATTTGATACTGGTTCTGTTGCTAATATTTGCAACTCGAAACAGGGACTATGGAATAAGCGGGCACTGGCAAAGGACGAGGTGACGATGCGCGTGGGAAATGGTTCCAAAGTTGATGTGATCGCGGTCGGCACGCTACCTCTACATCTACCTTCGGGATTAATATTAGACCTAAATAATTGTTATTTGGTGCCAGCGTTGAGCATGAACATTATATCTGGATCTTGTTTAATGCGAGACGGTTATTCATTTAAATCAGAGAATAATGGTTGTTCTATTTATATGAGTAATATCTTTTATGGTCATGCACCCTTGAAGAGTGGTCTATTCTTATTGAATCTCGATAGTAGTAATACACATATTCATAATGTTGAAGCCAAAAGATGCAGAGTTGATAATGAAAGTGCAACTTATTTGTGGCACTGTCGTTTAGGTCATATCGGTATAAAGCGCATGAAGAAACTCCATACTGATGGACTTTTGGAACCACTTGATTATGAATCACTTGGTACTTGCGAACCGTGCCTCATGGGCAAGATGACTAAAACACCGTTCTCCGGTACTATGGAGAGAGCAACAGATTTGTTGGAAATCATACATACCGATGTATGTGGCCCGATGAATATTGAGGCTCGTGGCGGATATCATTATTTTCTCACCTTCACAGATGATTTAAGCAGATATGGGTATATCTACTTAATGAAACATAAGTCTGAAACATTTGAAAAGTTCAAAGAATTTCAGAGTGAAGTTGAAAATCATCGTAACAAGAAAATAAAGTTTCTACGATCTGATCGTGGAGGAGAATATTTGAGTTACGAGTTTGGTGTACATTTGAAAAACTGTGGAATAGTTTCGCAACTCACGCCACCCGGAACACCACAGCGTAATGGTGTGTCCGAACGTCGTAATCGTACTTTACTAGATATGGTGCGATCTATGATGTCTCTTACTGATTTACTGCTATCATTTTGGGGATATGCTTTAGAGACGGCCGCATTCACGTTAAATAGGGCACCATCAAAATCCGTTGAGACGACGCCTTATGAACTGTGGTTTGGCAAGAAACCAAAGTTGTCGTTTCTTAAAGTTTGGGGCTGCGATGCTTATGTGAAAAAGCTTCAACCTGATAAGCTCGAACCCAAATCGGAGAAATGTGTCTTCATAGGATACCCAAAGGAGACTATTGGGTACACCTTCTATCACAGATCCGAAGGCAAGACATTCGTTGCTAAGAATGGATCCTTTCTAGAGAAGGAGTTTCTCTCGAAAGAAGTGAGTGGGAGGAAAGTAGAACTTGACGAGGTAACTGTACCTGCTCCCTTACTGGAAAGTTGTTCATCACAGAAAACTGTTTCAGTGACACCTACACCAGTTAGTGAGGAAGCCAATGATAATGATCATGAAACTTCAGATCAAGATACTGCTGAACCTCGTAGATCAACCAGAGTAAGATCCACACCAGAATGGTACGGTAATCCTATTCTGGAAGTCATGATACTAGATCATGATGAACCTACGAACTATGAAGAAGCGATGGTGAGCCCAGATTCCGTAAAGTGGCTTGAAGCCATGAAATCTGAGATGGGATCCATGTATGAGAACAAAGTATGGACTTTGGTTGACTTGCCCGATGATCGGCAAGCAATTGAGAATAAATGGATTTTTAAGAAGAAGACTGACGCTGATGGTAATGTTACTGTCTACAAAGCTCGACTTGTCGCAAAAGGTTTTCGGCAAGTTCAAGGGATTGACTACGATGAGACCTTCTCACCCGTAGCGATGCTTAAGTCCGTCCGAATCATGTTAGCAATTGCCGCATTTTATGATTATGAAATTTGGCAGATGGATGTCAAAACTGCATTCCTGAATGGATTTCTGGAAGAAGAGTTGTATATGATGCAACCGGAAGGTTTTGTCGATCCAAAGGGAGCTAACAAAGTGTGCAAGCTCCAGCGATCCATTTATGGACTGGTGCAAGCCTCTCGGAGTTGGAATAAACGTTTTGATAGTGTGATCAAAGCATTTGGTTTTATACAGACTTTCGGAGAAGCCTGTATTTACAAGAAAGTGAGTGGGAGCTCTGGAGCATTTCTGATATTATATGTGGATGACATATTGCTGATTGGAAATGATATAGAATTTCTGGATAGCATAAAGGGATACTTGAATAAAAGTTTTTCAATGAAAGACCTCGGTGAAGCTGCTTACATATTAGGCATTAAGATCTATAAAGATAGATCAAGACGCTTAATTGGACTTTCACAAAGCACATACCTTGACAAGATTTTGAAGAAATTCAAAATGGATCAAGCAAAGAAAGGATTCTTGCCTGTATTACAAGGTGTGAAGTTGAGTAAGACTCAATGCCCGACCACTGCAGAAGATAGAGAGAATATGAAAGATGTTCCCTATGCATCAGCCATAGGCTCTATCATGTATGCAATGTTGTGTACCAGACCTGATGTGTGCCTTGCTATAAGTTTAGCAGGGAGGTACCAAAGTAATCCAGGAGTGGATCACTGGACAGCGGTCAAGAACATCCTGAAATACCTGAAAAGGACTAAGGATATGTTTCTCGTATATGGAGGTGACGAAGAGCTCACCGTAAAAGGTTACGTTGATGCAAGCTTTGACACTGATCCGGACGATTCTAAATCGCAAACCGGATACGTGTTTACATTAAACGGTGGAGCTGTCAGTTGATGCAGTTCTAAACAAAGCGTCGTAGCGGGATCTACATGTGAAGAAGAGTACATAGCTGCTTCGGAAGCAGCGAACGAAGGAGTCTGGATGAAGGAGTTCATATCCGATCTAGGTGTCATACCTAATGCATCGGGTCCAATGAAAATCTTTTGTGACAATACTGGTGCAATTGCCTTGGCAAAGGAATCCAGATTTCACAAAAGGACCAAACACATCAAGAGATGCTTCAACTCCATCCGGGATCTAGTCCAGGTGGGAGACATAGAGATTTGCAAGATACATACGGATCTGAATGTTGCAGACCCGTTGACTAAGCCTCTTCCACGAGCAAAACATGCTCAGCACCAAAGCTCCATGGGTGTTAGATTCATTACAGTGTAATCTAGATTATTGACTCTAGTGCAAGTGGGAGACTGAAGGAAATATGCCCTAGAGGCAATAATAAAGTTATTATTTATTTCCTTATAATCATGATAAATGTTTATTATTCATGCTAGAATTGTATTAACCGGAAACATAATACATGTGTGAATACATAGACAAACAAAGTGTCACTAGTATGCCTCTACTTGACTAGCTCATTAATCAAAGATGGTTATGTTTCCTAACCATGGACAAAGAGTTGTTATTTGATTAACGAGGTCACATCATTAGTTGAATGATCTGATTGACATGACCCATTCCATTAGCTTAGCACCCGATCGTTTAGTATGTTGCTATTGCTTTCTTCATGACTTATACATGTTCCTATGACTATGAGATTATGCAACTCCCGTTTACCAGAGGAACACTTTGGGTGCTACCAAACGTCACAACGTAACTGGGTGATTATAAAGGAGCATTAAAGGTGTCTCCAAAGGTAGATGTTGGGTTGGCGTATTTCGAGATTAGGATTTGTCACTCCGATTGTCGGAGAGGTATCTCTGGGCCCTCTCGGTAATACACATCACATAAGCCTTGCAAGCATTACAACTAATATGTTAGTTGTGAGATGATGTATTACGGAACGAGTAAAGAGACTTGCCGGTAACGAGATTGAACTAGGTATTGGATATCGACGATCGAATCTCGGGCAAGTAACATACCGATGACAAAGGGAACAACGTATGTCGTTATGCGGTCTGACCGATAAAGATCTTCGTAGAATATGTAGGAGCCAATATGGGCATCTAGGTCCCGCTATTGGTTATTGACCGGAGACGTGTCTCGGTCATGTCTACATTGTTCTCGAACCCGTAGGGTCCGCACGCTTAAGGTTACGATGACAGTTACATTATGAGTTTATGCATTTTGATGTACCGAAGGTTGTTCGGAGTCCCGGATGTGATCACAGACATGACGAGGAGTCTCTAAATGGTCGAGATGTAAAGATTGATATATTGGAAGCCTATGTTTGGACATCGGAAGTGTTCCGGGTGAAATCGGGATTTTACCGGGTTACCGGGAGGTTACCGGAACCCCTCGGGAGCCATATGGGCCTTCATGGGCCTTAGTGGAAAGGAGAAAGGGACAGCCCAAGGTGGCTGCGCCACTTCCCCCTCCCCTAGTCCTATTAGGACTAGGAGAAGGTGGCCGGCCCCCCTCTCTCCCTTCCCCTCCGAGGAATCCTAGTTGGACTAGGATTGGGGGGAGGAATCCTACTCCCAGAGGGAGTAGGACTCTCCCGCGCCTCCCCTCCTTGGACGGCCAGCCCTCCCCCTTGGCTCCTTTATATACGGAGGTAGGGGGCACCTCTAAACACACAAGTTGATCTACGTGATCTATTCCTTAGCCGTGTGCGGTGCCCCCTGCCACCATATACCTCGATAATACTGTAGCGGAGTTTAGGCGAAGCCCTGCTGCTGTAGTTCATCAAGATCGTCACCACGCCGTCGTGCTGACGGAACTCTTCCCCGACACTTTGCTGGATCGGAGTCCGGGGATCGTCATCGAGCTGAACGTGTGCTCGAACTCGGAGGTGCCGTAGTTTCGTTGCTTGATCGGTTGGATCGTGAAGACGTACGACTACTTCCTCTACGTCGTGTCATCACTTCCGCAGTCGGTCTGCGTTGGGTACGTAGACAACACTCTCCCCTCGTTGCTATGCGTCACATGATCTTGCGTGTGCGTAGGAAATTTTTTGAAATTACTACGAAACCGAACAGTCATTTCATGGAGGCTCCTGACATTGTCAACTGTGGGGTGTGCGGTGAAGGGGGACACAATGAGCGGACATGCAAAAATAAGAAAACCAAAAAAAGAAAAACAAGTCGTGGAGGCGGCACCGATGGTGAAAGAGGTGGAAGAGGTGACGGTGGTGGTGGTCGAGGAAGCACGAGTGTCAGAGGTGGTACTGGTGGTCGTAGAGGGAGCACAAGTGCTAGAGGTGCTAGTGTTCGTAGAGGGAGCACAAGTGCTAGAGGTGGTGGTCGAGCTAGCACAAGTGCTAGAGGTGGTGGTCGAGCCGGCACAAGTGCTAGAGGTGGTGGTCGTCGAAGAGGAAGCACAAGTGCTAGAGGTGGTCGTAGAGGAATGGTTGATAATGGATCGGCCTTCGGTTATTTGCTTAATCCAGATGGTTGATCTAATAATAATGGTATATTATTTGTTCATACAATTCCTAGCATTTATTCATTTACTGTATTTATGCATTTGCTCTCTTTATGTCTTGTGCTAACAATTGTTCTTTTTGTAGGCATGGCTTCATCCGGTTCCAGGATGAGGCCGCCGTGCGCGGACCAAGAGGACATGCCGAAGACGTGGTTGGAGGCCAGTTTGGACAAGGAGAAGGAGAAGGATGTGCCCACACCACCATGTTGGTGTGGTGATGTTTGCAAGCTGATGGTGTCCACTGACCGCAACAAGTCATGGATAGAAGGTAGAAGGTTTTTCGTGTGTCCCAACTATGCACATGATCGTCGAAGGCCAACTAACGCATATGACATACCACCGGTATGTTAGGTGTACATATAAAAAACATCAACAAGTTGTCACTCATATGTCTAACAAAATCATGGTTTATATGTAGTCCCCTCCTCCACTTTGCAAGTACTTCACTTGGATAGATCACGAGGTACCAAAAGATGTCCAAGAGGACCAACGTGCAGATTGGTTACGGAGGCAGCGCCGATTCGAGGAGTCCTATGCACGGGGATTGGAGCGGGAGCGTCGTGAGAAGGAGGCTCGTGAGCGCAAGAAGCGTGAGCAAGAGAGGGCACGCAAAGAGAAGGCGGCTCGTCAAGAAGAGAGGGCAAGAAAACTTGCAAGGGCTCGCGATGCACGAGAGGAGGACGAGGCACGTGACAAGAAGGGAAAGTGGCCCCGTACTACTCAGTAGACAAATGGAAAGGCACCGGCGTCGATGATGAACTGTCGAGACTTTGTTTAATGTATGAACTTATTATTAGAGACCTTGTGTGGTCATGAACTATTTCTGTCATTCGAGACTATTTGAGATTATGTGCAAACTATGTTCGTCATTCGAGACTAGTTAGTATGCTTTGTTCATATTTTTGATTGACAGTAGCATGCTTTGTTCATATTTAACAGTGTTTGCTAATTGTTTCTAAGCAAAAACTTTAACAAGCTTTGTGCAAAAACACCAGGCCCACACCCAGACGCCAGGGTCCCTGGCGTCTGGCTTGCTTTGCTCACGCAGGTGACCAGACAGGCCGTCTGGTGTGTCTGATGGACACCCAGACGCCAGGGTTCATGGCGTCTGCCTCCCACACCCAGACGCCAGGAACCCTGGCGTCTGGCTTGGTTTGCTCGCGCAGGTGACCAGACAGGCCGTCTGGTGTGTCTGATGGACACCCAGACGCCAAGGTGCATGGCGTCTGCCTCCCACACCCAGACGCCAGGAACCCTGGCGTCTGGCCTGGTTTGCTCGCGTAGGTGACCAGACAGGCCGTCTGGTGTGTCGCGCAGGTGAGCAGACGTGAGCCAGATGCCAAGGTCCGTGGCGTCTGGTTGTCAATAACCAGACGCCAAGGACCCTGGCGTCTGGCTTGTTATGCTCACGCAGGTGACCAGACAAGCTGTCTGGTGTGTCTGATGGTCATCCAGACGCCAAGGTCCCTGGCGTCTGGTGTCCAGAATGCATTCTTGTCTGATGGATAAGATTCGAGTGGATAAGATTTTGGGCCCACCTCTACCCCTCTCATCCATTCATCTCCACCTCTACCCCTCTCATTTCACTCATATCCACCCACTCTCACCTCTAGCCCTGCCAACGTGACTCCCTCGTCCAGCACCCTAACCCCCCCCCCCCTCAGATCTCTCACAAATCGGTCCGGTTTCACCATTGGATCTTCAGTATTTCGAGACTACAAGGTAAATCAACTCCACCCCCATTTTTTGGTTGGTTTAATTTATCATACCTTTGTGAAAACCCTAGTTTGTTTTCCTCGTGGTTTAATGTATCATAGGTTAGATACTAAGAGATTTGTGTGTTGTAGATGACTAACGAAACTCAGTGGGTGCTTAGCCCTGTTGTTCATGTGCATGGCTTGTCTCCATGTATTGTGGAAGTTAGTCAAGTGGACCTAACTTTCGATTGGTTGAAGACTAAATTCATGTTGAAGCAAGGGTTGAAGGAAGAGGATTTTGTGTACTACGTCAGCAGGAGGAAGTCAGATGGCCCCGGGGAAAGAAAATTGGTTGACATAACTGATGATGACAAGATTCAAGAAATGCTGGAAGAATGGAAATGGAAAAGGGTTGTTGACTTGCATTGCTACAGGAAACCGAGTTATATGTGATGTTCATGTCGTTTCAACCATCGTGATCATGAACTAGTTATGTCATTCTAGACATTGTATGATGAACTTCTCATTCGAGACTATTTGTGTAATTTGAACAATGTTTGTAATTTGCTATGTCATTCGAGACATTGTATCGTAGACCATCGTGGTCATGAACTAAGTTTGTCATTTGTCAACTATAGTGGTATGAAAAAAGACTATGCAATGCTTATGTATGTATGTTATTCGAAACTACATGTGAGAAGACAAAACTGTTGGGTTTCGTAGTAATTTCAAAAAATTTCCTACGCACACGCAAGATCATGTGATGCATAGCAACGAGGGGAGAGTGTTGTCTACGTACCCAACGCAGACCGACTGCGGAAGCGATGACACGACGTAGAGGAAGTAGTCGTACGTCTTCACGATCCAACCGATCAAGCACCGAAACTACGACACCTCTGAGTTCGAGCACACGTTCAGCTCGATGACGATCCCCGGACTCCGATCCAGCAAAGTGTCGGGGAAGAGTTCCGTCAGCACGACGGCGTGGTGACGATCTTGATGAACTACAGCAGCAGGGCTTCGCCTAAACTCCGCTACAGTATTATCGAGGTATATGGTGGCAGGGGATCACGTGGATCAACTTGTGTGTCTTTGGGGTGTCTCTACCTCAGTATATAAAGGAGCCAAGGGGGGAGGGGGCGCCGGCCAAGAGAGAGAGGCGCAGGAGGAGTCCTACTCCTTCCAGGAGTAGGACTCCCCTCCAATCCTATTCCAACTAGGATTCCCCAAGTGGGAAAGAGGGAGAAGGGTGGCCGGCCACCTCTCCTAGTCCTAATAGGACTAGGGGAAGGGGGGAGGCGCGCAGCCCTTGTGGGCAGCCCTTTCACCTTTCCACTAAGGCCCATGAAGGCCCATATGGCTCCCGGGGGGTTCCGGTAACCTCCCGGTAACCCGGTAAAATCCCGATTTCACCCGGAACACTTCCGATGTCCAAACATAGGCTTCCAATATATCAATCTTTACGTCTCGCCCATTTCGAGACTCCTCGTCATGTCCGTGATCACATCCGGGACTCCGAACAACCTTCGGTACATCAAAATGCATAAACTCATAATGTAACTGTCATCGTAACCTTAAGCGTGCGGACCCTACGGGTTCGAGAACAATGTAGACATGACCGAGACACGTCTCCGGTCAATAACCAATAGCGGGACCTGGATGCCCATATTGGCTCCTACATATTCTACGAAGATCTTTATCGGTCAGACCGCATAACGACATACGTTGTTCCCTTTGTCATCGGTATGTTACTTGCCCGAGATTCGATCGTCGATATCCAATACCTAGTTCAATCTCGTTACCGGCAAGTCTCTTTACTCGTTCCGTAATACATCATCTCACAACTAACATATTAGTTGTAATGCTTGCAAGGCTTATGTGATGTGTATTACCGAGAGGGCCCAGAGATACCTCTCCGACAATCGGAGTGACAAATCCTAATCTCGAAATACACCAACCCAACATCTACCTTTGGAGACACCTGTAATGCTCCTTTATAATCACCCAGTTACGTTGTGACGTTTGGTAGCACCCAAAGTGTTCCTCCGGTAAACCGGAGTTGCATAATCTCATAGTCATAGGAACATGTATAAGTCATGAAGAAAGCAATAGCAACATACTAAACGATCGGGTGCTAAGCTAATGGAATGGGTCATGTCAATCAGATCATTCAACTAATGATGTGACCTCGTTAATCAAATAACAACTTTTTGTCCATGGTTAGGAAACATAACCATCTTTGATTAACGAGCTAGTCAAGTAGAGGCATACTAGTGACACTTTGTTTGTCTATGTATTCACACATGTATTATGTTTCCGGTTAATACAATTCTAGCATGAATAATAAACATTTATCATGATTATAAGGAAATAAATAATAACTTTATTATTGCCTCTAGGGCATATTTCCTTCAGTCTCCCACTTGCACTAGAGTCAATAATCTAGTTCACATCGCCATGTGATTTAACACCAATATTCATATCTGTATATGATTAACACCCATAGTTCACATCATCATGTGACCAACATCCAAAGGGTTTACTAGAGTCAATAATCTAGTTCACATCGCTATTTGATTAACAACCAAAGAGTACTAAGGTGTGATCATGTTTTGCTCGTGAGAGAAGCTCAGTCAACGGGTCTGTCACATTCAGAGCCGTATGTATTTTGCAAATATTCTATGTATACAATGCTCTGCACGGAGCTACTCTAGCTAATCACTCCCACTTTCAATATGTATCCAGATTGAGACTTAGAGTCATCTGGATCGGTGTGAAAACTTGCACCGAGATAACTTTTACGACGGGCTCTTTTATCACCTCCATAATCAAGAAATATTTCCTTAGTCCTCACTAAGGATATTCTTGACCAATGTCCAGTGATCTACTCCTAGATCACTATTGTACTCCCTTGTCAAATACAGAGCAAGGTATACAATAGGTCTGGTATATAGCATAGCATACTTTATAGAACCTATGACTGAGGCATAGGGAATGACTTTTCATTCTCTTTCTATTTTCTGCTGTGGTCGGGATTTGAGTCTTACTCAATTTCATACCTTTGCAACACAGGCAAGAACTCTTTCTTTGACTGTTCCATTTTGAACTACTTCAAAATCTTGTCAAGGTATGCACTCATTGAAAATCTTATCAAGCGTCTTGATCTATCTCAATAGATCTTGATGCTCAATATGTATGTAGTTTTACTGAGGTCTTTCTTCGAAAAACTCTTGTTCAAGTATCCTTTCATGCTTTGCAGAATAATTCTACATTATTTCCGATCAGCAATATGTCATTCACATATACTTATCAGAAATGCTGTAGTGCTCCCACTCACTTTCTTGTAAATACAGGCTTCACCGCAAGTCTGTATAATACTATATGCTTTGATCAACTTATCAAAGCGTATATTCCAACTCTGAGATGCTTGCACCAGTCCATAGATGGATTGCTGGAGCTTGCACATTTTGTTAGCACCTTTAGGATTGACAAAACCTTCTGGTTGTATCATATACAACTCTTCTTTAATAAATTCATTAAGGAATGTAGTTTTGACATCCATTTGCCAAATTTCATAAAATGTGGCAATTGTTAACATGATTCGGACAGACTTTTAAGCATCGATACGAGTAAGAAAATCTCATCATATTCAACACCTTGAACTTTGTCAAAAACCTTTTTCAACAAGTCTAGCTTTGTAGATAGTAACACTACTATCAACGTCCGTCTTCCTCTTGAAGATCCATTTATTCTTAATGACTCACCGATCATCGGGCAAGTCAATCAAAGTCTACACTTTGTTCTCATACATGGATCATATCTCAGATTTCATGGCCTCAAGCCATTTCGTGGAATCTGGGCTCATCATCGCTTCCTCATAGTTCGTAGGTTCATCATGGTCTAGTAACATGACTTCCAGAACATGATTACCGTACCACTCTGGTGCGGATCTTACTCTGGAAGACCTACGAGGTTTGGTAGCAACTTGATCTGAAGTTTGATGATCATCATCATTAACTTCCTCACTAATTGGTGTAGGAATCACTGGAACTGATTTCTGTGATGAACTACTTTCCAATAAGGGAGCAGGTACAGTTACCTCCTCAAGTTCTACTTTCCTCCCACTCACTTCTTTCGAGAGAAACTCCTTCTCTAGAAAGGATCCATTCTTAGCAACGAATGTCTTGCCTTCGAATCTGTGATAGAAGGTGTACCCAATAGTCTCCTTTGGGTATCCTATGAAGACACATTTCTCCGATTTGGGTTCGAGCTTATCAGGTTGAAGCTTTTTCACATAAGCATCGCAGCCCCAAACTTTAAGAAACGACAACTTTGGTTTCTTGCCAAACCACAGTTCATAAGGCGTCGTCTCAACGGATTTTGATGGTGCCCTATTTAATGTGAATGCGGCCGTCTCTAAAGCATATCCCCAAAATGATAGCGGTAAATCAGTAAGAGACATCATAGATCGCACCATATCAAATAAAGTGCGGTTACGACGTTCGGACACACCATAACGATGTGGTGTTCCAGGTGGCGTGAGCTGTGAAACTATTCCACATTGTTTTAATTGAAGACCAAACTCGTAACTCAAATATTTGTCTCTGCGATCAGATCGCAGAAACTTTATTTTCTTGTTACGATGATTTTTCCACTTCACTCTGAAATTCTTTGAACCTTTCAACTATTTCAGACTTATGTTTCATCAAGTAGATATACCCATATCTGCTCAAATCATCTTGTGAAGGTCAGAAAATAACGATACTTGCCACGAGCATCGGCACTCATTGGATTGCATACATCGGTATGTATTATTTCCAATAAGTCAGTAACTTGTTCCATTGTTCCGGAGAACGGAGTTTTAGTCATCTTGCCCAAAAGGCACGGTTCGCAAGCATCAAATGATTCATAACCAAGTGATTCCGAAAATCCATCTTTATGGAGTTTCTTCATGCGCTTTACACCGATATGACCCAAACGGCAGTGCCACAAATAAGTTGCACTATCATTATTAACTTTGCATCTTTTGGCATCAATTTTATGAATATGTGTATCACTACGATCGAGATCCAACAAACTATTTTCATTGGGTGTATGACCATTGAAGGTTTTATTCATGTAAACAGAACAACAATTATTCCCTGACTTTAAATGAATAACCGTATTGCAATAAACATGATCAAATCATATTCATGCTCAACGCAAATGCCAAATAACATTTATTTAGGTTTAACACTAATCCCGAAAGTATAGGGAGTGTGCGATGATGATCATATCAATCTTGGAACTACTTCCAACACTCATCGTCACTTCCCCTTCAACTAGTCTCTGTTTATTCTGTAACTCCTGTTTCGAGTTACTAATCTTAGCAACCGAACAAGTATCAAATACTCAGGGGCTACTATAAACACTAGTAAGGCACACATCAATAATCTGTATATCAAATATACCCTTGTTCACTTTGCCATCCTTCTTATCCACCAAATATTCAGGGCATTTCCGCTTCCAGTGACCATTTCCTTTGCAGTGTAAACACTCAGTTTCAGGCTATGGTCCAGCTTTGGGCTTCTTCGCAGGAGTGACAACTTGCTTGTCTTTCCACTTGAAGTTCCCTTTCTTTCCCTTTGCCGTTCTCTTGAAACTAGTGGTCTTGTCAATCATCAACACTTGATGCTCTTTCTTGATTTCTACCTTCGTCGATTTCAACATCACGAAGAGCTCGGGAATCGTTTTCGTCATCCCTTGCATACTATAGTTCATCACGAAGTTCTAGTAACTTAGTGATGGTGACTAGAGAATTCTGTCAATCACTATCTTATCTGGAAGATTAACTCCCACTTGATTCAAGAGATTGTAGTACCCAGACAATCTGAGCACATGCTCACTAGTTGAGCGATTCTCCTCCATCTTTTAGCTATAGAACTTGTTGGAGACTTCATATCTCTCAACTCGGGTATTTGCTTGAAATATTAACTTCAACTCCTGGAACATCTCATATGGTCCATGATGTTCAAAACATCTTTGAAGTCCCGATTCTAAGCTATAAAGCATGGTGCACAAAACTATCAAGTAGTCATCATATTGAGCTAGCCAAACGTTCATAACGTCTGCATCTGCTCCTGCAATAGGTCTGTCACCTAGCGGTGCATCAAGGACATAATTCTTCTGTGCAGCAATGAGGATTAACCTCAGATCACGGATCAAATCCGCAACATTGCTACTAACATTTTTCAACACAGTTTTCTCTAGGAACATATCAAAATAAACATAAGAAAGCAACAACGCGAGCTATTGATCTACAACATAATTTGCAAAATACTACTAGGACTAACTTCATGATAAATTAAAGTTCAATTAATCATATTACTTAAGAACTCCCACTTAGACAGACATCTCTCTAGTCATCTAAGTGATCACGTGATCCAAATCAACCAAACCATGTCCGATCATCACGTGAGATGGAGTAGTTTCAATGGTGAACATCGCTATGTTGATCATATCTACTATATGATTCACGCTCGACCTTTCGGTCTCCGTGTTCCGAGGCCATATCTGCATATGCTAGGCTCGTCAAGTTTAACCTGAGTATTCTGCGTGTGCAAAACTGGCTTGCACCCGTTGTAGATGGACGTAGAGCTTATCACACCCAATCATCACGTGGTGTCTGGGCACGACGAACTTTGGCAACGGTGCATACTCAGGGAGAACACGTCTTGATAATTTAGTGAGAGATCATCTTATAATGCTACCGTCAATCAAAGCAAGATAAGACGCATAAAAAGATAAACATCACATGCAATCAATATAAGTGATATGATATGGCCATCATCATCTTGTGCTTGTGATCTCCATCTCCGAAGCACCGTTATGATCACCATCGTCACCGGCGCGACACCTTGATCTCCATCGTAGCATCATTGTCGTCTCGCCAATCTTATGCTTCCACGACTATCACTACCGTTTAGTAATAAAGTAAAGCATTACATCGCGATTGCATTGCATACAATAAAGCGACAACCATATGGCTCCTGCCAGTTGCCGATAACTCGGTTACAAAACATGATCATCTCATACAATAAAATTCAGCATTATGCCTTGACCATATCACATCACAACATGCCCTGCAAAAACAAGTTAGACGTCCTCTACTTTGTTGTTGCATGTTTTACGTGGCTGCTACGGGCTTAAGTAAGAACCAATCTCACCTACGCATCAAAACCACAATGATAGTTTGTCAAATAGACTCCATTTTAACCTTCTCAAGGACCGGGCATAGCCATGCTCGGTTCAACTAAAGTTGGAGAGACAGTCGCCCGCAAGCCATCTATGTGCAAAGCACGTCGAGGGAACCGGTCTCGCGTAAGCGTACGCGAAAGGTTGGTCCAGGTCGTCTCGTCCAACAATACCGCCGAACCAAAGTATGACATGCTGGTAGGCAGTATGACTTGTATCGTCCACAACTCACTTATGTTCTACTCGTGCATATAACATCAACATAAATAACCTAGCCTCTGATACCACTGTTGGGTTTCGTAGTAATTTCAAAAAATTTCCTACGCACACGCAAGATCATGTGATGCATAGCAACGAGGGGAGAGTGTTGTCTACGTACCCAACGCAGACCGACTGCGGAAGCGATGACACGACGTAGAGGAAGTAGTCGTACGTCTTCACGATCCAACCGATCAAGCACCGAAACTACGGCACCTCCGAGTTCGAGCACACGTTCAGCTCGATGACGATCCCCGGACTCCGATCCAGCAAAGTGTCGGGGAAGAGTTCCGTCAGCACGACGGCGTGGTGACGATCTTGATGAACTACAGCAGCAGGGCTTCGCCTAAACTCCGTTACAGTATTATCGAGGTATATGGTGGCAGGGGGCACCGCACACGGCTAAGGAATAGATCACGTGGATCAAATTGTGTGTCTTTGGGGTGTCTCTACCTCAGTATATAAAGGAGCCAAGGGGGGAGGTGGCGCCGGCCAAGAGAGAGAGGCGCAGGAGGAGTCCTACTCCTTCCGGGAGTAGGACTCCCCTCCAATCCTATTCCAACTAGGATTCCCCAAGTGGGAAAGAGGGAGAAGGGTGGCCGGCCACCTCTCCTAGTCCTAATAGGACTAGGGGAAGGGGGGAGGCGCGCAGCCCTTGTGGGCAGCCCTTTCACCTTTCCACTAAGGCCCATGAAGGCCCATATGGCTCCCGGGGGGTTCCGGTAACCTCCCGGTAACCCGGTAAAATCCCGATTTCACCCGGAACACTTCCGATGTCCAAACATAGGCTTCCAATATATCAATCTTTACGTATCGACCATTTCGAGACTCCTCGTCATGTCCGTGATCACATCCGGGACTCCGAACAACCTTCGGTACATCAAAATGCATAAACTCATAATGTAACTGTCATCGTAACCTTAAGCGTGCGGACCCTACGGGTTCGAGAACAATGTAGACATGACCGAGACACGTCTCCGGTCAATAACCAATAGCGGGACCTGGATGCCCATATTGGCTCCTACATATTCTACGAAGATCTTTATCGGTCAGACCGCATAACGACATACGTTGTTCCCTTTGTCATCGGTATGTTACTTGCCCGAGATTCGATCGTCGATATCCAATACCTAGTTCAATCTCGTTACCGGCAAGTCTCTTTACTCGTTCCGTAATACATCATCTCACAACTAACATATTAGTTGTAATGCTTGCAAGGCTTATGTGATGTGTATTACCGAGAGGGCCCAGAGATACCTCTCCGACAATCGGAGTGACAAATCCTAATCTCGAAATACGCCAACCCAACATCTACCTTTGGAGACACCTTTAATGCTCCTTTATAATCACCCAGTTACGTTGTGACGTGTGGTAGCACCCAAAGTGTTCCTCCGGTAAACGGGAGTTGCATAATCTCATAGTCATAGGAACATGTATAAGTCATGAAGAAAGCAATAGCAACATACTAAACGATCGGGTGCTAAGCTAATGGAATGGGTCATGTCAATCAGATCATTCAACTAATGATGTGACCTCGTTAATCAAATAACAACTTTTTGTCCATGGTTAGGAAACATAACCATCTTTGATTAACGAGCTAGTCAAGTAGAGGCATACTAGTGACACTTTGTTTGTCTATGTATTCACACATGTATTATGTTTCCGGTTAATACAATTCTAGCATGAATAATAAACATTTATCATGATTATAAGGAAATAAATAATAACTTTATTATTGCCTCTAGGGCATATTTCCTTCAAAAACTACAAGTGAAAAAGCTAGTATTGTCTGCACCAGGACCAGACGCCAAGGACCCTGGCGTCTGGCTCCCCTGCTTTACCCTGTTTCTGGTGTCAGTAGACTGCCAGACGCCAAGGACCCTGGCGTTTGGTCCCCTGACATACATCCAGACGCCAAGGACCTTGGCGTCTGGTCCCCTGACATACAGCCAGACGCCAAGGACCCTGGCGTCTGGCTCCCTGTGCATATAAATGACTAAATACAGATTTCATCATTCATGTCAAACATTCATATAAACATTCATTTAAATGACTAAATCACAGGAAACAACAATTACCATAAATCATATCATTCGTTCATGTCAAACATTCATAGCAACTTCACGAATCCGGTGCAACTTAATTCGAACGTCAACAAGTTCATGGAAAGAAATGACAACAAGTTCATATGGAAACAAACTAGAACAAACTCATTGAAACAAACTACAACAATCTCACTTCTTCCTTCCTCTCTTTGCAAGTTCTGCAAGTGTATGCTCCTCCTCTTCGCTAGCCTCATGCTCCTCCTCTTCGCTAGCCTCCTCCGCCTCTGCATCAATGTTGGACTTATATCTTTGCATTCCCGCAGGCATAAATTGATGAGGATACTCCGGACTATGGAATTGAGTGTTCCATATCTTCTTTCTACCTTTCTGGCCCGGTGTCTTAGCTATTGCTTTGCCTTTTTTAGAGCGGGCATTGCCTTGTGTCGGTTGTGTAACCTGTGATAGTTGTGGAGCATCAACATCATACTCATGATCCTCTTGATGTGTTGCATCATACTCATGATCATCATGATGTGTTGGCTCCTCTTGATGTGATGGCTCCTCTTCATTGACCTCCTCCTCTATGTCCTCTTCGTTCTGGACATAACGCCGTTTATTAGCTCTGGCGGCGCGGCTACCTGGTGCATACACGTCATTGGACTGAGCACCATGGCAAGAAAGCATAGCTGCCATCTTATGGAACCGCTTCTTGAACTTCTGCGACAACACAAAAGATGCTATGATATGAGATGCAAATAACTAATCCGCGAAAAAAACTTTTATAATATATTGCGACTAACCTCCATCATGCTCCTAAGAGTCCTCTCAGATAATGCACCACCAGGTGGATGACTCAGTGCAACATTGGCATCGTTGACGCACAGAAGCAACTCTCTGCCCTGCAATTCATGAACACACCAAACTTATGGATTTGAAAGAAGACAACATGATGCAAGTATGTTAGAATAGGTCAAACAGACTACCATTTCGTCATGCATCGGTGCGTAGTCAACATGAGCCCCTCTGGTGTCTCTCGCAGCCGTGTTGAAGGTATGATAACCTTCTGCAGTCTCCGGGTCTTCAGACACCAACTCCGACCACTCCTCGTGAGTCCAACCTGGCTTCAGCTTTAACCGGTAATGATCCGCATACCACACTTGATACTTCTGATATGCTGACTGATTGTGAGGTCTATTCTCTGATTGCACTAACGTGTCTCTTTGATTCCAAATTTCTATCCACGCACGGTGTTTGTTTGCCCAATCCGATATATCCTGATTGTTCCTTCGATCGAACCTACAAATGATGCACGGGACAAAGCATTAGCAAACATTGACTTATTCAATGCTCTACTACATACTCAAGGCATGCTTGCTTACCGATGCAGAGATAGCATTTCCTCCTTGCTCTCCTCAATTGGAATACCTTGTCTTTTTCCAAATTGTCTTGCCACACGGTCTACAAAGTGCCACTCGACTGCGAAGAAGCATATCATTGGGCACCTCGCCCGCCAAAGATGGCTATCACGCATGCACATCTCATTAAGATCAAAGTCACGATCTTCCACATAAGGCAACCAATGTACCTGCAAAACAAAGAGATACATTGTTAGCTACATACATAAGTTTCATTCTTGACTAAATTTTATCTCATCGAACTTCTCATAACCTGCTCAGCAGTCAAGGTGTCCAGCTCGTTCATATAGCACTTGTATCGCACATGCGAGCTTCCTGTGTAGACTGTCACTTGTTCCCAATAGTAAGCAAGCGTAGGGCGCCGATATGGATCATCATCATGCAACCCGTCATGATTACCCCGTGGGTTTGCCATGAGGGGGTTCTTCAAATCGGGCCGTCCAACCGGGATCCGCTCCCACATCCACACGGATAGGCTCCAAACAAACCCAGACAATGAGGATGTACCTCCCTTCCTCCGACACGCCAAGTCAAGCTGCAATCAAACAAACATGTTAGATATGGAGGCGCATGACAAATGCAAAATAATTGGTTGCAAATATCTCTTACCTGACGATACAAGTATGCTAGAGCGGCCGAACCCCAGCTATACTGGGTATCCCAGTTATTAAGTGGCTCCAAGAACATCCAGAGGGCTGAGTTCCCGGTTGCATCTGAGAAGACTACCTTGGTTAGTACATACCAAAGATAGGCCCGCGCGTACTGCTGCACAACCACGTCATTGGCATCCTGAGGGCACGGGTTGGTGTTTCCTCTGACCAGTTTTAGCCAAGAATGCCTCACTTTCGCGGTATCGGCCTTGCCTTCCTGAGGGCCCTCGGGCTGAACGCCAATTAAATCGGCAGTCCGTTCTCGCCAATTACCCACGCTGACACGACCGGTAACAGCTTGTCCATTGATAGGAAGGCCGCTTATCATAGCCATGTCCTGTAGGGTCATCGTCATCTCGCCACATGGAAGGTGGAAGGAGTGAGTCTCCGGCCTCCAACGATCCACAAGTGCGGTCAGCGCCGCGTGGTTCACCGGCGGAGCGCGTCGCTTAAACTGCAACACAAATGGGAGAAGACCCAATCTCCGAATGTAAGGCTCATACCGCGGGTCGTAATCAAAGTCATCAGCGGAATGACCCCTCATGCGCATAGCAACTACAACCTGCAAATAAAGTGATGTTTTAATAATCAATACAAGAACACAAATGAGAAACAACGAAAATTGACCCAGTCTTGCTTCTTACCTGTCCATTTTCAATGGCACGAGCACGATGCTCCTTATCCCACTCATCGATTAATCCGCCATACCAAGGTCCATCACCATCCGCCATCCTACAAAAAAAATTCACAAACATATATGAATACATGAACAATATCAAACAATTTCCTTCTCCAAGTTTATTCCATATGAAAACACCATTCTTCTCAAACATAACCACATCATTTCTTTCTTCTACATATGCACACATATCATCTAGAGTACCAAATTTCACCATCAAATATATTTCATTATCATCATCCGCCATTCTATTGAACAAATCATGTCACACACAATAAGAAAATTTCATCATCTCTTTTGCATAAATTTTTTTGCCAACAATAGTATGCCAACAATAGGATTGTCTACACATACACACATCATCTATCAAACCAAATATAGTATGCCAAATTCTATTTTACATACACAAATCATATATTCATCACCCCTCTTAATTCAAAAAAAAATTCCTATGGACAACATATACACAAAACCGAATTGATTTTACCTACATGTTCAACTACACATCATCTACTGCATACCTAATCATCTATCAACTACACAAAATTTCCTAAAAATAAGAAACCATCTACTCATCTAACATCACCTAGTGTTGAATAATGCATCCAACCAAAGAGGGGAAAACAAAAACAAATTGGAGGGAATGGGGGAGAATACCGCAAAGAAGCTTGGGGGGTCCGATCTGTGAGTTTTAGGGGTTGATGGAGTAGATCAAGGGGGGGGGGTGGGAGGGAGAGAAGGGGCGACGAACTGCCCCCTGTTCGTCGAACAGCCACAGAGAAGATGAGATTGGGATGGGTGGGCTGGCCCCGCGGCGTTATCCACTTACCGGGGCCAGACGCCACGGTCCCTGGCGTCTGGCCCCTTTGCCACGTCAGCAGGTCAACGGGCAGGCGGGCAGCGCGGGCCAGGGGCCAGACGCCAGGGACCCTGGCGTCTGCTTCGTAACCCAGACGCCAGGGACCTTGGCGTCACCGAAAAAGGTCAGAAACGAAATTTTTTTTGAACCGAGGTCAAATCGGGATTTACTTTGACTTAAGGGTTAGAACAGTAATTTTGTCCGGTTCTTGGTCCATAATGTAGATTGGAACAGGTGTCCGGTAGAGGGGCATTTCGAGACCCTCTGGCCCTCTTTTGGGATTCTCATTTGGGATTTGCCTGCTTTTAAAATTTCTGGTTAATTTTTGCTTTGGTTCATACGAGCATAAAAGCAAATGTAAATAGGTCATTTGTCTAATATAGTCTCTGCCAATAAAATCTTTTAAGTAATAAAACGGCCCTTTTCGAAAAAGTCTCTTCCAATAAATGTGATGGAATATTTGACATGAAGAATGAAAAACGTGGTCGTGTGTGACATCACTATTTGCTCGATAGACACTATTAGATAACAGATTTTGTGACAAACACTGCTAAGTATTCACCTGAATTATGACTCATTGCATCGCTCGATGCAGAGCCCGGGGGTTATCACCTTTTTGGAAAAGAAATATTCACATGAACTTAAAGTTTCGTGAAGAAAAAACATTTGTAATGCTCACACCACCACCACGAAAATACCAATGCTACAAAATGATTTTGCAGGACTGTTTTTTTTCGCCCACGCTACCACCAATATCATTTTATCACGAAAACTTTAACGTATTATATAAATAATCAATATTTGTTGGGGACTGTTTTAGAGCTAGATTTTACTGTTCACGGAAAGGAGCACTTGAATATACTGTAACGAACGGAAGAGCAAGCTGGGTGGGCTTCAATTTGAATAGCTTTGTACTGCCGGCCTATGGACGGATGGGCTTGGACGACTCCGTAACAACGAATAGTGTGTAGGACAGTAGAAGAATGAACCAGCAAAATCATGATGATGTTTAGTTAAAAAAAATTGTCTCAAAAAGAAAGTAAAAATATATAATGATGTTGTGTTCTAAAAAAAGGCGATCCCATTCTCCAAAATGATGTATTTTTTTCAGAAAACAAAAATTACCTATTTACTCCCTCCATCCTAAAACATAGTGTGTAGTTTCTCTTTTGAAAAATAAATTCATAAAATTTAATCAAATTTATAGAGAAATATGCCTAATGATACCAAATAAATAATAGTGAAACAAATATCTTACGGGCGAACTGAGCGTAGCTCAGATGGTTGGGTTGGCTGTGATGGAACCAGCCCAACATGATTCAAGTCCTAGACATGGCACTTGAGCTCACATTTTCCTTAATTTATTTCAGGATTTTCGGCGATGTTTGTTCAGTGAGAGGAGATGTTCCCGTGACTACAAGGCATTCATGGTGACTTTGTCAATCTCAAGATGATATGCTGGCTAATAGGGGTAAGGTGTGCAACCATGCGTCATAGGGGTGATTTTATGTGAGCATATGCGAATACTATGTTAAAAGACAAAGAAAAATATGTTAAAGTATATATAATGACATTTTTCATAGTGTAGATAGAGTGTAGTATAAATTTGGTTAACTTTTTCACTCATATTGTATATTTTTTGGTTATACTAAAATTTACAAGGCACTAATGTTTAAATACATGATTAACTTTTTTCACTCATGTTGTATATTTTTTGTATAAATTTTTATATACATGAAAACATTTTATACACATTTAACATGTTTTAGTTCTTGATTAACTTTTTTAAAAATATTTCTATTTAAAGTGTTTTTGTAATGTACTCCCTCTGTAAACGAATATAAGAGCATTTAGATCACTACTTTAGTGATCTAAATGCTTTTATATTAGTTTACGGATAGAGTATTTCTTTAAAATATTAAAAGTATAAACCCAAGTGAGAAAGAAAATACAATGAACATGAAAAAACCTAGATCGTGGCCTGCTGCGCGCTTGGGTCAGCCCATTTAGGGAGAAGCCTCACGCGAGAGAGCACACTATGTCTCGCAGAGACATAGCGCTGCAGAAGATGCCCGTGAAGCTCCCGTCATCGCGCTGCAGAAGACACGCCATTGGCGTCGTCGCCCCCCGTCCGAGCTGCCCCTCCTCTTCAACGCGCGAGGCCGCGCCGGAGCAGGCCTGCCCGAACCCAGATTGGCCCCTAAGGGCTAAGGCTTTGCGATGGCTTTAGTGGGACAGTTTTGCAGGGAAATAGGCTGAAGGCCTCAGGAGTTCTCGCAGCCTCAGACTCTGGAAGTAGGCTCTGCCGAAACGTTCCACGTCCGAGATCAGGTGGTAGAAACCATTGAAGAAAGACAGAACGGTCTGTTAAACGGAGTGCCGAAACTTCCGACTGAACCCAGGCCAAAGCAGAGTCGATAGCTGAGTGGGTGTACCTGAACTCCAGCAATTCAGCAAGACAACGCCGTATCGAATCTAGTGCATGCTGCAAGTAGATTTGAATATCATCAGCACTATTTTAATGGAAGCACTAAGCACCAGTACCACTAATACTGGCCACTTAATCTTCTACGTATTTGACTCCATTTTCTAACTCGAAGGAATCGGAGGAGCGAGTGTATTGTCAATAAACATCAAGCAGAGTATCCGTAAAAAAAAACATCAGGTAGAGTATGCAAGGAGAGCATCAGAATCGATGCTAGCTTAAACATATCACTTCTTTTGTTTTGCTATACAATTGAAGCATGACATTTCGTATACACTATGATGGAATTTAATTCACAGACTATAATTACACTTATACATAAGGTAGTAGTTGGACTCAGTTAATCAACCATCCATACACGAGTAATCAAACTCATAAGGGCACTTGCAACAAGGCTTAAGAATCAACACCAAGAAGCTAGTACAGATTCTTATTAGCGTTGGTCGATCGATGATTCAAATTTGATCACCGTAGTAACCCATGCCGCCGCGGCCGTCACTCCTCCTGCCCTTCTCGTTCCTCCGGCTCCCTCCTCTGCACCTCCTCCTGCTCCTCCCCCTGCCCTCGTCGTCGTTGTCGAGCATGAGCGGCGCCACGGAGTCCCTCTGCTCGTCGTCGTCGAGGTCGTCGTGCGTGCGGACGTTGACGCACGAGCACCGCTCCAGGGAGGCGAAGAAGGCCGCGGCGATGCCGCCGCCGACCCACCCGGCCACGCGGTCCAGCGGCCGCGCGCAGCCGCCGTGGCCGGACGACGAGGATGACGGGCGCCGCGCGCGCTGCCAGCCGGAGCGGCCGCAGAAGGGGGCGGACGGCCGCGGGGACGACGCGATGGTGGTTGACGTGAGCGTCGTCGTTGCCATGATGAGCTGAGCTAGCGGTCGATCGATGTGATGAAGGGGAAGGGAAGGAACAGAGGCCGCTCTTTGGGGGGTTGTTTAAAAGGGAAAACGTAAGCGGCGCACGAAGGAAGGTTCTTAATTGGCGCCAATGGCTAAAGGGCTTAAAGCTACTCCAATGCTGCATTTTGCATTCCTGTTTCAGTAGTGCTACACAAACGACACCCATGCACGACTGCTGCACGATTCTACACATCCAGCCATCAAAATATTGAATGAAGTCCAGCACGGCCATTTGAATCGTTCATTTCGCGTCGGCTGTGAAGTAGTTTCGTTCCTGTTTTGCCCCTGATAAACTTTGTAAAAAGCAAGCACGCATCACTGTCTATGATAATTGCTGCAGGTAATGTGCTACTCCCTATGTCCTAAAATATAAAAACGTTTTTAACACTACACTAGTGTCAAAAACATTCTTATATTATGAGACGGAGGGAGTAATTACTAATTATCTCAAAGGCGGCAAGAAATTGGACACTTTGAGAAAAATAATTTTCTCTCGGTCAAATCTAGTTCTCCGTCTGTCCCAAAATTTTGAGACGGAGGGAGTATTTTGGACCCTCTACAGCATCGCTTGTGTAGTATGATCACTGCCGTGTGGACCCGAACCCACATGTCATCTACACTATCTCGAATGGTCTCAACCTCTCATCTCTGGTTTGGGATCCTTGGTGTCACATTATTTGATATGATCTCTGTCGTGTGGATTCGGCCCCACGTGTCATCTACACTACTGCAGAGGATCTCGACCTCTCGCCTCCCTATCACCAAGCACGCACTCTTTTATTTGCCATTTTTAACTTCATAAACATTGCTAGTACTGGCCAGCACAAAGGGTCGGCATCCAATTTGGTGGCTAGTATTTATGAAAAGTTTGCCCGTGTAAGAGTTGTAGGGCTAGCGGCCATTAGTGTCCTTTGCTGTCTCCCTTTGTAGTAGGAAAAGGGATGGGGTCGCATTAGGTACACATAAATAATGTCACGGGTGTGGATTATGGCCGGAGTAGCACATGAACGCATCATGGTGGTGCTGGTGCCCCAAGGAAAAGGGCGGAAGGAGGAGTTCCCCATCATGCATCTTTGCCAGTTGCCAGGAATAGTTTCATGTGTATTTTCCCTGAATTTAGGGGTCAGCATCGATGTGTATGAGCAAAAAGTTTTGAGTTGGACTAATAATAGTCTAATGGGCACGGCACGAAAACCTGCAGGGATGCACAGCACAGGAAGAGGGAAACAATGTTTAGAATTTCGTGGAAATTTTCCAAAATTTTGGAAGTTTCGATAGTAGGCGAAAAATTTGCATTTTGTTCAAAAAATTGCGGTTGGTTTGAACTTATATGTAAAATGGGACCTCGATCTTATGGATTTTATCATCTGATTCACTACTGCGGTGGTAGATTGGTTTCATTCCCATCTCCAGGTCTAGATTTCGAATCAGGAGGCACCAATATTTTGATAAATACTCCTACGTATATACCATGCTACATTTCCTTTTACCCATTTTTAATTTAAAATTATTTGAATTCAAACAAAAAAATTGTTGATTTTTTTGAAATAGTTTTGAAAATTTCGGAAATTAGACCATTTCGAGGGTGAGCAATTTTTCTGCCATTTTGAAATCTGAAACCTTGAGAGCGATCTACCTGAACCGTATTAGAGCAACTCTAACCGATCCCCTATAATCGGTTATAGGAGGAAAATATGCGGCTAACCGGACCTAACCGAACTCGCAAACTATTAGCAGAGTAAAATTTATCCACGCCTAGCCGAAAACTCCCCCCAAGTCTCCTAAATAAACTCGACCGAGGCCACGTCGACTAAAAGTTCCAGCGCCCCCCTCCCCCCCCCCCCCCCCCCCCCCATCTCCTGCCCGAGCGGCCACCGGCCCCTTCCCGTTGCCACCGCCCCTAGTCCGCGCAGCCAGCATCGATGTCCCAGATTCCTTCTAGGATGGATAGCCAAAACCCTTCCGCCACCCTGCCGGCACACCACCACGAGTCGCCACCGGAAACGAACTAGGCACCACCACCCGCACCCAAAAAAGATTGGGCAAAAAAAACCTCATCCTGTCCACCTCACCTGCAAGCCCCGCTGATAGCTTGGTCGATGGCAAGGCCACTTAGTCTTTAGTGATGGCAGGTTGTGTTGGGGAACGTAGTAATTTCAAAAAATTTCCTACGCACACGCAAGATCATGGTGATGACATAGCAACGAGAGGGGAGAGTGTTGTCCACGTACCCTCGTAGACCGTAAGTGGAAGCGTTAGCACAACGCGGTTGATGTAGTCGTACGTCTTCACGATCCGACCGATCCAAGCACCGAACGTACGGCACCTCCGAGTTCAGCACACGTTCAGCTCGATGACGATCCTCGGGCTCCGATCCAGCAAAGCTTCGGGGATGAGTTCCGTCAGCACGACGGCGTGGTGACGATGATGATGCTCTACCGGCGCAGGGCTTCACCTAAACTCCGCGACGATATGATCGAGGTGGAATATGGTGGAGGGGGGCACCGCACACGGCTAAGGAACGATCCGTAGATCAACTTGTGTGTCTATGGGGTGCCCACCCCCCCCCCCCCGCCCCCGTATATAAAGGAGCAAGGGGGGAGGCCGGCCGGCCCAAGGGGGACGCGCCAGGAGGAGGAGTCCTCCTCCTAGTAGGAGTAGGACTCCTCCTTTCCTACTCCTACTAGGAGGGGGAAGGAAGGGGGAGAGGGGGAAGGAAAGAGGGGGGGCGCCGCCCCCCCCCCCCTCCTAGTCCAATTCGGACCAGAGGTAGAGGGGGCGCGCGGCCCACCCTGGCCGCCCCTCTCTCTTCCCACCAAGGCCCATGTGGCCCATTAACTCTCCCGGGGGGGTTCCGGTAACCCTCCGGCACTCCGGTTTTCTCCGAAAACGTCCGGAACACTTCCGGTGTCCGAATATAGTCGTCCAATATATCAATCTTTATGTCTCGACCATTTCGAGATTCCTCGTCATGTCCATGATCACATCCGGGACTCCGAAGAAACTTCGGTACATCAAAACTTATAAACTCATAATAAAACTGTCATCGTAACGTTAAGCGTGCGGACCCTACGGGTTCGAGAACTATGTAGACATGACCTAGAACTATTCTCGGTCAATAACCAATAGCGGAACCTGGATGCCCATATTGGTTCCTACATATTCTACGAAGATCTTTATCGGTCAAACCGCCTAACAACATACGTTGTTCCCTTTGTCATCGGTATGTTACTTGCCCGAGATTCGATCGTCGGTATCCAATACCTAGTTCAATCTCGTTACCGGCAAGTCTCTTTACTCGTTACGTAATACATCATCCCGTAACCAACTCATTGGTCACATTGCTTGCAAGGCTTTATAGTGATGTGCATTACCGAGAGGGCCCAGAGATACCTCTCCGACAATCGGAGTGACAAAACCTAATCTCGGAATACGCCAACCCAACATCTACCTTTGGAGACACCTGTAGTACTCCTTTATAATCACCCAGTTACATTGTGACGTTTGGTAGCACCCAAAGTGTTCCTCCGGTAAACGGGAGTTGCATAATCTCATAGTTTCAGGAACGTGTATAAGTCATGAAGAAAGCAATAGCAATATACTAAACGATCAAGTGCTAGGCTAACGGAATGGGTCATGTCAATCACATTATTCTCCTAATGATGTGATCCCATTAATCAAATGACAACACATGCCTATGGTTAGGAAACATAACCATCTTTGATTAATGAGCTAGTCAAGTAGAGGCATACTAGTGACGTTATGTTTGTCTATGTATTCACACATGTATCATGTTTCCGGTTAATACAATTCTAGCATGAATAATAAACATTTATCATGATATGAGGAAATAAATAATAACTTTATTATTGCCTCTAGGGCATATTTCCTTCAGGTTGCCATCCTGCTGCTCCAGCCGCTGGTGAGTGGGCAAGGAAGCCGACGGCCACCGTGTCGGCACTCGGTGAGGAGGCTTCGAAGAAGAAGACCAAGAAGGTGGCTCCTATGCCTCGTCCGGCGCCTCGGGCATCATCTCCGGCCACCCCTACCGCCACTGCTCAGGCGCGTCCGGCCGTCGCTGCTGGCTACAAGGGCCATGACCAGCAAGTGGTCTATGAAATGCCATCAAGGTAAAAAAATATTTCGACCGACGCATTGTGCGGTGATTGCTTGCGGCCGTAGGATGATGGAGTTTATTGTTGTTGTTGTTGTAACACGGAGATGAATGCGGTCAAATTCTTGTCGTCCTTGAAGATGTCACATACGCTTGGGCTTGATGATCTCAACTACAAGTCGGTGTTCGATCATCAATTGGGTGAAGAGGAGGCCGAGACCGAGGAGTAAGAAGTCAAAGAGGAAGAGGTTGAAGATCCCAACATGGAGACACAACCAAGTTCGAAGCCATCAAGATGAAGGACTCACAACTATTCTCAAGACGAAGATGTTGTTTTGTGATATGCTTGGATGAGCATCTCCCTTGATGCATCGGTTGGACCAGACCAATAAAAGGACCGATTTGGGGTGAAAATTTGCTGAGTACTACAACAACTCTGTGAATGTCACATCAAGCCACACCCAATGTGTTGGTGTCCTGGATTAGGGGTTGTTTGCCACGTCGATCCACCGGTTGTGGGCCGAGCGGAGGACCCACCAAGGATTGACGAGGGGGGCTCATTGGCCATGGCCCTCGACATAATCAAGACAAAGATCTCCCAAAGGCTTGGCGTACACTTCAAGCATATTTTGAATAGTTGCCATGTTTATCTCTACATTATAACTGACCATGTGTAAACCCTAGGTACCCCCGGCGTCTATATAAGCCGTGGGGTTTAGTCTGAAGAGGCATTCATATTCGCAAGGTTCTTTGAGTTTAGACAAACTCATACGATCTTGAAGTAGATCAATATGTACTTTGTACCCCATCACAATCAATATATAAGAAGCAGGACGTAGGGTTTTACCTCATCAAGAGGACCCAAACCTGGTAAAACATCGTGTCCCTATTCTCTTTGTTACCATATAGCTCTGGTCATCACACTTGAGACCTCCTACCCGAGATCTGTCGGTTTTAGCACCAACATTTGTGGCCCATACAAATCTCGCCGGTGATCAGTTGGGCTCGATGGATAAATACATTATTAAAATATATCTAATGGTGGATAAAATGATATTGACTCTTAGTATTTTTATATATTCTTAAAAATTTCTGACTTTTTCAACTTAATTTATACGCCACCTATTTTGGCAAGGGAGAATTATAGTTTTGCCCTTAGTTGTGCCAGCCCGTGGGTTTTGCCCTTAGTTTTTGGCTCTGTTTAGCTTTGCCCTTAGATTTGTCTCTGAGCTCGTTTGAGTGCCCTTTGACTGTTTGATTAATACTTCGAAAATTCATAAAAAATTCATACAAAGTCAGAAAAACGCAAATAAGATACCAAAATGTTTAAAATGACATTACGATTATGTGCATGACATTTGCATTCAGAAAAAAGTACAGTTTAAACTACCTGAGGTTATTAATGTTATAAACATTACTAAAAATAAAAAAGTATAAAGAATACCTTTTTCATGAATAAAAATTATAACCAAATGTAGGTGATGTTTTCTAAACATCCTGATATCTTATTTGCATTCTTGTGAGTTCATATCAACTTGTTATGAAGTTTCAAAGTAATTGTCAAAGTCACTTGAAAATTCATAGCAAGTTGATATGAACTCAGAAGAATGCAAATAAGATATCAGGATGTTCAGCAAAACATCGCCTACATTTGCCTGTAATTTTTATTCATGAAAAAGTATTGTTTATACCTTTTTATTTTTAATAATGCATGTAACATTAATAACCTCGGGTAGTTTAAACGGTACTTTTTTCCTGAATTTAAATGGCATACACATAATGGTAATGACATTCTAAACGTTTTGATATCTTATTTGTATTTCTGTGACTTCATATGAATTTTCAAAGTATTGGTCAAACGGCCAAAGGACATTTGGATAACCTCAGAGACAAATCTAAGGGCAAAACTGAGCAGAGCCGAAAATTAAGGGCAAAACCCGTGGGGTAGTTTCAACTGAGGGCAAAAATGCATTTGTCCCTTTTGGCAATAGAGAGAGTAATCAATAATGAGTAGTAATTATGAAGTATTTTGATTTATTTGCCTGAGTTCACCTGAAGTCCTGAACCAATGGCTCTATGTTGGCTCCGCCATGATAGTCCCCTGACTCTGCATCGACTGATGCACAAAACTTAAAAAGGTTCCAAAAATAAAAAATAAGAAAGCAATATTCTCCTTTGAAGTAATATCGACATGAATTAAGACGGACTGTGCATCCTTGATTAAGTGCTTGGAGTGTCCGGGGATGGATAGATCGATAGTAGGTCATCTTGTAAATGAGACCAAGGAGTTGATGAGAGAAAGAGAGCTTATGTATCGGCACATTGGTCGTCTGTAGAATGGGACTGCAAATCGCCTTGCTTATCTGTCAAGAGTGGAGCACCGCACCGAATTGTGGTTGCAGGGGCCTCCGGATGCTCTTTTGTGCTATCTACCATGCGATTGTATAACTATTCCTTAATTATTAAAGCTCTCTTTCCAGTCGCAAAAAAAAAATTCTCCGTTGAAGTAATATCGACATGAATTAAGCAGTAATTTGAATGCATATGTCTTTGCACAAATATAAATGTTTAATCTCGACCGGAATTTAGCAGTTTTATTTCATTTTTCTTAAACACAACATTCGTAGATGCTTACATATACGTATATACACGCATCCCTATGAACGCACACATGCACACGCACCCTACTTCTATGAGCACCTTCAAGATACAGAACCAACATAGCATTTTGAGATTGATGGGAGTCACCACAAGCGCCTAGCTAGTTGAAGGGAACGTCTTATTTCACTGAAGGTACATCGCAGGAGAACCTGAATAAATTTAGAAAAATCTGAGCACCAGTACCAAGTCTAGGACTTGAACCCTAGTGGGTTAGTTCCACCACAAGAAAAAATTCACTCCATTGCCACTACGTCATTTATTATTAGGAAACTCTTTTTCGCGAATTCATTATTACTTATTCTTGCATATTATAAAAACACAATTTGTGTGCAAATTACATAATTATTTGTTTTTATTTTCTTTCTTCCTAAAGGATAATACTAGGGCCACTAATTTATTATTTCAAAAAAACATTATTATTTTATTTCATTCTTCTTTAAGGGTAATATAAATGCCACTAATTTATTTCCTTTTGCAATAATTGTACAATTATGTGGCTGTTCTTGCAAATTATATAAAATATATTTTTCGAATAAATTGTGTGCAAATTTTGGCATTATTTGTTTTAATTGTTTTATTTTATTTTTTTAAAGGATAATACCAATGCCACTAATTCAAATTTTATTAGAAATTTTCATTATTTCATTGTCTTTCTAGTTTTTATTTCATGTTTGTTCATTAATGGTAGAATACCAATGCTAGTAATTCATTCCTTTTTAGATTTTTTTAAATACACTATTATATGTTTACTCTTGCATATTATGAAAAAGCGTAACTTCTGTGTAAATTTTATCATTATTTGTTTCAATTTTTTTCTTAAAAGGTACTCAGTCCGTAAAGAAATATAAGAGCATAAGAGCATTTACATACTACTTAAAGTGATCTAAATACTCTTATATTTCTTTTGTAGGTGGGGGCGGGGAGTAATACCAATGCCACTAATTTATTTTTTCTCCAAAACCTTATTTATTTATTTATATTTTATTTCTTTGTTTAGAAAACTACACATATTATTGACCTACTTACTTCTTTGATCATCATCCTTCGTGTGAAGATTTTTTTTGAGCATCAGTACAGACACAAAGCGCTCATATACACACGCATACACTCATCCCTATGAACACACACGCATACCCTACCCTTATGAGCACCTCCGAGAGACTGAGCCGGCATATCATCTTGAGATTTACGAAGTCACTGTAGGCGCCTAGGATTTGAACCCTGGTGGGTTGGGGATAGCACAGTCCACCTAACCAACTCAACCACAGGTTGATTCACTCCTTCGTGTGAAGATTAATTGAACTTGCATCATAGTTAATTCCATTACATCGATCGATCAAAACGTATACACATAGAAGATATATTTATGACCCCCAACAGTTGTGTGTAGTTTTCATAATCTGCTCAACAAAACATAATATTAAGCTAGCTAGCTTGTGTTGTGAGGCGAGGAAGACATACGTATGCTCCACTTTGACTAGTCGTTGCCGGCTAGTACGCAGGCGCACCCTTTTGACAAGAGAAAAAAAAATGACTGGGTTAGCTCCTAGTCCCGGTGGTGCTTCTTGGCCGTCGAAGGGCATTTTGAGGTGTGTCTCTGGCGGATATCATGGGAGTCAGTCGGAGGATCTACCTGGATTCGATCTTTGCTTGTTAACGTTCACTTGTCTAAAGGTTGAATTCTTTCAATCTAATTATTTTCATCAGCGGCGGTTGCTATTCTATGCGCTAGTCCTTTGGGTCTTAGCATGCTGACTTCTCAATTGTCTACTACAATAAGGTTTACCCCGCTCCCGTGAAAGTGGCGATGACGACAACATTGTCTTCGGCTCGCTTCGGACATACATATAAGTTTTGTTATTTATCGTGTTCCTTCTACTACCGTTGGTGTTTGATGAATACATTGGAAGTTTTTTCGGAAAAATAATATAGTCCAGTGTTAAACGCCGAAACACGGTTTGCACGGTCAGTCAATCAAAATCGACAATGGGATGAGAGGCTTGATTGCCCACCTGACTTCAATCGTACGGCCAATCTACCAACGCTGAAATCCAACGGTGCAGAAAGATACTCCCAAACTCCCTTTACCCTTTCTTCCGCAGAAAAAAAGGCCAAAGGAAATAATCGAGCGCAGAAGAGGGATCAGGATGCGGCTCTCCTTCCCCCTCGTCGCCGGCGCCGTCGTGTGAGTCAGACTCACCCCTCCCCCCGACCCCCCTATTTTCTCCATCTTTCGGTAGCATCTCGTCATAGATCTGTTGCGGCATCGCCGCATCCTACTAGTCTGCCGCTGTTTAGATGCGATCTTGAGCTTGAGCGCTTACCCTATATTATGCGCTGTTCTTGATCCTTTTGCAAGTTGCAGCCTTGGAAGTCGATAGTTAAGGGGTTTTCTTTCTGTGATTGGCCTCCGTCTTGCTCTTGTGAAGAGAAATAGCCCGATTCTTGCCCAGGATCGAAGTTCCTGCGTACTGGTGGGGAGGGTTATAACCAATTTGTTTCGAGCATGTGTTAGATGTAGATGGGGTTGCGAAACCACAATTGGCATCATCTGTGCAAGTGCGCAACAACTGTAGGTAGCATGATCGAATCGCCATTGGGAGGCTTGTCCTTGAAACCCTCCATGTAAGGGATAATTATCTTCAGATTCTGCTGCTAGTGTTTAGCGAGTAGAACCATAAGCAGTGCTGAGAATTGGGGCTTGAGTTATGGTGGTGCCTGTTTTGTAGTAGTACAAAAGTATCATATGGTCAAACCCAGTCTGGTGTCATCGCACAATTGTCAAAGACAGTCTATTGGTATTTCTCTGTTCTCTGATTGAGAATTTGGCCTGAAATTGGACTTTTCCATGGTAGCAGCATCAGTAAGCGTTTCTTAGTGCAGGCTTCCTGGTGTGCGGGGAATGCCTTATAACGCATGGCCTAAAATGCCCAGCAGTACACACTGATAAGCATAAAGATCTCTTATCTGTAAGTTAGAATGTTTCATTATCTTTTAGCTTGTACCTTAAGCCAATTAGGAAAATAATCTGGTTGCTATACTTCGTTTGGATTACCAGGCTGCATCTATTTATAGAGGACCCGTTGGATATGGTAGTCAAGAAATGAAGTTTTCTCAAGGCCATATCCCCCATGATGTGTTCTCTCCCCTCTTCTCCTAATCATGTGACATGGCTGCCGTTATGATTGATACCTGGTCATCCTAGTTACTGTCTTGAACCGCTGTTAATTTCTTTGAGGCGGAGATCCATTTTTTTTAAGAGAATGCAAATACTTCCACTGCCCTAGTACAAAAAGGCGTGTCTTGAGTTATATGCTGCAATAACATTATTGTTCAGTAGCTATCGCCTATTGGTAGTGGAATGTGTCTTTTTACAGTAATGTGGCTGGCACAAGGTTTAATGTGTAGATTGGAATGAAAACTGCTTGTAAAATGTGGTTCTTGTGTAACAATGGGCATCACATTGTTAAGGTTGCATCCCTAGAACTGCATCTTACATCATTGATCTGGTCAGATGCTGTCACACATTCATGGTTGCTCTTGCATTCCTGTGGCTATTGAATTGTTATCGATCTGCAGTGCTATTTTGTGGTGTGCAGTGCTGGTGGTTCATTATTGTCGCATACCTGCTTCTAACTTGGTCATTCTGCCTTGCAATGCCTCAGGGCCGGAGTGATTTCTGGGAATGTGATATTTGGGCCGCCGCTCCAGAAGTACTGGGCAGAGAAGCAGCAGCAAGATCAGACAGCAAAGGAAGGCCAAACTGGGTCGACTTAGCTGAGATATCTTCATGTTTCGCTGAGTCAATGTCACCATACTTCCCTCAATCAGTCAGAGACACATAATTCTGAAACGAATACAATGATTCTAAATGTACTTGGCTATTCGATAGCCTTGGTTTTTGTTAGCTCTGCTTGAATTAGCTGCAGTAGCTTTTGTACCTTAAGGTGTCATTTGTACCATGTACAGAATGAGTTCGAATCCAAACCATCATTTTGGTCAAACTTTGTTTGATTTTAGTTTCATTTCTTTGGTTCAAACCCAGCTGCGCTCTATTGTGGTCGCCAAACCTCGTTCAGTTTTTTTTATCACCTCCTTTAATGCTTTTTTTAGTCACCTCGTTCAGTGCTGGTTCGGCCTGGTTGTCCTCTTGGGCTTTACCCTGGCGAATTTGGTGGCCCGGAGATAGGTGGGCTTGTCGTGAGCCCAGCCCGGCACGGCCCAGTCTAGACCGCCGTTTCGTTTTAGGCTTCGGGAGCAGCGCAAGCGGGAGCCATCGCCATGGTAGGGATTCCCCGCGCATTCTCAATCCCTAGCGCCCAATTCCCCGCCAATATAAGATCTTTGCCTTCTCCGGCGATCGCCGCAGCCCTGAACCCTCACAGGATGCCGAGGAAAGCAGCTCGCGGCGTCGCCGCCGCCAGCAAGAAAGCAGCGCCCACCGCGACCGCCGCCAAAAAGAAATCCGCGCCCACCGCCAGCAAGAAAGCAGCGCCCACCGCGACCGCCGCCAAAAAGAAATCCGCGCCCACCGCCGGCAAGAAAGCCGTGACCCCCGTCAGCAAGAAATCCGCGCCCGCCGCCGGCAAGAAAGGAGCAGCGCCCGCCGCAAGCAAGTACTGGCTCCTTAAGACGGAGCCGGGGGAGTGGTCGTGGTCGGACCAGGCGGGCGCCCCGGGCGGCGTCGGGCCGTGGGACGGCGTCCGCAACCACCAGGCCATGAACAACCTCCGCGCGATGCGCCGCGGCGACCGCTGCCTATTCTACCACTCGGGCGCCGGCGCCGCGTCCCGCCGCGTGGTGGGCGTCGTCGAGGTCGCCAGGGAGTGGTACGAGGGCCAGGAGGGGGAGGCGACGGCCGGCGGCGCGGTGGACGTGCGCGCCGTCGGGGAGTTCCAGAGCCCGGTGGCGCTCGAGGAGATCAAGAAGGCGGCGGGGGAGGTGGAGGGGATGAAGAACTTCGCGCTCATCCGTCAGGTCCGGCTGTCGGTGATGCCCGTGCCGGAGGAAATCTGGGATTGGATTTGTGAGATGGGGGGTGGCTTTGTTCAGGATGCGGAGGTGGGAGAAGAAGAAGCAGAGGGTTGATGCTCTGGACTCTGTCTGAAGGTAAACACGCTACGGCTGCAACACAAAAATGTTCACCGGAGCAATCTGAGGCTAGTTTATTTCTGCACTTCACATTCGTCCCGTCAAATTGTCCGCTAATCTTGTGAAATCGTTCTAGATGCAGGTGACATATGCTGTGGGAAGGATCATTTTGTGGTGTCTTTTGGCCTGCAACTGCAAGAGATGGTATTTTGAGGAGCATTTCAGTGGCATTTTGTGTATCCTCTCTAGCGTTTGCCGTCTCTACATCGCGGCATGACCAAATGTGTATCCTCTTGCTGTCAATGTAAGTTCAGTGCTCGATGTTGGCATGTTGCAAGAAAGAACGGTCGGGTCATATGATGTTCTCTATGGCTGTATGGATATGCTGTTCACTGAATTTTCGACCAGTTGGTTTCATGCCCTGGATGCTATGACACTCAATAGTCTCATGGATGTCCTGTATTAGGTAGTGAGTACTATGTTAAATGATGATCATATCTGATATAACATCATCATCATCATCATCATCATCGTCTAGCTGCGTGGCTTTTATATCCATCATCATCTGTATGTAGGCAAAAACCCATCGAGTTTGAACACAACACGAGTGTTTGATATAACAACTGGGCTTTCAACCCTTTCTATATAATCGCTTGAGGGAAACATAACCAGTTCTTACATATGTATAAATCTTTGTGATCAACATATGTATGAAGCCATGTACCATGTGTGGAGAAGGAACAGAACTGGCGCGGGAGCCTGCAGCAGCTGCGAAGGTGCAAGCAAAAGCGGGGGAGTGAGGTGCACGGGAGGGGTCGCGAGGGACGTGTGGTGCTTGTGCCCCTGGTGACACCCTTCACTGCCGAGGCGTCGTCGGTGGACTTCCTCATTTGGTTCAACACCATGCGAGCCTGCATCCGTACCAGCGTTTCGTCTACCTCAGCCGCCACATGATTCCATGTCTGATGGATTCCGCCCCGCTTTCTCTATTGAGTTATTTGAAGAGTTTGATCGACTCTTGATTCAGCTTATAATCATGTTTATATGGCAAATTTATGCCTTTTGGTGTATAAGACATGGCAATTTTGGAAATTTTTCTGATAGCCACATGGCAAATTTGAGTTATTGTTTTTGCCATTTTATAAAAAAGGTTGTTTTCTACATATGGTAAATTTGAAATGTTTTCTCATGATCACATGACAAAATCATAACATTTTTGTCTTCCAAACATGGCAAATCTAGGAATTTTGCTCCCTTATTCATGGCAATTCTGGAAAATGTGTTCTACTTTCTCACATGGCAATTTTTTTACAAGTTTTTTTATGCATTTTCAAAAAAATCATTTTCTACACATTGCAAATTTGGAGAACTTCTATTGGTCGCATGAAAAATTGATAACATTTCTTTTCAAACATGCCAAATTTAAATTTTCATATTGTCCACATGGCAATCATATGAATTTGTTAACTTGTCACAAGGAAACTTAGTATATTTCGTGGGGAATTTACACATTTTTTGTGATGTTCACATCCCAAAGTTTTAGATTTTTTGGTTTTATAAAATAGGGTGGCATCTAGGGTCATGTTTCTATTAGGCACATGGCCAATTTACATTTTTATTCCCCCCTTTCATTATCGCATTTTCAGAGAAAAAAACCATGGCAAATTTATTATACAGATTATGACATTTTTAAATATATCATGTTAAATTAACTTTTTATACTATCAGATTTATTGTCATGGAAAATTTCCGCCTACTCACAACTACAATCTTTTTCTGCAACATGGAATTTACAATGTGGACATACATAATCTTTTATAAAATTTTATTTTGTTCTTAGTCTGCCTTTGTAAAACTCCCTAAGGTTTATAATTTTTGTCCTGATCTAGTAACATTTTTTCTATTATAGTTCCTATCAGGCCATTCCTATTCGTTTATGAACTGGAGCATGGCAATTTTACTTTTGTAGATATCATGGCACATTTATTGAATATACCATGATAGATTTATAAATTAGCGGATGACAATCTTATAAAGTATAGCATGGCAATTTTTATAAATTAAAGCATGGTGATTGTAAATTTATGTTTTCTCGGCCTTTTCTGTTTTTCTTTTTGAAGAGAAAGGCAGGAGCACTGCCCAATTCATTAAGATAGGAAAAGGTGAACAAATACATTTGTAAGAAAAAAAAGGGAAACCAACTCAAGTCCCAATTACATTACGAGAAATGGAAGCAACTAAGGGCATCTCCAGCCGTTGGCCCCCCAGGGGGCGTCTAAAAGCGCCGCCTGGGGGTGAGCCGGCGCAAAAAATGGCCCTGGGGGCGAGTCAGTCCCCAGCCGTCGGCCCCCAGGGCCGCCCCCAGGCGCGTATTTAAAAAAAAGAAGGGCCGTTCGGCGAAGTTATGATAAAAAGTAGTTAAATTTCGGCTAAACATGGCAAATTTCGGCGAAATTCGCGCATTTTCATTACATTAACCTAATCTAAAAAAGAAAGGGGCTGAAGTCGTCGCCGCCGTCGCCGCCATCGTCGTCGTCGGCCTCCTCCTTGACGCGGGCGCCCCTGCTGGACCCGGCGTCGCCATGGCGGACTGGCGGCGGCGCGTCGTCGTCGTCGTCGTCGCTGTCGCATAGGATGACGACCCCGTCTTCATCGCGACCGCGTCGGCGCTCCTCGAAGAGGCGCAGGGCGGCGCGCTGACGCTCCTTCACCTTCTCCCGGCGCGCCTTCTCCATCGCAATGGAGTCCTGGCGCGCCCATTCTAGGGCCGCGTCGTCGTCGTCGAACTCCGCCTTCACCGACGCCAGCCCCGGCTCCGTCTTCACCGGCGCCAGCCCCGGCTCCGTCTTTGGCTTGACGAAGCGCGGAGGAGCCGACGAGGAGGAGGCGCGCCGGCCGCCCTCGTTGATGACGATGCCGGCGCTGCGAGTGCGCCGGCCGAGCGGCGACTCCGCCGCGGGCTCGGCCTTGACGCCGAGCAGGGCCGGAGTGCCGGAGGAGTGCGATGAGGATCGGGAGGAGGAAGAGGAGGAGGAGGACCCGAACCTCCTTGGCGCCCATGGCCCGACGCGTCGGTGCTGCGCCGGGGGGTACGCCAACGGCGGGTCGTTGCCGCCTCGAGGTACGTGAGCACGCCCTCGAGTGTGCGGCCGGGGACGCCTCACCAGAGGTGGCGCCCCTCGCTGTTCTGCCGGCCGCCGACCACCGCCGCGCCGTTGGTGGACGCCAATCGCTGCTGCTGGCGGCGCTCGAAATACGCCGCCCAGGCCGCGTGGTTGTCGGCGGCATACTGGGGGAGGGAGAGTTGGGCGTCGGTGAGGGACGCGCGCACGATCTCGACCTCCTCGGCGAAGTACTTCGGCTTCGCCACGGCGTCGGGCAACGGGGGAATGGGCACTCCCCCGGCGCTGAGTCTCCACCCCGTTGGCCCGGCGCGCATGTCCGGCGACGCCGGGATGTTCGCCTGGAACAGGAGCCAGCACTCTTGTTCGCGGAGCGAACAGCGGCCGAAGCCGTTGGCCGCCGCCTCGTCTCGGGGAAGCGTTCTGCCATGGCGACGGCGGGGCTGGGCGGGCTCGGGAGAGGTAGAGGGAGGGGTTGGGCGGCGGCGCTCGGGAGAGGCAGGGAGAGGGAGGGGCTGGACGGCGGTGAGGGGGAGGGGCTGGTGTGGGCACAGGCGAGTGGAGGCCGCCGGCTTTTATAGCCGGGCCGCGCCCGTGCGTACGCGTGCGAAGGAGGGGAGGCGTCGGCGCACCGTCCCATGAGGCGCCGTCCGTGAGGAATCAATGGCAAGGCTGACCGGCGGCAGCCTTGCCATTGATTCCCCGCGGGAACCGAGGCCGTTGGGGGAAGACGAGGCGCCGAGTCGCTGACGCGGCTGGCCCGCGTCTTTTTCGCGCCAAAACAGCTCGCTCCGGTGCCCCCGGGCGCTCCCAGCGCGCCGGGTTCGGGCTGGGTCCGCCGACGCTGTTTTCGGTCCAAGCCGGCGAAAATCGGACTCCTGGGGCGCGACTGGACCGTTTTTTCGGTGCCGGCGCGGAAAAATCGTCTGGGGAGACCTTCCTGGGGCGCGGTTGGAGATGCCCTAAGTCGGCAGCACACTAGATTAATGTCCTCCATGACAAGGTTAAGCAAATTTCCCGCAAAAATATAAAAAAACAAAAAAACCAGGTTAGTAAACATCATTGACGGCTTGGTATCTTCAGCTCACAAGAGTTCAAGTTCTGATGCTCGCATTATTCTGAATTTATTTCAGTATTTTGGCGATGCGTGTTTAGTGAGAGGAGACGTTTTCGTCAACTACGAGACGTCTATGGTGACTTCGGCAATCTCAAGATGATACTATGAGACGTCTATATGGTGACTTCGGCAATCTCAAGATGATACTACGAGACGTCTATGGTGACTTCGGCAATCTCAAGATGATACTATGAGACGTCTATATGGTGACTTCGGCAATCTCAAGATGATACTACGAGACGTCTATGATGACTTTGTCAATCTCAAGATAATATGCCGACTTAGTTTCTGGAAGATGCTCATAAGGGTAGGAGCGTGTGTATGTGTGGTATACCCCTTGAACTCGGATGATGGGGTGGGAGCAGGTAGGATTTGCTTGACCACTTGAACTCCTCCAACCTCCTAGACAGCATCATCACCCACACCCTCTATCCAGATTCAGATAAAAGCCTTACCAATAAATGCGCCAAGACCTGAGAGTGCAAGGTCACGCAGTGCCAGCACCGATCGCTCTGAACCGTCTCTGTTTCGCCTTCAATCCCTCCCATGATCCCTGTCGGCGACTCGCGCGCTCCATTCCCAGCCTCCCTCCGGAACCAACATCCATCCATCCATGGACACGTACGGTGGTGGCACTCCACACACGATGCGGCGAACTCGGCCGGTGGCGGTGGCGGTGGCCGAGATGGACGGACGCAAAGGTCGCGGCCCTGCGAGCGCCATCAATGTGCACATGCCAAGGCCGCTTCTGTATCCTGTACGTATGTAGCACTACTGTCGACGCTGTCAGTGCCCCAACCCCCCTCATCTGGTCGTCTCTCACACGGCCGCCGCTCCCCTCCTTCAATGCGCATCTCGCGGCCTCGCCGACCCGTCGCTCTCCTCCCTCCGCGCGCACAGTGCCGATCGATCCATCCGTCATCTCGTCCCGTCCCTCCCCTACTTAATGGCGACCCCGGGTAGGCCACATGGTATCATACCATCGACCGACGCGGCAAGTCGGCAGAAACTCATCAAAAGCGCACAAGCTCGAGCCGGAACACGAGCCACGATGGCCGGCGTTCGCCGCGCCGCCGCGCTCCTCCTGCTGCTCGCCCTCGCGTGCACCGCCGCCCTGGCCGCGCGCGACGTCGTCGGCAGCGCCGCGAAGGTCAAAGCCAAGTACCCCCAGGGGCCTGCGGCCGTCAAGAAGCCGGCCAAGCCGTACGTGCCCCCGGCCACCAAGCCCCCCGGGTCCAGCGGCGGAGGCGGGATGCCCGCCATCCCGGGCTTCGGCACCATCCCGGGGTTCAACGTGCCCGGGATGGGGGGCGGGTGGGGCGGGGGCTACGGCGGCCCCGACGGCGGGTACTCGCGCGGCGGCGTGGCGGCCTCCACCACCGTCTGCTCCGAGAAGGGCCCCTGCTACAGGAAGAAGCTGACGTGCCCCAAGAAGTGCTTCTCCTCCTACAGCGGCGCCGGCAAGGGGTACGGCGGCGGCGGCGGCGGGGGCGGCTGCACCGTCGACTGCAAGACCAAGTGCATCGCCTACTGCTGAATGCTCATCGGTCGTACGTACGTACGGGGAGCTCCGCGGCTCCTTGGCTTCCATGGTCATCGATGGCGCCGGTGAGCACCACATTATCCGTGGCAACGTATACATAGCCAGTTGAGCATGGTATGCAGAGGAGGCGTCCATACGACTATACGAACGTATGTTTCTTCCCCGATGATTTTATCAGCTGTACTATCGTCGCCTCTGGGTGTCAGTATGAAGTGTGTGAACAAATAAACAGAGATATGTATGATATGTTACCCTTGGGTCTTGCTGTTTCTTCGAATGTGGTAAATTTCACAAGCTTATGAGCGTCCCCATATATTTGATCCTCTCTTTCATGTGACAGAAAATTACTTTATTGAAATTCCTCGCCAATGTCTGCATCTCCACGGTGATAAAGATGGAAACCAAGTAATTATTTGGGGCTCTTTTGGTTGCAGGATTCTAAAAACTCAGGAATCGCAAGAACACATGAATATGAATAAGAAAGGAATGCTTTTGAAAAAAAAGAAGAAGGAATGCACAATGATAAACACATGAATTATGTAAAGCTGGGTGGTTGGTTCACATGAATTGAAAACACACATGAATACAAATAAACATGGTCAAATTAAAGTCAAACTAAATGAAATTGTATAATTAGAAAGTTATTATGCCACTAAGGACAACTCCAGCACGGATCACCAAATAGACGACATCAAATGTCCGCGGACAGCAGGCGAAGCGACGGTCATCCAACCATATGCACCAAATGTCCAGGCCATTTGAAATGGACCATCCAGAAACATGGACAAAATTGAAGTGAAACGGACAAAATATAAGGAAAGTTCAATATATTACAACCAAACAGACGAAATTCAAGGTCAACCTAAACTTAAACTAATCCTATAGCCAGACGGTAACCTCGTACAGTGGCCTTCGAGGCCATCGACACCTCCATCGCCATCTGCACTGCCGTTCGAGACGTTGTCGTATGATCTGGAGCACTGGTGGCCGGTGTGAGCTGCGTGGTCGAGGTCACTCTTCCTTCTCATACGGGATCAACATGTAGTCGTGCACTCGTGCTGGATATCCAACCAATGGAGTGTGTTTTGGAATTCCAAATGGTACTCCTCAAGGGCAGGATCCTCTGCTGCGGCCTCTAACGCATAAAGGCAATCCTTCTCCTCCACTTACTCCTTGTCCAACATCCGCTCTTGAGAGTGGCACCCGGTCCAGCCGCAGGGGAAACGACATGACAACGGGGAGTGAAGCCGTGGACGACGAGGCCACCAAAGTCCATGGGCGGCGGCGCCAACTAGATCCATAGCTGCCTCGGATCCCAGGCGCGCGCCAATGACCACTTTTTGGCGTTGGACTTCTTGTCCATCGTGGCGGCCGCAAGTGTGGTAGTGTGCGGCCGGGGAATGTATGGCAGAGGGGAATGATTGTGTGGGTATGGGTTTGCAAAATGGTGTAGACACCTCGAGCGCCACGCCTCCATGAATGTGGGTACGCGGAAGGCCGAACAACCGGAGTGAATGTGGTCAAGTCGGAGCATACGTGATAGGAGGGAGTTTTTGGGGTGGGTCCGTGTGGTTGGAGTCCAGCGTGGCTGACGTTCGGACTCCCCCAAACCTCTCAAAGTTTGGTGTCGGTTTGCGGGACTTCAGATGTCCGGACCGGTCCGAAAATTTTTGGTCACCACCATTGGATGGCTAAAAGTGTCCGGACATTTGCGGTCGATTGGATGATCCCCAATAGAGTTGCCCTAAGGTTCTTAGCCTCATTCTTCGTGCATAGGAATTTGAAAAGGAGTTGCAAGCGGATGTTAGAATTCCTACGTTTCCCTTCGAACTGGATTCAAAACTAAACTTCCTCTATTTTTCCTTTGCCCTATTCCTTTGAATCAAACACACGAATAGTACTCCCTCCATTTTTACTTAGTCCGCATATTAGTTTTGGTCAAAGTCAAGCTTTGTAAACTTTGACAAAGTTTATAAACAAAAGTATTAACATATACAATAAAAAATCAATACCATTAGATTCATTATTGAATTTACTTTCACATCATATAGATTTTTTATGGTAAATGTTTATATTTTTTTTAAAACTTGGTCAAAGTTTATGAAGTTTGACTTCAGTCAAACCTAATACGCAGAGTAAATAAAAAAGGAGGGAGTACTAATCATAGAAAAAAATTCATGTTCTTGCAATTTTCCTCTAATTTTCTTTGAACCAAATGTGCCCTTAACTAGAAGTTTACTTTTAGTTGTCCGTACAACTTGTTTTTGTGTGCCACAATCCCCTCTTTTAGCGTGGCAAAACACCAGATCAACTTGAATTTGCACTTTTTTTTGCTGATAAACTTGAATTGTACTCGAAGGGTGGTGGTGGTGGTGGTGGGGGGGGGGGGGGGGGGTCTCCATGTTATCAGGCCAAGGAAAGATGGTGACTTCGAGGATAGATGATCCATCATTGCCTCATCAATGATGATGGGGCACCACAGGAAGAATTCATCATTAGCGAGTCAAATGCTTTGAGTTTTCACAATGGCCCAAAATGTTAATGATAAAAATAGCGATGTCGGGATTTATGATATTATGGAAGTTCTTTTGACATGTTGCAAGCTCGTAGATGGTGTGATATACATATGGTTGATATGTTGCAATGAGTCGGGGCATCGAGTGCAAAATATTGTGTTCTATTCGCAATTGTGCTTTTTGTGTTGTTGCATGTGTTGTCTTTTATCTTGCGCATGTTGATTATGTATCTTCCATATGTGAATCTTCTTCCCACAATTTGTTGCTTATAAATGCGAACCTGTTGCACACATAATTCTTTTATTGCATTGCATGTGCTTGATATATGCACAAAAATTGTAACATTTTTAGGTCATGAGGCGAAATGACATGCACATGGGAAAAAATTATTGCAATTGTGTGATTTTTATCATGAGAAGATACACCGAGATCATGTCTTAAGTTAGGTTGGACATTGACGAGGTGTCTGGTTTTATTCAGGGCGCCTGAGCGAAGCCTACAATGTTGTCTATTAATGTATTCATCTACATGGCATTTTTGACATAAGGTGAGATGAATCCAAGCAGTTGTAGATTTGGCGATTGGTTATGTTGTCCTTACAACATCTATAGCGAGCATCCTCAAATCCTCCTCAAATGTCTGTGGACGTGTCCAGTCAGTGACCAGACAGGAGAGAGAAGGAAAAAGGTGACCCAACCGGACCTTTCGTATCATCCCTATACGTCTGGGATGTCCGCGAACGCTTCGTATTGAGGAAAAATCGAGGGAGAATATAAGGGCTTGTAGATGCGCCCGGACGCGCCCGGCCAGTCCACCACGTAGGACGCGGCCCACACGGACCACATTTCCTCTTTCTTTATTCATTATTTTATTCATCTCTCTTCATCTTCACAAATCACGTGCAAGTGACCAGACATATGAGAGAGGAAGAAAGTGAGGAGTTTGGCTGCATGGACGGGCAAATAGGGGCTCAAAACAGACACGCCCGGTCATTTACTGGACGCATCCGCATGCGTTTAGGGGGGTAAAGTCCGACAGTAAATGGTCTTATCAAAAAAGTGACATATAAATTATATAAGGAATAAGTGTTGATCAACACATAGGAGAAAATGTGGTCTAAGAATATCTAAACATCCATAGGCACCAATATGCTACGTTTAGTATGCATGGAAAAACACTGGCTGCCCCACAACCATTATCCTCACCTAATTTCATCGGACTCCCATGCCTCTAGAGGCCAGTTTCGGCACCAATATGATGGATCTTCCTGTGGGAAGTTTTGGTCTCATTTATAGGTTTTGGTGCCGTCGTGTCGTTAGTTTGGGCAGTGAAGGCAACACCGCAGTGGAATAATTACCTCAGACCTCAGCCCTGTGGCGTTGGTTCCAACCTCTCGGGGGGAGGGGGGAGGGTTGGTTCCCCCAAATATGATCCATTGATTGTGGATGAGCGCCATCTGCTATGATGCTTCCGCCTCGATTTAGGTGGTGTTGGTGGCCACGTCATGGTGCTTTCAGCATGGACACAGGGTCCGGTCTTCTCGTTCGGCCTTCCCTTTCTTCTCTAGGTCGACCACCCGTGCATGGGTTGTTCTTGATGTTTTCTTCTAACTAGATGACCCGTTGCGTCCATGGCGCAAAGGCCGAACGCAAGCCATGTATTGGAGGAGGACTTGTTGACATTTTTTATTAACACATTATAATAATGTGCGTTCATTTTTCCCGCGAGCAAATAAACTAACTGTAATATTTGTAGGCAGTCCTCTCTCAACAGTTGGGAGTTTTTTCGCGCGAACAAATAAACTAACTATAATTAAGTTACATGAGTTCACTACGATCTGCTGGTAAATAAAAATTTGGGAATGGCAAGCATACATTCTTTTAAGTATTATATTATCTTATCAAATTTGGGAAATATAGACCTTAAATCCAAAAAATGAAAGCAGACTCGGCCGGCCTCTTTAAAGCTAAGAAGGCACCTCGTTGACCTCATTAAAGCTGAAAAGGCACTCTTCCGCCTAAGAGGGGGCAGACTTTTGAAAAAATTGAATTAGGGCATACATTTTCCCAATTTGTTAACATAAGCTCTAGAACAGCTAATATTGCATTGGGAATAGCAGATACAGTAGGCGATTGAGTGAACAAATATTTACAGTAGATTGAAACAGTCATTCGAGAGAGAGGGTAAAGCAAAAGAGGTCTAATGGCGTTATCCACGGAATATGAAAGTTACTCCGTTCGGATTTAAACAGGGAAAAGTATGAAGGGAGTTTTGGCTTGTCTTTATGACTTCCAAAACCGGGATTGCAAACATGCAAGTAACATAGCAGTAGACTGTTTAAAAGGGTGTTGCAGGAAGACAGCGGTGGCCATGCAGCGTTCACTTGTTCTTGCAGGCTTGAAAGTAGCGACGGAGAAGGTAGTAAAGGGCCTAAAGGCCAAAACAACCTGAGGAAAAATACAGGAATATTCATAAGGTAAGAGCTCAACATGGTACCGGAAAGTTTATAGGAGGAAAATTGCTACTGCAGCAAAGCTTATTATACGTGTAGCCTATCAGTTATTGGCAGAAGGCGTGGACATGAATACATGTATGAGCTGATATGAGAGGCAGAAGATAAAAGTAAAGCAGTGAAAAGATTATTAGTTGCGTGAGTAGACATACCACACATAGACGCTCATTCTGAAGCACAGATTGCTTAGGGACCTATCATTGTTTTATGAAATGGTTGATGCAGCAGTAGCAGTACTGGCAATCCTGAAATTATGAAGTTTTCAATAAAAGGCATACATTAGTAATGCGTATTTATATTCTATATGAATATAAATAGAAGGCCAACAAGACAAAATAATGAATGTGAGGCAGCAAAATTCAGAAGCTGAATTATGTTGGGGTTGATAACAGTAAATTTGTTATGGTTCATGCGTCTATTTCCAATCTGGATAAATAGTCAATAGCGTTTTATGTCTCACTGTATAGATATAGTGTACCTGTTAAGCCTAGCTGGCTGAGCAAGCGTCGCTTCTGCGCTGTTGGCAGGTGCAGCAGTACAAGCATCTGGATCAACATCAGCAAGTGCAGGGGCCTATGACAGGGATATGTTGATCACTGAGAATCATCAAAGGAAAAATCAACAACAATAAAAGAGAAAGCTGGTGTGGCCACCTGATCATCGTTCTTCTCCTGCCAAACAAGGATATGTGCATGGGGCACCCCCGTTTTCTGGAACTCCACGGTGTGGACAACTGCAAAGCAGCAGGGTAAATGTAAAACAGGAAAAGTACGACATGTGGGTAAGAAAAAATGAATTGGAGGAAGAAAAGGTACTGGGCATAGTACCAGCAAGCACTGTCCCAAACACTTGCCCAGTCCTGATTGTGTGCAGGTAGTCAAGGAGCTTCATCTGATGGATTTGAATGGTAATACCAGCTCCATCGACTGCTTTTTGCCCATGTTCAAGGGTCTCAATTATCTCAGGCCACTCTGGATCACATGCAAAGGTTGTGAATATATCAGGCGAGCCATGGACTTGCGAAACAGCCACTGCATCGTGGAAATCTTCAGTCATACAGCGAAGCCCACCCGCAAAAGGTGACGACATCGTGTTCTTAACAACCTCGGGTCCGCCAACCTTGTCAAGCCCAGCAGCATCAACAACAGGCTGGAGCCTTTTAATGCGCATGTTGCCCTGTAGATTTTTAGAAAGGTTCTTAGCCGAAATGTGGGAAGATCACAAGGCTACAAAGCAAGTCATTTTGCTTGCAACAACAAGAATTGGCTGTACATGCAAGAGGAAAGAAAGAAGAATGCATATTACTATGAAGGTAAAAGGTTGTTTTATCCAGGCTCTTATTAATTTGAACATAGCAATCGTGGGAAACAAAGCTTGATCAAATAACATCGCACACATCAGTGAAGAAGAAACCATTTTTGAGATGTATAGAGAAGGATGTTTTTGTTTTCAAAGGACAAAAGACCCATCAGATTCTTAGACCACAGGCTAATTTTATTGGTTAGACATCTAACCTACAATGCATAGGTGAGCAATAAAATAATAAACGAGCCTGACAAGGAATCTAGCCTACTGGATACTGAAACCTGACACTAATTTTCTTGGATAGCTAATGAACCTGCATATAACAGTGATCTATAGAACATCTAACCAACCTGACAATGAACCTGCATTTAGTAGCTTCTTAAAAGGTATGAGCAAGCAAAAAACAAAAGTACTGGAACTTAGAACTGCACCAGGAAGAACCAAGCCAATCAATAATGTAACATCACAACTCTATTTGTTTCTTAATAGGTAGAATTTCCTTGCTGGCACGAGGATGAAATCAAACTCATTGCTTCTATCATATGAGCTGAAGTAATTGAATGGAACATGCCATGAGTCTTTACCTCTTGGTTTTAGCGGGGTCAGGAAGGAGGCTGTTTGAATCTTCAGTAGCTGTAGCTTCATTCTCCTGGCCAACCTGTTTAATTTGACGCCATCAAATATTATTCTATATGAAGCATGATTTGTACAGAACAGAAATGATATTTGCATATCAAACATAGGTATGTACATTTGGCATGGATGCAGGCTGAACAACATTTCCAGCAGGAACAACTTCTTCAGTCTGGGTAGCCAACTTGGGAGCAGAGCCAGATAGCTCTGCGCCCTTAGACTTAGAGAGCTCAAGAACAAGTTTGCGGTGAGCGCTTTTTGGGCATGGTGATTTGCTGTTTAAAACAAAAATATCAGTCATAGGCAAAGAAAAAGAATCTTCAGAATGTATATGACAAAACAAAGGAAGGGCTGATACCTGGGTGTTTTAGGCATAGCAACCTGTCCTTTTGCTCTGAATGCAGATATAGGAGTGTTCATCTGCCGAACAAGCAGCACAGGAGTTAAACGATTGAAAAGTAATTTGAAAGAGGAAACCAACATCAGTTATACCTCATCCGGAGGTAGCTCTACAAGTGTAGATGATCCTGTAGCGAAAGACGTGAGAATGGGCACCGCCATGCCTGAGCTCTCAGCAGAAGATGATGCTCCAGATGTGCATGATGCACCGCCAAATCCAAAGGATGCTAGTTCAGGCTTAAAGGTTTCATCAATCCTGCCAACTTGGAAGGACAGCTGGGTGCTTGCAGGCTGAAAGCTCTTGGTGGAGATAGAAACAACATAGAAAGAATAAATAATTTTGTAGTTTCAGTACAAAAAATTTATCACCTACAGCTACAGAGAGAGATCCTTCTCAAATCTCTGTTATCATGAAGACTGCTAGAAAGCAATGGATTGAAAAAACAAAGAACTGAAACAAAAACATGCCATACAAAATAAAATAAACCAATAACCTGCATTTGAGGAATAGTGATTCCCTTTAGTTACTTGAAATGGGGTAATCTCAAACCTTACGTACAGTAAGCCTTGTTTATCCTTAAAAAATGGCTATTAGACTACTCCCAGCTATGTACATGAAAGAAAAATACACCTAATAAAGCATTTCGTAAACTGGGCTAAAGGTCGCATATCTCTAGCATTACTCAATCTGGAATACTGGACATGAGAAACCAAATTATATTGTTCAGTTCTTATCAAGCCAGGAAGAAAATATGAGGTGAAATTCATATATACAAAGTTTAGTAAACCCACGCCGGAAAGAACAAGCACGTCGTCCTTCCTCCTTGTTCGATTCATCACTTCCCACTTAAAAATAAACAGACTGATGCGGGTGGAGGTAGCCAAAACTGCCACCTCATGTAAATGACAGTAAAACATGGAAACCCAACACATCATGCCACTCAAGCATTTCTTTATTGTGCCAAGCAATTATTTCACCATTAGGATCAGGGTTAGATGCAAGAATCAAATTTTCTGCTATGGAGACGAGAAATGAGCAATGATTACAGAAAACAAGCAGCAACAACTTCATAAAGGCTACGAACTCATCATGGAAACCTGCCCAGCGCAAGTTTAACAAATTTTGTAGTATATACAGCTAGGTCTAGTTTAAATTAAGAATGAACACAAACACATATATAATCTGGCAATTAGTACAGGTGGAATGCAGATCCGGAGAAGAAAATGTTTAACTAATTAGTGTATACTCAGATGTAGAAAAGGATAAAACATCTATAGAATTCAGGATTTAATTGAAGATCCAGCTGAATTTAGACATATATCATAACTTCATAAGTTCATAACATATGTAAGGTCTAAAAGCTTGAAATTTATGTTCTGGACATTTTGGCATTTGCAGAATAAAGGTGAGGCGAACAGTCGATCTTGGCATATTGATAGAAAAATTATACCTTAACAGAAATTACCTAGTCTAACCAATGCATAATGCGACGGCCTCCGTGGTTTCAAAATGAATGAATACAAGAATATGTAATGTTAGAAAAGAATTATAAACATCCGAATCGCATCACTGTGATACTATCTACAGGAAGAAACTGGCAGACCATCTGATTAAATGGGAGGAGATTGTCATTGACTATGTCCCCTCCATTGACGTGCTTCATAGAACTCGCTGCTGCAATGACTGCAATATGCTGAGCACTGAAACTCTCCTTGCAGAAGAACTGATCAAGGACTGGAGCCAACCTACAATCCAGCCGAACGAAGAACCTAGCAGCATGTTTTAGATGGAATCAGTGGGCTACAAGGAAACAAAAATTAATCAAGAGAAGATGCATAAAAAGAACAAGCAGATAACCCACAGAGCAAGCATGCATTGCCCATCATCCATATAATTAGGCACGAGCAACCATTGGGTGGCACATACATAAAAAATGAGCAGGTGGTAATTTCATTATGAAGCACACAGATTAAATATTAGCGTAAGTAGACGGCCTTGCCTTCATCACGAAGCAGCAACCACTACCCACTACACGCATACTTTCCAAAGCACTAACGCAAACATTCACCATGGCTAAAATCAGTAAGCAGCAATCATATTGTCTGGTGGTTTACAGAATCACTGGATAGACTCACACGTTCCACCCAAAGAACCAACCTAAATTGGCACTGCAGCGCACTAAAAACCGACGACAGCACACAAGAAAGCACACAAACCAAAATGTACAAATATCTTCTCCAATAAGCAAGGAGGAAGCGAACCACCAGGGCAACAGTGAGCAAACAAAGGCGCACCTTCTTGCAATAGAAAGAATCAACGAAGCAAGGGGGCATATGAGAGCACATCTCACCTTGCAGATTGACGGAACCAACAGCGAGGGATCGAGCAAATCACCTGGACAGGCAAGGAAACAAAAAAACAATGATTTAGCCCACAGACATTTTATCAAACATGACGAGCAAGAAAATATCTAAGCCTGCAGATTTATGGAATCGACGGCGAGCGATTGAGCAAAGCACATGGACAGGCATGGAAACCAAAAAAAATGATTTAGCCCACAACCATTTTATTGATCAGGACAAGAGCAAGAAATGTCTAACCTTGCATATTGACAGAACCGACAGTGAGTGGTCGAGCAAACCACCTGGACAGGCAAGGAAACAAAAAAAACAATGTTTAGACCACAGCCATTTTATCGAACAGTACAAGAGCAAGAAAGAAAATATGTAACCTTGCAGGTTGACGGAACCGATGCTGAGCAACTCCAGGCCTCTTCCCATCCCCTCTGTTGTTCCATACAGGAGCAGTAGTGAGATGTTGGAGGGAAAGAAATGGAGAAAATGAGAGATGGGGGGAGGGCTCTCAACGCCTCCACCTCCAGCTCGCCCGTAGGGCGTCCTCCGCTGCCTCTAGCCTGAGCACCTCCATCTCGTGAGCACTCCAGCCCTTGAATCCATCATCCCGTGAGCGCTCCAGCCCGAGCTCCGCCATCTCCGCCTCGAGCTCTGACATCACCGCCACCCGATCCACCCAGTCACCCCTCTGGCCATCAAGAGGGTCAGGGAAGAGAGAGAGAGGGAACTGAGGGAAGAGAGGAGCACCTGCGTGTGAAGAGGGGGTTGGCCTCGCTGCTCCAGATCGGGAACCTGGGAGGAGGTCAGGAGAGGTGGCGGCCTCCCGGTCGCTCACCGGCGCTCACTGTCGGCTGCATGAATCGTCGATGGCGAGGGTGCGATGGCCAGCAGCAGCAGGGAGGAGATGGGTGGCACAGGAGAGGCGCAGAGGATGCGGGGGAGGCGGCTGCGGGGCGAGGCGCGGGGGGAGGCGGCTGCGGGATTGCGGAGGAAGCGGGGGAGGCGGCTGCGGGATTGGCTCGTGGGTGTAGGGTTTCTTTTTCCAGATCGCGATTGGCGAGCAGGACACCCACGATCCACTGGCCACGGCCCACGACCGACCCGCCCCTGCTTTTCATCGACAGAAACAAGCAACAAGCGTGTCGCTGCAAGGCTGCCCCACGCGCAAGCGTGGCCCACTCGTCAGCTGCTCCTGGGCCGATCACGGGAGGTACAGAAAAACGAGCGGCGGGATACTTACCAGGTCGACGAAAATCACTGTTACCGCGCCAGCGAGGCAAAGCGTGCGGCCTGGATGATTTTGAAACCCAAATGGCGCTGGTTTAGCGGGTAGCATAGGAGGTTTTATATGTTAGACAACATAAGGTGACTTTCGGCCGCGCTAGCTCCTGCGATTTGAACCAGCACCAGCGCGTCATGCGAATAATTTTCCTTGGGTCCATTTGTAAAGAGGTATTTTTTGAAGACCAATTTGTTTACAAAATGACTCCCTGGTCTAGAAAAACGCAAGTAGGATGAGAAAATGTGAGAGATGAAGAAAAGGGTAGGCGCCAACCACGTCACTTTTGAACACAATTTCCACATGCCACACTCTAGGCATCTAACTATAATTTTCTGTCAGCGAGGACGACTGCTTCATCTTGCCAATTATAAAAGTATAACATAGTCTAGCTAATGATGATTCGAATAATCACGCGCCTGCAGGAAGCAAAGCATATGTCATCATTGTGTTCAAGAGAAACGGAGAATTGCATAGTAAACTAGTTCACTTATTATCCATAAAAACATATACTCCTTTCGTCTCAAAATAAGTGTGACTGACTTAGTACGACTTTACACTAAAATTGTAGTACTTCATCTGATCCAAAATAAGTGTCATGATTTTAGTTTAAATTTGAACTAAACATTAATTAAAACCATGGCACATATTTTGAATCCGAGGGAGTACTAAGTCAACGACACTTATTTTTAGACGGAGGAAGTACGTTTTTTTTTACATCAATGGAGGGAGTACTTAATTACATGAAGTAAAGCACTGTCATGTGTCATTCCATGGAAGAAACAGAGAATTGCAGAGCAAACTAATAATTCATTTATTATGCATAAAGAATTATACTCAATTACGTACACGAGCGAAAGCACTGTCATGTGTCATCTCCCTCGAAAGAAAATAATGAGAAGGGAAAAAAACGATGGAACTGTGACATTTAGCTCGATTTTACAGGATTTTACAAGTGCCGAGCGGCGACCCTGGTACCACTCTCTCCTACAGCAAAGCGCCATGGTGCCCGTCCATACCGGCCGGCATGGACGCGGGGCTGAGCAGCGGCGCGGAGAACCACGACGAGTAGTCGAACTGCTCCACGGGGGCGGCCTCCCTGCGCCCGTGCGCCGCGGCCGCATGAACCGGCGTCTGCCTCGCGCCCACGGCCGGCGCGCCCATCGTGGCCGTGCCGGCGCCGGTGAGCCTCTGCACGAGCTCCCGGAAGTCCCGGGGCTCCACCCGGTACACCCTGGGCGGCGGCGGGGCGCCCCCCGCGCCGGCGCCGCGCCACGGCTTGGCCGGCGCCCTCTGCACCGCCCTCAGCGCCGCCTCGTGCCTCCCCTCGCCGTGCTCCATCGGTCAATCCTCTTCCTAGTCGTCGGTGGGTGCGAGCGAGCGAGCTTGATCGGCCGGCGCTGTCAGACGGCGAGACACGGCGGGCGCGCGCTGTGCATATGTAGGCGGGCGGGCGTGCGCGGGCGTGTTCTGGTCTGGTCAGAGTTGAATGGGACTTGGCGGCCGGGTGGGCCGGGTGGGCCGGGTGGCTGGGTGCAGCGCACGGGACGGGAATGGTAGGAACACGTGGAAAAGGGCGGTCAATGGGTGGTGGAACGGGGCTGGCCGGTCGTGCCGTGCGCGCCCAGCCGAGCCGCGACGACACGTATGCCATCACGTATGCAAACTTGGGATCAGCGAATTGGTTGTTGGATTCTTTGAATATAGTTCATGTAGATGTGACCGTATGACGTGATTTGAGGGCTTTTTCTTCGGGTCCTTTTATATGGGTTGTTGAAATTTATGTCACGCTGCTAGGACTAAATTGTTATTGGTGGTGGCACTTCTATAAGACCCCTCCCAATCGCAAGTTGCCTCGAGCAAATAAATGATTAGCATATGGACAAGGCTTAGGAAAACTCCTTAAGGCCTTGTTCGAGAGGTTTGAAGAGGAAGTTGACTTACGGGGGAATTAATCCCTCACGAACCCCTTCAAGCAAATGATTAGCATATGAACAAGGCCTAGGAACTAAACTCCTTAAGGCCTTGTTCATTTAATCCCTCCCCAAGCGAATCGGAGAGGTTTGAAGGGGATTGGAGAGGAATTTTACTTACCGAGGGAAATAAACCCTCACAATCTCCTTCAAGCAAATGATTAACATACGAACAAGGCATAGAAACTAAACTTCTTGAATGCATGTGTGTTTGGTTTGTTATGGTTAATTTTTAATCAATTGTAGAATTTTATCAATTATGCGCACATTCAGGGAGGTAAGAATGTCTGTGTCTATATTATGTTCCAAAAACGCACACGAAATAGTACGTGATTGACATATATACACATGACCTTGTATCTTTGCTGGACGGTTGTTGGATACTTTAACTATATTCGTCTACATATGACATGTTTTGGTACTTTTTCCTCAAGTCCTTTTATATAAGTTGTTGAATCTATGTCAGGCAGCAGAGCCGTCAAGAGATAGCTCGATGCTACAAGTATAATTGTTATTGGTAGTGTGTTAGTGACAAGGGGTAAGTAATAAGAGCATCTCTAGCAGACCCCGCATAACGTCGCGCGTTTGCAGTTCACGGAAAAACGGCTTTGCGGGCCGGCACAGACGGCCGCAGAAGTAGACCCCGCAAAATGGATCCGTATAAAAGGATATTCGCGGAATATGCTCTTTTACGGGTCGACTTTGCTGGGTCTGGTCTGGCGCCGCTCCCGCCGGCCCACAAATCCGAAATTTGCACCTCAAATTGATACAAGATAATACATTTCTTTGCTTTTTCAACAGCATTGGATATATAGGACATCATCAAATCTTTGCTGGAATAGCAAGACCAAAGAAAACAAGAACCACAATTATGCATTTTAGAAGATTTCCAACTTTCATAACTGCTCCCACTAATTGGATCAATATCTTTTCCACGCATTCGTTGTTGATCCGCGGATTCTTGATTTTGCATTCTTCATTCTTCTTCTTTGTTTTTAAAGAAGTAGACGTTGCTTCTCCTCTAGTTGCACATGCAACCGCTTCATTACCTTCGATTCTACTACGGAGTGCACGAACGTCTATTAAGTTTCTTTCTATCAATAAATCAATGTATTCGCCTTCCCAAAACCAAAATGAGCATCCATCTTCCTACACACATGATGATATTCGAAATGAGCTATCGCAATTGAACCAAAGAATGCGGTGCCAAAGCCGAATGAAAACAACACATACCCCGTCGTTTTCGCATTTGAAGAACACCCATCCGGGGTGCTTCGTTGTGCCCGAAGTTAGCCGCAGAAGTGTTCGCGTGTAGTCGTCGCGCTGTATGAGTGGCATCGGTGAGCCATAGAGCCGCCGCGCGAGCGCCAAGCCTGGCGGACGGCCGACCGAATCCATGCCGGCAAACTGCCGGTGGCGGCGACATGACGAACCCGTAGCTGCATGCGGCGATAGGACTTTGCCGATGCTATGCGAGGTAATCCCCGCCCATTCCATCGCTTGGCGCAGCCACCGACAGCCGGAAAATCCAAATTCGGCCACCGGCGACGAAGGGCCGCAGATCTGCAACTTTCTGGCCCGCCGACACTACTAGGAAAAAGCCTAGCAGCAGCGCGGGTTCTATGTATATCAGTAGCGCGAGGGCCGACACTACTGATAAGGCGCTACAGCTAACCCGTAGCAGCAGCGCGTGTACGCCCGTGCTACTGCTATCCAAGTGTAGCAGCAGCGTGCTGTATGGAAGCTCGCTACTGCTAATAGCTCTAGCGCGCTTTGCTTGCACGCGCTACTGCTACTGTCACGCTGCTGCTAACTTTTCTCCACTCGCTACTGCTAATTTTAGTAGTTTTTGAAAAAAATTCTGCATATTTGTTTTGTATTTGAACAGGCTTTATACAAAAATCTTTAGCACATACAAATGTCATCATGATACACATACAAATGGCTGCGAGACCACAAATGTAATCATAGCATATACATACAAATAGTCTCATCATAATCATCATCCAACACAAATGGCCCATGGCATGATTGTTAATCTTTTTCATCTTCGGATCTGTTGGGGAACCTAGTAATTTCAAAAAAAAATCCTACGCATACGCTGAAGGAAATATGCCCTAGAGGCAATAATAAAGTTATTATTTATTTCCTTATTTCATGATAAATGTTTATTATTCATGCTAGAATTGTATTAACCGGAAACATGATACATGTGTGAATACATAGACAAACTTAACGTCACTAGTATGCCTCTACTTGACTAGCTCATTAATCAAAGATGGTTATGTTTCCTAACCATAGACATGTGTTGTCATTTGATTAATGGGATCACATCATTAGGAGAATGATGTGATTGACATGACCCATTCCGTTAGCCTAGCACTTGATCGTTTAGTATGTTGCTATTGCTTTCTTCATGACTTATACATGTTCCTGTAACTATGAGATTATGCAACTCCCGTTTACCGGAGGAACACTTTGGGTGCTACCAAACGTCGCAACGTAACTGGGTGATTATAAAGGAGTACTACAGGTGTCTCCAAAGGTACATGTTGGGTTGGCGTATTTCGAGATTAGGTTTTGTCACTCCGATTGTCGGAGAGGTATTCTGGGCCCTCTTGGTAATGCACATCACTATAAGCCTTGCAAGCAATGTGACTAATGAGTTAGTTGCGGGATGATGCATTATGTAACGAGTAAAGAGACTTGCCAGTAATGAGATTGAACTAGGTATTGGATACCGACGATGGAATCTCGGGCAAGTAACATACCGATGACAAAGGGAACAACGTATGTTGTTATGCGGTTTGACCGATAAAGATCTTCGTAGAATATGTAGGAGCCAATATGAGCATCCAGGTTCCGCTATTGGTTATTGACCAAGAATAGTTCTAGGTCATGTCTACATAGTTCTCGAACCCATAGGGTCCGCACGCTTGAGGTTTCGATGACAGTTTTATTATGAGTTTATGAGTTTTGATGTACCGAAGGAGTTCTGAGTCCTGGATGAGATCGGGGACATGACGAGGAGTCTCAAAATGGTCAAGACGTAAAGATCGATATATTGGACGACTATATTCGGACTTCGGAAAGGTTCCGAGTGATTCGGGTATTTTTCGGAGTACCGGAGAGTTACGGGAATTCGCCGGGAGAAGTATTGGGCCTTATTGGGCCATACGGGAAAGAGAGAGGGGCTTCCTAGGGCAGGCCGCGCGCCCCCCCAAGGCCTAGTCCGAATTGGACTAGGGGGAGGGGCCGCACCCCCTCCTTCCTTCCCTTCTTTCTTCCCTTTCCTTCTCTCCTACTCCTACTACATGGAAAGGGCTCCTAGTTCTACTAGGAAAGGGGGAATCCTACTCCCGGTGGGAGTAGGACTCCCCTAGGGCACGCCATAGAGAGGGCCGGCCCCCCTCCTCCACTCCTTTATATACGGGGGCAGGGGGCACCCCATAGACACACAAGTTGATCTCCGGATTGTTCCTTAGCCGTGTGCGGTGCCCCCCTCCACCATATTCCACCTCGGTCATATCGTCGTGGAGTTTAGGCGAAGCCCTGCGCCGGTAGAACATCATCATCGTCACCACGCCGTCGTGCTGACGAAACTCATCCCCGACACTTTGTTGGATCGGAGTCCGGGGATCGTCATCAAGCTGAACGTGTGCTGAACTCGGAGGTGCCATACGTTCGGTACTTGGATCGGTCGGATCGTGAAGACGTACGACTACATCAACCGCGTTGTCATAACGCTTCCGCTTACGGTATACGAGGGTACGTGAACAACACTCTCCCCTCTCGTTGCTATGCCATCACCATGATCTTGCGTGTGCGTAGGAAAACTTTTAAAATTACTACGTTCTCCAACAGTGGTATCAGAGCCAAGTTTTATGCGTTGATGTTATATGCACGAGTAGAACACAAGTGAGTTGTGGGCCATACAAGTCATACTGCTTACCAGCATGTCATACTTTGGTTCAGCGGTATTGTTGGATGAAGCAGCCCGGACCGACATTACACGTACGCTTACGCGAGACTGGTTTTACCGCCGTGCTTTGCACAAAGGTGACTAGCGGGTGTCTGTTTCTCCAACTTTAGTTGAACCGAGTGTGGCTACGCCCGGTCCTTGCGAAGGTTAAAACAACACCAACTTGACGAACTATCATTGTGGTTTTTTTGATGCGTAGGTAAGAACGGTTCTTGCTAAGCCCATAGCAGCCACATAAAATTTGCAACAACAAAGTAGAGGACGTCTAACTTGTTTTTGCAGGGCATGTTGTGATGTGATATGGTCAAGACGTGATGAGATATAAGTTGTTGTATGAGATGATCATGTTTTGTTGAAGTTATCGGCAACTGGCAGAAGCCCTATGGTTGTCTCTTTGTTGCATAAGATGCAAGTGCCAAATAATCGCTTTACTTTATCGCTATGCGATAGCAATAGTTGCAAGAGCAATAGTTGGCGAGACGACCATGTGACGACACATTGATATAGAGCAAGATGATGAAGATCATGGTGTCGTGCCGGTAATGATAGAGATCATGACAGTACTTTGGAGATGGAGATCAAAAGGCGCAAGATGATCATGGCCATATCATGTCACATATTTTGATTGCATATGATGTTTATCTATCATACATCTTATTCTGTTTTGTTTGACGGTAGCATTATAAGATGATCTCTCACTAATTATCAAGAAGTGTTCTCCCTGAATATGCACCGTTGCGAAAGTTCTTCGTGCTGAGACACCACGTGATGATCGGGTGTGATAGGCTCTACGTTCAAATACAACGGGTGCAAAACAGTTGCACATGCGGAATACTCAGGTTAAACTTGACGAGCCTAGCATATAACAGATATGGCCTCGGAACACGGAGACCAAAAGGTCGAGCGTGAATCATATAGTAGATATGATCAACATATTGATGTTCACCGTTGAAACTACTCCATCTCAGATGACGATCGGACATGGTGTAGTTGATATGGATCACGTAATCACTTAGAGGATTAGAGGTATGTCTATCTAAGTGGGAGTTCTTAAGTAATATGATTAATTGAACTTAAATTTATCATGAACTTAGTCCTGGTAGTATTTTGCAAATTATGTTGTAGATCAATAGCTTCCGTTGTTGCTTTCATATGTTTATTTTGATATGTTCCTAGAGAAAATTGTGTTGAAAGATGTTAGTAGCAATGATGCGGATTGGATCTGTGATCTGAGGTTTATCCTCATTGCTGCACAGAAGAATTATGTCCTTAATGCACCGCTAGGGGACAGACCTATTGCAGGAGCAGATGCAGACGTTATGAACGTTTGTCTAGCTCAATATGATGACTACTTGATAGTTTTGTGCACCATGCTTTATGGCTTAGAATCGGGACTTCAAAAACGTTTTGAACGTCATGGACCATATGAGATGTTCCAGGAGTTGAAGTTAATATTTCAAGCAAATACCCGTGTTGAGAGATATGAAGTCTCCAACTAGTTCTATAGCTAAAAGATGGAGGAGAATCGCTCAACTAGTGAGCATGTGCTCAGACTGTCTGGGTACTACAGTCGCTTGAATCAAGTGGGAGTTAATCTTCCAGATAAGATAGTGATTGACAGAGTTCTCTAGTCACCACCACCAAGTTAGTAGAACTTCGTGATGAACTATAATGCAAGGGATGACGAAAACGATTCCCGAGCTCTTCGTGATGCTGAAATCGATGAAGGTAGAAATCAAGAAAGAGCTGTTGGAAATATGCCCTAGAGGCAATAATAAAAGTATTATTATATTTTGTTGTTCATGATAATTATATTTTGTTCATGCTATAACTGTATTATCCGGAAATCGTAATACACGTGTGAACACATAGACCACAATATGTCCCTAGTGAGCCTCTAGTTGACTAGCTCGTTGTGATCAACAGATAGTCATGGTTTCCTGGCTATGGACATTGGATGTCGTTGATAACGGGATCACATCATTAGGAGAATGATGTGATGGACAAGACCCAATCCTAAGCATAGCACAAAGATCGTGTAGTTCGTTTGCTAGGGCTTTGCCAATGTCAAGTATCTCTTCCTTAGACCATGAGATCGTGTAACTCCCGGATACTGTAAGAGTGCTTTGGGTGTACCAAACGTCACAACGTAACTGGGTGATTATAAAGGTGCACTACAGGTATCTCCGAAAGTGTCTGTTGGGTTGACACGGATCGAGACTGGGATTTGTCACTCCGTATGATGGAGAGGTATCTCTGGGCCCACTCGGTAATGCATCATCATAATGAGCTCAAGGTGACCAAGGTGTTGGCCACGGGATCATGCATTACGGTACGAGTAAAGTGACTTGCCGGTAACGAGACTGAACGAGGTATTGGGATACCGACGATCGAGTCTCGGGCATGTAACGTACCGATTGAAAAAGGGAATTGTATACAGGGTTTGATCGAATCCTCGACATCGTGGTTCAACCGATGAAATCATCGAGGAGCATGTGGGAGCCAACATGGGTATCCAGATCCCGCTGTTGGTTATTGCCCGAGAGTCGTCTCGGTCATGTCTGCCGTGTCTCCCGAACCCGTAGGGTCTACACACTTAAGGTTCGGTGACGGTAGGGTTATTAGGAAGACTAGTATGTGACTACCGAATGTTGTTCGGAGTCCCGGATGAGATCCGGACGTCATGCGGAGTTCCGGAAGGGTCCGGAGGTAAAGATTTATATATGTGAAGTTGTTAAACGGACACCGGAAAGTTTCGGGGGCATACCGGTATTGTACCGGGGCCACCGGAAGGGTTCCGGAGGTCCACCGGGAGGGGCCACCCCTCCCGGGGGGGCCACTTGGGCTGCATGGGGAGTTGGCCAGCCCCTGGTGGGCTGCACGCACCCCCTCCCTTGGGCCCTTGCACCTAGGGTTGAGGGGGGAACCCTAGAGGGGGCGCCCCCCTTGCTTGGGGGGCAAGTCCCCCCTCCCCTTGGCCGCCGCCCCCCCTCTAGATGCATCTAGAGGTGCCGGCCCCCTTCTCCCTTCCCCCTATAAATAGAGGGGTGAGGGGAGGGCAGCCGCACCACAAGCCAAGGCGCAGCCCTCCCCTCCCCAACACCTCTCCTCCTCCGTTGTGTGCTCGGCAAAGCCCTGTCGGAGTACTGCTTCTCCACCATCATCACGCCGTCGTGCTGCCGGTGGAGCTGTCTTCCTCAACCTCTCCTTCCTCCTTGCTGGATCAAGACGGAGGAGACGTCGCCCGTACCATACGTGTGTTGAACACGGAGGTGCTGTCCGTTCATTACTTGGTCATCGGTGATCTGAATCACGTCGAGTACGACTCCATCATCACCGTGCAAGCTTCCGCTCGCGATCTACAAGTGGTATGTAGACGCAATCTCTCTCCCATGACTCGTTGCTTAGATGAACTCATAGATGGATCTTGGTGAAACCGTAGGAAAAATTTTAATTTTCTGCAACGTTCCCCAACAGTGGCATCATGAGCTAGGTCTATGCGTAGTTCTCTTTGCACGAGTAGAACACAATTTTGTTGTGGGCGTGGATCTTGTCAACTTACTTGCCTCTACTAGTCTTTTCTTGCTTCAATGGTATTGTGGGATGAAGCGGCCCGGACCAACCTTACACGTACGCTTACGTGAGACCGGTTCCACCGACTGACATGCACTAGTTGCATAAGGTGGCTGGCGGGTGTCTGTCTCTCCCACTTTAGTTGGAGCCGATTCGATGAAAAGGGCCCTTATGAAGGGTAAATATAAGTTGACAAAATCACGTTGTGGTTATTCATAGGTAAGAAAACGTTCTTGCTAGAACCCAATTGCAGCCACGTAAAAGATGCAACAACAATTAGAGGACGTCTAACTTGTTTTTGCAGCGATTGATCATGTGATGTGATATGGCCAGAAGTTGTGATGAATGATGAATTGTGATGTATGAGATCATGTTCTTGTAATAGGATTCACGACTTGCATGTCGATGAGTATGAAAACCGGCAGGAGCCATAGGAGTTGTCTTTATTTTTTTGTATGACCTGCGTGTCATTGAAGAACGCCATGTAACTTACTTTACTTTATTGCTAAACGCGTTAGCCATAGAAGTAGAAGTAGTCGTTGGCGTGACAACTTCATGAAGACACGATGATGGAGATCATGATGATGGAGATCATGGTGTCAAGCCGGTGACAAGATGATCATGGAGCCCCGAAGATGGAGATCAATGGAGCTATATGATATTGGCCATATCATGTCACAACTATATAATTGCATGTGATGTTTATTATGATTATGCATCTTGTTTACTTAGGACGACGGTAGTAAATAAGATGACCCCTTACCAAATTTCAAGAAGTGTTCTCCCCTAACTGTGCACCATTGCTACAGTTCGTCGTTTCTAAGCACCACGTGATGATCGGGTGTGATGGATCCTTACGTTCACATACAATGGGTGTAAGACAGTTTTACACGGCAATAACACTTAGGGTTAACTTGACGAGCCTAGCATGTGCAGACATGGCCTCGGAACACGGAGACCGAAAGGTCGAACACGAGTCGTATGGAAGATACGATCAACATGAAGATGTTCACCGACGATGACTAGTCCGTCTCACGTGATGATCGGACACGGGCTACTCGACTCGGATCATGTAACACTTAGATGACTAGAGGGATGTCTAATCTGAGTGGGAGTTCATAATTTGATTAGAACTTAATTATCATGAACTTAGTCTAAAACCTTTGCAAATATGTCTTGTAGATCAAATGGCCAACGCTCATGTCAACATGAACTTCAACGCATTCCTAGAGAAAACCAAGCTGAAAGATGATGGCAGCAACTATACAGACTGGGTCCGGAACCTGAGGATCATCCTCATAGCTGCCAGGAAACAATATGTCCTAGATGGACCCGCTAGGTGACGCTCCCGTCCTAGAGAACCAAGACATTATGAATGCTTGGCAAACTCGTGCTGATGGTTACTCCCTCGTTCAGTGCGGCATGCTTTACAGCTTAGAACCGGGGCTCCAAAAGCGTTTTGAGCATCACGGAGCATATGAGATGTTCGAGGAGCTGAAACTGGTTTTCCAAGCTCACGCCCGGGTCGAGAGATATGACATCTCCGACAAGTTCTACAGTTGTAAGATGGAGGAAAACAATTCTGTCAGTGAACACATCCTAAAGGTGTCTGGGTTGCACAACCGTATGACCCAGCTGAACATTAACCTCCCAGATGAGGCGGTCATTGACAGAATCCTCCAGTCGCTCCCACCAAGCTACAAGAGCTTTGTGATGAACTACAACATGCAGGGGATGGAAAAGACCATTCCTGAATTGTTCTCGATGCTGAAGTCAGCAGAGGCTGAAATCAAGAAAGAACATCAAGTGTTGATGGTCAATAAGACCACTAAGTTCAAGAAGGGCAAGGGCAAGAAGAACTTCAAGAAGGACGGCAAGGATGTTGCCGCGCCCGGTAAGCCAGTTGCCGGGAAGAAGTCAAAGAATGGACCCAAGCCTGAGACTGAGTGCTTTTATTGCAAGGGGAAGGGTCACTGGAAGCGGAACTGCCCCAAATACTTAGCGGATAAGAAGGCCGGCAACAACAAAGGTATATTTGATATACATGTAATTGATGTGTACCTTACCAGTACTCGTAGTAACTCCTGGGTATTTGATACCGGTGCCGTTGCTCATATTTGTAACTCACAACAGGAGCTGCGGAATAAACGGAGACTGGCGAAGGACGAGGTGACGATGCGTGTCGGGAATGGTTCCAGAGTCGATGTGATCGCCGTCGGCACGCTGCCTCTACATTTACCCACGGGATTAGTTTTGAACCTTAATAATTGTTATTTAGTGCCAAGTTTGAGCATGAACATTGTATCTGGATCTCGTTTAATATGAGATGGCTACTCATTTAAGTCTGAGAATAATGGTTGTTCGATTTATATGAGAGATATGTTTTATGGTCATGCTCCGATGGTCAATGGTTTATTCTTAATGAATCTCGAGCGTAATATTACACATGTCCATAGTGTGGATGCCAAAAGATGTAAAGTTGATAACGATAGTCCCACATACTTGTGGCACTGCCGCCTTGGTCACATTGGTGTCAAGCGCATGAAGAAGCTCCATGCTGATGGACTTTTGGAGTCTCTTGATTATGAATCGTTTGACACATGCGAACCATGCCTCATGGGCAAAATGACCAAGACTCCGTTCTCCGGAACAATGGAGCGAGCAACCAACTTGTTGGAAATCATACATACCGATGTGTGCGGTCCAATGAGCGTTGAGGCTCGCGGAGGATATCGTTATGTTCTCACTCTCACTGATGACTTGAGTAGATATGGGTATGTCTACTTAATGAAACACAAGTCTGAGACCTTTGAAAAGTTCAAGGAATTTCAGAATGAAGTAGAGAATCAACGTGACCGAAAAATTAAGTTCCTACGATCAGATCGTGGAGGAGAATATTTAAGTCACGAATTTGGCACACACTTAAGGAAATGTGGAATCGTTTCACAACTCACGCCGCCTGGAACACCTCAGCGAAACGGTGTGTCCGAACATCGTAATCGCACTCTATTGGATATGGTGCGGTCTATGATGTCTCTTACCGATTTACCGCTATCATTTTGGGGATACGCTCTAGAGATAGCTACATTCACTTTAAATAGGGCACCGTCTAAATCCGTTGAGACGACACCGTATGAATTATGGTTTGGGAAGAAACCTAAGCTGTCGTTTCTAAAAGTTTGGGGATGCGATGCTTATGTCAAGAAACTTCAACCTGAAAAGCTCGAACCCAAGTCGAAAAAATGCGTCTTCATAGGATACCCTAAGGAAACTGTTGGGTATACCTTCTACTTAAGATCCGAGGGCAAGATCTTTGTTGCCAAGAACGGATGTTTTCTGGAAAAAGAGTTTCTCTCGAAAGAAGTAAGTGGGAGGAAAGTAGAACTCGATGAAGTGCTACCTCTCGAACGGGATAGTGGTGCAGCTCGGGAAAATGTTCCTGTGATGCCCACACCAACTAAAGAGGAAACCAATGATGATGATCAAGGTACTTCGGATCAAGTTGCTACTGAACTTTGTAGGTCCACAAGGACACGTTCCGCACCAGAGTGGTACGGCAACCCCGTCCTGGAAATCATGTTGTTAGACAACGGTGAACCTTCGAACTATGAAGAAGCGATGGCGGGCCCAGATTCCAACAAATGGCTTGAAGCCATGAAATCCGAGATAGAATCCATGTATGAAAACAAAGTATGGACTTTGACAGACTTGCCCGATGATCGGCGAGCAATAGAAAACAAATGGATCTTTAAGAAGAAGACGGACGCGGATGGAAATGTTACCATCTATAAAGCTCGACTTGTCGCTAAGGGTTATCGACAAGTTCAAGGGATTGACTACGACGAGGCATTCTCTCCCGTAGCGAAGCTGAAGTCCGTCCGAATCATGTTAGGAATTGCCGCATACTATGATTATGAGATATGGCAGATGGACGTCAAAACGGCATTCCTTAACGGGCATCTTAAGGAAGAGCTGTATATGATGCAGCCGGAAGGTTTTGTCGATCCTAAGAACGCTAACAAAGTATGCAAGCTCCAGCGATCCATTTATGGGCTGGTGCAAGCATCTCGGAGTTGGAATATTAGTTTTGATGAGATGATCAAAGCGTTTGGGTTTATGCAGACTTATGGAGAAGCCTGTGTTTACAAGAAAGTGAGTGGGAGCTCTGTAGCATTTCTCATATTATATGTAGATGACATACTCTTGATGGGAAATAATATAGAATTTCTGGACAACATAAAGGCCTACTTGAACAAATGTTTTTCAATGAAGGACCTTGGAGAAGCTGCTTATATATTAGGCATCAAGATCTATAGAGATAGATCAAGACGCCCCATAGGTCTTTCACAAAGTACATACCTTGATAAGATTTTGAAAAGGTTCAAAATGGATCAGTCCAAGAAAGGGTTCTTGCCTATGTTACAAGGTGTGAGATTGAGCTCGGCTCAGTCACCGACCACGGCAAAAGATAAAGAAGAGATGAGTGTCGTCCCCTATGCTTCAGCCATAGGATCTATTATGTATGCCATGCTGTGTACCAGACCTGATGTAAATCTTGCCGTAAGTTTGGTAGCAAGATACCAAAGTAATCCCGGCAAGGAACACTGGACAGCGGTCAAGAATATCCTGAAGTACCTGAAAAAGGACAAGGGACATGTTTCTCGTTTATGGAGGAGACGAAGAGCTCGCCGTAAAGGGTTATGTCGATGCTAGCTTCGACTCAGATCCGGATGACTCTAAGTCACAAACCAAATACGTGTATATGTTGAATGGTAGAGCAGTAAGCTGGTGCAGCTGCAAGCAGAGCGTCGTGGCGGGATCTACGTGTGAAGCGGAGTACATGGCAGCCTCGGAGGCAGCGCATGAAGCAATTTGGGTGAAGGAGTTCATCACCGACCTAGGAGTCATACCCAATGCGTCGGGGCCAATCAAACTCTTCTGTGACAACACTGGAGCTATTGCCCTTGCAAAGGAGCCCAGGTTTCACAAGAAGACCAGGCACATCAAGCGTCGTTTCAACTCCATCCGTGAAAATGTTCAAGATGGAGACATAGAAATTTGCAAAGTACATACAGATCTGAATGTCGCAGATCCGTTGACTAAACCTCTCTCGCGAGCAAAACATGATCAATACCAGAACTCTATGGGTGTTCGATTCATCACAATGTAACTAGATTGGTGACTCTAGTGCAAGTGGGAGACTGTTGGAAATATGCCCTAGAGGCAATAATAAAAGTATTATTATATTTCGTTGTTCATGATAATTGTCTTTTGTTCATGCTATAACTGTATTATCCGGAAATCGTAATACACGTGTGAACACATAGACCACAATATGTCCCTAGTGAGCCTCTAGTTGACTAGCTCGTTGTGATCAACAGATAGTCATGGTTTCCTGGCTATGGACATTGGATGTCGTTGATAACGGGATCACATCATTAGGAGAATGATGTGATGGACAAGACCCAATCCTAAGCATAGCACAAAGATCGTGTAGTTCGTTTGCTAGGGCTTTGCCAATGTCAAGTATCTCTTCCTTAGACCATGAGATCGTGTAACTCCCAGATACCGTAAGAGTGCTTTGGGTGTACCAAACGTCACAATGTAACTGGGTGATTATAAAGGTGCACTACAGGTATCTCCGAAAGTGTCTGTTGGGTTGACACGGATCGAGACTGGGATTTGTCACTCCGTATGACAGAGAGGTATCTCTGGGCCCACTCGGTAATGCATCATCATAATGAGCTCAAGGTGACCAAGGTGTTGGCCATGGGATCATGCATTACGGTACGAGTAAAGTGACTTGCCGGTAACGAGACTGAACGAGGTATTGGGATACCGACGATCGAGTCTCGGGCATGTAACGTACCGATTGACAAAGGGAATTGTATACAGGGTTTGATCGAATCCTCAACATCGTGGTTCAACCGATGAAATCATCGAGGAGCATGTGGGAGCCAACATGGGTATCCAGATCCCGCTGTTGGTTATTGCCCGAGAGTCGTCTCGGTCATGTCTGCGTGTCTCCCGAACCCGTAGGGTCTACACACTTAAGGTTCGGTGACGCTAGGGTTATTAGGAAGAATAGTATGTGACTACCGAATGTTGTTCGGAGTCCCGGATGAGATCCCGGACGTCACGAGGAGTCCCGGAAGGGTCTGGAGGTAAAGATTTATATATGGGAAGTTGTTAAACGGACACCGGAAAGTTTCGGGGGCATACCGGTATTGTACCGGGGCCACCGGAAGGGTTCCGGAGGTCCACCGGGAGGGGCCACTTGGGCTGCATGGGGAGTTGGCCAGCCCCTGGTGGGCTGGGCGCACCCCCTCCCTTGGGCCCTTGCGCCTAGGGTTGAGGGGGGAACCCTAGAGGGGGCGCGCCCCCTTGCTTGGGGGGCAAGTCCCCCCTCCCCTTGGCCGCCGCCCCCCTCTAGATGCATCTAGAGGGGCCGGCCCCCTTCTCCCTTCCCCCTATGAATAGAGGGGTGAGGGGAGGGCAGCTGCACCACAAGCCAAGGCGCAACCCTCCCCTCCCCAACACCTCTCCTCCTCCGGTGTGTGCTCGGCGAAGCCCTGTCGGAGTACTGCTTCTCCACCATCATCACGCCGTCATGCTGCCGGTGGAGCTGTCTTCCTCAACCTCTCCTTCCTCCTTGCTGGATCGAGACGGAGGAGACGTCGCCCGTACCGTACGTGTGTTGAACACGGAGGTGCTGTCCGTTCAGCACTTGGTCATCGGTGATCTGAATCACGTTGAGTACGACTCCATCATCACCGTGCAAGCTTCCGCTTGCGATCTACAAGTGGTATGTAGACGCAATCTCTCTCCCATGACTCGTTGCTTAGATGAACTCATAGATGGATCTTGGTGAAACCGTAGGAAAAATTTTAATTTTCTGCAACGTTCCCCAACAAGAGCATCAAGTGTTGATGATTGAAAAGACCACTAGTTTCAAGAAAAGGGCAAAGGGAAAGAAAGGGAACTTCAAGCAGAATGGCAAGCAAGTTGTCACTCCCGGGAAGAAGCCCAAAGGTGGACCAAAGCCTGAAACTGAGTGATTATACTATAAAGGAAATGGTCACTAGAAGCGGAAATGCCTTGAATATTTGGTGGATAAGAAGGATGGCAAAGTGAACAAGGGTATATTTGATATACATGTTATTGATGTGTACCTTACTAGTGTTTATAGTAACCCCTGAGTATTTGATACTTGTTCGGTTGCTAAGATTAGTAACTCGAAACAGGAGTTACAGAATAAACAGAAACTAGTTGAGGGTGAAGTGACGATGTGTGTTGGAAGTGGTTCCAAGATTGATATGATCATCATCGCACACTCCCTATACTTTCGGGATTAGTGTTGAACCTAAATAAATGTTATTTGGTGTTTGTGTTGAGCATGAATATGATTTGATCATGTTTATTGCAATACGGTTATTCATTTAAAATTAGAGAATAATTGTTGTTCTGTTTAAATGAATAAAACCTTTGATGGTCATACACCCAATGAAAATAGTTTGTTGGATCTCGATCGTAGTGATACACATATTCATAATATTGATGCCAAAAGATGCAAAGTTGATAATGATAGTGCAACTTATTTGTGGCACTGCCGTTTGGGTCATATCGGTGTAAAGCGCATGAAGAAACTCAATAAATATGGATTTTCGAAATCACTTGGTTATGAATCATTTGATGCTTGCGAACCGTACCTTTTGGGCAAGATGACTAAAAACTCCGTTCTCCGGAACAATGGAACAAGCTACTGACTTATTGGAAATAATACATACCGATGTATGCGATCCAATGAGTGTTGATGCTCGTGGCAAGTATCGTTATTTTCTGACCTTCACAAAATGATTTGAGCAGATATGGGTATATCCACTTGATGAAACATAAGTCTAAAATAATTGAAAGGTTCAAAGAATTTTAGAGTGAAGTGGAAAAATCATCGTAAGAAGAAAATAAAGTTTCTACGATCTGATCGCGGAGACGAATATTTGAGTTACGAGTTTGGTCTTCAATTAAAACAATGTGGAATAGTTTCACAGCTCATGCCACCTGGAACACCACAATGTTATGGTGTGTCCGAATGTCGTAACCGCACTTTATTGGATATGGTGTGATCTATGATGTCTCTTATCCGTTTTCCACTATCGTTTTGGGGTTGTGCATTAGAGACAGCTGCATTCACATTTAAAAGAGGGCACCATCTAAATCCGTTGAGACGACACCGTATGAACTATGGTTTAGCAGTAAACCTAAGTTGTCGTTTCTTAAAGTTTGGAGTTGCGATGCTTATATGAAAAAGGTTTTCAACCTGATAAGCTCGAACCCAAATCGGAGAAGTGCGTCTTCATAGAATACCCAAAGGAAACTATTGGGTACTCCTTCTATCACAAATCCAAAGGCAAAACATTCATTGCTAAGATGGATCCTTTCTAGAGAAGAAGTTTCTCTCGAAAGAAGTGAGTGGGAGGAAAGTAGAACTTGATGAGGTAACTGTACCTGCTCCCTTATTGGAAAGTAGTTCATCACAGAAATCTGTTCCTGTGACTACTACACGAATTAGTAAGGAAGTTAATGATGATGATCATGAAACTTCAGATTAAGTTACTACAGAACCTCGTAGGTCTTCCAGAGTAAGATCTGCATCAGAGTGGTACGATAATCCTGTTCTGGAAGTTATGTTACTAGACCATGACGAACCTATGAACTATGAAGAAGCGATGATGAGCCCAGATTCCGCAAAATGGCTTGAGGCCATGAGATCTGAGATGAGATCCATGTATGAAAACAAAGTATGGACTAGTAAGGAAGTTAATGATGATGATCATGAAACTTCAGATTAAGTTACTACAGAACCTCGTAGGTCTTCCAGAGTAAGATCCGCATCAGAGTGGTACGGTAATCCTGTTCTGGAAGTTATGTTACTAGACCATGACGAACCTATGAACTATGAAGAAGCGATGATGAGCCCAGATTCCGCAAAATGGCTTGAGGCCATGAGATTTGAGATGAGATCCATGTATGAAAACAAAGTATGGACTTTGATTGACTTGCCCAATGATCAGTGAGACATTGAGATTAAATGGATCTTCAAGAGGAAGACAGACGCTGATAGTGTTACTATCTACAAAGCTAGAATTGTCGCAAAAGGTTTTCAACAAGTTCAAGGTGTTGACTACGATGAGAGTTTTTCACTCGTATCTATGCTTAAGTCTGTCTGAATCATGTTAGCAATTGCCGCATTTTATGAAATCAGGCAAATGGATAAACAAAACTGCATTCCTTAATGGATTTATTAAAGAAGAGTTGTATATGATGCAACCAGAAGGTTTTGCCGATCCTAAAGGTGTTACAAAATGTGCAAGATCCAATGATCCATCTATGGACTGGTGCAAGCATCTCAGAGTTGGAATATACACTTTGATGAGTTGATCAAAGCATATGGTTTTATACAGACTTTTGAAGAAGCCTGTATTTACAAGAAAGTGAGTGGGAGCTCTGTAGCATTTCTAATATTATATGTGGATGACATATTGTTGATTGGAAATAATATAGAAATTATGGATAGCATGAAAGGATACTTGAATAAGAGTTTTTCAAAGCAAGACCTCGGTGAAGCTGCTTACACATTGAGCATCAATATCTATATAGATAGATCAAGACGCTTGATAAGATTTTTCAATGAGTACATACCTTGATAAATTTTTGAAATAGTTCAAAATGGAACAGTCAAAGAAGGAGTTCTTGCCTGTGATGCAAAGGTGTGAATTTGAGTAAGACTCAAGACCCGACCATGGCAGAAAATGGAAAGAGAATGAAAAGTCATTTCCTATGCCTCAGTCATAGGTTCTATAAAGTATGCTATGCTGTGAACCAGACCTAGTGTATACCTTGCTCTGAGTTTGACAAAGGAATACAATTTTGATCTAAGAGTAGATCACTGGACAGCGGTCAAGAATATCCTTAGTGAGTACTAAGGAGATGTTTCTCGATTATGGAGGTGATAAAAGAGCCCATCATAAAAAGTTACAACGATGCAAGCTTTTACACTGATCCAGATGACTCTAAGTCTCAAT